>CM050407.1:22803206-23503206 GCA_027580255.1 Therioaphis trifolii
TAAAAATATTTGATATTTATTTTAATAAAAAATAACCTTTGTGACAATAATTGTATTCCTCTGTGTAAAAGTTTGTTCTCTATGGCAAATGTATTTCTCTATGGAAACTCTTGTCCTCTATGGCAAATGTATTTCTCTATGGCAACTCTTGTCCTCTATGGCAAATGTATTTCTCTATGGCAACTCTTGTCCTCTATGGTAAATGTATTTCTCTATGGCAACTCTTGTCCTCTATGGCAAATGTATTTCCCTATGGCAACTCTTGTCCTCTGTGGCAAATGTATTTCTCTATGGCAACTCTTGTCCTCTGTGGCAAATGTATTCCTCTATGCCAACATTTGTTTTCTATAGCAAAAAAATTCTTCTATGTCGGCATTTGAACTATCCGGCAATTATATCCCTCTATGGCAAAATGTCTCCTTCTCGACAAATGTATTTCTCAATGGCAAAATGTATATTTTATGGCAAAGTTTGTCCTCAATCGTACAACTAAATATAAACTTCAGGTGGAATATCATATCAAAACACGCTCATATACAAAATATTATTCGAGTGTGTGTGTGTATGCGTGTGTCTGGATGACTATATTATTATCATACGTCATAATTATGTTATTTCATTATTATATTATATCATATAATTATTTCATTATAATATTATTATGTTATCCTCGACGTCGCGCGTGTGCGAAAAAGCCGGCTGGCGACCTCCGCTGGCCATACGTCCAAAGTCCCAGACGCGGCCACACGTGTCCACGGCGTCCATCCCGCACGTCATCTTTTCGAACTGTTGCACGCGACGGCTGACGCGGCTATGGGCGTCCGGGCCGTCGTGCTCGGCGCGCGGTCCGCTGTGCGCGGCGCTCGTCTGCGTGGCTCGGCGAAACGCGCTGAGAAGTACGCTTCCGCGGGCAGCATCTCGCGGCTCATTTCGAAGCAACGAAAAATTACAAAAGCGAATCGCTCAAAAACGGCTGTTAGTTCGGGATTCGTGATCATTCGAAACGTCCGAGTAAAAAGACGCGTCTGTTCTTACTCGATTGTTATTTTCACTTTTTCAATCCCGGGTTTCCCCGATAGCAGGGCGACTATGTTTAAAAAAATAATAAACACATGGTCACGGCAACGTGTGAAACCCCTAGTAGCATAAGGACACCAAGAGGATACCTGGAGGGGAGATTAGGGATACCCAAGGGACTCCGTGAAGTGTCCCTCTAGTTTTTGAATGCATGCCACAAGGAATCCTGTTTGGAAGTTAAATGTCCATTCAGTGTCCCATCAAAAATGTACCAAATTACTTACATTTTCCTATAATTGTCTTGAGTTGGTTAACACTAAACCGAGTCGGTTGGTGAATGTTACTACTTACATTACCTACTATATGGTAAATACAATGTTTAAAATTTTACATTAAATAGATGACTATTTAAAATAACTCGCTCATTTTATCAGTTAATGTATGTACAGTTCATTTTCATGAAGTTGGCAAAATTAAAAATGAATAATAATATAATATTATAGTGAAATTGATCATTTACAAGTTCTTTTAAAAAAAATTTTAACAGCAACTACTATTTTTTGTTTATATATAATTCAATTAATTTTAGAGTAAAATATGGTCTCCTAAATATTCATTATTAAGTATTTTACTAACTAAAAATGGTTGTTAACTACATTGTCAATTAAAGAATTACTAAATAAATGTTAGCATATATGAATGCAAGATAAACACAATTATATTTTGAGTCAATTTTTGTTCAAAATTAAGAGGTATAGTTGAATCAATAAAACAGAACACATAAAGAATGTAACCTTTTATTATGTACAATCACTTAAAAATAAAAAATTGATATCAATTTATATCATTGTTTTTCTAGAATATCTCTCCAATGAATGGCGTAACCAACTACTAATTTGATTGTTGATGCAGTGGATAGAAGTTGCAGGAAATTTCTTTTGAACAACATCTATAAATAATATTATATACAATTTTAATAGTATGAATTAAAATATATTCACACACCACCATACACATTTTTTAAAATTAAATCATTTATTATCAATAATAATCTATCAAAATACAACGAATTAGAAATATAGTTTTGATTATAAAAATATTGTTAAGAATAGGATTTAGACAACCTTTTTATGAAGCAGTAGCCCAAAGATTAAATATTTATTATAAATTGTTGAAATTCAATAAAAATCTTCTTAAAATTAAATCCGAACAGTATAAATAACAAAACTAATCACAATAAGAATTATATCTCATAACAATATATTTAGCAAAAATAATTACATAATACTTGCCAATTATTAATTGATAGAGATATAATTTCGAAATCCTATTTTATTTGGGTCTTCTTTACGTTTTTTTTCCTGTAAAGTTTATTTTACTGCCAAATTGATCTGTCAAGGAATGCTCTAAAATCCTTTTCAATAATATTGAATAATTGAGGCCACCATAGTTTTTAAACCGATCACGCTATAAAAAATTAATATGAAATCATATAACTGATTATTCCAAAATGATAAATTTTAAGTTTATTCTTACCAGTTGCTTTGCAAAATATTTATCAGTTAACTCTTTTTCTATAATTATTAGTTGGCTTTCATTTGAAGCTGGAAATAATTTATTAAATTTAGATAAAAATGATGTATTTTCTTCACATGTAGGTTTAGAGCTGCTGTTATTACATTGCAGTAATTCATCTAATTTTCCAATTATTAAGGCTTGGTTCTTAATGATTACTTTGGCACTCTTGTGAACAAAAAAAAAATTCAAAATAATGAAATTAAATACTTTTAATAAAATTACTAATTATTAATTAATAATCTTTAATTAGGTACCTATCAGGTATTTGATTGTGGATTTTATTGCTTGTTGACATTGTAACACAATTTTTATCTGAAAAAAAATAGTTATACATTAAAATATACTTACTAGCTAACAATCAACGAGGTAAATATTAATTAGTAGTCAAATAATTGAATTATTGAAAATGATATGTTCGGGATAAAAGAAAAATTAAATTTTTTTAAGTTTTAACTATATGTATATTATTTTATAAAGTAGGTACTTGAATAAAAATAAAACAAACTATTAAACTCGAGATTTTAAACAGCTTAAATTGAATAATACAAATTCATATAAAATAATTTAATACACATAATAATTAATACATATAATTACCATAATTTTGATCATTTTTGGTTGAAGAGTTTCTTTTTTCAGGGCTTGTAGAAAATAATTTAATGCTCAAGTCTGAAAAATATTTTTACAATAAAGCAATTAATAAATATTTAGTGGATAGCAAAATTAGCTTAACAAATAAATTCACCAATATTTTGACTTTGAAATTTAGTAGGAGTTTTAAATACTGGACTTGGAGAACATTTTGTTTCATATTGACCTAAACAAGTTTTTATACCTACATATGATCCAAAATAAGTTTTATGTTTTATAATTAGTTATATTTTTATAATTAAGCCACCTATGTCATTTGAATTTTGGAAACCACTTTGAATTGAAGTATTTTGATCAATCAAAATTTGAGAAAATAGTTCAGGACTCAATTCTGAAATAAAAAAGCATGCAATAATATATATATCTTTCTTATAAATTACAAAACATAATACATAACAAATCAATTATAAATTAATTGTTTAATAAATATAATCCTAAGTAAAAATATAGTGATATTGTATGATAACAAGTAATTAAAAATCATAAGCTTACCCACACTATCAGTATTTTGAAAGTCTTTATTTGATTTGTTTTTATTTTCAGAATTACCTGAAAACAATTGCCGTTTAACACCTAAAAGAAAAAACCATTAATGTACCTATACACGTCATTTATTCAACAGATACTCATTTCTTAGCCAATTTTCATGTTCCTTAATATTTTTTGATAATTTTTAACTTATGTAAATAACAACTACTATTTTTGATTTTTATTCTGATATAGAATAATCAATTATTTTTTATTAATTATTGCTTTATAAAATCAATAGTTTAAGGGTGATAATTATTTTTAACTTAAAAACAGAGAAGTTGTTTAGGTTAAAAATAATATTTTGCACATGAACTCTCAAAGGCAACTTGTTTAAAATTGAATAGTGTATAACTAATTAATTAGTATTATATACTATATAGGTACTTATAGAAATACTAATACAATAAAATTTGTCTTAAAATATGACATTAATGAAAAAAACTTTAACTTAACTGTGATCATGATTTTTGTTTTTCAAAATAATATATTCATACAAATATAATATTAAAATATATCAAGTAGGTATGTAAAAACAACCAATTTAAAAATATAAATTAAATTAATTGAAAAACAATATAAATGGATTTTTTTAGATTATTATACTATAAAAAAATATAATATATTGTAACTTTTTTATTTACATATAATCCATCTATATCATTATTTCTCAATAAATGTAATTTACATTTTGTAATATAATAGTATTATATTTTTTAAAACAATTGTATTGCTTAAATTATTGAAAAATCCTGATGTCAGAAAATGAATTACTGTTAATATTAATCACACACACACACTACATAAAATTTTAAATTATTAATCAAAATTAGTGAAAATGTAACATTAAACAAATTACCAGAACTGGTAGAACTCTGTAAGCCAAGTTTTGTAGAACATTGTGGATATGATGGTATAGTTTTAAGAGTATGATTGTTATTTTTTAATTCTTCTGTATACAATAAAAAAAAAAAAAAAACTTAATGTTGTATCACTGTTGTCTCCAGCGAAAGTGTTTAAAAAAAGTTACCATCACACATGGAAATTTCACTGTCAGATTGAGGACTTTGATATTTCAACTTTTTAGCTCTGTTTTTACGAGTTTTTGAGTAAGATTATCATCCATTGTAACAGACGACAAGTTGTATTGAACTAAATCTTTTAATTTATTAATTCCTCTTTCATAAGGATCTAAAACATTAAATTTACACAAGCAAAACTTGAGTTTATAAGTTAAGTATTATAGTACTTACCTTAAGGTTAATAATAAAATGCAGTAGAATAATATTGGTACACTAAAGTAAATATATTTATTATATAAACAAGGTTAGGAACTTTATATACCTAGTGTTAATAGGTGTTTCAATTTTTGATGAAAATAATATGCCTACTGTTATTCAATGTTAATTTAAATTTAAAAATAATTCATAAGAAAATATAATGATATACCTACTTTTATATAACAAATGTATACTACCTTAGTCAAAATATTATTTTAAAGATACTTAAGTATTTTTGTTTTATTTTTTTGACATGCTTTCTCATTTTCATTATTTCTAATAGATTTATATCAAATAGTAGAGGAGTTCCTATTTTACAAGTATATATTAAACTAAACATAAAAAGTATATATACCTATGTCTATAATAATTTTCTATTATCTATAAAATATTGAAAAATTATATTATACTAACCACTTGAACACAACATTTTGAGAATGTCAATTACTTTCCAGGATTCCTGTGGGTCAATTAATTGTTTTACCGCTTTTTTCATATCTTTTTCCTTGGTGATGTGAAAAGGATATTTACATTTTAATTTGCCATTTATTTTTCCTCCCCATGATCGTGGAATTAATTGAATTCCATCATGAAACTCAACAATGATAAAATTCCTAAAAAGTGAAATATATTAATTTAATGCACTTTCATTCATACTTAAAATATTTTATAACATTAGACATAAGAAGAGATATATTGAATTCATGGATGTCACTATTTTAATTAGTTTAAAAGTACCTCAAGGGCGTATTTCTGGGGGGGGGCGATGGGGCGATCGCCCCCCCTGGGCCTTTTCAATTTTTTTTTTTTACTTTTTTTACATTATCTGTGTTATATTATAATAATCATTAGAATAAAATTACGAAATTATTTAAAGTCATAGATTATGATATAGGTGTGTAATATATTGATAGAAGCGCTCGGAATTTACCCAGCTCGTAACGCATCGATTTTATAACGATAGATACTTTTAGATACACGTTATCTGATACTGAACGTTCGATAATTTTTTTTTTTTTTTAAACACGAAATAGTAATGATATCATTGTAATATACGAATACGTTTTCACAGTTCACGTAGTACACTAGTTGCGTGCAAAATAATAGATAGATTCGCAGAACACAAACGATTCAAAGAATTTGTTTTATAGAATAATAATTTTAATTAGTTTGTGCTTCATTTAAAATAATTTTTATTTATTTTTAATCCTAAATATTATAGTTGAATTATTTTTGTTTATTTTTTATTCCTCAACATTACAAGTCTAAAATTCGCCCCCCCCCCTGAAAATAGGGTCAGGGACGCCCTTGAAGTACCTACATTATATTTTGAAGTTTTTAAACTGTAGGATCCTATTTTGCTGTATATAATTTAGTTATAGTCCCATATTTATTGAAATAAATATTAATGAATTAAAATAAAACTAGAACTGAGAACTTCTAGTTCTTAGGTAAGTATTTATCAAGAAACACCACAGAACCGAGTGGTATACACGTTTAATAACAATTAACAACAAAAATTTAAGTTTTAAATGTATTTTGCAAATCTTGTTACTATTGCATTTAAATGCATAGGTACCTATTGAGTAGATACATTGATAAAATTAAAAATATGTTTTACAAGTTTTTAAATTAGATAAGTTAATTCAGATTTTAGACTAATAAAAAAATACATTAGGAAGATGAAAAAGAATATCTATTAACTAACCAGTTTTGGTTTAGTTTAACTTAAAAAAAAAATGCACAAAATTGAAGGTATTTACTATCTATCTTAATAGTTTCAATCACGATCATAGAATATAGATCGGTACATACGTCCGTGGTCTTAATAAAACATATTACAAATCTTACCGTCCTTTAAATAGATTTTTGTCTTCGGTCATGTTGTTTAATAAATTATGAAACGAAAATTATAACCGAAGTATTATAATTAAAACTACTATAGCAGTTATAATAAGGCCTTAGTAATAATAGTTTTTACTAAAAGCTAATAAAAAAATAACATATTTTGTGATTTTCATTTTTGATTTGTACAGAATCGTCAGAAATACGCTGGCTCAGTGGCGCACTGCCGCACTGGCGCGTTTTAACTTTTAAAATTTAAGGTTATGCCGACCGGACGATGTTTATTGTTTTCTTCAGTTATTTTAAGCTATTTATAGTATTCAATTGTTTTTTTTTTTAACCATGGAAAATTTTAAATTACTGATTAGTGATTATAGTGATTATACTAGTAAAATCATTTTACAGTATTTGTTATAATTATATTATTACATTATATATATATTATTGTTCTGTGATTTATTTAACCATGTTTATTATATAAAGAGTAGGCTGGTTATGCTTTTATGATACATATACATTTTAATTAGTCACGTACTATAAATAATTAACATAATTTGGATTTCGTTATACCGTAAACATTTGATAGGTTTAGAATAACATTGTTAATTGTATACGTCTACTGAAGTAATTCAAACATAACAAACTACAATAATACATAATACATTAATAATTAATATTTCTGTTCTTTTAAATGTGTAGGTTAATAATACTTTTGATATTTTACGCCTAAGAAATTATCTCTTTTGACACCTGGACACCATAGGCGATTGCTTCGAGAACAAATTAGTAGTACAATAAAGCAAATAGAAGTGATTATTTTAATTTATATTTATATACGTATTAACATTTGCTTAATTTTTTAAATTTTTATTTTAAAGCAAAATACAACTATTTATATATCTAGGTCTAGATGTCTAGACCTGCCACCTTCAATTAAGTACAATTAATTGTATTTGAAGGTTATTATAAAAATGTTTTTTTAATTTTGAAGTTATAGTAAAAATTATTCTAATTTCTTTAATTATTGTTATAGTGATAACATTTCTATCTACTATAACTTTCTTTTTTTCGTGTTTATAAAAATATTTTTAGGAGAAGGAAATGGAAAAAGCTAATCAACAACAAATAGACTATGGATATAACATAATACAACCTCAACAACTAGACCAAGAGCTGGTAGACATACATTGACATCATGTAGGTATATTGCCTATAATTATATTATTATACGTCAATTTACCTTGTGAATTTCCATATATCTGCATTTATGTATTTAGGAAAGTACACGTGGAATTGCTGATCGACAGTCAACAGTTAATGAACATAATATAACATTGCCACCAGTAGTCAAGGAACCTATAGTTTCAATTTCCTATGATCCTCCATCTAGATCTCAGTTTACATGTTCAAGTAAGAATATCAAATTATAAGGAAAAAATGCATTTTGTTAATATGATTTACTTTTATGTAAAGTGAATCATAGTTAAATAATTATCCTAAATATTATAAATAATAAGGGTATTGAGATAAATTTAAAATATAAATTCTTAAATTTAGTTATTTTTTTTATTTTCAGGGTTGAGTATCCATTAGTAGGTTATGACTTAGAAATAAATTAGTGAAAATGATATCCTTCTCGTGGGTTTTTTTAAACTATTATTATAAATAAACAAATGATTAATTTTGTGGTTAAATTAAAGCAATTTGACATAATTTCAGGTAGTTCATTTTTATCATTAACTATACCATTTAAAAAAAAATTGTGTTGATGATAAAAAGATGATAAAATAAAACTAAGTAAAAAAAGCGGGTAAGACAATGGTGGTGGAAGTTCGTCCATCGTCGCTCCGCTCCTCGGACAAGATTATGGTGATGAGTAGAGATACAGCAGTTGGGTGGGATACACGAGATGTATTGATAGATTAGGCATTATAGGATAGATTAGGACATTATTTTATATTATAAAAAAAAAACGATTCTGAACGAAGATGAATTGTCAGTGAATAATATGTTTATAGTAAATCGCTTGAATTTTTGTAAAAATTACAGTTTCAGACGCCCGTTAAAATTTTTTCATTGAACCGATCGTGAGATTTTTTATACTTTTTGCAAGCAAAACTTATGAACAACCTTGTAATACATTTTCATTTCTTAACTTTGAGTAGAACATTTTTTATACATTTTCAACTACGACATAATTTGTGATTTCGACAAATTTTGTCGATTTTTGAACTTCAACTGCTTATAAAAAAAAATTGTGCCTATGTATTTTTATAATTTTTGAATGGGAGTTAGAACAACTTATGTGGACCCTTTTATTAAATTTTCAAGTATTTCGTCCGAGCTACATTTTTTTTATCAACATTTATAAAAAAAAAAATTAAAAAAATCGAATATTTCAAATGCCTATAAATTGATTAAAAATGAGTGAAATCTTTTGAAAATAAAATTATATAAAGAAAATGCCAATATAAACAACTGATAAAATTTTCAAGTTTCTACAACTTATACTTTTTGAAAAAAAAACAAATAGCAAAAATCGTTTGAGGCTAAACCGTTGTTTAACGTGTTTTTGTAAAAATTTAAATTTCAAACACTCATAAAATTTTTTTGTCTGAATCCGGTAAAGTTTTTTTTGCAGATAATTGAAGAAAAACTAATGAAAAACCTTGTACCAAATTTTCAAAACTTAGTTATAAAAGAAAAAAATTTTACGATTTTTCAACAACAAAATTATTTGCAAATTTTCGCAATTTTTACATATTTCGTATAAATTGGAACTTTGAGCACTTATAAAAAAAAATTGTGACTTACGATTTTGGATTTTTTTTTATCAGTTATGGAACAACTTATAAGAAACCTTGTATTAAATTTTCAAGATTTTCTGGCAAAAAAAAAATTTTATCGTTATTTTAAAAAAAAATACTTAAAAAAATTGAAAATTTCAATTGTCTATAATTAGCTCAATAAAAGTCAAAATACTTTGAAAATTTAACGGTGTATAGAGAACGCTAATCTAAACATTTGGTGAAAATTTCAAGTATTTACATCGATTAGTTTTTGAGTTATAGCAAAATAAAAAATTTGATTTTGTCGAAAACTGGTTTTGCGTAAAATATACCGTTTTTCCCTCATTTTTTAAGGGTTTTTCCCGGCGCGTTAAAAAAATATTGAAAATTTTTAACTTTTGACCCCCCAAAGTACCAACTAGATTCACTTTCCTTTCAGAAAAGTTGCTATATAAGGCAATCGAAGCATTTTTACTGCCCCAAATCGTGTCGACAGACACAAAAAAAAATAAATCATCGTAAAATCATCGTACATCATTGTAAAATCAATACATTCTTCACTCCGTTCAGAATCTAAAAATCTATTAACATTTAAAATAAAAAACTTCATAGTGGATACTAATAATGTATACCTAATATTATATAATAGTTAACTTTATTTTTGTATTTATTTAAAATAAGTATTAATAATCTATACAGAATACTAATTATGACAATGAGCAAATTTTGAATTTTATAATTAAAATGAAATAAATTGATGGCGAGGGAGCAACCCATTTATAACACCTATATAAATTAATTAAATATATTTAATTAGTTTAATAGATCTCTACAGTTTATACCATTTTCATTTTAGTCTTTGGGAGTGGGTTTTTCAGTAGAATAATGGGGTTACCAAGTTCAAAAAGAAACAACATTTTTCATATTTAAGTACAAAAATTCACATTTATTTTCATTCCATTCCAAACTAATTCAACATACAAACCCGCTAATTAATCGTCTTTCTTCCCTCGAAAATCCTGACAACCCCTTGAGAAGATTAAATCGGACCTGGCCTAGATATCTATTAAAGTAAACTGTCGGGTGGCACTACTGAGTGCCCTCCCATTCTGTTAATTCCGTCTATAGTAAAACTGTATTATACAAATTACTTAATGTACATAATTTGATATACATTGTAATTATTCTTTTATACCAATAAAAAAAAAAAGATAAAAAAAAAAAAGTACAAAAGACATGGTGTATACAATCTAAACATATGATTCACATAATACCTTATATAGGTACCCATATTAATAACTATTATTGAAGTTGGTTTGGTGTATGGAAAAGGGGTTTCTCTAGGTTCAGATTTTTCAACGAGGGTTAAATATCTCACTAATTATATTTTTAATTTAAACAAAAGTATATAGGTTCAATTATGGTTTCTATTTTATAATTATGAATAAAATATGAATAAGTATCATATACCATACATCAAAATTACTTTGAAATTGAATTTTAACTTAAAACTATTTTATGTTTAATTATTATAGATGGATCTGCATCCAGTGAGTTTGATATTGAACTGGTGACTTACATAATCGAATTCCATTGCGTCTTAGAAAACTTGTATCTATTAAATTAACTAATATCAAAAATTATACTCTTCTGGAATTCTAAAGAAAACCAAGATCTCTAAAATACTATTCACAATGGAAAGCTACAGAATTTCGGCAATTATTATTGTATACAGGTGTTTGTATTTTCAAAAATGTTCTTTCAGATCAACAGTACAATAATTTTATAACATTGCATGTTGCTATCTCCATACTTTGTTCTTCTACTCTTTCAAGAATTCATCTAAATTACGCTAGGAACTTATTACAGAATTTTGTGACTGTATTCAAGATTATGTACGGCAGCCATTTGGTAAGCTATAATGTACATAACTTACTTCATTTATTTGAAGATGTTGAGATATTTGGGAGCTTTGACAATTTTAGCTGCTTCAAGTTTGAAAATTATATGACCCAAATTAAAAAACTTGTGCGTAATTTCAATCGACCATTACAACAAATATCCAGAAGAATCCATGAAGTTACTATAAATTCACTGCATGAGTTTAAGGTTTTAAATTCAAGAGATGAAAGAAAATTTAGTTGCACACATTTTGATGGCTCAGTGATGGCTGGTTGTATACAGCCAGAATACAAAAAAATACAGTTCAAACATTTTACTATGATTGTCGGAGACAACAAAAATAATTGTTGCAGTGTCAATAAAGGAAAAACTGTCATTAGAGTTCAAAATATTACATTTCATGATAACCATCCTGTGATTATAGGATATGAATATACCATGCAACACCCTCTTTATTCAATCCCAGGTCTATCTCCATCATTGCTCAATATTTACAAAGTAAAATCATTAAGTTAACTTCTTAAGATGTGGCTTGTTGAAGAGATTGAATGTAAATTATTTTTATATTTAATTAGTAATGGATGGTGGGCAGCATTTCCCATATTACATACATGTGAAGATGAGAACCGACAAGTTTAAAGTAATTTCACGGATTACAATTAATATCTATTTATATTTTGTTATTCAACTTAAATTTGTATTAATTTGGTATCAAATAGAATCAAATATATTTTAATAACTATTTTCAATTGTAAATATGTATAGTATTTTATGAAATGTTTATATTTGATGTAATAACTGATAAATTTACTTATTTATTGTACAATAATAATTGTGTTATATATTTCAATAAATAGTTGATGTTTGATTTTGATTCACAATTATATAGTATTTATTGTTGCTAATCATTCATCGATTTAACGAATATTGTTTATTTTATATGCTTCATTTTCAAAATATGTTTCAATTTCCATCTACCCGGGTATATCTCTTACATTTAATATAATATCACATTTGGATAAAAAAAAAACAATAATTTATAACAAAAAAGATACATCGAATTCACAGGTGTCATGCATGTTCATTGTTCATAAACCAGGCACTAGACCTTTAAACCGCTATTTAATTATTATCATAATCATAACAACTAAATTTTGTAAAAGTAATACATTCGACAAATGTTTAACAACAAAAGTCAGTAATATATAGTTAAAGATGCAAACCTTTTTAGTATTTATTATTTCTCAGTTTTTGATAAATAACATGTGAAACTAGAACAAACAAACAGAAATATAGTGGTTGAATTCAAATATTTCGATTAATAGGGAGACATGTGGGAATCAATCAGAAGTTCCTAGTTAATGAGGCGGTAGCAAAGTATCCACCAGCATATATTCAATTAAACAATTACTACGTTTATATGATGGCGTTAAAACGGTTTGAAATTAAACCGTTTTGAAATTAAAACGCTTTAATGTCATGTAAACACTTAAAAACGGTTTAAAAACTGTAAACCGTTTTAAAAGTTAAAACGCTCGCACTATGTAGTTTAAGAATTTAAAACAGTTTTTATGCTTAAATCGGTTTATCAAATGTACATATAAACGCGGGATATGTTTTGCATTAATTGTGTTATCAGTTTGTTATTGTGACATCATATTTGTTTATAATATTTAATACGGTACGGGAAACGAAAGTTAACTATATACTTAATAATGTAGTTAGCTAAAGTAAAAAAAATTCAATACCTACCGTGTAATTAATTCGTTGTTTACTAAGTAACTATTAGCTATTAAGTTGATTAATAACAGTGCATGAAAAATGGCATCTCCGACACCGAAAAAACGAAAGAGAATTTCTTAGTCAGATAAAGAAGTGAAAGATTTATTAGCAATCTTCAAAGAAAAAAATATAATGTCTGCTTTGGATGGAAAAAGATATAGAAATGGAGAAGTAATAAATATTTGTTATCTTTAAGTCTCAACTTCAGTAGGTATGTTTGTAACTATTGTAAGCGAAAGAGCATCTTGAACGATAGTTGATGGCATGGTAGTAGCAAATATTAACAACATTTTATGTTTTAACAACTTTCTTTTATTATTTATCATTTTAAACACTTTTTTTCTTCGCAATTCAGCTGTCAATTTTCTGCGTTTTAGTTCAGTAACAATTGAAACAATTAGTTTTAATTTTGTCATTATTTATATTATTGTAAATTTCAAATTTGTATTTTGTAACACAAAATGAAATATGAATCAATCATATTATCTAATATGAAAATTTGAATCAAATCAATTATCAAGTATTCTTTTGGAACAAACGAATAAAGTCATGGACTAAAAATATTAAAATTAAAACGGTTTATAAAATATTTATAAACCGATTTATACATGTTCGTATATAAACACCTAAAAACGGTTTAAGATTAAACCGTTTTAAATAATATTAAAACGGTTTAGTTTCAAACCGTTTTAATGCCATCATATAAACGTAGTATATGACAGTAATAGGACACTAGAGGGAATTTTAAACGACGTTAACCAGTTGGGGAGACCTATAGGAATCCATCAGGAGACCTCAAAGGGAGTCCCAATTGGGACAGTAGCGGACTATCCCATGGGATTCCTGGTGCTACTAGGGTTATGCTTCAAAATTTGTATTTTAATTTTAATTATGTGATTGTAGTTATTATTACGTTGTCTGTTTATTGATATCAATATTTTTTTTAAAATTATAATATGACCCTTGTGGACATTGGTAGACAAATGACGGTTTCTATTTTCAATTATTTTTTTCTTGGTTATCAACAAAGGGACACTCGCACTCAATATATATAATTAATTATGATAAATATTGTTTAATTTTACTATTGATGAATTGATTTTTAATATACAAACTGTACATAATATATCAGGTTATGTATCTAACGTATACAGCTTTTTTTTATTGTTTTTTTTTCTGTGTTGTGTCATTTTTGGTACATTCAAGACACTTAAATTATTTAAAATAACAGTAACTTCTGACATTATGGATACATTATGGATAGATTTATCTGGGAGATCCTATAGTGTGACTTCCTAGTAATTTTTAGTTGAAGAAGCAAAATAAATTAAAAATATTTAAATAGGTATTTTTATCAATAGCGAATTAAAACATTTTATTACAGGTTTAAAAAACTGTCAATTTTTTTAATTCCAATAATGTAGTTTTTTTGAAGTTTGCTGGGACGCTAGAAAGTCTTTCTATATACGCTACGAAATTCGTCCAATGAGCGATAACAATAAATAATAATTTTACCTACCTAATTATTTAGGTAGTTTATTTTCTATATTGTGAAGTGACGACTGACCATAGAAAACAGGAAAGACAGGATTTAATAAGCGAGTAATGCATAAGTGGCAATTGGGATGACTTAAGGGGGCTGAATCCCCCAGAACGTTATCAAGCTTTCTCGGAATGTTTTTATCCCTTTACTGATTATTCCACCGTTGTCCGTTACTATTTTTTTTTATAGCGGTGTTAGGCCCGTTTCACATGAGCCACATTGTGTCGCCACCATAGACCTTATACTTAGTATAAGCATAGATTAAATATACTAGTATATTTAATCTATGGTATAAGACAGAAAAGACACAGTGGCGCCACGCTAACCATATAGTTTTTGTGTAAAACGGGCCTTACTACTCAAAATTTAAAGTAACTGAAGCTCGTCGCCTAAAAATGTTTCTTATGTCAATTGGTAAGGTAAAAATGTCAAGCCCCCGCCCCACAAATGTATCCAAATATCCGCCTATGGAGCAATGAGTATACTCATAAGCAATTTATGTCCGTTAGTAATAATGACAAAAAGAATGTGGTCGGGTTTAATTGGATAGTGCAAAAGATAATCATTTTATATTATGTATGACAATGTACAAGTACATCGCGTCATCGCGAAATTCTAACAAAATATATATTTTCATTATTCAACCATATTGTAAATTAATATCTGAATCAATTATTTATAGATACGCGTTTCACCTCTTACATTATTCATAATTCTTATCATTTAGTATGTTTCATATTTGTATATTTAGAGATCAATTTTAATAGAACAAAGAAATATTCCTTCAAAACTTGTTTAAAAATAGATAGTCATTTTTAAAGTTTGGTATCACGTATTTTACTAGTTATTCTCAGTTTTATAATTCATGAATTATCTTTTCAAGAATCCCTGTCATTGTTATTATGTAGGTATATTCATTACTACCTGTGTCAAATTTTGATGTACCTATAGGGTATAATAGTGTTTGACTTGTGTTATGACTAACCAGTCTTTCGATTTTGATGCACAAATTATTTCTACACAGTTTTACGATAACAGTATTGTTCGTACTGTAAGTTTCGTTAGTGTAAAAAACGTCGAGTAGTTTACAAAATCATTTAAATTGAGGGATGAATACTATAAACGGTCGCCATTCATCTACAGTCTAGAGTTGCTATGAATTTATTATCATTTATCAATAGTCAAATGGATTTTCAAGTGAGTGTTAACTAAATACCATTCGGTACTTTATTATGATTACATTGATTTATTTGGTTTATCGTTGATGATTAGTTTACTTGGTACAAAGGACTTGAAAGAGGTACATTTTGAAATTAAAAAGTATTTATGTCCAAAAAACTTCACATTATGTAAAAATTCTAAAATATGTTCATAAAAATGTTTTATTAATTGATTAATTATGAATTAATAAATATAACAATTTTAATTTAAATGTATTTAATGTAAAGCAAATTTAATAATCTTAAAATTAGGTAGGTATACCTAGTTTGATATTTTCTAAAAAATGGTTGTTCTTTTTTAAGTTTGTTTAAAAAAAAAAAAATTAAAAAAATAAAGTTGGAAAAAAAAAGTACACTTGTATTTTATTAAACATTTTTGCATTGTGTATTTTTTGATTTTTTTCTATTATGACAATTTTAACTAAAAGTCTTACCATAAGTAGCCAATACCCTTTATAATTTGTGTTATAGGTACATATGCACTTGAAGTATAATTAAAAATAGAACAGCATAATATGCATTCATACAAAAAAAAAAATATTGATTTTCATAATAGGTATGTGAAAAATTAAAAAACTGCTTAAAATTCCTAATATTTTGAAACAAATTTATAGTTATGTTTTGAATGATTACTAGAAACATGTTAAGTCTTCATGTTCTTAGTCTAACTATAAATATGTCATCTATTTATAAGATTATTTTAACTTGGATTATATACCTATCTCATGCTTAGGCTGGCCCCAAATATGGGTTGTTTGCTGAATATTGAATATTTTTTTTAAGTTAGCCGAATCCCAAATACATTATAGACAACATACTCCTATGTTTCACAGATATCTCTTCCACACTACCTCATGTTTGCTGAACATTGAAATCTCGTGTGTAAATGTTCCGCAAACAATGCATGTGTGGATCTGGCCTGATTATGTGCTACATGTTTTACCTAATACTAATTTATGAACTTAAAAAAATTAGTGATAGTTAAAAAAAAACACATATGATAAGTATAGAGCTGATAAGTATACTTTGATATTTTACTGAATAATGAATTATGGTAGATACTTGTTACGGTCTTTAACCTCACACGTTTTGAGGAATGTAAAATAATATTGATGTTCTCTAGTACTTTCTCATATCATTGTGTTATTGAAATGTTTGGACTTGGATGGCATTTAGAGGAATCTTTCTTTGATACTTTACCCTTGGAATCCTTGTAGTTTGTAACTTATACATATTATATTTTTTGGCTTGGGTTAAAAAAAAATGTGTATTGAAGAAAAATGCAACATTTGAGTGATTATCTAGTAATTCTTAGTTACCTAGCTACTATATTTATAACTAGTAATTATTATTTTTATATTTGGCCACTTTCAAAAACATATTTATGATCATATACCTGACCTCGCGGTGTGCAGGGTGTGCAACTGGGCATCCTGTGAGCTTTGTTTGACTGTAATTTTTTTGGATTAATTTTTTTTTAAATGTGTAATAATGCCTATCATAGTTAAATAATAGTCATTGACCCCAATCCGTAGTATAGGCACAACGGTGCTTATAACCTATAAATTTGGCTATACCACATAAAATTACTACCACAGAATAGATGAAATCATCTATAAAGCTAGCCATACACGATCTGGTTTGCCGGAGAGGTCGGACTGCGCAGACGAACTGCACAGTTTTTCAGTTACGTGTGTGTAACAAGTTTGCACAGTTTTCGGGGACTGTACAGGCGGCCGGAAAAGAATCGAAAAACGATTCTTTTGGCCTGCACAGTCATAACTGTTCAGGTATCCCGGATTATGTGTGTCCAGTAGCGCCGATGTATAAAAAAGTTTATGTTGCCAATTAAATTTAATCAACCCACCACCCCAGGCCCTAACTATAAAATTTCGGATTGCACTCATGATTATGCCACAATGAATACCAACATTTTTTCTCTCTTTTCGCTCAAAATATGCCTCAAAAACTAAAATAATATAGAATAGTTGTATACACTACCTCATCATAGGTTTCTGTTTTTGTATAAAGTTTTAAAATATAGTCACACATCTCTCGAACTCAACAAACCCACCCACCCACCTAAATATATTGTGTTGCGGTCGCAATAGGTAGACATAGGGATCGGCGCCACTGTGTGTGTCCGTGTGTTGATGTTCCTGTATGTAACGACTGCGAAGCTGATGACTTTTTGCCAGAAAGCATGTGACTGCACAGTCAGGCGTATCCGGCAAATCGTAGCGTGCATGTCGTTGTAGAAAATCGGTTAAAACTGTGCAGGTTAAACTGTGCAGTCCGACCTCTCCGAAAAACCGGATCGTGTATGGCTACCCGCTACCTTAATAGATCTAATAGATTTTATCTATTCTGTGTTACTACCATGATAATCATATTTATAAAACCAACACGTGAGTGTACTACGACGTCACATTAGCTAAACACTAAATCATGGTTGGTATTGACCTGAAGAAGAAATGTAGCACTCTGTGTTTATTACAGTTTTAGATGATCTAATAAATAGCCTTGAAGTCAGATTCACCTAAGAAACAAAAATATTATTGGTTCAATTGGACAAATGATTGAATTTGATCAAACTATATCAGACATTCAAATTTTTTTTTAAAAGATTTTTTTAAAAGTATTTTTTTTAAAAGAAACAACATCTAATATAATCCATAGGTATTTGGTTACAAATATTAAAAGCAAGAACAGCTTTTCTAATACTTTCTAAGTCCTCTCTAGTTTTGTGACTATGGCAGTTTATAGTTGTCCCTGTTAACATTCATTTTCCAAATTAACATATTAAAATCCTTAATAAGAAGTTGTATTCAACAAGATAGACCAAACATTGTTAATGATTTTTGAGGGGCAAAATTTTGCAGCTTCAGTTTATTTTGATGATCTAATTGAAGAATTTAAAATATTAAAACTTAATGTTAACTGGTGTTTGGAATTATAATATTTTAACTATATAATATTTTATGATTATGTAATAATTTATGTTATAAATAATTAAATATAATATGTATTACTTTCTATGTGTGTATACAACTATATAAGATGTACTTTGTTATATGATTTTTTATCATGCATATATTATAAATATTATAAATAAATTATCAATATTTTTCCGTGCAGTGGAGAAAATATCATTACTTTGATTTCAAATTTTTAGCAATTAATCAAATTCGCATACTAGTTACCTACCTATATTTAATTAAGATTCATCTTTAATTTTTATATTCATTTATATACAATATACATTTAAGAAAAGCATACAATTTAAAAAAAAAACACACCAAATAAAAAAAAAAAAATTAAATACCCAAGTTTAGGGTTAGGAGGAATGAATGAAAAACGATTACAGAATCGTCCTGTATTTATAAATATTATTTTTTTTTATATCCATATTTTAATTTACTCTGTAAGTACTGACAAATTTAATGACGTATTTGAAGTATTGTTCATATTATTATCTACAACTTAATTGTTGTTAAAGCTTATTTAATATTATAGTATAATAAATATTATAAAGATTGAAGTTCTCTTTTCATCTTTAAATGTGCCTGGTTCAGGAATGAATTAAAAATGAATAGCTATCATATTCAATAGTGTAATTTTAATAATTAATGTTTATGTAAATATATTAAATACTAAATAACAACATCAATATTTTTATGTTTCAAAATTGTTTGATATATGTATTTATGTATTTGTATTTTACAGGTTCTTTCCCTTTAATAATATAATAGTATTTATTCACTATAATAAAAGTTTCTTCTGTAATAAAATGGCAGATAAAAAGTTAAATGAAAATCAATTACCTTCATGTTCAGTTTTGAGTGATGTATGTATTATAGAAGTTGTATATATACTGTGATATTATATATATTATTAACCATTACTGTTATTTTCAGATAACTTATCAAAAATTACATAATGTAAAAAAAAATGTGACTAAGAAAAGACAATTATCAGAATTAGAAGACCAATATGAAGTAAGTTCATTATTTAAATTAGTTGTAAGAAATATATGTCACTTTTATTATTAAAGAAGAAAAATACATAACTGTTGTATGTGATACTGGTATTATAGTAATTATTGCATATATTTAATGAATGGAATCTATTAGTAATCCTATAAGTAGGCTTCTAGTTATAATTAAAATATTTTCAAAATAATTATTATTCGAGCTCACATTTTGAGACAAAATAAATTGTATAAAAAAAAAACATATTATAAACTATCAATATGAAAAATAATATTGAAAAAAAAAATGAGGTGAAAATTGCATTTAACTCAAAATGTATTATATACCTAATTCATTTATTATTTGTTTAGTAAAAAATATTCTCCTTTATGGAATTATGAACATTTTAAATATTCTAGGTTTCAATAATAAAATTACAAAAAATTAAATTAAAAATTGTGAAAGAATTGTTTTAGATTAAAAAGATAATCAACTATCATTTATATGATTAAGTAAATTATCTTTATTAATAATAATTAGAAGAGAAACTAGACTATTTTCATTGAATTTTAATTTTCCTCATTAGTATAGTATGATACATAGAACATTTTTAAAAATGCAATGGCTGTAAAAACATATACATAACTATCAAAAAAGCAAAAAAAAAAATTAGATTATTGAAAATTAAAATTATAAAAAATAAATGCATGCATAAAAATTACATTTCTTATCACAAATGGAAAAAAGTATGCTATAAAATTAAGTCCTCATTATTTTGTTAATTTTTTTTTACAAATTTTGTACTTCAATAAAATTTAACTACTCTTTATTAATTCATTTAGAAAATCATATAATATTTGAAGTGAAATTATGAGTATTTAGTTTATTGTAATTCTAAAAGTAGGTGTATTATTATGGTTCTTTAAGTTAAAAAAAATTTCCTGTGTCTTTTTAGTAAGATTAAACAACCTATGTACCTAGCTGGTACGGTGTCATGTACCTCTACATTTTTTTTAGTTTGTATCTATTACAATACTGATAGTATAATTAGAGGTAAAGTATATGTTTTAATGAAAGTGTACTTTATAAGATGAAATAGGTTTTTAACGTTTTATTCCTTATCATAATTTGTAATTGCTGATGTAAAATATTCAGTGGTCTCACACCGCTATGTACCATGTATGTCACTTTTTCTTATATACTATATGTTATCATAAAACTATAAAAAGGAAATTTTTATTTTTATTTTAAAATTTAGTTTATTGTTATACCTACTACCATTATACATGAATTTCAACTTTGAAAACTGATTTAATAAACGCTAGAATGAAATAAAGATTTAACAAATAATTGTATTTTGATTTATATGAACGTACTAAAGTTTAATTGAAATTCGAAATAATAATTGTTTTGTAATAAAAAAGTTAAGAATGATTTTTATATTTTAAGTATAATATGAATTTAAATTCTTGATCTTAAACTGAAGAAATATATTAAATATGAAGTGGTAAATTGCATCGTATTGCACCATTTATGTTATTTTTCAACGTACTAGTTATGAGTTAATTTTTTTTTTTTTTAGTGCTTATGTTGTTAATGATTTTAAAGTTTTGTTTTACTTTAATTTTATATATTTTGTAATAAGATACGTATAACCTAGAAAAATATCTAAAAGTTAAATATTATACTTATCTCACTTAAAAAAAAAATATTTTTGTAATATTATGTACTTATCTTAATTATTTAATATTCAAGTTCCTTTTTTCATTGCCATTATGAATACATTTTTATTTTATATACAATTTTGTTATTTTTGTACATGTAAGTATTAAATATAATTTGATGAATATGTATCTTTCATTTTACTAGATAAATTATCCTAACGAACAAGAAAATGTAAAAAATAAATTTAAAAAAAACAAAATTAACCTGTCCAATGCTCTTGGAATAAGGTAAGTGTTGCTTATGATTTTGATTAATGCATTTAGAGACTCAATATCATTTAATTTTTTTTTTTTTAATGATTTCAATGAATTAGAAGTTTAAAATATCATATTTTGCATTTTTAGTGATATAATAATTGACTTAATATAATATTTATAACCACAGATAATTTTGATATTGAATGTAATCCTGATTTCCATTTGAAATGTAATAGTGTTTCACTATTTTTGTATAATTTTCTATTTTTCTATTTGTATTAATAGTTTACCAGAAAGTTCGATAGATGCAATAAATGCACAAAACGATGAAATGTCGTGTGAATATATTTTTTAAATTGTATATTAAATAATACATATTAAATTTTTTAGTTTTGATTCAAAAATTGTTGGTGGTCAACAAGAAAAATTGTCTGAGTCAATTCAATATTTAGGAGATAAAACTTTATTAGATGTGAATAATAGTTTTTCTGTAAATAAAGACAAGTATGAAAAGTAAGTACCTGAAACGTTAGTGTGTGTATGTATCTGCTTGTATTTATTTGTTTATTTATTTAATATTAAGTTAATTATTTTTGTTTTGGTATTATAATTATTGCATATTTTCAATCAGGAACAATTCAAAAATTACTCTTAACCAAGAAAATGAAACATCAATATTGTCTTTAAAAGTGAAGGATTATGTCTCTAGTGAACAAAAAAATGAAACTAATGTATACATTAAAGAAGAATTTAATGAAAAGTAGGAATTTTAGAATTAAAAACATATTCTTGATTATAATGAATTTTCTTTTCTATGAATATTTTAAAAATACTTAAAATGTTGAATGTAGATTAAACCTTATACCATTTAATTCTTAAACAAACCTTAAGCTAACTTCATTTTGTTTAAATATTGAATTAAATATGTAATATGTCAGTTAATTTTTTATTACTAAATGTATTCTTTGGTATTACTTTGAAAAGTGATTTTGACCCAGTTGAAAAATCAAATTATCCACTCAAAAATATTGATGATGTTATCCTGTTGAATGATGAAGTTGATACATTTATTTCTCATAATGATGAAACATATAAAAGGCAAGAAAAACTCTAATTATTACAGTAGTGCTATTTATTTATGAAATAATAATGTGTTTGCTGTTATAAGTAGTTATTCAATGATAATTAATAATCAAGAAGATTCACAAAAATTAAAGAAAAGTGTGCGCAGTATAATCATATTGGATAATGAGAAAAATATTAATAAAATTTGTGATGTCAATGAAAGGTAAAACTATCTTTTTCTAATTATATATTAAATGATTAATATTAAATTCTTTAGTTCTAATACAAAAAGTATTTATGGCCAAGAAGAAAAATTGTCCGAGTCAATTCAATATTTGAAAAAAAAAACTGTTTTAAAAGATACGAATATCAGTTTTTTTGTTAATGAAAATAAAAAAAATGATAAGTTAGTATTGATCTTCTTTTTTTCTTTCTACTATAGATTGCCATTAATATAGTTTGTACATTTTTGTGTTTTATATAAAAAAAAAAAGTTTATTTGATCAAGAATTATCAAAACCATCAAACAACTTATATGATGATATTGTCACATTAGATGATGAAAATATTCATTTAACTAAAATTAATCATCAGATTAGTAAAAGGTATTAGTACTATTGCTTATTTTTAAAGTAAACTTGCATTAAATAATTTTGCGTATATTTCATACTCATTAGTGGGGATTCAGTAAGTACTGATATATTGATAGATCCAATTAAACGTGTTGACGACTTGATTATGTTAGACAATGAACACTTTGATTGTTGTATTATTGAAAAGTGAGTATTACATTTTTTGTAAAATTATAAAATTTACTTATTTGAATTTAGAATCTATTTCAATATAATATTAATTTCTATATAATGCTAAGTAGTGATTCTGTTAGTATTCATAGACAAAAAAAAGTCTTAGAATTATCTGGAAAAGAAATTGACGTAATTCAATCTAGCAAAAATGATGAAATTAATAAAACATGTGAAGATACATTTCATAAAACGTAATAGTATTATTTTAAATTTTACTTATTACTTATTTATTTTAATGTAAAATTACAACATCTATGCCTTTTTTTAGTAGCTCAACAAATATTGATGAAGAAAATATTATTGATTTAACAGCTTATTCTAATAATGAAATCATGTTGCATAATGATAATGGTATTATAAGTACAAGTACTTATAATGAAATAAATGCCTGTGATAGGTAACAAATCATTATGTTTTGCTCAATTTTTTCTACTGACTTACTAACTTAAATTTTTGGATTTAGTTGTAAAAATCACAAAGAATTTCATAAGACATCAATTAGTTCACATGATGTAATCTTTTTAGATGGTAATGTTTGTTCAACAAATATAAACAATATCAAAACTAACAAGTATATGTTTTATTTAATCTTTAAAATATTTGTATATTATAAATCAATATAATTTATAGAAGTTCTTCTAGCATAGCTAATCTTAGAAAAGCTTATATTTTGGATCTATCAAAAAATGTTGAAGACACAATCTTAATAAGTGATGATGAAAACAATATTGATGACATCTCTCCTAATGAAAAAGATGAAAAAATATGTGAAAGGTAGAAATTATACTTCTAGAATTTAACATATTGTATTTTAGTAATTAACCAAGGTTTTTGAAACCAATAAAAAAACATATTTTTAATTTTGTTTGGTATTTAAAAATATAACTTTTATTTAAATATCTCAATAGTGATATTATATATTAAAGGGATTTCAGTAAGTCATATGATTGTATTTTCTTCACTTAACTAATTCATATCTTAATGAATGGTCATTCCACATTGTTTTCTTATTTTAAATATTGAGGGTATATTGACCATTTTAAAGTTAAAGGTAATAACATAATCTATTTTTTTACACCAGCTTTAGTTGTATTTTAATTTTCATGCAAGTTCTAATTATTTTAGATTCTGAGTGAAGCAAAGGATCTTATTGTTTTACAATGATGTTTTTTTTAATCTGGAGACCTTTTTTGCTTAACTTAACTTTTTCCAAAAGTTTCATCAAGCACCTGTATCATTGAAAATTTGATGTAGATGGTACTTTGAGTGTTTATGAAGCTTTCATCTCAATAGTTTTTCCAGGCGAGAGGAAAAACAGCCGAAAAATGGCCAAATTCAACATAAACAGCACTTTCATTAAATCGACTTTAATAATTTCATCATTACTTCAAAAATAATGTTGCTAGAAACTTGAAATTATGACTTAAATTATGAAAATAAATTATTTTGATAACTTATTTTTTCAAATTACTCATTCAACCAGTATATTCTTTATTAGTTTAATCATTATTGAAAAATCGCTTCACATTTATGTTTACAAAGCACAAAAATACTTACTAAGCACTAAAACAGTTATTAAAGTTATGATGTATAATTAATTTGATGTACTAGATAATTGAAAATAAATGTACAAGTATTATGTTTATTTTAATACAAAAAATTCAATTAATATATCATTTATCCAATTTAGTTCTTCAAAGACTAGTGAAGAACATTTGATTAATGAAAATCAAGTTCAGAACGATCAAAATATTGATTCATCTTTTGAATCGTAAGTTTTTTTTAATTTTTTTATTATTTTCATAAATTTAATTAATTTTTTATGACCTAACAGTAAGCTATTTTGTATTAAATAATAACCAAAAATTCTTTATTTGAGATTCTGAGTGGAAGATATTGGTTTTTAACTATAATATTTTATTGATTGTAAGAATTAGTTGTAAAAATATATACAATTTAGACTAAATTGATCTTTTAATCTATTTAACCAAATCTATTTTACTATTCTTCTGTTCACTTCTAAAAACACACCATAAATCAGGATCTGCTCCAAGTCTACTAAATTTCAGTGATTAATCATCGATTTCATATTGAACTAAACTGATAAAATTATATTTTGAAAATTTGGTTTTCAATGTGTACTGAACCTTGAGTATTGTATTTTTATGGTTGACTTTCAGAAAATGCAAAATGATATATTATAATTCACCAGGGAAAATCTCAAAGGTCAAGAAGAGTTATTTTAAAATTAAAAAAAAAGTATCTTTTGCATATATAAAAATTATCATCACAATTAGATTTCCTTCTAAAAAACTGACTTAGTGATTTTGGAAATTTAAAAAATTAGAAGTGTTGATAAATAAACTTTTATATTTTTAGCTCAAAATTTAAAATTGTATAAGATAATTTCTAATAAATGACAGATTCCCTATTTTTTTAAAATTCTTTATCCAGTCTTAAATTTTTGAAGTTAGTTTAAAAAGTTGGTACCTTTATAATAATCGTTAAATTTTCAAGTTTTAAATTTTAATAAATTTAGTACTTATGAAGAACTTCAAATTACTGATATTTTTAAATGTTTTATGAAACAACTTCTATTTGACAAAAAATAAATTACAGTATACCACAAATTATTGTAAGACTAATATTAATTCACTAACACTGTGCGATTTGCAATAAGATTAAGTAATTTGTAAAACTATGAATAATTTACTCTTCGATCTTTGTGTCATTGTCTTATTTTTTAATTGTATACTTAAATAATATTTTTTTATTTTAGAAGTATTAGTTCTATAAGATGCAATTTGAATATTAATAACTTTACTAATGAAGCGGTTATAGAGTCACAACATTTTTCATTAGAATCAAATGATAAGTAATAACTTTTTTCATATACATTTAATTTATTTTATTTTTAATTATATGTACTACATATTTATTAATTGTTGTGTTACAGAAATGTATCATTTACTCCCATTGAAGTAAGTATATTTAAATTTTTAATATTGTTTTGGAAAATGCTTTTATAAATTATTGACTTATATTATACAGGTAAAAAAAAGTCATGAAAGTTCTAATAGTCATTCTGAAGCATCGGATATTTCACTATTATTTATGCCATCAAAAAATGATTTACTGAAGTATGTAAAGTGTGAAGTAGATACATCCGTTTCAGGAGAAGATATATCTATTTCTAAATCCCAGAATACTTCTTTTGATTTGATCAATAATAATGAATATATATCTCAAGAAAAGTTAAGCTTAAATACATCCAAATCACTGTTAAAATCCAGTGACGAGTTCAATAATATGAAGGTTAAAAGGTCATTGTTTTTATTTTTATTGTTTTTAAGAATGGCTCTGACTTGATGACGTTACTAGAGTTAAAAGTTGAAAAAAAAAGTTAAACTTAATTTTATAATTTGATTAGTCATTAAATGATAATTTTGATTGGAATGGATGTTCTAGCATATGGAAAAGCTAGTTATTTTTAAAACTTACTAAATAAGCTCATTTATGTACAGATAATAAAAAATCAATATAATTAATAGTGTGGCACAAGTTAAAGTGTATAATTCATTATAGTTGAAGTCCCAGCATAGTTCTTTGTACTATGTATAGATATATCTTTTTAAGTTTTCAAATAGATGTCCATACTTATTATTTACAAATATTCGTTGGGTACTATTAGATTTTTGGTGCCCTATAGTATATCTAGTATAAATTCAACTATATAATATTTCTAAATTATAGCATTGATATATTCTATAGTGTAATGTATGAGTCATTGTCATCCTGAATATAATATTTATATTAAAGCAATTAGGTTACTGGCTATATAATTAATGTTAATTGTATTAATTTAATAAACAGATTTTTAAATTTCTTTTACTATTAAATTCTAGATATGTAAAAGATTCTGAAGAAAATGTAACCTTTTTTTATGATTGCGATCTAAGTAGTATTGAGAACTCTGATGCAGAAGATGATCATTTAACATTATCTTTTGAAGATGCATTTTCATCAAATCATAGGTAATTTAAAAAAAAAAAAATTTAATTAAAAATTATTGATGTATCTATAATTTTAATTTGAATTGAACAATTTGTGATTTTTTAATAACTTCTTGTTATATATATTATTATATTTTTTAACTCAGTACTATTATAAAATAGTAAGAATATAAATATTTACATAGCTAGCCAATAGAAAAAAATATGCATTAACAATTAAGATTTGTTTGAATAAATTTGCACATTTTGTTATAAATATTTCATTGATGCTAGATAGTTAATTCGAGTTTGTATCATACAATTTATACTGGAATACTAAACTTAAATAATGTGCTTAATTTTTAATGAAGTTGTTTGATGTTTTCTAGGAATTTTAAAAATAATTTTGACAAAATGCGAATTACAAGAAATTCTAGTCTTAATGATCAAAGTAAATATAATAAAAAAAACAAGTCAGATCTTTTTTCCAAAAGTTATGATACAACTACTTATTTAGAGAATCATAATTCATCCATTGATTTTCTCAATGATCATAAATACTATGAGGTAATAATTATTGATTAATATTATTGATTGACTTCAGAACATTTAACTTTCAAATATTTCATTCCTAATAAAATATAATTTTCACTCCTATCATTTGTCATATTCATCTCCGATAAGTTACATTAAAAAAAAATTTGACAATTAAAATTAAATGGCATAAATATTTTCAAGTTTGTAATTTTAGTATAATTAATATTCTAATACTAAAAGTGTTTTGGATTTTATAAAAATTAATCATAAAATTCTTTAACATGACATATTTTTCAAATAGTGTTTAATATTATTTTTCTCAACCAAACTGAATTCAAGAAATGTGTTTAATATTTCTGAAATGTTGTAGCTATGGATACGGTTAATAAGTTGATTGGCTGATAAGTTTATTTTCATTATTTAGAATACATTTTTTTTCATACAAACTGTCTCTGCAATTGTAATTGAATTCATTTATGTCCTTATAATATCCATTCCATAGCAATTAGCATCATTTTTCCATGGTCAGTAATATCTGTATTTCATTATTATCTTTGTGTGGTGACATCATTTTACATATTTTCCATAAAATAATTTTAATAATTAAATCCATCTGCTCATTGGTATCTTCAATATTTATTGAGTGAAATTATTTGTTTTGGAAGCATTTCACAGCAACTTGTTCAGTTATTTAACAAGATAAAAGCAATTTACCTAGATTGACCATCATCTAAGATGAATAGTTTATGATAATCCCAACCATAATTTATTAATTTAGATTTGAATATTTATGTTCATTTTTTGTTTTAATACATATTTGCCTTATACAAGTTTGTGTGTAGGTGTGTATCTAATTGTACACCTGCTCTTAGGCAAGAGATAGGATTATTAGAATATTCTAATTTTGTGCTTTCGGGAATTTTATTGTTTATATTTGTGAATATAAATCGCTAATTTGAGTGGACTGCAAATTTTACTTATTTAATTTTGGATTTCAATCGTCCCAGGTTTGATTATTAAATTTACTACAACTTTTTTGAATTATAGAAAACAGTGTAAAATCTTTTTTAGGTTCTGAGTGAAGGAAAGGATCTTCATCTGGTTTTACAGTGATATTTATTTTTATTTTTTTATATGCTCTGAGTGAATAGCAAATTTTCTTTCATAAACTTTCATTAAATTTACTTGAATAATTTCGTCATTATTCCATAAGTACTGTTGCTAGAAATTTGAAATGTTCATCATGTATTATTGACGTGTTATTGTAAACTTTAAAAAATTTTCAAAAAAATTTAACAATATTGAATACAAATAGAATTTTGAATATATAAAATTTCTTTTAAGTATATTTCTAATAAAGTTTTAAGTATTAAATATACCTAAACTTCTGAAAATTTAATATTACTTTTCTCATACACTTTTCTAAAGATACTGAAAATTTTCAAAAATCGTAAATGAGGATTTTTTTTATAAGCGTTTAATATAATATTGAACAATTTTTGCGTATTAAGCTGTTTTTATGTCAATTTTCAACTTTCTCAAAATATTTGAAGAAATTGGCCAATCCAAACACAATGAAAATTTGAATACAAATAGTACAAGAAGTTTTGAATCTTTTCTAAAATAAAATTTTCATTGTCAAACAAAAAAACCTAAGATAATTTTGAAAAAATCCTGCCAATAATTAAATAAAAAATGTGAAAGTTTGAACCGTATGTTTTTAATATTTGAAGATAACTTTTGAAAATTTCATATGATCTTACTCATACACTTCAATAACGATACTGAAAAAATTAAAAAAAATTGCAACAAGATTATTTTTCTAAGTTTTTAAATAAATTATTTTACAATTTTTACGTAATGAACTGTTTTTACATCAATTTTCAACTTTAAACATTTATTTAAAGAAATAGTTCCATCCTAGTAGTATTTTTGAATTCTGAGCTTTGCTCAGAATCATTTAACTTAAGAAATGTTTATGTGTATCATTTGTAGAAGTTCTGTGGAAAAATGTCTAAAAAAAAAAATTGTCATGATTGTGAAGTTCCTATTAAAGATAATATTCAGTGCCATTCGGTTTATTCATCCATCAATCCATGTAAATTGAACCCTAAAAATAATGCATTAGAAAGTTTAAACTATTCAAATGTGAAAACTATTAGTGAATGTAAAAAATTTGAATTCAGTGACAGAGATATCACTGTTGATGTTGATTCTTTATATGAAGACCACTCAAGAGATAACTGTAATAGTATGTCTAAACTAATACGACTTTTGAAATAATATATTACATAATTCAATATTAATTATTATTATTTTTCTTAGCTAAAATGAACAATATTTCAGAGTTGAAAAAATTCAAACCGCTCGACAATAGAGACATTTCTGATGAAACATCGGACTTAGAAAAATCAATTGCATCTTATAAAACTGTCAACAAGTCTTCCAAAGATATTAAATCCCAACATTTTAACCAATTAAATGTTAAATCATCTGGCAGCAGTACAGTACCAAAATACAATGTAGTGGATACTATTGATATTATTGATTTGGACAGTTGGTGTGAAGACCATAGTAATTAAAATAATATTTATTATTGAATTAAGATAAAACAATCATCTCAAATAATGAATTATTTACAGATGAAATTGTTGAAAAACCAGGTATAAAAAAACTAGATGAGATATTAGATAAAGATGAATCAGTATCACCTATTATATCCCAGTCCGTCGTTAAAACCATAAATTCAGAAAATCTTAAAAATGCCTTGTCAATAAAAGCTACTTATAATTTAAATATTCAAGATATGGGCAATAAAGGTATATTAATATATATTTTTAAATATTGAGTTGGGTAAATGATAGTTGTGAATATTTTTATATTAGCGTTATGTACATACCTGACTCAACAGGCTCTGGTAGTAGATGTTCTAAATATTTTACGTAAATCAATACACACATGTCCATTATCTGATGTATTAATGGACGACCCAAAAGGTTTAATGGTACCTCTAATGCCTCATCAAAAGTATGCTATAGCTTGGCTTATATGGAGGGAAAGCATGACACCATTTGGTGGAATTTTAGGTATGTAGTCAATTATTTATGATGTTGATATTATATTATTATTGTTAATTATAATTAATTGCAGCGGATGACATGGGTTTAGGTAAAACTCTTTCAATGATTTCATTAGTTTTGAAGTCTGAAGAAAAACAAACCGGTGTCCCTTTAGTACCTAATAACAGCAGTAAGAACGATAGTAAGATTTGTTTAAATGAATGTTTAACTCTTAGTGTTATGAAAACTTAACTATATATTTTTAGTATTGTCTTTAGGTATTACGTTTGTTTTTAAGAAAAATAATGCCTTATGTTGTTACAGTAGTCAATGGTGGTACATTAGTTGTATGTCCAGTGTCATTATTAAATCAATGGGAAAATGAATTGAGAACCAAATTGAGTCCTGGATTACTAAAGGTTGGTCAGTATTATGGAGTAAAAAGAAGTATGTCTACTTCAGAATTGGTAAAAAATGATATTGTTACTACATCATATCATGTAATCATGTGGGATTTTAAAAAACAGCCGAATTCAGTCAGTACAATTTAAAAGGCTTTTAGAGATTTCATTATAACTTCATACAAAAATTATTTTTAGAGTCCTTTGTTTAAAATTAATTGGAAGCGAATTATTTTGGATGAAGCTCATGTTATACGAAATTATAAGGCTCAAACTTGTATTGCTGTGTGTAATTTGATGAGTATGCGTCGTTGGGCTATAACAGGAACACCAATTCATAACAAAGAAGCAGACTTTTTTACCTTGTTAAAATTTATTAGATGTAAACCTTTTGATGATTGGACAGTAAGTTTTAAATTATTTTGTTTTTATTAGATTTGTGTTTTTGATAGTTTAGAAAATAATGTAAACATTAATTTAATTGTTAAAATAAATATTAACAATTGTGGTATGTAATTTTTAAATATGTTGTATTAATACATGTTACCTTGAAAATTAATATATTTTTAATATTTGTAATGTAATATTTACAAATATTGTTATAATTTTTTTGTTTCAAAGATTTGGAAGCGTTATGTTGGTAATAATGACAATACAGGTAGACATGTACAGTCATTATTAGTAAAGAGTTTAATGCTACGACGTACTAAAGAAGAACTTTCTCAATTAATTTCATTTAAACTACCAGGTAAAAATGTTAGTACAATTGACATTGAACTTTCCAAAGAAGAAAGGAATGCATATGAACAATTATTAAAATTCTCAAGGTTAAGATTAAATATACTGAATTTGTAATTTTTCATGATTATTCGATTATTTAAGAATTAATTTTTTTTTTTCAGTAAGCTTTTTGCTACATACTTGTATGATAAAGTGTCAAAAGAAAAAGTATTTGATCATAGTAAGAAAGTACAGTGTACAGTTCAATATTTTCATGGTAAGTATTGTAACTTGATTTTACACCAATGACATTTTTTCCTTGTTATTCACTTTTTCAAATGCATATTCAATTATTTTAAAGCTTCATCAATAGTTTATATTCTTATATTATTTATTTTTTCTTTGGTTATATGAACTTCATTCACATATATTTATATATTTGACAATATTCATTGAACAACGTTTGGGATCATATTTTCTATACTAATTTTTATCAATACAAAACTTATAAATATAAGTACTATATGATGATATAAGATTATATTATTTTATAGTAGTTAGTATATATAACTTAAAAAAAAAAATGTACAAAACTTTGTATTATCAGGGTTGCCATAGACTTGAAAAACCTGGAAAAGTCAGGGAATTTGAAAATTAATAATTCGTGGCAACCCTGATTAAGGTTACTGGAAATTATCCATAATGACTCAATTGAGTATGTCATGTGATCACAAAAGTAACTACTAACTAGGGTTAAATTGTTTTATTTTAATTGAATCAAATTTTAGAACAAAGTAAAAAAAAAGAAGAAATGTTCAAAGATCATCCTGAGCTTCAAAAATTGTTTAATCAGTTTAATAACATCAAAGAAATACAAACTTATCATATTTTAGTATTACTGTTACGCTTAAGACAAATGTGTTGTCATCCATGTTTAATAAAAGGAGTAAGAGATTCTTACTAACAGTAATTAGATAAAAATAGTTATGATTAACTTGGTTTTTCTTTTTCTTTAGACAGTGACCGAAGAAAACATTGGTAATGATGAAATAGATTTTGTTTTAGATGGTGAAAATACTACATATAATAATGCAATAGAAAGTGCTTCTTGCAATGAAAAATTTGACACAGTGCCTACTGAAGACTTGAATCCTATTGAAGAACTAACAAATAATATGAGTTGCCTAACTGGAAATGAATCTGAATGCAGCCTAAAGAACAAACTGATTGATAGTAATTTGATTTTTAAAACATCATGGCTAAGTTCTAAGGTAGTGTATGTATACATACTAATTTCATAGTATATTGTTAAGTGTACATTATGTAGTTTTTATAGTTTCTAATATAAACAAAGAACAGTTAATATTTTATAATTATCTTATGTTTTTTATAGATTTATTATGGAATTTTAATTTAATTTTAGATAAAAGCTGTTTGTGATATGGTTAGGGAAAAAGTGCTGATTAATGACTGCAAAGAAAAAGCAATCATCGTTTCTCAATGGCCAAGTATGTTACGTATCATTCGCAAACATTTATCTGAATATGATTGTGAGATGGAAATGTATTCTGGAGATCTTTCAATGTTGAACAAAAATTCGATTGTCCGTGAATTCAATAATATAAACGGTGGACCACAAGTTAATAAAATATTATATCTTGTTGAAAACTTATCTTAGTATTATGTACATTTGAAGAATAAGAATTCAATTAATTCAAAAATTATGTTATTGCTTTGATGTTGAATGCTGCATACATCTTAAACACTAGTTCTAGATTCTGAGTAAACTATTAGTTTTGCAAAGGTTTTTATTTTTTTTTGGGTAACACTCAAAAAAATGTATGAATTATAATTATTATTCTTTTGTTTTTGTCACTAACCAAAATGTTGTACCGTAGAATTAGTTCATATTTACATCAGACATTTTATCTGCTTTGTTCCTATTTTTTCAGTTATAATATGCAATAAATTTAGATTATTTGTAGTTCTTTTAATGATTATCGAACAACAACAAGTTATAGATCAATGTTTTTAGTACACCTTCCTAATGAATTTGGATTATTATGAATGATCTAATAAGGATTATTTATTGACAGTTATTGATAAAATAGCTGATATAATTCTATACTTAAAATAAATATTGGGGGGTTTAAAATTATTTTTTAATATTTACTTTTCTAGTAGTAATTTTTTTAAAAACAATACAACATAATAACTAAATAGATATATTTTGTGGTTAGCTTAAAGCTTATAATTTTGTCTAAAAAGTCTTCTGATAATTGTTATTGAGATTTCAATTACTTTTATATCAATCTTCATAATTTGGAGTAGTATTAGTTAACTTCTAAACTACAAATTATAAACTTTAAAAAACTTTTCTTAAACAAATAATAAGCCTTAAACATATTTATTCATATTTTTATTTTCATGACTTAAAACTACCTTTTCCATCAAATATTTGTAATTGTCTGGATATCTTGTTTGACAACACTATCAATCATGAAATAAGTCTATAAATATATTAATTTTTAGTATTATAACATTTTGTATTTTTAGAAAAAGAAATATGTTCATAGCTAATGACTAAATTTTCTAATTATTTTCTATTAAATCAAATAATCCATATTTTGTATATTCCAAAACAAGTAGTTATCATGCAACTAATTATATTCTTTGTTTTTTTTATTCCAGATTCTATTATTGTCTTTGAAAGCTGGTGGTGTTGGTCTAAATTTAATGGCCGCCAATCATTTGTTTTTGGTAGACATACATTGGAATCCTCAACTGGAGGCCCAAGCATGTGATCGAATTTATAGATTGGGTCAGATGAAACCCGTACATATATACAAATTTGTATGCGTAAACACTATTGAAACCAGAATTGTAATGATTCAGTCACATAAATTGAAGATAGCTCAAAATTTATTCGCGGGTGTCAAAGTCAATTCATCAAAAATCACTGAAGATGACCTAAAACATATTTTCCAATGTACCTGAACAAATTCAACTGATTAATCTTGTATATTTTATTAATTATTTTTATCATGTTAATGTTATATATTTTTCAGAATTAAATCATTAAGGTTATGATATTTTCAAGTTAATTTTATTAGATGTATAGTTTATATTCTATTTTGTATTACTTCCTCTACTTTTTTCATTGTGTAGTTTATGACAGATATTAATTACTCACTGTCATTCTGTCTTATAATATTTAAGCAGTATTTGTAAAATTTTTCTTTTTTTTGTTTATAAATATACGTGCACAGTAGTTTTCTGTAATATTTATAGTTACAAAAAAATTATATTAATTTATTTATTCTTTAAATAAATTTTTTCTGAAATTGAAAAAAAAAATATTTTTTTTTTTGTTAGAGATACATTTAATTGGTTCTCAAGTCCTATAGATTTAACTAAACAGCTCCATTACACTGTCTACATTTTATATTTGTTGAATTATAATATTATATTGAAAACAAAGGTATCATTATGCCATCTATGTTGTTAATTTGCTTGTGCGAAGCGCAGTGTTAAAAATCTTGTAGTCTGGACTGGATATCATGTTTTTAATTTTTGTAAATTTAATTTTTGTGTTTTATTGTAATATGCTTAATAGCACCTAATTTTTTTTTTTCGTATGGCATGATTATCCGGGAGTGTAGACCCTAGGGTCTACAGTTCGGGTGCCGGTTTGGCAGAATTTCTATTGGGGCGCCCGTAGGTTTCTGCCGTGCCCCGGAGTGGGGGATGACAGTCTCTCTCCGAAGACAGTTGTTTCCTGTCCAAGTAGAGAGACTGCCCGAGGCCGGGTTCGAACTGGCGACGGTTCGCATCGTAACCGCCGCCTTAGTCCACTCGGCCACTCCGTCCCCCATATAACACCTAATAAGCAATCATCAATCGTACTAGTATATATTAGAATATGTGTATTTGATTTCAAGAGATAAATCATATAAATATGTAGCTAATAGCATGGAGTGTAATTTCCAGTGGCGGATCCAGGATATTGTTTCGGGGAGAAAGATTATTATTTATTACATCTATATGATAACGAATATTAATTTGATGAAACTATTATCATGGGTTATCACAGTAGGTAATTACCTTTTGATTAATTATAGAATTGTGAAACAAGAAAGCTTTAAACAGGTTTAATAAAAAAAAAACCCAACAGTTTAACTAAAATGATCTATTATTTCTTTAAAATTCAATACACCCATCCCTATTAACTTGTCTGAGGAGTGAAGAATTTCTCATGGGTCAAACTACATATTATTTTTCAATCCATACAATTTTTTTTATATACTAATGAAGAAATTGTGTTTTATTAAAACCATGATGTTAAACAATGTCATTACCTTATTGAATATCAAATGATGTACATTATTCTAAATGTTATGAGTTAAGTTTACAGTTTATATCATCAAGTACATAAAAAAAATGTAATTAATAAAAACATAAAAGACAATAGCGTTTATTTCAGACAAATCAATGGTACGGATCATTGAAATGGAAATTATAATATTCTATTTGATAACGGTAGGTGGTTTATTCCTCAAAGTATCGCTAAAATAATGTATAGTGTAATACTTAAAGCATTGATAAAAACAAACCTATTCGCAATAAAGTAGTTATAAATAGGTTAAAATTTTTTTTTATCCTTCCTAAGATTTGCATAATTGATACTCGGCCATTATATTTTATATGTATTTAAGTTTATTTAATTTACAATTCGTTAATATTTAACAACCTATTTTACAACATTTTAGTATTATACTGTTAATTCTTCCGCGTTCATGTTAGCGGCCAAACTGTCCCTGCACGTTCCCGCGCTACTGGTCCTAGATTTCCGTCAGCTAGGGCGTGCCGTCAGGCGCGTGCTCGGAGCGTAGTCGTTGTCGCGAGGAAGTCGTCCCCTTACTGAGGATTCCGCCCGACACAGAATCTCATCACAGTTCACCTTTGCGTGGGCCCCGGCGGACGGCGGTTCACTGTAACATTTTAAATCGGAGGACGAAAATTACCATCCGTAATAATCACCGGCGTACAGACCGTTTTTGGCCAACGTGGAAATTTTAAGAAGAAGCAACATGTTAGAAAAAAATGTCCTCGAAAACACCTGACGATTTTTGTTCGACAATTCGATTATACTATGATGACAAAACTAATTCAATAACATTGTGGACTCGTGAGATTACCACACAGAACTTTAAACAAAATTCATTTTAAATTGTATTTTTGTAAAATATGTTTTTAGACGGTTGAAATTCATTTTACACGTACCTACCTCGACTATTTCAAATGACATTTATGTATCAAAATTGCCTATACATTCGCCGTAGAAGATGCCCAGGGTTTTTTACCGCCAACGTTTGTTTAATATTTTACAATAATTTATTTTTACCGACACATATGGTTCCTTTTATACCTTATATGGACATAGTTTTCAACATTTACCCGAAGGTGGCACTAGAGTACATGACGTGGTTGAGATTCATTATATGGCTAATTATAGGTTGGTATATGACGGCTTTTTTACTGTGACGGAAAAAGATTCTAGGGTTGCGAAAGTAATTTGATTTTCGGTTTATTTTCAGGATTGTTTGTATACGCATTCTATAGGATTCACCACGGCGTGGAAGGAAAGATTAATTTCAAAATTTCACGTTTGTAATATTTCTGTGATTTCTTTATTTTTTCTATTTTCCACCATTATCATAACCCGGAAATTAATGTCCGTGTATTGTGTGTTAATCCGTTTTTTTTTTAAAAATACAAATATTTATAATATTATTTTAAGTGTCAATAATTATTCAAATAAGATTTTAATCAAATGTTTAAATATTCGAACACACGGGTATTTAAAAACACGAGTATTTAAATACACGTGTATTTGGGGGCATTTTATTTAATACACGGCCTTGAACCCCGCCTTGAATAGAAACACGGGTACCCGTGTACGGTAATACGCATGTAATAGTGACCTCCAATCATCATCCGGATTTTCGACGATTTGTCATCGTACGCTCCGAAAAACTAGAAGAGAAGAGAGAGAATGACGAACACTCGACGCGTACCTACCAGATCTGTACGCGCGATTTCCGAACCGCAGAGTCACGGGACGAAATTTTCGAACGAGACCGAGCGGGCGCCGACAACAAGAGCGACATTACGTCGTTACCTGTGCGCGAGACGACGTGTGGCACGTGACTCCGGCGGCGGCGGCGGCGGCGACGCGCGCGCAGACCGGCAGCCGCTCGATCCTCCACGGCGTCCAGCCGCGGCCGTCTTGCACCAGCCCCCTGACGGCCACGTAGTACGACCGGTAGGGCACGAACTCGCGGAACGTGACGCGCACCGGCAACCGGTCGGCCCGGTACCGGCTCGGGAGCTCCGAGTGCACCGCGTCGTCGCCGTCCGACAGCCAGTGGACGGACATCTGCAATTCGCGCAGCGGCGCGTCACCCGCGGTGCAGCCCGCGGTGACGTGTACCGCCGCGCCCGACGGGAACGACGACGCGTCGTCCGCCGACACCCGCAGGTCGGGCTCGGGCAGCGCGGACGGCGAGAGCGGGGACCGCGCCACGGTCTGCCGGTCGCGTCTCGCCGCCGCCACGATCGCGGCCGAAAGGTCGCGGCGAGACCGCGGCGAAAAGCAGGCGGCCCTCGGCGATGAGCAGGCGGCCCGCGGCGAAAAGCAGGTGGCCCTCGGCGATGAGCAGGCGGCCCTCGGCGAAGAGCAGGCGGCCTTCGGCGAAAAGCAGGTGGCCCACGGCTCCGGGTCGCGCGACGACCCGTCGCGTCCGCCGTGAACCGAGCCGCTCGTCGCTCGGCGCCTTTTGGCCGTCGGCATGGCTTCCACGGGCCACGGGCGCTTGAAAACCGTCTCGTCCGGCGGGCGGTCGACCGCATCACTGGCCTCCGGACCGTGGTCGGACACCACCTCCACCTCCACATGTCCGATCTCGAAACCAACCGTAGATTCGGTCGCGTTCTTCATAGTCAACCGTCGCTAAGTTAAGCCACCAAAAAAACACTGGTGTACGATATGAAACTGACGATAATCCCGATGACGTTCGCGAATATCTTATTTACTATTCGAGATTTGTTGTCGAAACCTCATGACAACGTCGTACCCGAGAAATAGACGCGGTTGATAATAATTTTTTGTAACGGCTAAGACGGTGACATAAAACAAAATCCATAAACTAACCCTGACCGTATACTCACGTTCATCTTTCGTCGAAGCGATTTCATCCCCATCAAGTTTCTAGCACCGACACTCATGGAGTGAAGACTAATTAACTAAAAACGATTTAAAATTCAACATTTTTTACCGCTTTTACTTGATTTTTTGTTTTTTTTCCTTACTCTTGGAAAAACTTATGCGAAAGAGATAAATTACCCCTCGAAGCATCATCTGCGTGTAATTTATGAACTATGTACAGTTGCTAAAAGTTACTTTTGGACATTGAAAAATTATCGTAAAACCAGTAGACACTTGCTTTGCATATGAAAATATACCACAAGTTATCGAGAAAAAACCCTTAAAAGGTGGATTACGGCGCTTATCTCTCGGAAGAAAACAACCACCGGCGCTGCGTCGTGTTTTGCTTTGCTCAAGTAAAATATTTTTGGGATTCATCCCGTATTTCACAGATTATAAAAAAAAAGTACGTACTTCACCCTATGGGGTATTCTTTGCTTCTCGGACAAGCTAATGGGTATGGGTGTATTGAATTTTATAGAAATGATAGTTATGATAATGATAGAGATGATAGTTCATAACTTAAACGATTCTGAGCAGTCTCAGAATTAAAACTTACCGTTCATATATTTTATCCTTTTTCGTTTAATTGTCGGCAGGTTTATTTTTCAAAACAATCTAGTAAAAAAAAAGTAACTTTTGTTTTTGAAAAAAGCCAGTTAAGATGTCCATGACAATGAGTAGATAATTGATGAGTATTGTAGCCCAGTAATTAAAGTAAAAATATCAATTGATGCTCGTGTAATAAAATGTTTCTATGTGGACAAATCATCATAATAATATATCGCCATTGATTGTAAATGTTATGAATATAACATTTATGATCAACGATATCGTATAGAACACTTATTACTTTATTGTTGAACAGTATGCAATATACACATCTACATTATAGAAACATCATGATTCGTTGAGAACATTTCACATTCTTATATTATTTATTACATACAAGTTCGCCCGTGCATGTTTAACACAAATAATGAAAGTAATTTTGTCAGCAAGACATAATATCGTATAATTTTCTAAAATGTATAATAAAATTATTTTTATTTCTCTAACCTGATGAAACAAACTCGTGTTTTGTGTATGATTGCGGCGGGTTCATACTAATTAACGACCACCTGAATAAATATGGAGGCTTATAAAATACACCGGCGTCGTGGTAAAAAAAAAAAAAAAAAAAAAAAAAAAAAAAGTAATGGCATTTATTACGTATTTAACGGGAATAACATATTATTGTTATCATTTATTTATTCGTTAAACTAATAGCTAATAGTGTTATTGAACACGTCAATGCATAAAAAAAAAAAATCATAGTAGGATGAGATAATGTGTCATATCGTCAAATTCTTCAATCACACGTCGATCGTTTCGTTTTGATTCATTAATTTTATTTTACGCCGAAGAAGAAATTCACCACTGATAATCTTCCTTTTTTGTATTATAATTAGTCCAGTCCCATACTTACCCGGCAGACATAGAAGTTTCGTCGTCTCGCAGAATTTCAAATCTTATATTATATATATAGTATATGATCTAAGCGTCAAACATATATATATATACGTTATCGCGACACGTCCACAGAGAGCGCAACTGCACGATATCTACTGACCACCGCTATATCCGTCAACTCGTGGTCAACGGCGTCAAACAGAAACGATGGCGATCACTTTCAAAGTCATTTACGTGGTGCTTTTGGTTAGGTGCTCGACCGGCTTAAAGTTATTCCAAAGCGAGGAGCCCAAACCCGAGTTATCTGCAGGTAAATGACGCTGTACCGTTGTTCAATAAATAACCGATTAAGATATCGGCAACGTGAGCGACAATATGAACTTTAATTAAAACTAGAATCTTCTAGAGCTTTCTGTCGCTCATGCCGTGTCAACCCCGCTGGTCTTACATTCCGGACGCGATAAAATGATGATAATTATATAGACCTTGCATCGGCCGAAAGTTACGAGTTGCTTGACGCCCATCTTCGGGCGTGTGTCGTTTTGGTGGCCGTCGGTGTGCGGCTCACCGTGGTCCGTGACGTATCCTTGCCAGACCGTTGTAAAGCCGCGTCTACGTTTGTGCGTTCCGCGCATAGTGCGAACGTGTATGCTCATATTATGTGCGGTTCATTTTTTTCGTGTTAGTTTTTGCTGTCTTCTCGAGTCTGCGGTATATCATTGTTGATCGTCCAGATCCTATCCGATACTCGAGTTTCGAATGTGTCGTCAGTGTGCGCCATCGTTCGCATTATATTACTGCCGTACGCCAACACGCGAATCGCAGCGATTGTTTGAAAGTCCGACTCCATTGCCGGTCAACGTGAGTTATTATCTTGGGTTTTTTTTACACGGACGCCGTGTTACTCCGTTGAGAAGTATTGTCGAAAACGTCGCCGCCGTCGCTACCATGCTGTCATCGTTGGGACGACCGCCGCCGCTGCTGACGACGTAATCGTAAGCGGGAAATCGGTTTCAAAGGGTGACATCTTTCGTGAGAATATATTTATTGGTTCTCTTCTTCTTTCTTGTTTATGTTGTAAACGTTAGTTGTAAATAGATTCAAGTCTTCCTCCCCTTGGGCGTCCTACCCTGATAACTGTATAATGTAATTGGTTTATTCTTTTTTTTTTTTTTTGGATTTTCCGGCTTTTAAGACCATCTCGTAAAACAAATTTCTTTTGGTTTATGAAATTGGTTTATTATACTGAATTATATCTTTATTACGTTCTTATTTCTTATTTTTCGTGTTTTATGAGATATTAGTTTCCACTGCAACACACCATTTGAACCAACCGCCTCGATTCGTAAATACGCATCCAAAGTGTAGTGCATGTATTCCGCTATAGCATTAAATTTCGGTTATTTGATATGGATCAGAAGAGAGGTAATCGCTATCAATACGGTTTTAACTGCCATCGTGTCAGAAGAAGTGTTTATTATTTGCGAATTTGCGAAACATTTAATTTAAAAATACCGAAATCGAAGCCAGCTTCTTCATATTGTCTTAAACATTTTGTGACATTGTTTGAAAATGACATTTTTTTCTACAGAAAGTAATATTTTGTAAGATGTGTGAAACAAAAGTATGATCAGATCGTCGCTTTTTGATCAAACAACATTTGAAAACTGCTTAAATAATTCATACAGCTGATTTTCATAAAAGAAGTCAATTTCAACTGTTATTGTCTAATGTAGTTCGTAAAAAATCATCATTTCACATGGATTTTTGATTTATTTTAAATTTATTACAAATATTTCATACTTAATATAAATCTATTTCGTATGCATATTTTAGCATTTTTTATGGTAAAAGTGCTTATACTTTGAGTGCATATTTCATAATTTTTTGGTGCATAAATTAATAAATTCAAGAAATTTTAAGTGCATTAACAACCGAGCCTGAATTTATTTATTACTACCATGTTAAAATCGGTGAATTCATTACACAATAGTACAATGAACACAATTTCAAATTTAGTGGATCCCAAATTTATGTACCAACTGAGTAAACAATTTTATTTTAATTAAAACAAATATAATTATATAATTATATAAAAAAAAAGCATTATCATAAATCAAATAATTAAACAAAAACTTCTAGTGATACATAATATACATTATATGGTTTATATTGTTTCATTAAATTATTCATTATCAACAACATTTAATAAGTTCAGTGTATAGGTAACTCAAATTCTAAAAAATTCATCGAACCTAATTTTTGCTTCTCCTTCCTCATTCAAAGCGGAAAAAATGTAATATACTATATACAGTATATTATATAAATAAATTTTTGTTTCACATGAAAAATAATTGTTGATTTGAATGCCTCTTTTGATTAGTTGAGTTAAAACATAAAAACAATGTAGAAGAACTAATAACAAACCACAACCATGAACAGTGTACACTGTACACCCTCCAAAAAGAATTATTTTCAGACCAACCATCAACCAGCAATAACCTAAAAATGCAGTCAAGTATTCCAAAACCATACATCTATTATTGAAGATGACTATTTTATGGCGAAAATAATATTGAATATCATATTTATCGTGGCGAGAAAATAAAGCATTCATATAGTACATTAGTACGTGATGAATATATGCTTTAAGTTACACAGTTATGCGAAACTGACATACTTAACGGTCATAACTCATAAGTATCAATGACGACCGTTGAAAAAATTAGTTATTAATTATTATCAACACACTTTTCCTAGACTCAGCACGATCGGAGCCGAAGCACTCTTATTGGCTTGTCTGAAATTCGGATAAGTGTTATATTAGTACTTAGTGATATTTTAGTACTTTTTACATAACTCGCAGCCGTAGTTGAACTGTAGTTGAACGTTTCAACGCGAATAAGACGTGCCCCATTAAAAAAACATTACGCTACTCATAATCTCTTATAATCTCGTGGCGGAAATGTAAAAAATTAAAATTGTTCGAACTGATGATTATTGGGTCGTGCAAATTTGTGGTCGGGTGCTTTCCGTTTCCTTAGTCGTTATTTTGTTTTGAACTTGTAAATGAATCGTTATTATTATTTTTTTTTTTTTCATCTTATTTCGAAGTTATGCCACACATGAGTCATGTGAAGCGAAGTACAAAAATTACACTATAGTTTTGTATAATCACAGTAAACGTAGATTAAGAGGGAATAAATGAGTTTCACCTTGTCCATGTTTTGCCCGTGACTCTCGCGGTCGATGATCATCATCGAAACAACATTCGCTACACGTCACCACGGCCGGCACCGCCGATAATAATAATTATATGGTAACATCGTTATCATCGCGACGATTACTGTCATCAGTGCGTATCTTTTCTTCCGCGGTAAGCGAGTCCGACACAGCAGCTACGTATTACCATCATCGCTGTTACGCAACTCTATCCGAGGTACACCACTGCGTCCGGACGAGTACCCTTAAAATATACGTACCTATTTTGCCGTTTCACCAGACGACATTTCTTCGAGATTTGACGGTTTCATAAAACATATTATATCACGACACGCCCCGGAGAGCGCATCGCACAGTAGGTACTCATTAGGTGCCTGACCTAAGCTAACGATGTTGTCCGTGATCAAAGCCTTTTCCGTCGTTTGCTTGCCGTCAATCGATTTCAGAGTCTTCCGTGCCGTATCGATCATTGCCAACCAGGTAAACGCTGAATCATCGCCTTCATTATTATCACGCAAAATGTCATATTACATTCAAACAAATAACGCATTCCGTTCGTGAATAAAATAATGTATATCTTTAAAATTTTTCTAAGTTATGCACTCGAATACTTAATAAAAAAAAGTATTCCTAGTACATAAGAAGGTACAGTTTATGACCAAGTAATTTTTTTTAGTATCACGTATCTCAAGGGTTTTATAAATTATATTTATGTTAATGACGTGTCGAATAAGTTATGATATAGGTAATAATTGATAATTACAATACGTAATATTATTGTATTTAAATACTGATAGAAAAAAAATAAATATTACTCTTAAATTTAATGATTTTGATGAATAGTTTTGCTGTACCATAAATACGTCAATCGTTTCAATATGAAAACCAATTAAATTGTATTAAAGTAGTTTAAAAAAAAATAAATACTTTAAACAATATTCAACTATCAACTACATTATTAAATAGTCCTTAAAAGCATTTTAAATGTGTTCAGAATACTTGAAAAGTATTTCGAATAGTTAAATTAAAATGCTACTCCAAGTCATTAGTAATTTCAACACTTTTAGCTTTTTTGTATTAGGTAGGTATATTTTCGAACGCATAGAATAATACGTTTGCAGAGTTCAGTAAACAAGTACTAGGAAATAGTTATATGATAGTCCTAAGTGTTGTTTTTTTATAAGACTACAACAGAATTCATATTAACACCTCGGAATCGTTATCAGATTTATTACAAGTTTACTTTTTATTTGTTCAATGTCACATTCACCCACTCACGTTTTCTGAATACTCATCATGTATATGTAGTTCACCTTTAACTATAGGTTTTGGAGGGAAGAAATAGTCTAAAATATGAAAACCGACATCGCCGCAATACAGCGTACATTAGCTTACGCGATTCGGTCTGAAATAACTATACGTCATCATATAAATTATACATATACTTTCATAGTTGACTCTTATAGTTTAAGTCTAGTTCTGTATGAGGTATACTACGCGTTTTATCCGAAGTTAACATCAATATTATTATTTACTATTACTATTCTTATACCGCTTTACCGAATCGGTGGTAATTTCGCCGAGTGCGGACCGACCATATTTAATTTTAAATAATATATTTGTGAAGATTAAAGTACAATCTTAGAGTAAAACAATCATGTCAGTTCCAGACGTTTCTGCTCCACCTGTACCCCGAAGACAAAATGCCATATCAGTACATTACGTGAAGGGCACGCACTACGAAGTCGGGTACAGCGTCGTAAGTACCTTCTTCTTTGCAAAATATTTTGTTTCTTCGGGTACAATATGTATTGGAAGACGATAAAAGTTTACAAAGCTATTATATGTAATGCTGTATCATGTGTGTACTCACGACGTTTTCATGCCACGATAAATGATAATAAGGGATAAAACGACATAATCGTCACCACAGGTAGACCCAGAATTCCGCATAGAGTGTGCTTTATAAATTCAACATACTATATATCCCCATGTTTGTATTCAATGATTTAAGAAATTCGACTTTTTGATAAATAGAAAAATAAGTATGCTTTTGAGCATTACAATGTATCTATACATGTCCACATCTGGCATATCAGACACATCTTATATTCCGCCTATATGGTTGTTACACAATACGGTATTCGCAATGACGTATCTCTTCCATATGAAAACAAACACAACCCTAATTTCACGAGAGGACATTTATCACGTAAAAGAACTTTCTGATGTTCATCATAATGAGGAAAAATATTTACAGTGTCATTAAAATATTGCTTAAAGTTCATCTAGATCAAATAATACTATAACAAATATTATCGATTCGTTCGAAATTTCGAAGATTCAAGTTCGAAATCATTAAAAACGTCAATGATGGCTAGCTAATCCCATATCAAAATATACACTCATGAAATTTATCAAATTTTTCAGACCCATGATTTCACTTCCAATAAATTAACGCATCAAACCACCATTTATTATAGTAAAATGTTTCAAACCATAGCACCTAAATACTTAATTTCGTTCCTCGAAAAACCTAAAAATCCAAATGAAAAAGTACTATCTAAATCTTTTAGTTTTAATCGAGCGTAGTCTGAGTAAAAACAAATTTTCTAGTTTTACAACGAATGTGATATGCTCTATGTATAATTCTAAAATGTGTAAATTGAAACCGATTTTGATGGAACGCGTTAAAAATAAGTAATAAGAACTTTCTTCAAATGGGTTGACCGTAAACATTTCGAAATCACATGAACGATTCTCTTCCACGAGAACCGGGTGGCTTTTGATTTTTGTCAGTTATTATCCATCCCGACAGATCTTTAAAATTATTTAAATTAGACGTGTTACATATTTTTTACACTAGTAACTAATATATATATACATATATATATATATGTTCAGACAATAGCCATATTATTTATTTTAATGTTATGTGTATACAAAAAAATTAACAACATTGGCAAAGTTCGACAAGATTTTAAGATACATTTTACAGTTTATAATATTATACAGTAAAAATTCTACTAATGGTATATAATAAATTCTTTAAAAAGGGACGAACTTATGGAGACATGATTAAAAAATTTGTAAACGAATATGTGCCACTTCAGGAAGAAATGTTACCAATGTTCAGCCAAGAGGAAGGCCGAAAGATTTATGACGAAAGCTTGGAAGCATGCGAAAGATATTTCCCTCAATACGTAAGTGAGCTAAGAGGCATGGCCAACGGAGCAGGAGTGCAATTTCATGAAGTACGAACCTTATAAGTTAAAGTAACCAATTTTCTCATACAAAATGCACAGTAAAAATGATGTTTAAATAATATAATTTTACAGTTATTCCTAATGGCATTAGATGACACACTGGCATTGAATATGAAAGCCACACCTGTAAACGTAGGACCAACAGGATGTTCCTCACTAATGATCAATCAGGCTACCGGACAGGTAAAAATGAAATACACTATAAACGGGATCAATCTAGAAAAGGAAAAAAAGAGAAGTTCAAAATAAATCAATAAAACAATTTTGGTTTAAATGAAATCATTTAACGAACATAACTAAATATTAATTTTTATTTTTAAATAATTCATACATATTTACAATATTCATCGTGTATTCATAAGTATGAAATAAGAAACAATTCTTTGAAAATGTTGATGTAGATATTGTAGTTTAGTCGAATATTTTAAAATGTATAGAACCATGCATCACTTCTCTTGTTCACGGTTATGATTAGTAAGACATTATTTTCTGGACACAATATATTTTCAAATGTCGGATAATTGTTTTGACGAGTCTACAGGAGCATAGGATGTGTAATTATGAATTATAACTTATAATGAATTTAGGACATTATTTTGCTCGATAATTGAAAAGATAATATGCTATTTTAATGAGTTAAAGAAAGCGAGGCAGAGGGACTGTAGAGGCCGCTATTGTAAAATCGTGCAATATGTTTTTCAACTGTACACATAGGTAAAACGTAAGACGTTTTCTCATTCACGTGGATACAACTATCGACTTGTCCCAAAAAAAAAAAAAAACCTACAGATTTTACACACTCTGTAAACCTCGTAATCGACGACCATTTACGGTTTGCATTGCTCTGGTCGTTTCACAGTTGTTGGGGCACACGGAGGACGCGTTGAGCGAAACGGTGGGCAATTATTACATAATCGCGGCGCACGTGCTTCCTAACCTAACTGCGGAGGGGAAAGGCATATACCCGGCCAGGGAGGAGAGGTTCGAGGCGCTCGCGTACGCCGGACACTTACCGGGTTACGCCAGTGGGCATAACCACCACGGGCTGGTGTTCTCGATCAACACGATATTCGTGAAGAAACCGCTTAGGCGCAAAATCCGTGAGTATATTTTCAATGACCGATGAGACGATCGTAGTTCATAGTGGATTCTTCTATTGTTCTACACTCATTTTCTCGATCGATTTAGAGTATTGGAAAAAAATCCTAAATTCGGGAAATTTAAAGCACTACCTACTCAATGACAAAACTTCAGTTTTTTACTATTTTATGTTAAGGTGATTTTTCACTCATAATTATTTTGATGAAATCATAATATGTAGAAGAAAAAATGAATATTTTAATTTTTGATTATTTGTCTCTGTGAAATATACTTTCAAATATTGAACTTTTCCGAATTATAGAGGATATTTTGTTACCACGGTTCACTTTCGATCTGAAATCAGGAGCAACCTACTTGAGCTCATCACACAGTTTTTATAGTGTACAAATTAATTCATATGTGCCAGGAATATTTTTAATAAGAACGTTTTAAAGCCGTGCTACATTGCATATACGATGCAAATACGATTGATATATTTATATGGCTACATGGACGTTAACTGCTATGTACGTGAATCGATTTCAATTATTTTAAGTTTATTTTTACGTTACGCTCTTATCAATATTTATTATTCTTCTTTATTTTTTCAGTATAGATATGTAAACAAATGAAAGTAAAAAGAAAAAAAGATTAATGGATTAAATTTGTAAGTAATACATTTGAACTATAGTATTAAGATAAATACTATAAACGTATTGCAATCTAATTTTAAATAGTTAATCTAAATAACTTACTACTTTATTTTATCAAAATTAATTTTTTTAAATTTTTTATAAATACCATGTGTATAAAAAAAATATACAATATTAAAAAAAAATAAATAAATAAATAAAAATAAATATGAATAATGATAATAACATTACATGCAAAATGAGTGCATATAGGCTAAATCAACAGGTAGTATCTTATCATTTGGGTGCATATATCCATAACTCTCGGGGGCCACGGGGCGTTTGAACTATAAACTATAAATATCATTAGTAAAACATGATGATTGGCGATGAGTTAGTTTTGCGCTCTGTAAAAGGATATGTACAATCACATTTACATAGAAATCAATGTCATATTGAAAGAGCTATAATACATTTAAAAATTGGCCAATTAAAAAAATGACGAGAACAATTTTTCCTATTAATTTTATTTACAGTTTGTCGTGTAAAAATAAATAGGAGTCACAATTTAAGAAATGTTTTTAATTCGAATAACCAACCTGATAAAAAGTAGTGAAAATCTGAAGTTTTGACTATATGTAGTATCTATTCTTAATTTCCCAAAATTATTATTATTTTTTTAAATATCCAAATTCGGCCGAGAAAACAAGTGTAGAGCGACAAAAGAATTGGCTGTAAACTCACATGCACGCACCGCGCATGGACTCATCGATATCTCGGTTTCCCGTGTTCAGCCAGGGAGTTCATCACTAGAGCTCTGCTGGGCTCGACTTGCGACTTGCAGGAGATCTCAGAGATATTGTACAACAGGGGTGCCGGCACGGCCGACGGATTCAACGTGAACTTTGCATATCTGAACATGGCGCGAAATGCACGGGTGTTTTGGACAGCCGAAGTTACGCCCAATACCGATCAGCCGAGGTCGGATGTTTTCTTAACGCCCTTCTTACCCGGCAAGAATTCGTTTCACACTAACAGGTACCTATGTGGGCATTATTCAGTTCTCCAACAACATTGTTCAGTCAAGAATGCAACGATGCCAAACGTCGAAAAGCGAAAATCCAAAATCCAAAACATAAAAATCTAACACCTTTTTTTTCCGTTACTAAAAACTAGGACCGAGTGGGAACTGTTATGCACATTACTGTCACCCGATCCCGTATCGTTTATTCACAGTGTTTTTTATTTTTACATAAAAAAAAAAAAATCTAACACCCACCTATCAATTACGACGGAAGGTATTGCCCTTCCGTTGGGATTTTCCACAACAAATAAATGGTAGTTTTTGGTTTGAATGTTTGCGAAGTGAGCAAGGAAGGTTGACGAAGTAAGAGGAGCGAACGTAGCCTATGCCCCATACATTTTGATTAATTACATTTCAATTAAATTCTTTAAAATAGAATTTAAATTGTATTTATTTGGTACAGAATCTCGTAAAGAGACGAAATTTTCGGTGAACATTTTGCGGAAATTCAATATTGTAAGACTAAATTTTTAGGTTCTGAGTGAAGCGAATGTATCTTATGGTTTTACAATGATGCTTATTTTTATTACTTTTTTTCTGGAGACACATTTTGTTCACTATTTGTCCAAAAGTTCCATTCAGAGACTCTATGGATAAGGAAATTTTATGAAGATGGTACTTTGAAGGTTTTTTAAGCTCTCATCTCAATAGTTTTTCCAGGAGCGAGAAAAAACAGCCGAAAATAGAGCAAAAACGGCGAAGTTCGTCTTAAACAACACTTTCATTAAATCGACTTTAGTAATTTCGTCATTACTCCAAAAGTAATGATGCTAGAAACTTGAAATTTTCATCATATATTATTGACGTATTACTACATACTTAAGGAAAAATTTCAAAAAAAATTGACATTTTTGGTCTGAAAAAGAACTTTGAAAACACCTTGTGTTTTAAGAGGACGTTTCATCAAAATATTTACGTGAAAAATTTCCTTTAAAAACACGTTTGCTCGTTCCAAGAATATGGGTTACTGCGTGATTTTATTGTAAAAAAACCTATGAACAAAATTTTAGAGGAGATCAAAATCTGGTTCCGTAACATTTTTGATTTTTTTAAATTAATTTAATTTTAAGCATAAAAATAACGGTCAAAAAAGTTTTAAAAAAACGGACATTATTAAAAATATATAACCAATAACATTGTTAACTTTTATAAATATTTAGAACCTATTACCTAGTAATTACGACTTAAAATAAATTAAATATTCACATAAGAATAACATTTATTTCCAGGACAATTAATATAAATACCGTGATTTCGTACAACTCAAGGAACGGAATAATATTAAATAAGTTATAAATTATATATCGCATATTTAAATTTCGAGTTACCATAAACTAATATATGCTTTATTAGCTTAATAGTGCAGAATATGATGTACCTATCATACTGTAATATACATTGAGCAATTTTTTTCTAATTACAGTAATGATTAATAAAGTTTTAGAATATTCTTTAACCACGTATAAATTAAAATAAAACTGAATTGTTTTAATTTAAATTAATTATATATATAATATATTTCTTATGTGTGTATAATGTACGTACATAAAGGTTAAAAATTACATTGACCCATACTTGTATATTATGTTATGATTACAGAGAAGTCTGATTGGATAATCTATAGATGTTGTAAAGAGAATTAAAGTTATATATTTATTTCAAAAGCATATTGGTCGTGGGAATGAAAGGCTTTTCTCTGTATGCGGATACGTCTGTTTGAACGAGTCTGCAATAATAATAAAAAAAGAAAACTCTTGTATGTTAATTCTTCTAGGTTACTTTAGAACTGTTTAAAGCCTAAACGGAACCAAGGACGTCCACAAGGAGGGAAGTAAGGACATATGCCCCCCTGGATTTTTCATGTGACAATTATTATCATAATCATTATGTTGTATAAAATATCACAAAATAAATATTTTTTAAATTAAAAATATTTTTTGAAACGTTGAGTGTCACGGTCGACACATAGTGGACAAATGTTTTATGTTATGTTGGTCTTTATGGGTGTAGTAAGTCATCGGTTTTCGATGCACTGTTTCGACTTTTATATGTGAATATTGAGTAGGATCTCGTGATTTCATTGGTATCTTTGATTATAAATACTAAAATACTATACTATATTATACAAAATTATCAAATCAATGATTACGGTTTATTTATATAAAAAAATGCATTTGTTAATTTAAAGTTGCACATTAATTACTTAACATTAATACTGTAAGATTAAAATATAACGTTATTCAAACTATACACATAATTAATAATTATCAATGTAACGTGACGCGTGATCTGACGTGTGACACAAATGTACTTATCGAAATGATAATACACTGACGTGATATTTGGAAAAATTTGTATGGTTTGTACATATTCTACATTGGTATCAGGATCATCCTTCATACTCGGATATTCCTATAGTATAGGACCTATACATTTTAATACATTAATAAACTAGTACATTTTACAATTTAAAAACTATATTTAACAACAGTTCATTAATATATTAATTATTACAATTTTACATTTCATCACTAAAAATAATAAAGAAATAAAACAATACAATAATCATTTCCTTAATAAGTGACAAAAGTAATATTTATAACTATATAAATACTATAACTATAATAAATACTTGTATATACTATAGCTATATGTATATTAAATATGTTACTACTTACCTAGTGGGTACTATGCAAACACAATATATCTTTTTTTTAAATTATTATATTATATTTGAATGAAAATGCACAGTGGTTATTATGTGAAAAACCAATAACGAGTGACGAAAGTAGTGCAAGCAGCACTTTTGTCACCAATAAAAATTTAGATATGATTCAAAAATGATTCATATTCTGACATGTTTTATCGGTGTACAGACCTGCGTGATTTACACTTTATTTCAATAACTAATTTTGGGAGTAACATGTTACTATAAAATCACTTGCCAGATCACGCGTCGCATTACTTTGGTGGTTGCCGGACCTAATATTGTCTTAAACCGTGTTTTTAGAATAAAAATAATTACATTGATTATGACCTAACTAACGTTGAAGTATTTTCCGGCCCTCGAAAATTTGTTTGAACTGGACTGTCATAGAAATTAACTGCCGATCCCTGCATCATGACATTGAATTAAAGTGATTTTGATAAAATATGTCAACAGTAAAGTTAAGTAACGGAAAATCAGTTAAAATCATTATTTATTATAATACATAATATTTATAATTATAACCATAATCTCAGTGTAGCCAGCCCACAGCTCGGGAGAGTTTACATGTTTCCTTCAGGTAGTAACCCAGGAGAGTTTATCCGATCGGGAAAGTTTACCACCACTTCTTGGAGACATATTCTCAGAAATGTATTTTGAACTTTTGAAGGATTTGGATTTAACAAATAAACTTCTTCTTAGGGTCATCAACCCAATCCTTCCCCGTTGCCTTCTGCACAGGGGAGATGGCGGCCGCTCTCTCTAGACAGTCGCCTACCCAGAGAGAGAGAGAGCCGCCCGTGACCGAGGTTTGAACCGGCGACAGTGTGCGTCAGCAGTGATGCCTGGTTCCACTCGGCCACTCCGTCTCCCCAAAAATTAAACTAAAAGCAGCTAAATATATCATCAGTTTATTTTAATTATGAAGCTTTGCTCAGAATCGTTTAGCTAAAAAAATGATTTATCATTTCTTAAAAACGCAATAAACCCACTAATAACCTAATAACTTACGTACAAGGAGCAAAGATTACCTCATGCTAAGTATTTTTTTTTGTTCTTATCACTTTGACATTTGTCAGAGAACTCCTTACAGTCCTATCTACGTGCGTCATCATACGGGGAAACGCTGGCACGAAAAAGACGACAAGTCTTTTGAATAAATGAGAAAGCGTGTTCAGTATAAATGTCAATTTATCGTCAACTGTTTTTTAGATTACTTACTTCGAATTATCCACAATTAGATGAAGATGCTTATAAAAGTAGCATAACCAGGGAATCCCGATACCGTACGTTGACGAGGAATAGGAATGCGATGAATCTGGAAGATATGATAACAATACTCGGAAACCAGGATGATAACCCATTTCCATTGTTCAGTGATAGGTCCGACGCCAGAGTAAGCACGATTCATTTCGGTAAGTATTGTACAAAACTCGTGTACAGTGTATCCCTCTATTATTTAGGGTAAAACAGCTACATTTTTAAGGCGTTTTTCGGTATTCATTTTTTTTTTACAATTTATAAATATTTGTTCTTTTGCGCTTACTTCTTGGTCATTTTTCATTTCTATCCCGGTAAATTCAATGTACACTATTGATAATCTTTGTTTAGTTTCTCAACTACCTGTTAAGTGGAAAATATGTTTAATCAGTTACCTAAGTATTTAAACTATAGTTGGGTTTTGAGTAAGCTTGACGCCTGCATTCATTTAATTAAAATTATAATTTGTCAATTGTCTCAAATATTGTTTTTAATAGATTAAAGTGCTTAATAGTACCTATTAAAAATTACAGTTCTGCATGAATTTTTTAATCGCGATTGCTCTGATGGCCATAGAAAACCTGCATTATAATCTGACATAATCGCGTAGCCAGTACACCTATATGATATTATATTTTATAAATATTAAATACTTAAATCTTCATTATTTTGATTAGGTATTTTCGACTTCGACCGAAAAACTTGGACGATGTGGTCTAATAATCCAACCACAAGCTTACCTGTGTTAGAGTTACCACTAACATTTACAGATCTGATTACCGAAATAAATGTGAACTGGTTAGAAGAAAACATACCACTTTACCAAAAATTTTTAAAGTATTTTAATCTTATATAAATAAAAAAAAATGTTAATATTTCTGAATGTATATTTTGATTGCTTATACTTCTCCAATAAATCTGTTCACACTTTGTACTATTATAATAAAAATGAAATTGTGTACATAAAATTGCCATATAATGTTCATCTTTAAATGTTATATATCTTTATGATAAAAAAAAACCATTAGAAAAATGGTGGTGGAATTTTGATCTTTTCCCTTTCGGTCCACGGACAAGATAATGGAGGTGGTAATGTAGCACCTTACATAAGCTATTTTTACAATAAGATCATCTGACATATGATATTTTAGTTATATATTATTTCATATTTGAAAATAATAATTAATCATGGTTTTTGGAAAACGATACTAAGCAAAACTCGAATAATAATACTATTGTAATATCTACTAGTTAAAAAAAAAAAAAAAAAATGAAAATACCCGTGATGAAATATAATTTTCCAGTTTCAAGAAAAAATTTCTGGAATAACAATAAAAGAAAAAATAAATTTTCGTTTTATAATATTCGTAAGAATGCTCTATTTCGCCATATTTCGATACAACTAGCTAAAACTGTCAAATTTGATTTATATAAACGTATTAATATCTAGCTAAGGATACACAATATAAAAAAGCTTGTATACAAATTTCATTTTATTTATTTTTATAGTTTCTCCGGTTTATTCTACAAACTTAAAATATATTTATGTTTAAATCATTATTCCATATTTTGCTCATGATCATTTATCAATATAGGTTTTACAATATTCAACAATTCTCATTTGGAGAGTATTTATTTTTTACCTTAATTAGATATTTAGGCCTCCAAACCTTGTAAAAAAAAAAAATATCAAATTTACTTGTTGTTTTACTATATTATAGATTGTAAATACACATTTATTTATCTTAAAAATTAGATAATGTTTTTGCTTACAATTAGTAGTTATTAGCCTGACATTAAAAAAAAAGACTTTTCATAGGATGTTTCTATTATACTCGAAATCGGTATTTAAATGTTTTTTACAAGTGGTTAAAATTAAAATAATAACATTTCACTAATGTGTTTTAGTGACGTTTAATTACTATTTCATATAAGTAACATTTTTTTGATACATTTTACACAATAAAACTTCCAAAAACATATTTTATGCTAATACAATTAATTACCCAACATTATAGCAGTTATACTGCAATGCAAAAAAATCCATCAACACTAGTAATTAGCTCACCTTAAATTATCCACATGATAGTCTAAGTAGGTCGAGGTATATGGGTTGGTTACTAGACGCAGTCTTAAATTTCCTCAGACGTTTCATTTATTTTGTTTGGTTTTTATAAAATATTATAACGACTTGACCGGAAGAGTGTCCTGTAAAATACGTACGCTAATCTTATAATGACTATCTTCAAAATCTCTCAAGGAGAAAACTCCAAAACATCAGATAAACGTTGTTTATATACCCTATTTATATTATGTTCTAACATATTATTAAAATACACACACGGTAGAAATGTAGAATATAGATATACCGTTACGTTTACGGCATTAAGAATGCGTTGGTAACGCAGCATTAGTCTTGCTTTTGCGCTTTTTTTCGTTTTTGCTTTGTTAATGAAATACAAATTATTTATTTTTATTGTTGCTTAAATTTGTGAACTATAAAATAAAATTATGGGAAGAAAAAAGGACATAGTGCGTAAATACTTTGAACAATTCATATCTAACGATAAACGTCAGTCATGCTAGTTTTGTCAAAAAGAGTATAATATGAATGTGAATAAAATGAAAGCACATTTACTTAAATGTTCAAATTGCCCACAACAAATAAAACAAAAATTTTATTCAAATACAACTTCTAATGTAACTGAAGATCAAATACAAACAGTTGATGAATATGTTGCTCATTTAGATGTCAATTCGCACAAGCCTTTAACCATCAACAAATTTTTCGATCACATGAATAAATCAGAGAATGTAAGTAAAATAATTAATTAAAAAAAATTATATTAAATGGTAAGCTTATTTTGTTTATCATTTATTACCAATGTATTATTATTTAAATACAATATTTGCTTGTTTAACACTAACAACTTGGCACCTACCTGTGCAGGTATAATGTTTAATTATATAAATTGACAAAAAAAATTTTTTTTTAATTTTACATTATTACATATGTATTTAAAAGGTACACAAAATCAAAATGTTAAGGATTACCTATATGCTATATGAAAATTACAACTTATAATAAATTAAATACCTACATCAATAATATTGTATTCATGGCTATTATAATTTATATGAATATATACAAATTATAATTTATTATTTTAATACTGGTGTTGTATCTTTCATAATATTTTATATTTCTTTCTTCTTAGGGTAATCAACCCGAAGGTTGGTTTGCACCTAGAAGGTGTTACTTGGGAAGGGTTTTTACTGTGCAGTGGTTTCCCGTTGCCTTCTGCACAGGGGAGATGGCGGCCGCTCTCTCTAGACAGTCGCCTGCCCAGAGAGAGAGAGCCGCCCGTGACCGAGGTTTGAACCGGCGACAGTGTGCGTCGGCAGTGATGCCTGGTTCCACTCGGCCACTCCGTCTCCCTTTTATTTATAAATGTATAAACAATCTATGCTTATTAATTTATGTTTTTTTTTTTTTTTTTTACTTCTACTTATAATATTTTTTCATTAAGTTTAGGCTTAGTTTAAATCTATTTGAATTAGGTAACACAGTTATCTAAGTTGTTATATAATAACATTTATTAAACTTATCTGTGTAAATAAAAATTATAAAACTATACCTAATTTAGGTATTTTGGCTTGGATCACCACATTTTAACATTTGTTCGTTGATGAACAAAATTTTATTGAATATTTTTTGTTTGAAGTAATTACCCAGATTACCGGGTATTTATTTTAAATATCGGGTAAATAACTAGGGAATTTACCAAAAATATATTTACCGGGTATTTGCCCATCATTACCTAGGTACCTACATGTGAGAATGGGTAGATAAGTAAAGTAATTAATGTTTAATCTTTTTTTTTTTTTTATCTTTCCACCGCACTGACTGATCCAACTGACCGTTTTCTCTGTCCCCAATATATACTACTTATTTGATTATATTATTTATTATACAATTAATGTTTAACTATGTATATTATATAATATATATATTATATATAGTAGGTATTTATATTAAGGTATATTCTATATTGGTATGTACCGCTACATGGCCACGTAGGTTTAAAATTAGTATTCACGAATATAATATATCCTCAATAAGGATTTTGGCTATTTTTTTGTAGTTTTAGCAAAACATAATTAAATAATATTAAATTTTCAAGTTTTTATACCAAGATATTTAATTTATTTCTGAATATTTTTTTCAAAAATTGAGATATTTCTAATATTTAGCTTGAAAAAGGTGACATTTTTTGAAATGCATATTAAGTCTTTCATAAATTATTCTAGGTATAATTATTATTTAGTGAATATTTTGAGTATCTAACAATATAATTTTAGATTTACAGCTAATAATCAAAAATTTATTTTATGCAATTTTTAAATAAAAATAAAACTATATTTTTCGATTGTGTTTACAATGATTGGAAAATGTATTGAAAATACATAAAAATAATCACTTAAAAACCATAAGATCCTTCGCTTCACTCAGAATCTAAAATAACAATTAGATAAAATAACTGATATTTGAAGTTGTTGGACGTAGTTTTTGGATAACCAAATTTATTACCATGCACCCGAGAAAGTGATTACATTCATAAATAAAAACACATTATAGTAAAACCAACACATGTTTCGTTTTAATAGAATCTAAAAACAATGAATTCGAACACGAACACTTTTTACCATAAAAATTAAGAGTAAGAGTCAGTTATAGCCTATAGGTTGTTCGTTAATTTTAGTAACAACGTAGTGTAATATTATCGTAGTCATGTTGATTGAACTATAACTCCGAATTGCGCATCGTGGTGCAAACATGTTGCAATAATTACCATAAATTTATTCAGCGTATTTTTGTCAATTTTTGAGGAAGAAGAAATGAATGAACTTATTTTCCATAATTTTACTTTGTCCTTCCCCCTAGACTATCACGATGATCTCCAAAACAAGTAACCCACGCCACACCGCCCGTTAAAATAATAAAAATTATGATTATAATATTTTTATTTCTATTACATAATATTATCATTGCATCTTTATGTCACGTTCCGCGAGCACGACGTATTTTTCATTGGTATTATACAGGGTGTGGCGTAATGGATTCCCACATTTCCGAGGTGAATTAAAAAAAACTATATAAGATACGGACATTTTTTTTTTATTTATTAAAACTAAATTAAATAAGGTTTTTTTTAAAGTTGTTTGTTTTAAAACAATATTGTCCAAATGATTGCCTTTTCAATTGACGCACATTTGTCGCCGTTCTAGAAAATAATCCGTAATGGACTACAATATTTCAAAACATCATTCGCACGTAATTAAACTGATCAGATAAAAGCGGTTTGTTACACTGGGTTAGGTCATTAATACGATTTTTAGTCGTCACAATGTCATGGTCAGGTGAACAACGTGGTTTCGTCATCGAGGCGTTTTTCAAAAACGCCGAATGAGTGACAAAACATTACATGGCCTCCTCGCCTCCCTGATTTGAGTCCATGTGACTATTTCTTATGGGGATACATCAAAGCTGAAGTTTTCAAACATTGATCTAGAACCATGGAAGAACTAAAAGTGGCCATCCGTCAAAAAATCTCCGCGATTCCACTCGATATGCTGGCGAGAGTGATGAAAAACTTTCGAGAACGGCTCCATATGTGCGTTGCTCGTCAAGGCAATCATTTAGACGACATTATTTTAAAAAAATAACTTAAAAAAACCTTATTTAACGTAGTTTTAATAAATAAAAAAAAATTCCATATCTTGTATAGTTTTTTTTTTAATTCACCTCGCAAATGTGGGAGTCCATTATGCCGCACCCTGTACTTCTCGACGGCCAGTATACATATGTATTATATGGTTTATGGTGGCATACTTTACAGGGTGATTCACTAAGCGTGCACTTGGTTACAAAAATGCAAAAATTTGGAATTTATTTTTGGAATGTTCAAGTTACCTTAAGGGCTATGTTTTCCACTACTTTTTTTGTGTATCCTTTAGTGTATCCTGTGGGCATACAAAATTTTTTTTTTCAAATGGCATTCCCCTTTTTTACCTCACAAATTTGTTCAAGACATTTTTTTGTACATTTTGATATATTGAAATCAAAATTCGGACGAATAGTTTATGAATTATTCGTATTTAAGTATTAAGGATACCTTTAATAACATGCAACCGTCCTTTCGTCGATGAAATTATCTATTAGCAACTTATCAACAAATTCTACTATCAGTAATGAAGTATATTTTTTTATCAATGCAACAATCGAACCACAGAACAATACACTCAAAGTAACCCACGGTTATAGATTATATAACAAAGCTCCCGCTGCAAGTAAACCGTCGTCACGTTCGCTAGAGGCCATGGGCGTGAGCGCCGGTGAACTCGTGACGACGATCTTGACGGCGCGATTTTATGTCTGCAAACGTGAAAAAATAAGCGAATCAATAACGCCGTCTTCACATATTACTCGGACTTTTCTTAGCTACCCACGTGGACAAGGCGTAAACCCACCGATTTATTTTAGCACCGACTGTATATATTAATCACGATCGCCTTTCCCGTAGAATGTTCGTCTTGAAATGTTATCAACAAGTCGTTCTACTACGTTAGCGAAAATCCCAATGTAGATTTTTCGTATCCGTACTTGACGAAAAAATGTTTGTCTTTGATATTTTTTAATTTAATAAAGGGGGTTAAACGTAGTAGTTTCTACCCGTAACATTCCTTCCAAAAAAAAAGGTAAGGAAAAGTCACCACCTTAAGGGTAGATACGCTCTATTTCTCCAAGCACGTACGAATGTTAGATACCACGGGTGGCTTAGTACACATACACACACACACACACACACACACACACACACACACACACACACACACACACACACACACACACATACATACACACACAAATGCTTACAGACATACTCGCGCGCACGGGTTCATCGAATACACTTACGGTCACATTTATTAATCACCTTTTTTATGTGTTCAGCCGATATTGATGTGGTATATATTTACATTAAATCGATGACTGTGAAATAAAGATATACATAGTATTCTATAATCTATGGTTAAATAAAAATGAACTATAACCTAAATCATTTTTGTAAAATCTTAAAAATCTCATTGGAAATTTTACGGCTCAATTATGTATGTGACAAAATTATTTGACGATTATATTCCAGTTTATTGTTTTTTTTTATATAAAAATACATATATGTGTGTGTGAGTGTGTGTGTGTGTGTGTGTGTGTGTGTGTGTGTGTGTGTGTGTGTGTGTGTGTGTGTGTGTGTGTGTGTGTGTAAAATTGTCAAATTAATAGATTGGTCATAAATAAATCATTGTTTAAATTTTCAATATTTAATTTATTATAATTCAAATTTAACAGCACTCGGGCATCGAATCGGGAAGGTATGTTCACAGTATGAATTTCCGTAATTTATTACATTATAATTGAATTTCCTTAGCTAGTCTAGGAAGGAAATGCGCCGGGGAACCTCCGCTAAAATTATTAATTTCATTATCCTATTTTATAATCATTGAAATCAGTTGATCTTCGGTCACAGAGGATTCTGTCAACTTTTGAATTTTTTCAAATATTTTTTATTCAGATTAAAATTGTTTAGCCATCGATCATAGGAAAACCTCTACTCAAGTTTTCAATTTCTAAAATGTATAGAATAATAATTAATATTTGATACTCTTTGGCTGCCGGGGAACCTTGGCTCATCTTTTGAATTTATAGACATACTTTTATTAATATTAAAATCATTTGGCCCTCAGGTGCCGGAGAACCTCTGCTCAGATTATAATTTCATTATAATTATTTTTTTTAATACAAATAAAGTTATCTGGCCTATGTAACCTGCTGAAGATTCAGTTTACAATTTTTTTTTTTATATAACAATTATAATCATTAAGTCCTCGGGTGCTGGGAACCTCTGCTCAAATTTTAAAGTATTTAAATAATTTTAATCTATAACACCTGGTTTTCAGGTAAACATATGTATACAAGAAATATAAAACCTCACCGAGATTTAGACAAAGCGATGTATTCCATCATACTAGAGTTAACTAATCAATTGTTGTTTGTTTTTTCTTTTTAAACATACGAGTACATGATTAAAAATAATTTTATTTTATATCAGTTTAATAAATTATAAATCTTTTGGGAAAAAATTTAAAAATTAACTTTTTATTATATAAGTGTTGCGAGATTTGAAGATGGCCATTTTATATGGTTTGTTTTTTTGAAAATTTTTATGGTTCAACTTCTTATTTCTCATTAGCTTGTTGATTTCTAAGTTTTTTAGCTTCCAAACTTCCGAAAGTTTACGTGTTATTTAATATCATAGTTGTTGTATCTTAGTTATTGTCACCAAATTGTAATTTTTTACGATAATTTTTATTCGTCAATAATTAGTGGAGTAATAAATGATGAAGTAATACAGTCGACTATCGATAATTCAAACCTTTGGTAATTCGAAGTAAATATTCGGTCCCTTGAAAATCACGCGGTAATTCGAACAAAAACAACGCATTTAAGTACACTCGGTAATTCGAAATTAAATTTTGGGAAAACTGGCCAAAAATACTTTAAGCGTTGATGAAGACAATGAAGACGACACAAGCCCTCTACCTCTTGTGACTTTAAAAGAAGCCAGTTCATCCTTGGAAAAATGACGAAATTAATCGCTCCAGTCAGAAGTCACTGCTGAGGTTTTTGATGCTTTATTTACTATAGAAAATACTATTGAAAAAATGAAACTAAATTCAATGAAGCAGAAAACCAATACAGATTTCTTCAAAAAATAATTATCTTTTATAATAATAATTTTAATATACACAGTATATATATATATATATATATATATATATTTATATATATATATATTTATATAAATATATATATATATGTAAAATAATAAAAAACAACAGTCCCGACAACTTCGAATTATCGAGAGTTGACTGTAATATTATTATCGAAAAATAAGATTGGCTGATCATAATTAATAATTGATGTACAATAATATATATTGAGTAAAACGTCATTTATCGGGAAACTTAAAAAAAATATATAAAAAATTATTAAGTTAATTCAAATATTTATTTTATAAAATAGTTTTTTTTAATGTTTTTACTGAAACATTTAAATTAATTAAAATATGAATAATTTGTAATACTTGACCCTGTGAGTCCTAAAAAAAAAAAAAAAATAAATGATCTCTATTATTATGGGGCATATTTCTGTGTAAACCTCGAATATGATGTGTTATTTTTGATGGATTTTTTACCCAATTATTGGTTTAAATCATTCGATTGTGACCCTAAATAATAAGTTGGAGACCCCTAAAGGGGTCGCGACCCCCAGGTTGAGAAACACTGGTCTATAGTATACATTCATGCCAGAATATTCAACGATTGCAGTTGGCAGATTTGTTTTTTCTGTGTTAAAGCTTTATTTACCAAGAACAAACCAAGCTCATTGACTGAAACGCAATTAAAGTTATTTGGGTGAGGTGAATTTGAATAATAATAATTTATGCGTAAAACTGTGTTGTTTAATAAGTAACTAAACAAAATTAACCTGTCCATGATAATTAAACGGTATGTTTCAAAGGTGTTTTTCAAAAAAATTTACGAATGCTAACACGCTGTCAATTAATAAATTATGGAATTTCATTATTTTGACATATGTCACAAATAAATCTTGTTGTAATGCATTGCATACTCACCTGGTTTGCTAAAAAAAATACATGACCTTTTTTAAGTGCAGTTTACTATGCTGGTAAATATGTAGTGTTGGAAATAATTGTGTACGTGCTTAAAAAAAGACAGTTATTTTATTCATCAATGCATAATTTTTTGAAAAAGACGTTTTATTAGAAAAGACTACCCAAGTATTATACATTTTTTCTTTCAATCATCTGAATTCTTGTATTGACATTGACAATAATTTTGCCTTTTTAAAATTTATAATCAAGTTTAAAATGTTTATCTACATCATTACTTCATTTAATACTGTTATTCAAGTATATACATAAAACACATGAAATAATCCTAAGGCCTAAATAGTTATTTTAATGTACATAAGATATTATGTACGTATAAAAATTTAAGACTATGATTTTCCAACGAAATGTTATTTATGAAATGAAAAATTTTAAAGAATTCATTTGGTTTGTTATCTAATTTTGAGAAACCATTAAAAACCTATGAAAATTATGTTTTATTTCTTATTCGTATTGCATTTGTGCTTTTAAATATTATATACTTAAAATATTCATAAAAAATAATATGTAAATTTAATAAACTATACGATCATAAATTTATTGAATATTATGTATTTTATATTTTTGTGTATTATGAATTTATGAACTCGAAAAATCGAAAAACAAAAATTATTCGATCATTGAAATTTTCTAATTACTAATAAAGTAATTGTAAGCAACATTTTATTTAAAGATTTTTACTACAGATATACTGTAGTACACGTATATACTTATAAACTTTTTAAAATTGTATATCAAGCAAAGCTTTACACAGCGTTCAAGTCTCCTCCCTTTGAATGCATTCAAACAAAATATAGTTCATCTGCGTCGTAATATTATTTTTATGTAGTTTATGACAGTTAATATGATATTTATTTCTATACCATTTTTATCTACTAAAAAAAACTCCGGTAAGATAAGTGTTTTCGGTCCTCCGAAGTATAATAGTGATGGATGTATTTAAATTAAAAAAAATGTCTATAAATAACATTCGTTTAGTAAAAAAGATTTGAAGTAAAGCTTTAGTGTATACTATAAACATCTTTTACCGTTTTTAGTATAATTTTTGAAGATTTTATTTCAGATTGTTACTATACAGTTTTTACGCAAAGAAATATTTTAATACCAAATTTTAAATTGTTATGTTTATTGAAAAAAAAAATGATCCATCAAATCATTATGAAACTTTGGATACAAATAGAACCATATATTTTGAATCTTTTGGTAAAAAAGAATTTCTCATTTGTCAAACAAGAAGACTTTAAACAGATTAGACAAAAAAATCATACCGAAAATTAAACTAAAAACAGTTAAATATATAAACGGTATATTTTATTTTGTACTGAAGTTTTGTTCAAAATCATTTAACTAAAGAAATTATCAATAATTTCTTTGAAATTCAATACATCCAACTCCACTATCATATCTTATTCGAGGAGCAAAGAATGCCCCATAGTGCAAAGTACGTCCTTTTATTTTTATCAAAGCCGATTTTTTCTAAATTTTTCAGAGATATTTTTTTTATAAAAATATAAAAAGTATTCTATTTGTATGTAAAGGTTTATAATAATTGAATGGTCTTATAATTTTTACATGCGTTTAAAGTTTAAAATGTATGTAAAATTCGTATAAAAATTTACTTGAACGCTTGTAAAAAAATAAAAAATTGACTAACAATTTTTGAAAATTATTAAATATCGTAAGTTAATTATATGAGTAAAATCGAATTAAATTTTCAAAACCTGTTGACTCATATTAAAAAATTATTAGTAATAAACTTTAACAAAACAAGGTATTTCAACCCATCAATTAACAAATTTTTTTGAACATTTTGTAAAGTATTTATCAATATGCTATTAATATACTGTAAAAATTTCAAGTTTTTAGCAACATTACTTTCGAATTACAACTAAATGAGTAAAATAGATTACTTTATGGAAGTCTCGTTTATGGTAAATTTTATAATTTGTACTTGGGTTTTCGGAAGTTTTTCCTCGATAAGGGAGGAAAATGAACCCTCTAAGTACCATCCATTCTATAGAGTTACTGAATGAAATTGTTGGACAAAGTTAAGTGTATTAAAAAGTGTTTCCAGAAAAAAAGAACAAAGTAAGAAATAAGCATCATAGTATAGAAATAGATCCTTCGTTTTACTCAAAATCTAAAAATAAACATTATTTAAATAGAAAGATTTTTCACTGCCTTTTCTAAGAAAATCTAAACGAATTAAAAAAAAAATGTATAATGGGAATTTAAATGAATGAATATTCAAAAAGTATAAACTCAAGATAAATATGTTCTCATGATAAACAAGTTATAACATCAAAATATTCAAAATGTAAATAATATTTAGTGAATTCGTATTGCCCGTGCACTGTAATTAACTTATTGTAACTTACTGTTTTTCTGGAATTTTTTCTGAAATTCTTTTTTATGGAATCCCCATTGGCGGGCCGTTAAAATTGTCGCTTTTTTATTATTAAGGTCAAGTATATGTGTTTAAAATATATAAGAACAAACTGGATTTATATTCAAGTGGTTTTGTCCTTGATCATCATAACATTACTTCAGTTAAATTTAAAAAATAAATAAATAATAAACTTTATTACTATATTAATATAATAACATATGTAGTCCTTGATAACATGCATTTTTTTACACCAGTAATTGTAAAAATGTTCAAATCGTGTAGAATGTAAATATAATCTAATTAGTGTGCTAATCATATGCGTTGATCAATATATTAAAAATATCACATATTATTTGTCTGAATTTGGTCTGAATCACATGATTAAATTAATTTTTTGTTAAAAGACGTGTGAGTGGAAATGTAATCAAGTTTTATAGTAATGTGGTTCAACAACCTAAAAACATTTTGCATAACAGTTGCACAGAACTACACAAAGACAGTATATTTATAATCGTATACACTTAACCGTGTAATTTATTACATATTAATATGCGTCAAATATGTATAAACATACATATTAATAATTATTAAATATTAATTTTAATATAAATCGTAATCGTATTAGTAGCAAACTTAAATGTCAAGTGTACCTAATGTAAAAAATGGCAATAAAAGAAATCTAATTGAACTGGATGTTGAGAACTTGTTTCGTTTTACTCACCTTGATGGTAGATAGCGCTAAATTGTATTTTGAATTTTAAGCCATTTCTATATGTTTCCGAAATTTAATCAACGGGTTTTTATACTGTGTTTTAAATCTGTGAATCCTCATACGAAATTGCAATGCAAATTCAAGTGCGAATTTTAATTTTAATACGATTAATTATTTTTTATAACCTCAAAAGTTCAAATTCAAAATGTAACTGAAAAATATATGTGAATAAATTTCTGTAATGACCACATGTCTCTTTACAAAGGATAATGGAATAACAATTAATAATTCATTTTATTTGATCGTGCGATTTTATAGCAACTGAAATATTTTCGTTAATTTTTCTTTGCCTTTTTTCGGTATTATTTTCTCAAAAATGACTAGAAAATCCATCCATTTTCACTCAAAAGTAGAAACTATTTTATTTGTAAAAGAATAAAACACAAATTTTCGAGATGGGTATACCCCACGATGTACATATGCTGTCAAAAACATAATATCATCAAACCATAAATTTCTTTACTTACGTGTTTTATACTTATGTATCATTGCGTCTATGTCTATCAAATAGAGTTTATTAAAAATAGTGTTTTTCAATGAAATCAAGTCATAATTAGTGTTGTTGTATAGTTAGTAATTTATAAATTATAAGACCATATTTATTCTTAATTCACTTATGGTTAAATTAAAAGAAATATTAAACTGGAAATCCCTCATTAGACGTTTTCACCTTGCACTAGGCAAAGACAATTAATATCAATCAATACGAGAAAAACATTTTGGCGATAAATTTCGTTTGATATTAAAGGCACTTTGAATATAAATGAACGCGGTAACTGATTGGGCTTGTGGCATTATACAAACGGATACATCACCGAAAAAACGGATAAACTAGAAATTATTGAAATGCGTAGTAAAAGTCTAGAGCGTGCCAACATTGTATAACGGCAATAATATAATTATTGTTCGAACGAATCGAGTGCATCTTATTTTTAAAACAATACCATAATTTGGTTTGCAACGGTTTCGCTTCAGGTGTCGTTCATCTGGTGTTTTCGCACTCCGCAGAAATCGGTTCTAAATGACGTGTTGAGCGCACGACACCGTCCGGACTCGTTCTCGCGAAAATCCATACGATTACGTAATGCAGAAAAGCCTATACGCGAGTGGTCGAATTCGATCGCTCGTTTGTTTTGGCACGACGGCGGCGGCGGCGGAGTAGTAACGTTACACGTATCTGACGCCGCGCCGGCGGCACGGTATAATAACGCCGAGCCACGTTCGCTTCGGATAATTCGCAATTATTATTGCGCGTCTTGACGCAAACTCGCGTGCGTCAATTCGTCTCATTAGTCGGGGAGAAGCGACTATAATTTAAAACTTAAAAAAAACCCACCGGAATAGGGGGCCCACGGGTATAAGGGGCCCGAGTCCTTATCGTGTAAATACGCGATGTCGTCGTCACTAGCACAAGTCCGTAAACGTTTCCCGTTGTCGACCGCGGTCGTCTCGACCGATATACATCAAAACTGCAATAATATAATATTACGTATCGTACAGATATAGCGAAATAATTCGGAAACACGTAAACACGAGTTTAATTTAAACCGTTTGATATTTTCCCATTCAGGATTCGCGACCAAATAATTATCTCGGTTTCTCGTAAAAAAATCTAAAAGTTTGAGTTGGACGTTCTTTGAGACAGCGGACTCTACGGGAAGCTCTGAAAAAGTCTAGGGGACCGAGCCCCTCTAATTCACGTCTATGTGGAAAAGCGCACACACGCGCGTTGTGGTTATTATTGCATTGTAAGACACGACGTATCATTACGGACCGCCGCGCGGAAGAAGTAATAATTTACTCGACGTGTTGTTTTGTCCATCACCTTGCCACTCATCTCCCGCCCATGACTGACGCCGCGCGGTCGGTGACCATCGAAAAACACGTCGCCGCCGACTGCGATGACGATGATAATAATAATAATAATAATAATAATAATAATAATTATGATAATGATAATTATATTGTTAACGTCGTCATCGTCGCGTATCTCCCCTTCCACGCGATCGGCACGGCGGCCGTTGATTATCGCTGCGGTTTAGACCCTTAAAATCCGCGCGTTCTACCGTTTCCGCTTCGACATCGTCCAATCCGGTCGTCGCTTCAAAACGTGCGCCACTCGATCTCCGCCGATAATTTCCGCCGTCTTCGGCCGGTTCCGCGGCCCGAATAACACGTGTACGTCTTTGGCCCGCGACATATTATTATATCATCGCGTTACCGGCGGACGTTTCTCAGTTTCGCGGAGAACAAAATCAATTCAAAATCAAATAAATAAACAATACATCCAGGTAATACGTTTTCTCTGTAAATCATCGACGGTGACGGCAATCGAAAACAATGTCGGCCGCCATCAGAGCGGTGTCCGTCGTCGTTTGTCTGACGTCGATCAACTTTCAAGTCATCCCAGCCGACGCCGAATCAGGTAAAAATATCGCATTCATCACGAGGGGTTACGTTGACGTATTCGCACACGTGAGAATGACGTTATCACGTCGTTTCGCCGCAATCGAGTGAAATTTTCGAGATACGAGACGATTATAAAACGTGAAATTACTGTCACAGTTCTGCAAAAAAAAAAAAAAAATGTTTCGATTTGTGTTACCTATTAACATATCCGTTTCCCACAGTTAATGGTTTTGATTTAATGAATTCGATTCAGATATGGAACAAATCTTTAGCAAGTCATGATTGTTTTAAACTTAAGGACACAGGGTGTGAATGTATGACTGTAACATTTGAATAAGGAAATACAGTTCTATATAATATAGCTATTGATAAGATTAAATTCTGAGCGTCTGTGCGTACATACTGAAATAACCTTGGGATAAACGTAAAATTAAATTTAATATCATACTTGGCAAAGTCGTTTTTTTCTATCATAGTTCCAATAAAATATGGATACTTATTCCATGATAAATGACCAAAAATGATAATACATAAATATGATGTAGTATAATTATAATAAAAAATTCTGTTTAAGTAATTATTCATAACGTACTAAAGAGTTCGTTAAACGCCGATTTTAAATAACTAATAATTTTTTTATTGTTGTAGAAATTTACGATTTTAACTAAGAAACAAAAAAAAAAAATATATGGCATCCTAATCGTATTAAAAGTCTAGTGAAATGACCCAAATTTATATTATAGAAAGATTTCCCATAGCGAGACAGCGCCATTCCGTTGGTGTTACTGTGAAAATTAGAAAAAGTGACATAATATGTACATTCACTTTCCACGAACTTTTGAAACGGAAAACTAATAATAATTTAAGAATTCATATGAAATAAAAATAAAAATTATGATAACAATAATAACTTAATTGTGTCCTAAAGTTCACCTGTATAATAAATACTATGGTATTTATATAATTATACAAAGCATTGTTATAATTATATTTGTGTTTAATAAAACTTAGTTTCAAGAATTTAAAAAATTTCAAAATATGATATTTATTGTTATGATAAGATTAGATATATAATATGTTACTTTAACTTGATTGATACTCCTTCTATTTACATCAGTATTGAATAGAAAAAGTATGTACTTCACCCCATGGGTGACCAATTATTCATTCCTGAGACAAGTTAATGAGGATATGTGTATTGAATTTAAAACAAGTTAAGATTTAGAATGAAAATATAGCGTTAATATATTTTACCAATTTTCGTCTAATTGTCGGTAATTTTATTTTTTAAATTATTTAAAGTTTTTATGATTGACAAAGAAGAAATTTTTTGTTTATCAAAAGATTCAAAACTTCTTGTTCTATCTGTATTCAAAGTTTCATTGTGTTCGGATAGACCAATATCTTTATATAAATTATTAAAATTGAACTTAAGTTGAAAATTGATGTAAAAACAGTTTATTACATAAAAATCGTATAATAATGTACTTAAACTCTATAAAATAAAAATTCCGAGTCTTGATTTTGTAATAACTAATGATAGTTGATACACACTATACAGCGTTCCCAACTGTTAATGATTGTGATCGTGCAACGACGGTATGTCAAATAAGTCGAGGATGCGCGAATTTGATTGCGTTTTGGACGAGACACGAGTTACTTCTCTCGTGGCGGTGGCACGGAGTATAATAATAATCAAAATACGTAAAATGTATCGTTCTGTAACATCATTTTGTCTTTGTGATGATAAAATATGAAGTGTACCATCATAACTATATCTATTCTCATTGTTTCTTATTTATTTTTAAAATGTAAAAGTTGACAAATCAAAAATATAAAATAATTATAATTTGTGAAGTAGGATGTGATTAATACATAATTCAATAAGCTTATTGAAATTTTAAAACACAAAAATACCAAGATTTTACTAATAATGAAAATATCTAAATCATTAGTCCAAGAGTTATATTTTAATATACATACGCAATAAAGGTAATATTTATGCCGTGTAAATTTATCGAAAAATCTAAAAGAATGAAAAATAATTTTGTGTAGATATAAAAATCCACTTACAAACTTAATCATTGGATGGTAAATTTGGGGAAAATTCATCAAACTCTGACTGAAAACAAAAAACAAAAATTTTTTTAAAACGTTTGTGAGCATTCGTTGAAAATTATTTTTCATTGTTGAGGATATCGTTATGAATTATATATGTATCGTTTTGACGTTATTAGAGATAAATTTAGATAGTTATTTAACTTAATTTTATCATAAAAATAACTAACAATTTTAGATTCTGAGTGAAGCTAAGGAACTTTTGGATTTACAATGATGTTATTTTTTGTTGTGTTAACACTTTTAAGTAGTAATAATGCTTCAAAAGTTTCACTCACCAGCTTTATAGATAGGAAAATGCATACGCATATATACTCAAACACTTAACTAATGATACTGGAAAAATTTCAAAAACCATGAAACAAGATTTTTTTATAAGTGTATAAGTAAATTAGCATACTATTTTTACGGAATTCACTGATTTTTTTCATAGTTTATTTCTTATAACATTTTCATATATGAAAAAAAATTATGAAATTTTAATGTGAAATTTAATTTTACATTACAATTTTCTACATAAAAATCACATACTTACATCATGTTCGACTGGATTAATGTTAATTTTTAAATCGAGGTAACATTTAAAATGTCAAAACATGAATTATTACTCGTTGATTTGTTCAATATAATACATGGTGTGGATCGGAGAGTCAACGCACTTGGACAAGTTTAATGTCGAGCAGGATTGTGCTAATAATCAGGTGCCAAACACATCACGATTCGAATTTTCACTCAAAACACACGCGATGTTAAGTTAAATGCAGTCCTCGACGGGCTTGACGCAATCGATCCAGTCTCGCGACACGAAATGGAAAAAGTATCTAGTCCGCTCACGTGGAGGGTTTCTTCCGGGCGTAATATTCAGTAAATCACGATTTAACACTTTGAGAGCCGTGGGCTAAGATGTTTGACATCCGTGGTGACTCTGGACCCGACGAACCGCTCCGCATGTAACGAAAACGTAACTCGAATTGATGACGTGCCTTCGTGTAGTGTGCAAGTCGAACCGTCGATAATTATTATCGTTGCATTTGACCGTCCTCGAACGAAATAACGAAATATTGCAACGCGAAAAATAACACGTGCAACATTTGTTTCAATACCTTGTGCGTTTTTGTGTTTATAAATTTCTATGTACAATGGCGTGTGTGTTTGCATACAATGTCAAGCCGTAAAAGAACTTTGGTATAGTACACTAATCTCTTTTTTCTTTTTTTTTTATACCATTATGATTTATGAATTATTAGCTATACTGGAGTTTCGTTTATGCATAGACCAATTTTCGCTGTTTTAACAAGAAAAACATCTCTACTTGAAAAAAGTGATGATAAAAAAAACCCCATCAAGGCCTTATGCGTTTCATTTATTTTAAATAGACGTATTGTTATAATTTTTTTTACGTCTTATCACGCAATCCTGCATATAAATTATGTGTAACGGACGATGGATAGGATATGATGTTACACACTATAATATCATATAATTACAGTAAACAGACCTCAGTTCACCACTACCTGTACACGGGCAGAAATATCAATTATAGAAAAATTCCATAGATTTACCGACACTCTTCAAACTAAATTATAGTTTTAAATTGTGTACGGTGAATTTCTCCGTGAATCATTTGATTACGTAGATGTTTATTGTGATACGGAGTATTCTAATATATACAAATTGATATAAATATTTAGTTGTCCTGAAAAAACAAAAAAAAAATTAATAAATATGAATTATGTTTTGTTCATTATGATTCGTTAAAAAAATTTAATCAAATCAATGAACACACGAGTTACTATAGTTTTATCTCGAGTTTTGTGGTTATTATAAATTATAAATAAAAAACTTACACGTGAAAATTCATCGGCACTATGTAGCATGATTATAATGTATTCACGGGTCTGTGAATAAGATGGAGGTCTTGTCTGTATACAGTGAGATAAGATAATTAAAATGTGTATTACACTACCAATGTAAATATAGTATATGATGCTATGATGAAAACTCACTCAACTTTATCATCGGGACAATTAGTGAATTCTAATAACTATAATAAAACACTTATACACACCTATGCACACGTAATAATTGATCGGAAACGGTGGTATTCTGTGCACGTCGGTTACACTTGTTATAATTAATTTTAATACAACCTAATAATTTTTCCTGTTGAATTACTTTTGATTAACTTAAATCTTATGAAGTTTCAATACTACTCGTTTTGACTTCGTTTCCTCGTCTCGTTTGGAATATTATCGTTTAAATGACATTCTGAATTGTACACACACACACACACACACACACACACACACACACACACACACACACAAACTCACTTTTACATAAACACATTCGTATGAACGCGTATCGCACGTTTGATGATAATAACACGCACAACGTTTACTACTTATTGCACACAACTTATTGCAATGCGCACTCTTAGCTGATAGATTTTGGAGGGAAACATATCATTCGAAAGCATAAAAACCAACATCGCCGCAATACGCTGCACATTACTTTACGCGAACTCGGTGTAAAGTAACAATATATCACATAATTACACCTGTGTAATTGGCTTTGTGATTCGTATGGTTTCGGCCCAGTTCCACACATTAGTATTGTTAATATTATTAACTTTAATCCTATACCGTTCGACCGAATCGGCGGTGGTCTCGCAGTGCGGCCGATCTGGGTTTACGCTATACACTTAAATCAAAATAAAACATTTTCGTACGATCTCGAAATAAAAACAAAACTCTGTCATGTCAGTTCCAGGAGCATGCAGTTCGCCAATGCCTCGAAGACATAATTCAATACCGGTACACTACGTGACGGGCACACACTATGAAGTCGGATACAGCGTCGTGAGTACTATATATATACGACAATACATTTGGTTTTTTACGTGTAAAATGTGTCATTATTTAATGATGGGTGCTCTCAATAATGAACAATACAGTTGTAATTATCAGACAAATTGGTTTTCACGTTAAACGCATTTTTTACAATTAAAGCAAACACAACGTTATTTAAATTAAAAACATTAAAAAACCTTTCAAAGAATATTAATAGGTTACCTTTGAATTTAATACATTAAAGTAAACGCCAACAAACTGCGATCCATTTAAGTATAAATATTTAAACATTTTACTTGGTCGTGATTATATCGTTATATGTATTATTATTTATTTTTATTCATCAGGCCATAATTTATAGATATTCTGCGTTTCTCTAAGATTTTAAATTATATGATTGATAAGTTTGAAGTTACTGTTAAAATAATGTGTAATGTAATCCAGCTCACAATATTTAGACATGTTGAATTCTTATGAAATGGTTTTACTTCGAACCATTTTAAGTTGTTCATTATTACGTACTTTGAAATTTTTAAACTTATGTTTATTGTTTCTGAGTACACATACACTCAGTACAGCAGAACTAAATTTATAATAATTTTTTAAACTTTTATGCATAATCAATTATGATCAAATAAGAAATAAAATATTGGAAATAAAATTGATAGTAATATGGTAGGAAAGCCATCAGTGGGCGGCTTCTTCTTATATTGTCAACATTGTATCTTTTTTTTTTAATTTTTAATTTTATTATGTAATACACCATTTATTTATTGTATATTTAGTACAACAGTGGTGCCATTTAGAGGAGTGCATAAGGGGTATGGCTTTCTAGATATTTTTACCATATATATCCTGAATAATATTGCTCCTCCTTGGGCAAAGAACCAAAGCTGCCATTGTAGTACAGATTGCGGATCGTCTACGAATAAAAACAATGTATATTCAAAGTTATATAAAATGTTTACCATATTATTTCTCCGTAATTATAATATCATTAACTACCCTATACATTTTTTCGTAAATAATTCAATAATGATAGTTCATTACGATCAGGTATTATGTAACATTAATTCGTTAATTCAAACATGTTTATTTTGTTTGATGATACAAATATATTTAAACCAGTTGGTAAGTCTTCCAACTTACAATTAAATGCTAAACCAATATCATAATGAATACGTTTTTTAACGTGCATGTTTAGATATATTGTTTCGTTGTGTACCCAATATACGAATAAATAATATTACAATAATCATGGGGCTCATGAATTGCTCAACATCGAAATAAGTACTTTGACTGAGATAAATTTTACATTATCATAATTAAACAATTTAAATATTATATTTCAACTTTTTTTTAACTATTTTTGAATAAAACTGTGAAGCTGATAGATTGAATAAATATAAATTGTATTGTTTAAAACGCATAACGTGGACACTTCGTACGGTAGGGTAAAAATGAAAATTTCAGAACGCGGCCATTTTGTTCGTTATTGTAAACTCTATGTATAATAAATAGAATTTAAAAATTCGTAATTCGTCATTTGTTTTTGTTGATGTTGGTTATATAGATCAAGTAGTTCTTTATCTTTAGCCTTGGATATTTGTTTCTTATTGAGCCTATTTTCAGATTCATCCAACTGTATTGCCTATAAAACTGTCCAATAGCTCTGATTATAGTCGTTCCATAAATTATAATAATGACCCGCGATTACCTCTAATTCGGAATGTGAGATAAGATATATTCTATAGGTTTATAATTCGTATGGCTTCAAATTTGTCTATACGGGTTTACGTATGGACTGGATCACCGGGCTAGGCCTTAATTCAAACACCAAATGGTTTAATTACTTGACGTATATTACGTATATGTATATATGTACAAAAAGTTTTACATCAATAGTATTCCACGATTTTACCGTGCCAAATAAAATCTAGGTTCTTTTCAATTTTAAATTGAAACCAATTCGATTATTTTAATTCATTACAAAAATCGTATTTCACGTATGTAATATTATGTAAATAATATGTGTTCAATGAGTCCGCGTTCTTCAGTTTTCTATTTTATCCTACTGTACGAAGCATCAGCATTCTACATTTTTAATGTTCGACTGAGCAATGTAATCAAGAACTGTAAAATACATCACTATTTTCCTTGCAATCATTTAAAAATATATTATAAATCCGTTTTTACTTTATAATTTACAACTATTATTGCAATACCGGTGCCTATTACAACATTTAAAAAAAATAATTATTTCGTTAAAGTAGCTACGCTATTTTTTTTATTGAATTATTTAAAATTCAAATATTCTATTATACCCTTTAGAGGAAACATTCTGTTTATTACGACACAATCTAAAAAAAAATTGTTTTTAACCATAGTGTAGTAAATAAACAGCATACACATTAAGCGCCATTTAATTTATAATCAAACTGAATCGTTAAGTTATTAGAATAAATCTATGAAAAACGAATTATAAGCATCATCTTTATTTGATAACATAAAATAATTACACGAGACAATTTTTAAACCAATAACTAATCCACTGTAGAATACAATATGTACAGTATTATACAACAATTGTATGTTATTTATCTTTAAATTTTTTATGAAACCGTTAAAATTACGGTAATTGGTAACGTAAACATTTGTAACATAATACTATAGAAAAACATACATATTATACGAGAATCATACGACTTTTACAGGACCCACAAAATAGAGAGACATTTTCAAAGTAGTGGAAAATACCTATTATCAATAAATTAAACATCCATACAAACTTTAAAAAAAATGACTATTTTTAGGTCAATATAGAACTTTGAAAATATTTCATTTAAAAAAAAATGTTTTATCTAATTAAATTTTGAGCTCTTGGCAGTAAGACATTAAAATTGTATATTTAACGTTAATATTATACTTGATTAATGTTACTGAAAAAAGTTTCAACTATTGTTAGCAAGGATTTTTTTTTATATACTCTATTATACATAAGAGTTTAGTTAGCATTTTGACTGAGTTATTTCTTTCTACATTTCTTTTTTTATTATAAAATCTGACTTTTTGTCTAAAAACATTTTTTTGTATAGACCTTAAAATATGTCTTATGTGGTAACTGTCGAATCAGAATTTTTTTTTGACAGTGCTCTGTAACCGATCATATTTTTCATTGATATAATTAAATCGGCTTTGATAATTCTGTTATCGTTTCGATTTTAATATTGTTAATAATTTGAATTATTTTTCGATCGATCATCATAGAGTTTTCATTCTTTTATCAAACCAATCAATAATATGTACATTAGGTTGTTACCTTCCATCACCATAATATCTTCTCAATTTTTATTTTTATAAATATAGTATTTTCCTAACTTATGGTCATGAGTTTTTAATTTATTTACACAAATATTTTTTCTATCCTCATAAGAATTTATTTATTTTTCTAGTCTAATAAGATGTCTATAAATAGGCCATTAGCTTGCCAGTTATAGCTATCAAGTCTACCATTACTAATGTATTAGTTTATTGAACATATTAATATAAGAAAAATTTTGAATTTTGAATTGTACCTGAAAAATAATAATAATAACGAATCCATATTTATACGGAGTTAAATCTTAATTAATCGTTAAATAATGTTGAGCCACCTTATGTAATACCCGACATTTTTGTAAATCCTAGAAACGTAACGTGGTTTTTTCATACACATATTGTGATGTAAAGTTGTGTTTTTCTTCCTATAAGTAATTACAAATTACGCACAAACGAGAAAAACGAACAATATTGTATCGTTTACCGCACAAGCTATTTATTTTAGCCATGAACGCAGTTTGGATTCCGGTAAACAAACATACATTGTATTATCGGTGTTGAAAATCATGTTATAAGATATAAATAAATATATGAATAAAAAAAGTATTTATAAATACATTTCGCGATCATGTTCACGGTCAAGCGTACGTTATATTCGCATTTAATTTCTTTGACCGTTGGGCCAATTGCATTTACTGACTTTTCGCTCGACCAAATGAAAATAATTATAATATCACATATTACATCACGAATAGCCGGATAATCACCGACCTTCAAGCAGAAATCGCTGTTACCTAATGTCTTCAAATATATTGTTAAAACTAACACGCCGTCTGCCATTGAGCCTGAAGAGGTGTTATGATTACGTGTGCATTTAAGCTCGCCGAGTCTTTGGCGCCGCCGGAAAATCGAAACGCGACGGACGCGTGCATCACACACTTATTGATCGTCGATATTATGTTAAATCGCGTCAACTAGTATACGTGTTTAAACGACATTACAAAAATCGAAACGAATCGTTCCGTCAAAATGGTCGTCGCGTGTGCAACACTCTCATCGGCCGGGTTTAACCGTGGGTTTTCAGTGATCACGTGCACAATTTACTCTCCTTCGCGAGAACCGGACGACACTGGTCGTGTGGGAGACGTGTCGAATTAGTCCGAAGGTGCTCAGGAAATGTTACCGTTTAATAGCTAATACCGAATACTGAAATACGATACATTAAATATTCCTATTATTCACACACAAACGTGGTTATTTTAAATGTTAAAGACGACTAATTTTCTCAGATATTGCACCACGTGTCTTCATCAGATTATACTATACGAAATACGGAGGAAACTTTCAGTGAGGGTGGAGTTGTTGCGTTTGAAAAAAAAGTGACTTCTACGTTTGTTAAAAGTAAAATCTATGGAATTGTACTGTTTTAAACATATTATTTTGGATTCGGATTTAGTTTTATTTCAAAAAAAAAAAAAAAAAAAGAAAAAAAAAGGAAAAGAAAATAATTCAAATTATTATTTTCAACTTACTATTTAAACTATGAGACCGGATATTGAATATTCTTGATGATTAATTTTTATTTGTATTGAAACGAATAGAAATCATTGTAATTCTGTAAAAATGGATGATTTTTTGTTTTGAACATTTCCCAAATTCAGTTTCTTATAAACTATCATATTATAATTGCAATTGATTTATGAATGTTATTGATATCAGAACAATGAAGTGTCTGTATTCAGTGCAAAAGAGAAAAACTAACGTGATGATTATGCGTGATTTATATAGTATTAAAATACTCAATAATATGTCTGTAATGCTAACTTAATATATATCTATACATAAATCTTCAATGTGATAAATGGTTTCTTATTATTTCATGGTAAACTTCAAAATCGGGATCGTTCCTGACGTTTTTTAATATTTTGTGACTTATTTTAAACGTTACAAATCATGGACTTAAGGTCAAAATTCAAATTAAGCATATATATAATCTATTTTAACCTATTTCCAAGCATAAAAGGTACGCAAAAAAAAATAGTAGTAATACTTAATATCAGTTTTATATAGTGTCTTAAATCAAGACAGCTATTACAATTTACTACGTTATCATAGTTTTGCAATTATTTGAATATATTGATAAAATTAATTAAAAATATTTCTGATAAACTGAATCATAAAAGTATTGTGTGTGTATGCGTGCCAAGTTAAAAAGTATACATTTTGTAGTTTTTTTAAAAAAATAATAACAATTTATTTACAGAATTAGTTAGAATGCCATGTGTGAATTATACTTGCTTCTCTTCTCTGTTACTCTAAACTTTAAATGCATACTTAAAGATAAATACATTTCTTAAAAATCACGTAGGTAAAAAATAGTAAAAAAAAGTGTTTAATTGCTTCATGAGAATATAGTTCTATTATTGTTTTAAATTGAAGACGGAAAACAAATCTTTTACATTATTCAGGGTTAAATTGTAATTGTCAAATAATGTTCCTGTACGTAATACACCTATCACCTAAAATTAATTTCAAGGATTATGAAGAATGACAATATTCGTTTTCATAAATATATTTTATTAGTTAAACAGGAATCTAAGAATTAATATTTTATAAGTCAATGAAATACGTGTGTTCTGGCACACAGGGTTATAGATATTCTAGAGAAATTTTATTACTTTTATGCTATATATAAAATTTATATATATATATATTATAAATTAATATAGCATAAATGTTATAAATTATTAATGTTATGTTTAATGTTCGTAGTTGAACAATATTTTTAACTAAAGTAGTAAATCTAACTAAAGTTAGTTATCTATATGCATGATGCACCTCTATTAGTCCACGAAAATTGATGTGGTTGTCATAAGGACATGAAATAATATTTTTATTATTTCAAATTTTCAAAAAACTAAAATTTTTTAAAGGATATTTACCATAGCATCAATGCAGAATTTACGTTCAATTATATTATTTATATTTTAGATATATCTATACTATTTTAACCGAAAACTTTATGAATAATTGATGAAATGATGATATTAATTTTACTAATTCAAATATTAAATTTAGCGTGGTTTAAGTTTTTAGTGATAAAATTATATCTTTAAATGTTCATTTTGTCATGGGTAAGTTTTCTCATGTTAGTTTTTACTTTATATGTTCAATTCTAGGCAAGCAAGTTTTACTTTTATCGAAGTCAAAATATTTTCCCACATTTCCAGTTTAGTTATTTTTTTATAGAAATAATTCGTGTAGTTTGTTCAAATAATATTATTACGTAGGTATCTAATATAATATGCAAGTACCAATAAGTAAAAACATTTTTGTTATAGATACCTGAAAATCAACTAAACTACAAATGACTTTCCTTGTTGATAAAATGCTAGTAAATATTTTAAATTATTTAAATTAGACATGCATTTACAATATTTTATGTACGATATTATGAATAAATAGTTTAAAAAAATTAAATTCATTAAATGTAGACATATTATTGTGTATGTGCGTGCGTGCGTGCGTGCGTGCGTGCGTGCGTGCGTGCGTGCGTGCGTGTGTGCGTGCGTGCGTGCGTGCGTGCGTGCGTGCGTGCGTGCGTGCGTGCGTGCGTGCGTGTGTGTGTGTGTGTGTGTGTGTGTGTGTGTGTGTGTGTGTGTGTGTGTGTGTGTGTGTGTGTGTGTGTGTGTGTGTGTGTGTGTGTGTGTGTACTTGTCACGTGTATAGTGTATGCTACGATAATAGACGCTAAATTTTAAATAAATAATACATATTATATAAACGTTATTAATTTATTACCCAGTGATTAACGTTAACTGATACTGATGAATAATTCATGAGATTTTTTTTTTTATTGGTTACAAATGCCTCGGTGACAAGGGCCATTGGCTACAAGAAATTACATAATATTTACACAAATGAATAAATAAAGGCTGCATATAGGATCGACAGTGATACATTATAGGAGAGTACATTATACATTTATAGTTAATATTATTAAGATACATTTAAAAAAAATATTTTTTATGAAGCTCTGTATCCCTGAGGAATTTTAGAACATTAATTGTATCAATGTTAAGGTTTTTAGCAAGATGGCGAGTTAAATTATATTTTTGACGTTGTAGTTCGTACTTTCTGCAATCGGTGAGGATGTGCTTAACTAATTCATGGGATTTATATCGTTATTTACGATATAATATATAACACGAAAAATATAGAATTTATTATATATGTATAGTATTTATTGTTATGTAGTGATAGTAAAAATAATTACTGTTTTACTAAAATATTAAAAATATTAAGTATAGTATACATTATAAGTAATTTACAAGAAAATAACGGTATTTTTGACTATAACGTTTTTCATTTCATCAACTACAAAAATAACATCAATAATATTTAATAAATACCGAATTTAAAATCTACTAAATTATCTAAATAACATGTATACTTAACCAAATGCTTTTCTTAAGTGTCCACTAATGTATCAAAATTAATTTTTCAAATATAGGGACGAACATTTGGAGCGATGATCAAAGAATTTATCAGCATATACGAGCCTCTTCAGGCAGAAATGTTACCATTGTATGCAAAACCCGAAGGTCGTCAGATTTACGAGGAAAGCTTGAAGTCGGCCACAAAATATTTCCCTCAGTATGTGATCGAGTTAAAAGGCATGGCTGACGGGGCACAAGTGCCATTCCACGAGGTACGCGTTTTATTATAGTTAAAGATATTTACACACTCATTCAGAAATCCACTATAAGAATGATGTTAAATTTATATATTATAGTTGTTCTTGATGACTTTGGACGACACGCTGTCCAAGAATATGGACACCACAACTAAAGACAAAGGCCCGGTAGGGTGCTCATCGTTGATAGTAAATCAGCCAAGTGCGCAGGTAAAAATAAAATAAGGTCTTTCTAAGATCGATCTAGAAATTGACGGACTCAGTGGTTATTTTAAAAACTAAACACATATTTATAGGAAACCAGTTTTGTAACAAGTAGCATAGTACATGAGTATAAAACCTATTAAATTTAATTGTATTATTAGTTTTATTAATCTTGGCACCTATAATATTTATGATAATTTTCTTGACAGTTATCTGTAAATAGATTAATCATTTTCAATTAATTTCTCTTATTTACTGTAATGAGTCGGAGTATTATAAACAGATACCAGTCATAACTCATATTAAATTTATTTCATGATTGATCAATTATATAATTAAGAAATCAAGGATTCAAAGGTGTGTTAAAATTCAATCATTAATTCTTTTTATGTCTATTGATACTAAAAACGATGCCATTCAAATTGAATTGTACGATTTCCCAAACAAAAAACAAGAAAGTTATTGTTGTTCTGTGAAAGCTTATTTACATTAGAAGGGCAGAAAAAATTTTCGAAACAATTTAAAATAAAATTTGATGTTGTGATTTTCGTGTACAATTCTTCGTTTCAAAGAATATTGTACGCTTCATTTGTAAACATCATTACTATTCAATTTTAATGAACTAATACGGCGACGGCTAATAATTAATCGTGATGACGTAAAGTATGATAATTTTGTTGTTTATTTGTTCTCGTAATATTTCAACATTTCTTGAGGAAAACTATGGAAAGCTTTGATTAAATAATTACATGGTGATTAAATATTTTTGTAGTATGAAGTATGAAGGATATGTTTTAAAAATTTAATATAAAAATAATCACCTATTTAGAAGTTTACTTACTATTAAGTTCTAACGATTATTTTGATATAAATGATATGATTTCCCGTCAGACCCAGGCGGTCTCGTATATTGTTTTTTTGTAAAATAACAGTTATGTACATTTACATGTAACTTACAACGGCTGAAAATAAAACTGTCTAGTGTGCAATATACATATACGAAGTCCGGGTGAATTGTATAATTAAGACATAAAGAAGAGCATTCAATAATTTACGCAAAGCAATATTTAAAACATTTTGAATTTCATTAATCTTCGGATTTTTACATTTCCTCATAGTTAAAGCCTGTAGGCCATATGATGTCCTATTTGAGATTCTATTAAAGATTCGAATATAAGTAGTTTTTTGTAGTGTTTATTGCAATTTGATATTTTTAGTAAATATAGGCTCAAAATTAAACTTGGTCTTCTGAATTTAATATATTCGATCCAGGTTAGTCTTTTTTTTTTTTTAGGTCAAGTTAAAATACTTAACAGTTAACGACTAGGGCGGGCTGGGAATTCGAGGGTGATATACTGATATGTGAAAACTTCTGGACAAAGGGCAAGTTTGAAATAAATACGTTATAAATTTATGTTGACTGATTTACGTAACTAGCTATTTATTGCATATTTAAATAGGTTAGTTAATTAATTTCAACTTTCAGAAAATTTGTATGAATTTATTTTACTTAGTTCCAATACTTATGAAGTTATGATAGTGTATAGAGCCATACAAGGCTGCACATTGCTTATTTATGGTTGTATTAAGTAAGTCGTGATTTCGATCTATCAGAAAATTGTTGTCCCGAATTTTCAGGAATAATAAAGGTGTTATTTAGATATAATCAAGTTATAACTCAAAAATATTAAAACTAGTTCTATTTTAACGTGATTAAGTGTGAATATAACTTCAGTAACATTTAATAAGATATCGTATAATTTGTGTTTATACGAAAAATATTATATTTTATCCATAACCTCTACATACTGGTAAAACTTCAGATTTTTCAAATTTTTATACTTTTCTTGAGTGGAAACCTATAATTATTTTAACGATATTATACAAAAAAATACAAAAATAATAATAAATAAATAAAGACAAATTTGGCGTTACAATTAAGATTTTTGATAACCCGTGTCTGTGCAGTATCCGTTCGAATATTTGATTTTTATGCATTTTAGAGGATATACTTGTACATAGAGTTCACTCTTGATCTGCAATCAACATATAATATTATAATTCATTCATTTGTACTACCTAATTGAAGATTTATAAACATCATAGATAAAGCTCATCAACCCAGTCGTTATTGTAAGTCATGACTATAGGCGATAAGATAATATATTCATTAGTTAATTTAGCGTTTCCGTATAATCATATTAACATAATATTTACCGTTTTATTTTAAATAGCTGTAACAGTAACTCATTTGAAAATTGATTTATGAAGAAAAGGTTAATAACTATAGGATTTTTAAAAAATTTTTTTTTTTTTGCACAAATAAATAGGGGTCGCTATTTAGGAAAAGAATATAACATGAATAATATGAAAAACTGAAGTTTTTCTAATGTTTGTTGTGCTGAATTCGTCGAATTTTGAAAATAAAATTTAAAAAATTAAATTCCCGAAATTGATTAAGACAATGAGTGTAGAACGATATAAAAATCGCCGTGTACTTGTCCGCAAAAACGTATCGACTTCAACCGAGTCGTGAACCTAACGGTTTTCAACGGGTCGTTTCACAGTTGCTGGGACACACGGAAGACGCGTTGTGCGAGACAGTCAACAATTATTACATCATCGCGGCGCACGTGGTGCCCAGTGAAGACGAGCGGGGCGGCACGTTCCCAGCAAGAGAGGAGAAGTTCGAGGCGATCGCTTACGCGGGTCACCTGCCGGGTTACGCCAGTGGGCACAACCAACACGGGCTGGTGTATTCGATCAACACGATATTCGTGTCGAAACCGCTTAGGGGGAAAATCCGTGAGTAAATTGAAAAAAAAAAAATGAAAAAAAAAACATAAATAAAAAAATCGCGCGCGCCCGTCTCGCGTGTATGCTCATCGACGTTCGTTTGTCGTGTTTAGCCAGAGAGTTCATTACGAGAGCCCTACTGGCCACCAAAGCCGACATGGGTGAGATCGTCGAAGTGCTGGTCAACGAGGGTGTCGGCACGGCCGACGCATTCAACGTGAACTTGGCGTTCCTGGACGAGCCCAGAGAATCGCGAGAGTTCCACACGATCGAAGTCACGCCCAAAGTCCACGAACCCAGGTCGGAAGTTTTCATGTCGGACTTCAAGCTGGGAAGCAATTCGTTTCACACCAACAAGTAAGTGAAGCGTAGGGAAGTAACGATAAATCTGTTTCCTCGTCTACTGACAGTAGAGCGGATGTCTGAGGTTTGAACATTTATAGAAAAAAAAAAAAAAAAAAAAAATAAGAAAAAAACAGGTATGTGCGGCCGTCACTCGAGGGAACGCCGGCACGAAAAGGTCGACGTGTTTTGGCCCGAGACTCGGGAATGATCGAAAAACGCGTAGCAGTAATTATTCACGATTTATCTCGTTTCAGATTACTCCATTTGACATATCCGGAATTGAATGAAGAAGGCTACAACAGTAGTTGTACCAGGGAAGCCCGGTACAAACAGTTGGTGGCGAACAAGACCGCCACGAGCGTGCAAGACTTGTTGAAAATACTGGGAAACAGGGACGATAACCCCTATCCGTTGTTCAGCGACAGGGCCGAAGCCAGAGTGAGCACGATCAATTTGGGTTAGTATTTAACGAAATTAGTGGAATGCAGCTATAATGGTTTAAGAGTCAGTGATTTTGATTAAATGTTAACACCATTCACCATCACTAAGAAAATTATTCAATAATCGTACGATCATAAATAAAATATTTTCATACACGATCATGCAAATGTCAGTGCGTAAATAATCACATTTTAAAAATATATTTTATTATTTATCATGAACATCCGATTTAATTACACAATTTATAATTATGTTACTGTGCCAACTGATGCCATCAATAATCTATAGCTCTGTAGATTTATTTAGTAATATCGGTAATCTTTGTTTAAGTTTTCAACTATACCTGTCTTAAAGAGAAATATGTTTTTAAATATTAGAGAAATATTAAAACTTATGCGTTTTTGTTGTGATTCCAAAAATTGTATTCAATTAAACGAAAATTATAATTTATGAACTGTCACAATGAGTATTTAAATTAAACGTATTATAAGAAATGCCTTGATAAGTGATAATTTCTATTTTTAACATTTATAGCGTAACGTGCATTTTTTTCAATCGAAATTTTACTGGTGACCCGAGTAGACATACACTTTACTTTGATGATTCTTGTGATCAATATTAGACGTGTATTATGTTATAAGTACAAATTAATCATTGAAATTTGCATTTTATTTTATTTTCGTAAAGGTGTTTTTGACTTGGATCAGAAAACTTGGACTTTGTGGTCCAATAATCCACTCACCAATTCACCTGTGTTGCAGTTGCCACTAACGTTTACGGATCTGATTAGTAAAGTTAGCAGCGATGTCGTCAACAATACAATTGAAGTGGTCGACCCATTTTATCCTGATTTGTAAATAATGAAAATCAATTTTGATAGTCATGTTATATCATCACACCTACACACGTTAGTCACGACGACTATTATTGTTAATGTATAAAGACACTACTACGAAATATTGAATATCTAGTATGTTATACTACTCTGTTAAGTTATTGTCATTACATTATGTGTTAAATTATATTTAATAAATTATTATAAAATAAAAACACTGTTTATTGTACCTTGGGTGTATATTTTAATTAATTGTATTTCATCAATAAACATAGTTAAGGTACTTAACCGAGCTATAGTTAATACGGTTAAAATTATAATTAAAATATATTCTATATAAGCATTTATATATATATATATATATATATATATATATCTTTGTTTATGTATTTTTATGATTAAAATGATTTATTAAGCCTAAGACGAAAAAACAATCAAAACAAAAAAAAAAAAAAAATGCTACTAATAAAAAGAATAATAATGAACACAAAAAAAGATTAGTTCAAGAGCAAATGCTTGACTTATGTAAGTCAATTTTATCCTCCAAAATAATGGAATAATTGAAATAAAAAATAAACATATTGTATTCATACGAATATGTCATACATGGAAACTTATTCGATATTATTTTTCCATATACAAATGTATTCAATACGTACTAACATTTACTTATTCATATAATGTTTATATTAAATAATACTAAAATAATAACTATATGTTAAACTAAAATACTTGATATCAAATGTGAATTGCATTATAGTAACAGTCAATGTATGACAGTAAACGTAATATATAAATATGAATAGTAAAAAAAAAAAAAAAAAATGATCTCGATGGATTAAAATTTGCTGTGTGTCGACTGATAACGTGTTTCTGGTAACGCTTTCGGTTTAAATGTTCATAACGACGTGTTGTAAAAAAACGAGCGATAACATTGTAATAAACGGAAATCTCTAACAGACGTATACAAATGAACACATAAATATATAAGTATGTATGTATAAAAAATAGGTATTAATAAATATATTTATATATAATTATATGGTGTACGTATACATATGGTTAGCGAATAGAAAATAGATTTGATATTTTCCAGTTTTCGTCCGCCGTCGTTAGAGTGAAGTTTTTGGGGGTGTGATGAACGACGCGGAACACGGCTTCTCCGAGTATCTCCAGCAGACGGACCCGTCCGCTCACACGGTGTTTGTGTCACTGGGGCGGTTCAACAGGAAGACGTCGTATCCCTGCGGGTTCTTCGTTTTCTTGATGTCATCGACGCTCGCCCACGCGGCAATGACGAAATCTTCGATTTGACACTCGTTGGTGCCCTTCAGTATGCGGAAGTATCCGTTTTCGCCCCACCACTGTCCCCACGAGTTCGCCACGATCTACAGAAAAAACAGGGTTTATTTTTTCGTTCGCACGTCATTTCATTACTTCCAAACGAAGTGTACGACGATCAAATTATTCTGTTTAATAGATGTGTAATCGTTTCTATGAAAAATGTTCAACTTTGATATTTAGATGAACGCGTGTCCAATTCAATGTATTTCAAATTTTACATATTGAATTTTAATTATTTACCTATTTTCGATGTCCTTTATTAAACAAATATTTAGATGCAATGATAAACTATAAATGTAGGTTTTTTTTTACCAGAGTAAACAACCAGTTTTTTCAACTACAAGGTATAACAATTTAATGAATTTTTTTTTCAATATACATTTATTATACACCTAAAAACAACTTGAAAGAATTGTTTATGCAGTAAGATATACAAATATCTACCTAAGAATAATTTAGAAATGGTTTTTACACCGGAAATATAGTGTATGCTATGTGGTTATAATTACTTTTTATTTTTTGATCAAAAATGTTTTTCATTATTTTCAAGGCTGGTAAAGCTAGTGATATTTTTTAACTCAGTCCATTTAAACAAACCATTTTTTTTAAAAATTAATTAAAAATCAAAGTGAAAATATGTTTTTAATTCACCAATTAAATTAAGTCAATAGATTTTCATAAATTTAACTTAATTCCAATTATTTTATTATTATTTTTTTTAAATCCTAGATTATGATAAAACCAAAAATAACAGTTGAGTTAGTACTGTCTATAATTTTTAATCCTCTTATTATTAAAAATGAATAAATGAAAGAAAAACATAAAACAATTTTATGAATGGTGATAGATAAAATTCAAAATTAACTTAATAAAACAAAAAATAAACAATTCAAAATAATTAACCCTTGATTATTTTTCAACACAATGTATAACATACTCGGTTAGGTATGAATATTTCTCCAGTAAGATGTATTTTAAAACAATTTTAACGTCATATTAAAATAAAATGTTTGGTTTCTTATGGACATTAAAATCTAAAATCTAGTTATTTATATAATTTGACCAATGGTGGCCAGACTTACCCAATATTTTACAATCTTGCCATTTTGGTACTCTTCACCCCAGCCTAAGATTCTAACGGAGAGATATCCTGTCCTCGATCTCGGATCCACATTTGAGCATCTGTATACGCCTGATTTATACACGAAAAATTCTCTGGACACTTTCATCACAGCTGAAAACATGGAGTTAAAATTACACGATTAATTTATCATATTATAATACACAGACAAAAACATATTTCATCAATTTTTTCATAAAATAATAATGTTTTAAATGGTATAAATCAATTGTGTGACACAATCTGTTCTTTAGAAAATATTTAAACACTTAAGAATAATTTTAATGGTAAGAATAATTTTAAATTAAATAAGATTCAATTAAAAATAAAAAATAAATATATTTTATACTTTAGTGTAAGCAAATTCAAATTTTAAATGTCAATGATATTATCATTAAATGATTATTTTACTATAAAACTATTTTTTGCATTGTACATAATATGTACCAAATATATATTTTTCTTAGTATTTATACAATTTAAAATAACCAGGTTATGACAATTTAATCCATGAACTTAAACCACAGGGTTATACTTATAACAAAAAACTGGATTTCTCAAACAATTTCGGAATTTTAAATATTTATATGGACTATTTGAAACACTTTCATAATCAATTTCATTGATATACATTTTTAATCTTCGACTCTTTCAGATCTTAGGTATTTTTTATCTTATAAATCACTATTTTCAATTTGATGTTTTGAAAGAAAACATGTTTTCTTAAAATATTGAAATTCTTGAATGAAATTCACATTTTTAATATTGAATTAAAAGTTTAGTAAATCATATAAGCTGTGAATGCTTATTATTCATAAACTGCTTCTTCAACTATAAAAATGTACCTATAAAAGTAAAAAAAAATGTCTTTCGTAGTATGGTAGACAAAATAGTAATGATCATCATTTGAAAAAACTAAAAATTAAAGTCACATAAATAAAAAATTGTAAAAATAATCTTAAAAAAAATATATATACATGTACTTATATAAATAAATAAATATATATATATATATATATTTATTTATTTAAAAAGTTTTCGAAACTACTCATATACATAAAAAAAAAAATCAAAAACTTCAGAGAAATTTGGTATTTCGCGTTAAAAATATCACCATGTATTTTTTGCGCAGTCGTGTCCCCGAGCGATGATGCAAAAATACGAAAAAGATTATTTTTAAATTAGAAAATACTAGGTACTATTGTATACATTTATCATTGTGTCATATTGAAATAAAATTTTTATTGTCAAAGAGTAATTGTCTAAAAATCGTATTGCTTAAGAATTTTATTGTTGTATAGCTTGTATTGTCACTGTGACAAACACCCGTTAGAACTTGATTGTCTTTCATTGGTCCTTGTTGTAAATATGATTCAAACCAGCATACAATAATTTAACAGATTACTTTTGATTTTCACCTGATAATATGCTGGACAAGCCTGACACTGACTGGTTTAAAACGCATATAAATATTAATACTATTATAATTTACTATTCCAATTAAAAAAAAGATCGAAACTAAAATAATTTTTTTTAGACACACGCAAAAAAATGGATTCCTGATTTATATTGCGTTTTGCATTTATTTTGTGGACTTACGCGAATTATTATTTTACTATTGTGGTATACTTCATCATGATAATACGTAACGATGCATGGGGGTCGGGGATACGTGTAAATTTCACGTGAATCCTCGTGGGTCCGCACTCACTGGCGCGCGCCATGCGTCTCAGCCTGAACGTGTCGAATGCACAGCACCCAGTGAATAGGGTAAATAGTGCGCGTTTCAGAGAAAAAAGAAGAAAAAATTGAAAAAAACGGTGAAATCGAAAATGATATACTATATTAGTAGTTTACTATTGCGCGAAAGATAACTCGAGCCAATAACAGTAATATGGGCATTGAGCACACATCTAAGATGGAATTTTTTTATATTGGTTGCATTGAAGGACGACACTAATTCAGAATGTAAAAATAATCTGGAGAAAACGATCAAATTGAAATTTGTCTTAGCGTATTTCAATCTGCTGTCCTGAACAAAAGTTTTATCCAATATACATAAAATGTATTACGTTCGAATAATCTCGATGACTAAATTGACTGAATAGTGAATTTATACTGTTATACAGGTATTATCGTTTATAACGACGACCAAGGGATCACAAAAAGTACGTGTTGTAACCAAAAGTCGTTAACTAAGTTTGGCAAGATTTTTTTTTTTACAACCGATAAAATATTTACTCTACTCGTACTTTGAACTACACAAATACATATTTATAGTTTTAATTTAATTAAATATAGTAATAAATATTTCATATTATCTGAGTATTAATATTATAACTATTATTATTTTCTAAACTTTGTATTTACCATTACACATGTGAGTAATTTTTTATTGTTAATAATGATACTATTTAAAAAAGTACTGCAAGCACCCACATATTATGCCACATACTGTATTTTATTTATATAGGTAATTATTACGAGAAAATGAGAGTAATACATGTGATAATCATAATGCCATCGACATGAACGATTCAAATAAATATGTTGGCATAGATGTTTAGGTCGTATTAGCCGATATTGTCGTTATACATATCTTTCAATGCCGCTATAATCATTAATTTTGAACACACAAATAAATAGAATTTTACCAGGACCTTGAAATTAATGTTGTTTCGAAATACGTTGTTACCACCGGTGTCATTATAAACGTAGATGATACTGTATATGAAATGAAATATGTATTAAAGTGATTGATTTTACTCTAGTAGATTTGTGTAGAATAAGATCGCAGAACTCGTTTTGTCCGCAATTGAAAGGTAATTATATACGTATATATTGGTATATGGGTGAAACTGTCTGATATTTCCAAAAAGATCAATCGATGGCCATTAAAAAAAAAAAAATATAATAATAATAATAATAATAATAATTTGGTGTTCAGTGAATATATATTTTTAAAATAAAACAAAGTGATATTTTGGTCATTGGGCAGTGGTCGGAATGTGCCACGCAGGCATTTTGAAATTTCAACTCGTGTTGTTCGAAATTAAAAACAATCGATTTGTACCGTGACCACAGTATTCTAATTGGAATTCTCACGTACATACAGCATTATAAAATATACACTTTGAGGTGTCTATACAACTTGTAACATGAGACGATTTGTCCGTTTCATAGTGCCAAAAACATCTCGTGTTACATATTATTATCCCGTACACGATGTTATACAGCTCGTGAACAGACACCGATCGCGCGATAGACCAAGTGAAGTGAATCGTGTGCTCATTCTGTTGTTTTCCGTTTTACCTATTTATAGAAAAATGATTTCGGATTTATCGCGCATCGACGGAATGCGGACGACAAAAAGTCGCGTGTACCTACCTACCACGACGAACAGGTACTAGCTGGCGGAATGCGCGCTCGTACGAACGACCTCTGGTCGCCGATTATCGTATCCAGTTCAGACGCATGGTGTTCGCCGAGTACTGAATATTTTCTAAAATATGTTTGCTACATCCCGAATACATAAAAATTACCTACATACAACGAATGTTTGACAAAACGTGTGTCATCCACACTACTTGATATTCGGCGAACATCGAATGTTCGCGTATAAACGTTCGGCGAACACCAGATACGTGAAGGCTTCTCACACACACACACACACACACGCGCGCGCGCGCACGTACGCAATGGCTGTAGGACCAGTATACGAGCACACACCTTGAACCGATCCCGAAATGATGATCTCGTGCATGATGCCCTCCTCCGTGGCCACCCGGTAGACGGGACCGACCCGGTGGAGCGGAGTCCTGGTCGTGCGGCCACCGGATTTCGAGGAGCGGGGGCACAGCGTGAGCATCTCCTTCTTCTTCTTGGGAAGCGCGCAGTCAGTCATCCGGCCTTCCCACGGGTAACATTCCTCCGGCACGAGCCTGGAAAAAGGCCACCGTCACGTTATTAGTCGACGGGATCGCGGCTGCGGACACCGTCCGCCAGCCAAGAGTCTCGCGCCATTTACCCGAACTTCCTGATCCAGGTCCACGCCCGGGTCAGGTGACCGCCATCACAGCCTTGCTGGTTGTGGTTGTTGCACGACAACAGGTGTTGTGGTGAGAGCAGGTCGCTGATCAGTCCCTTGCTCATGATGCTGTACCGGTCGGATGTGACCTGGGCCGTAGACACGGCCCACGACGCGCCGCACCAGCCCTGGTCGATGGGCTGCGAGATGTATTTTCCCCAGACCTTGCGCAGGTCATAGGACCGCGCCAAAGATCCACGTCGAAACGTGGAGATCAGAGGCTTCAGCTGCGTCGCCTGTGAGACAGAAAAACGCGAGGACCGATGGTTAAAAAAAAGTTAAAAAACACGAATATCGCGTGTTACACGGGGTGTATCGCAAAAACGCAACAGTTATTCCATACGGTACGATATAGTTTTGGACGGTCGGTAATCGGGTCTATATATATATACATGGTATCGTGTACATCGTCGATTGATTTGCTGGTGTCGTATCGTTGGTAAAAAAAAAAAGATTTATAAATTTTTGTGTATTTTTGGGGGACGCATTTTATGCTTTTACCGTCGAACGGAATTTTCCTAAATCAGAAAAAAAAGGTATTCATAGCTAAGCAGTAGCCCAATCACCAGATACACCTTTGATAAATGATAATTGTATTAAGCCGGTTACCGGGTACATATTTAAAAAACGTAAAATGTTAGTGGCCCAGTTACCAGGAACCTTTAAAACAAAATATCTATTGTTGCCAAAATACCAGACACTTATTGTATTATTATTTTATCGATACACCTTGAAGGTAACACGTCGGGGACGCATTTGTTTTAAAAGTGGCATCTCGTAGCCATAACACTTTACAAGTGCGAATCAATGTGTCACACACCTTTTTTTTGGAATACAGTGTACCTAGCCTCAATTTCAACGCTTCGTCGTACTTCCTGCCCCAAAATTCGCTGTAATTACCGGACGACCATCCAAGCCGGTTCGCTTGACTGTTCAGGGTTCTCAAAATTTCTGGGTCGATGATACACTCGTGAGAGCTGCACATCAACTGCAACTGGCCGTTGGTTTCTTCACATCGACTGCAATGACAATTAATAACAAATTATCATACGGGTTACGAACGCTATCTCAAATATTTCGTTGGTACATTGAAATCATCAATTACGTTTATACAATTCATAATTATTTTCAAAATCGATAGAAAAACGCGATTATAGTTTCGTACTACTCACCATTGGTTGCAATTGTTGTCGACTGTTTCTCCAAAACTATAGTAGCGTCCTTTTTCGTAACATTCTATTAACAAATGATACAAATATGATATACATATACTACATATTAGGTATTATTGTCAAGACTATTATTTTCAATATTATATTTCTATATTTTATGTATACATTTTTTAAATTACATATTGTATCATACATCGTTATCCATATTTCTGGTGGCAGTATAAATGATATGAATAAAAATATCTTTTACGATTTCATGAAAGTATTGTCTACGTAAAAAGCTTTAATATTAATTAGGAATTATTAAATAAACATATATAGTTTTTTATTTATTTATTGAACAGTAGTTTTAAGTTTAAAAACTAAATGTTTTCTTGTAGTTTGGTACGGATACTCTATTGATCATTTACTATGCACTTATACATACGTAATGTTGCCTATATACAACTCCTTAAAAACGAACGGTTTTCTATTCAAAAACAATATTAATAAATAATTGAATTAATTAATAGTAAATGAAAAAATAATTAATGTTTTAATGATCTTATAAATGATCAAATCGTATAACAATTAGTAATTACAATTTATTGTTAATGATTTATAGTATTATAATTTTAAAAACAATAAATGTATTTTAATTTGATTTTTATCTTTAAGTTCAAGAAATCCATTCATTATTTTTTTTTTTTTTTTATTCGACTTCTAATGTAAATTAGTCTGTAAAAAACGGTAAATTAAAATTTTATTACAATTTATAACTCAGCTAACACTTTATAGAAATATAAATATTACATATAATTTTTTTTCATATATTAGATATTTGTTACATTCGTTAAGCGTTTAGTTCAAATCATATTAGCTTTGTTTTACATTGATGGCTGAGCTGTTTTTAATAAAATAAATAAGGTATACGTAATCAGAAAATCGACCCGGTTTTAAATGAATAGTCTTTGCATTGGTTATTTCGATTTTCTTTTGGGAACGAAAAAAGGATAGTCGAACTCGGAATACGCAGAAAAAGAAAAATAAGGTAGAGAGGAATTTTTGTTTTTTTCTTAGCGACTAGCTATATCGACCTGCTTGACCGATGAAAAAATTTCGATTTTAGACCAGCGTGTGCAAACAGACTTATTAAACCACATCGGGAGTAGGATTAATTACTCGATCCGTGAATCTAAAGCTGTTATGCTTGTTTCGTTTCGAGGCACATCTGGAAGTGCAATCGGCTTCAGCAGTTGCGAAACTGCGCCCAACGCAACAGTAATGGTATTACATACAACACGGTTATCTGAATTGTTATTTTATAGTGTTTATTACACGTGCGTGGTGTATCGGGAAACAATGCGGACCGTATGATTACGACGGGCGTCTGCTGTCGCAGGTCTTCTAAAAAAAAATCTGGTGATGTTATCACTGAATAATAGTTTCAGGATATATTTTGCGCACGAACCAGCGGGGAGAATTCGACAATATGGGGAGTACAGCATGGAAATATAACGAAACAATAGGAGTCATTGGATGAAGTAAGCGTATTTTATGTATATTACGTAGTTCGTATAAAACAATGTAAAATTGAGTGTAAAATTTAGGTAGCGCTGACGAAAATTAATCCAAAAACAATTGCGATCAAAAGGATACATATTTTATAGGTGTATTGTAAATATATTTACAATATATTACGCACTTCAGTGAAACTGGGTCTCAAACTGATAATACGTTGACATGTTTAATCGTATCTGTATTAATTAATCCGACTATTCACCAGTGGAAAACATGTAGGTACACTACAAAACTTATAGTATAAAACTGAATATTTCTAAACGTGCAGGAGGTTGTTGCTGTGTGTTTTGAAGTTTGGAAATAATGCTTTGAATATAACAAAATTATAAAGTTTAATTTTTTTTTAAATTGGTTTTCGTACGTAATAATTTGATGTGCATTCACCGAATAAATATGTAAATAATGTGATGATCAAATCACTAGTTTGTATAATATTAAATCATATACGTATACTGTGTATCATACACTGTATACGTAATACAAATAATATAATATTATAATAATGTATGGAGAGGTGTGTGTGTGTGTGTGTGTGTAATTTAGGTAGCGTTGGCGAACAATAATCCAAGAGCGATCGTAATCAAAGGAGTAAGTACACAATTCATTAATAATTGGGTGTCGAGCAATTAAATCGCTTTAATGATGCCCCTTCACCATTCTATCTATTTCCGTCCACCGATTGATGTTTTATTTATTTATTATTATTATTACTATTATTTAATAACAACACTCGTAAAAGCAAACGTTGTTGAAAAAAACGAAAACAAAATAAACCGACAAACGTTCATCATCGTGGATCTAGTCCAAGGCCGTTTCATGGCTGTATTTAGGGAGTGGGACAAATATATGTTTAATAAATTGATCCCACTACTTGTGTACGTCTTAAACAGTTTCAACTTCTACATAGTTTTCAAAGATCATCATCAACACCTCATGTAGTAAGCTTTAGTAAGTACACGTTTTAAGATGTTATACTATACTGAAAAGAATTATTGTATATTTGTACCCCATCTACCTATAGCTTCAAAAAGAAATAATTTACGGAGGATTAAAAAATATTATTGTTTCAGATGGACATCGATGATGTACAGATCTATAATTGACAAATGATCGTTTGCCGATTTTTCTCTTGACAAAAAGTTGACAATATCAATAAAATATTTAAAGAATATACTTTTTTTACTTGCACGTTTACGGTATTCATTTCTAAACACTCATCGATACGGGTAGACGAAGAATAAAACGAAGCACGTTTGTATTATAGTATTAAAATAATATGTAATATGTATCTATAATGATTAAGAAGGTTTTTCATTAAGAACATCGTGGAAAAAAAGTTGACGAGGAAAAATCCAAGAGGCGTGCTTAAGCAAAGATGCCACGGAATAGCTAAAAAATATTCAAAGAAAATCAGTGTACCAATCGTTGGTGAAACGGCATTGAATAAAAAGAAGCGGTTATATTGTCCTAAATAGACCACGATAAACTTAAGGAGAAAAAGAAGAAGTACCTACAGTGACTGACTCAATAATGTGTTTGAAAATGTCATGTACAAATACACAAGTAATATCAAATATATCAATGAATATAAATATTTATGGTAAAATCGTAACGTTAACGTGTTTAAAATCGTTCTTGTGGTGACGATTGACATCCACTGCGAGTATAAAGTGGTTACAGCATGAGACAGAATCACGTGGCATCGGAGGAATATTTTGGTTAATACAGGTCACTTACGATTTATTAGTCAAATACACTGCATTTTTTTTTTTTTTTTATTATTATTTACTAGGAGAATTTCCCGCAAAAAAAGGTTTATTAGCATAAGCCTAATCAAGAGTCTGTTCTTGGACAGGTTTTACTTATGTATTATTTATGCATACGGTGTGAAATCTATGAAAATAGTAGGTAAAAAAAAAAAAAATCCGGGTGAGACAAGATTTGTAATTTATTATGTCAGTTATTTAAAACCGTTTAGCATTTCTTTCTCGAAGAACCCAAAAAAAATAGATACATTTAAGGGATAGGCTTGTTTGATGGACCAGAAAAGACATTATTTATTTATTTATTATTAACAATACGGGCAAGCCCAATTTACATAATATGATAACACTAATTAAATTTTAAATATGATAACAACAATAACAATAGTGACTATTACTAATTTACTAGATAAAAAAACATGAATTACAAAAATTAAAAAAAAAAAACCAAATACTACTGAAATGATGGATCACTATTTGCCATACGCATCATTCTAAGGATTGGCTGGTTCTCAGAATAGTTGGTGTTGCATTTAGGAATAAAAAATGGATAAATTTGACGGACAGAAGAGCAAGGTACCTTAAAGTTAATCATGGAAAGTAGGACAGGAGAGTCAATACAGCCATCTATTAGTAGGCGGAGAAAGTTCAGGTTAGTAACTTTTCTTCTATCAACTAATGAAGATAAACCAAGTTTATTTAAAATTGGTTTATAATCATGAGGGGGATGGTCGATACTTAAAATAAATGCTGCATAATTTAGGAATTTTCGTTGTACTCTTTCAATTTGATCCTTACCACAAGAAGAGGAAGGATCCCATACAACAGCACCATATTCTAAAATAGACCTTACATAGGCACAATATAAGGTTTTTATAGGAGAAGTTAATTTAAACTCATTACAAATTCTTTTAATAAAACCAAGCATTTTTAGGGCCTTGCAGCATATATTGTCTAAATGGGAATGGAAATTTAACTCTCGGTCAAACGTGATACCTAGGTCCAAAACTTTATTTTCAGATCTCTTTAAAGGATTAGCATTGATAGAGTAGGAAAACTCAAATTTATCACGAGTTCTGTAAAACGACATTGAGTGACATTTAGAGAAATTGAGTTCAAGATGATGTTCATTTGCCCAAGTAACTAAAGAGTTGATATCATTTTGTAGTAGATAACAGTCATTAAGAGAATCAATTTTTAAAAATAATTTTAGATCATCAGCAAACATCAGCATGAGAGAAGAGTTGTATTGAAGCGTTATCATATGGTGTAGTGATCCGGTAAAATATTATAAAAATATCTTTGAACTTGAAAACTAAAATTGATCAAACTTTAAACATTAAATAATAATGCATTGTTAGTGGAACAAAACACAAAAACGAAACCGAGTAAGTATTTTTTAATTTTTATAGTACGTAACTATGGGCTGTAATATATGTACTCGTATTCGGTGTACGATGTATTGAATATACTATTTTCCGTATTCATTGAAATATGAAACTATGTTCTTAGATTCTTCGGAGGTGAAATGAACAATGTTGTCATTGAATTTTCGAACTTCGATTCGCGGTCGTTTATTCCGGCATGAATTTTTTCATCGGACTCGATCGGTCGCGGACGATAATATATAATAATGCAGGTACACGTTTTTAGTGTACGTTTTTTTTTTTTCGGTGGACTTTTCAGACGAGTAGAGTATACAGTGAAAACGTACTCCACGTCGAATCTGTTCGGTACGACTCACGAAGGGGGTAATCTGGGATAAGGGGGAAAAAGATAAACCGACTGTGCACTCACGTCGGATCTCGGGCGGCGGCTGCGGGTTCTCGATGCCTAGACAAAACGACCAGTAGTCCGGACAGCAGTCCTCGGACCGCGTGTGGTTGCAGAAGTGGTCGCAGTAGCACGTGGTGCCCAGTATCGGCATGGAACACTCGTCCCTGCGGCCCGCGCAACAGCCTCGCGGGCTCCGGGCGCAATACTCGCCCGCTAGGTCGGGGCCGTACTCGTACGCGGCCACGCAAGCCAACGCCGCCACGGCCGCGACTACGGCCGCGGCCGTCCGGTCGCCGCGCCCGTTGCTGCAGCGTCCCGTCGTCGTCATCTGCGATTAGAGAAAGAAAAAAATCAAAGCACATTGGTTAGAAAAGATATATAATATTACACCGGCCAAAAGACAGACGGGGAAGGGGACAATATGAAAACACGGAAGCAACTAATCACGGCAGTATTGGTTTCATGGGTATACCTTATTTTCGACTTTCAGTATCGACCGTTTATTACAGTGCTACAGCGGAGTAAAACTCTTCGAACGTCGATTGATTATTTTAATTTGAATATCACTGATCAATACAGCGGAACGATAATTCATCAAAATCAGATGCGAACCTACCTAACTCAAAAAAAGCCTTCTATGGAGGAGCAATTAATAGCCGATTTTGATGAGGAAACGTTAAACGGTATTATAAATAATATTATTAGTGGATATTTGAAAGTTAAATTATAACATTATCACCTTTAACGATAATGGCTGCTGAGTCATATATTTAACAAGCTCGTACCTATATATTTTAGTGCTACTTAATTATGTAAACTGGGTACGAGAAACCGGATAAAACAATAGATACGGTCAGAATGTTAACGAAACCCGATATATTACCTAGATATCCACCCATCTCAATATTATACGCACAGCAAGAACAGAACATCGTGTACTCGAGTGATTCGCCCGCAGGAATGTATAGCGACTGCCTTGCCTTCTAGCCGGTCTGACGTATCAACGTCAAACCAACGTCGATATGTACGATTTCCCACACGGCAAAAGGATTATCCTAAATACGTGGAGTTATAGATTTAACGTTTGATTCGAAAACTCTTCCGAGACGTCCGTTTCGCGTCATAATATTTTTATTTTGAGCCAAGCTACTGTAAACTCTGTTTTTTTAAATTTAATTTAAATATCAAGGGCATACATATTCTTCAGTATGTTTATGTTTAATCGAATGTCAAAAACAAAATCCAAGCCATCGTCGATGGTAACGTTTCGGCGTTGAGTGTTATTTCTAAACACTGCACGACTGAAACGCTAAAACATTGTACGAACTTGTAAACAAATATTATTCTATTATAATTTTTCGACAATCGTACGGTGTACGATTAAACGTCGATACGCTACTTATGTTGATTACTTGATGGTTTCTTACGTCATACAATCACATACGCGAAATGTGTATCGCTAAAATGTAGTGAAAAATGCTCAATATTTTTTTGCGCATAAAAATTATTTTACAAACGAAATGTTTTGGCAATGATGAATTATTTAAAAATAAAGTATTATACGAGTATTTTGTAGCTAATTTTTAATTGTTGTTTGTAGAATAGAAAAAATTAGTAGGAAGCTGTAGTTTTTATATAAACGTCATGAATGTTTGTTCATTAGAAATTCGATTTTACTGCAATCTAATAAAAGTAATTTTAAGTGACAACATAAAACGTGAATTCAAATGAATGTAAGATTAGTTTTAAAATTAAATTGCTGATGAAACTCAATAAAAAAAGCTATCATTCAATTTTTATAAAAATAAACCATTAAGATTATTTATTAGTTTTTTATGCAATGTAAAATTCATAATTAAAAATAATAAATCATACGTTAAAGTAATGAGTTTTACGGAAAATTGTTTGAAAAAATTCAACGTTACAATAACTATTTTCTGGATATATTTTTTGTTATATTTAATATGATATGGAAGATTGTGCGCCATATTATTAACTGTCGTAAAAAATACTTTAATCCTTATGCTTATTCACTAGAATTTGATTGAAATCTTTTTTTTTTTTTGGTTAGATGGAGGTTCAATGATCTATTCTATTATTTATTATTTATTAAAAATATAAAATAATTAAGTAGAAAAATTGCAAAGAAATGTAATAAAAGGCACCAGATCGTCACATGCCTTGGTAGAATGTACTTGTCTATAGTGTGCGTATTTTAGTCCATCACATCAAATGTGATATTGAACATTGATAACAGTAATAATTATTATAACGTTAAACATAATGTATCGTGCGTAGATTGGCGGATTATCTGCTCATTGCTACACTGCAGTTAAATTTTACCCCATTGGCGTTTATTCATAATAATCAATAAATATTTAAACTGTATGTAATGGAAAACACGCCTTTTTAAATATCTTATTTCTCGTATTTTTTTCCTAATTTAAATTATCCGTGACCTTTTAACGTCGTTGTTAATATTGAAAACCGCGGAGATAAATGGAATTCCCAGCACCTATTAAATTTGCAAATTTGCATTTTGAATCACTGGTTAATCGAGTGTCTAACGATTAATAATAATTAATATACTACAGATTGTTTAAGTTGATGTTTACTAATTTTATACGATTTTTCTCGTAGCTATGTAATCACTTATGTAAATCGTTCGGTCTGTAAACGATATTTTCAATTACGACCTGTATATTATGAGCGTAATTTATAATATTGTAAGTACACGCATACGTATCCATACAAAATCTGCTATTAGAGAAATTATTCTAGTTACTCACCGAGCCGATGTCGAAATGCAATTGTACTTGAAATATTTAATTAAGAATATTATGTCGTTACACGCGTACGCATACACACACCGAACGCACACAAGCTCGCGAACACGGCGTAACATGTGTAAATGTAATCGACTTTTATCTTGAATCACTTCTCCGTTGCCCGGCGAACTCGACAATGTCGATTGCAGGAGGCAGAAACGATATTACGCGCGCTCGTTCGGATGGTTGGGTTTTAAATAGACGTACGGAAAGTGTAAACGGCTAAGTACGACGGACGTATGACACACATTAATAACACCGCGAGCGTCATTGTTTGCTGACTACCTCTCAAACATTTTCCAGACATCACACGATCGGCGCCACGGCAATAATAATTGGCATGTCAGTAATTCGGATAAGTGTTAGGTATTTACAACGTGTAACGTGTGTCGAACGATGCATCGAACAAGTGTCCCATTAAATAAACATTTCGCCGCCGCGGTCACACCGTGCCGAGCGAAATGTGCAAAATTAAAATCACTCGTTTTACACCCATGATCATTGCAGGGTCGTAAACTAATTAGTGATTCTGGCGCATTTTGTTTTCGCAGTCCACGTTTTGAACCCGACTTCGGGCGGTCAACGGTACGAACAGTGTCCCCGTCAACAGGAACTGTCGATCCGTACAACGAGCATAATGCACTTGGATTTCGACGAAAAGTTATTAATAACTTTCTTTGGCCTCTAAATCTATTTGCATTCTATCGTGTTCTATCGAAAAACTCGATTCAACTGTCAAAGCATCATTGGAAAAACGGAATTCACATTTAACTTTTTATTTGTTAATGTGTTTCTAGAACATTTTTTGCTTACGTCACGAGAGAATTATCTCATAACAAAACTTAAAAAAAAAAAATGTATTTTATTAATCTAAGGAAACATTTGCCAATATTTTCTTCGGAATTCGAAAACGAAAAACAATTCGATATTAAATGAGTTTCTGATAAAAATTGGGAGTTTATGGTGTAAATAAATCTATTTAAACTGAAACTTTTTTTTGGTATATTTAATACTTTAAGACGAGACGGCTAATAAAACAAATTGTACAAATAATAAAAACATTATACCTATTATTGTATCACGTGGCATTAGCCCAATATAATATTAGAGTAGCATTATGGCGTTCATTTCATTTATCACGCGCTAAACGTCTTTATGATACGTATTAATAACCGTCGCATTGTACTACTGGTACATTGATGTATTTGGCATATTATGACGTTTTTGCGTTTTTATTTTCACAATGTAATGGTGAACGATTGCCGTTACAGTCGAAAACATTAATCTCCGTGTGTACCACGAGACTCACTTCTAGTCCGTACAATGCATGTAGGACGTAGGTGTATAACTTCTCCGGTAATCGGTCGGGATCATCATTGGAAAAGCAAACTGTTCACGGGCGATACAGTTTACGATGAGCGAACGGTTTTAAATACACGTTGATTATCGCACGAATAAATGACACGCTCGCGGCACTGATGTTCCGCGAGTATATAATAATATACAGTCGGACGGCGACGAGATGCAACAAAAACACGACTGTGACTACGTCCAAAACCATTATAGTAATATAAGTGATATAAAAAAAAAAACCATAATTCATACATTATGACAAGCAGAATTCGGCATAATTATTATACAAGTATGAGACAATGGGTTTTGTGTGGTGAATATATATAAACTATTAATTAATTACTTTTTTTTTTCACGAAAACATTATATTTGCCCATGACGGGCCTGCAGTTACAATGACAGACGGGAGTCTGTCTACACACGTCTAACACGATATTATTATGTAAATTAGTCTATAATGAATGTGTTTTCATGAATAAAATCACGTCGTTATTTATTACCGGTTAACATTCACTAGAATTGGGTACCGATCGTGCGTTTGGTCTTCAATCGGAATACGATGAAAAACTATGATAACGTGCGCTCGAATGCTGTCGATCGTCGATCAAGATTGATAAATCAATCGCGGCGACGGTTAGAAGACAATTATTACGTGCATGATATAGACGCTTTCGTCCGCGTCGTATACAGGTGTTAAGTAATGTAGTATATGACAGGTATATATTGTGTGTAGTATATCAAGGCATACTGTCATTTCAAAAACGTCTTGATAGTCACAACACGAAAGGACGAGACAGTAAAACGGCGCAAACGGGTCGATCTCGATCGTACTACGGTGACAAATTTAAAATATTATATGATATCGGTTCAGCAGCGCGTGCCACACGTCCACGATGCGCAACAGGTGTGACAGCAGCCGGTTCCGTCTTGGGTTTCCGCTATGGAAAAACTATTTTTTTTTTCTAATTGACATTATATTGTGAAACGTCATCGCTTGCCGGGAATTCGAAAACAAATTCCGGTCGTAAAGTAAAACAAAATTTTTCGGCACCAAAGTACGCAAAACGGGGAACGGTTCGCCTAAGTAAGAGAGACGAATGCGACGAGCGGTATGATTTTTTGTATCCGTTTACGTGACGGGCAGATGATGACGAAGATGCGGTCTGACCGGCGAAAAACAAATAAATGAGGCCGGTTGGCACTCGCGAGTGACAATGCATCATAATAGTCGGCCGGCGACGACGGCGGCGGCGGCCGCGGAATGCCAAGGTCGTGGTTATAGCGCACGCATAATAATACGAAATGCAACTGTCAAAGAGACTCGTGTATCAGGTGTGAATAACGTTAAGTACACTCGTGGTTATCTGGTAATATATCTGTACGCTTTGATGAGTAGTGACTAATGTACCGATGTAATTTAATTTGTTTACCAACTTGTAATATAAATTAATTAATTCGTTTAGTATTGACAAATTGATATAATATAAAACAACGAAAAGCTTTTTTTTCTGTAACAATCAATAAAATATTAAATTTTGAAATAGTTCTTAAACTTACTGTACAATCTACATCACAAAAAAAACTAGTAGATAGTAATAGTGGGAGTTCGTCCTTCCTTCCCTCGGTCCTAGGACAAGACAAACGTGATTGGTATTGATGAATTGAATAGGTACGTAAACTATAGATAATTTATTAAGTAAAACAATTTTGAGTAAAGCTCGAATGCAATATTTATATACATTTACATTTATAATTACATTTACATTTACATTTACATTTATATACATTTTTTTTGAATTCTGAATTTGATCAAAATTTACAATTACTAAAGATTCGAAAAATAATTTTTTATTGATTTGCTAAGGTAGTAAGATTCGTAAAGACTGGTTTGACTAATTAAATTTTTATAAACATTTAAAGTAAGAAATTAATGTAAAAAACTGTTGATCCGTAAACATTTTAATCAAATGCTTATAAAAAAAAAAAAAATAGAACGATTTTTCTCTTAGTCACTAATAATTTACTGTACGAAAGTATTTAATGTTTTTGAATCAATTTTTAAGAAAAAAATAATAAATACATTTAAGTAGTGTCACAAATAGTAATATTCACATCTCAACATATTTTTTTAATTTTTCTGTGTATTTAAATTATTTAAATTCTGTAATTTTTTTACTTTGCTGCAGAAAAAAACAAATTATAATATTGATATAAAATATGGCTGTTCGAGTTTTCAGCTTTAATAATTACGTATAACAAATATTAAAATATCAATAGTTCGTAAAACGAAAAGATAAACCGAGAAATTATTGCCCATTATGTCATTCGAGAATTAAAACTATACCAATGAATTATTTGATTTGTAACTAAAAAATAAATTGAATAATCTATGAATATTTTTAATGCGAATTTTGAATGATTTATATTTACAATTTTACGAGTCGATTATATAAATTTAATTTATATAGCACATATATTAATATATATTTATATTATCTTTAAATGTTTTGATTTTCAAGTTTGATGTTGTTGGAGAAGAACGATTCCGCTAATTTCATACATAAATTAAACGATACCGCATGATTTTAAATATTATGTTGTCACATATAATATAGTGATTATATCATAATGTCATATACGATCTATTTTTCACAACAAATTGAGGTCCGTTATCGATGTCAATGGACTTGTGTAGTGAGTCCTCCTCCTGTTTGTCTCATGTTTGTTTTCTGTTCTTGATTACATTATTTCCGAAAGTGTTTTTCATTTATATTTTTTATATTATAACAAATAACATACGTTTAAAATCATACGGAATCGTTTATGTACGTATGCAATTTGCGGAGTGGGTATTTAAATATATACAATGATGCTTGTGAAATTGTTGCGGAATTGTTTTGTAGCCGATATTGTAATGTCAAATTTTGAGTTTGGAGCGACATAATAAAAAATATATTTTAAATTTCGTGTGAATTTTAATGGAAAATGTATTGAATACTAAGTGAAGTCAGAATTTATTATTTCTTTAATGGGTTTCATAATAAACTAAATGCGTTCTTTTTATGGCTTCATATCATCATTATGAGCTCTGTAAGAAGAAATATTAGTGTCACTGTAACCCAGCTCACCCTTAAACCATACCATGTGCCCAATCATATACATTTTTCAGCATTTCATTGATTAAAAAAAAGGTCAAGTTCAGGTACTTAATTTGACGTTTAAATTTATACTTTATCCACAAATACACATGAAAAATAATAATTTCAGGTTATTTCAGATTTCGTATTCACATAAAAAAAGAAATCGAACGTTCTAGTATTTGAAATCGATCACTAACATCGATTGAATGAGTTTTTTAATTACAATAATATTTGCCTACATGAAGACACGTGCAAATGAAAACATACTAAATATATATTTCAATTCATTGAGTGATGATCAAATTTGATAATTAAAATTAAAATGAATGCGTATGCTGAAGCTGCAACGTATATTTTACATGGTATTCAATTTCTGAGAGAGTGATAAACTATTTATGTACATTCAAGTCATTCACTTTTGTACATAACGAGTGAATGACTCTTTTGAATTTAAATTCTGGTATGTGACACTAATGATTTTATGTCAATGGTAAATATTTCTATTTACAAAGTATATTGTGTATACTATATCTTAACTTATTGACTCATTGAATCCATTAAAGTATATATAAGGAAATATATACATCATGCAAATACATAAGGTACATATCGAAATAAAAATGTAAAATGTATGGTCAGGTTAATGACTGAAACAACAATATCTCACAAAATGCATAATTAAAATTGAAGTAGCCTCTTGTGACGTGATCAGAACAAACATAATTCTGAATAAAAAATTTTTTTCGACATATTTGCAATGGAAATGCTAATACATACCTAACTTTGTTACAGAAGTCAGATGAAGGATGAATAACTTTTGAACAAAAATTATAAACCATTTATGTAAATTCAAAGTACGAAGCTTTAAAAATAGAGTTTGTGAAACCATGCTGGTTTTAAATAAAAAGCTGTAAGAAATGTACTGTTACTATTATAAAATGATTTCGGAAACTAATGTGTATTAAACATGATTTATTAAATATCAAATTCGATTTATCAATTTAGTATAATAATCAATAGGTTTACATAATGAAAATATTATAGTTATCCAAATACCTGTATGTATTATAACATAGAAACTCACTACCTATTGATAAATTTATTATAAAGAGACATCATTGATTTCTTTTTTTTTAGCATTTTAAGAATATTTTGAAATCAATAACCTAATCCGATAAATATTTCTTTTTGACTATTTAAGTAACAGTTAAAAACATTTTCTTCGAGTTTTAAGTATTATATTCAGAGCCGGATTAAGGGTCAGAGTCACCCTGGAGCAATATATATTTGATAGGAAATTTCTTATCAAGAAGCAGTTAAAAACTTAAAACAGTATAATATGTATTTCAATTTTCATGTAATATTGTATGAATAAGTTGAACCGTTTAAAAAATTCATTTGGTACTTTATATTATTTAAATCGATTAGGCAAAACTACAGAAGTCGTTTATTTATAACAGAATTTTACAAAATTGTTTGTAAACTGTGATTAATACCACTATATTCATGGTTATACCATGCCGCTAGCCCATCCTTATAATTTTGTAGATACATTATTCAGTGCTGTAGCTTATAATTTTATATTTTAAAAATAAAAAAAAATATTATCATAATGAAAATATGTAATTTTCCAATAGCCAACCTTATGTTACTCGATTTAATTATGTATAAATTTGAATAACTAAACAAATACACGATATTTAGTATTTATATTACAAAAATTACATGCCACCCCCAAAAATTTGCCGCTCTGGAGCAAACGCTCCTTTTGCACCTATGTTAATCCGGCTCTGATGATATTTGAATCATGTATTTCGGGATAATAAATTTGAAATTTGTAAAAATAATATTGCGATATTAAACGATGCTTTTTACATAACAATTTATAAAAATGAAAAACTAGAATCTCGACTTGATATCGTAATATTAGGAGTCGCAAGAATATGTTATCAAAACCAAACATGTAAAAGAATTCTCTAACTTTTCAGTATAACCAAAAAACTTTAATTAAATCGAATTTTTGATCAAGTTAAATTAAATTGGCTGCGTGCCGATTAAAAAGAAAGCGTTTGATTTTTTTTTACTCCGTGTAAAGATGCGGGCGGTCTCAAAATACATGAAGTGTTATAATTAAAAACAAATTTTCAACAACTATGAAAATATTGTTATCCGATCGCATTCCGATGTGGCCCACATGTCTGGGCATCATAATTGAACGAAGTAACTCTTTTATTGGCACCACAATGACGTCAAACGAGACGAATATAATAAAATAATAACGAGGGAAGAAAAAATGCTGCTTTCTTTAATAAACCAGCGGGATATTAATACACATTGTTTGTTTAGCCTCTAGGGATTTTTTGGTCCAGAGACACGCGCGTTCCTAGACACATTTCTTCGACCTTCAGACACACGCATAGTACATTATAATATAGGAGACCCTCAAAATCTACAGCTACTAAATAACACTTCAAATATTAATCACTGCGATAAAACATACGCTAGAGTGTATCGTCAGTGGTATCATAGTACTGATTTTATTTAGGTAACTCGTAGATTGTTTCCAGTCAAGAAAGTCGCAAGTACGAGCACAGAGAAGTCTGTAAAAAACGGTTTTCACATATACCTCTCGTACTAGTTTTAATAACCAATATGGGTGACGAGTAATGAACACTTGACAAAAATCCTGTTTAATATATTAAGTAACAACTACCCTCTTAATACGAATGTTATATTTTTCAATGATTGTTATTTCATGCAACTGTAGATATTGTGCTTGTTGTGCTATTTAGTGTTTTTAAATATGCTCTTCATATAAAGTTTTTATAATCCAAGCGTCAAATAACATTCATGAGACGTTTTATAAAAACAATAATCGTTTCATAGACTAAATAAAATGTATTATCAAAATAAATTCTGGATTATGTGTATAGTATACATATACACAAGGTTACAATAAATAATTAGGTATGTATATTTGATGAAAAAAATAATGAAGAACCATAAAAATACTAATGCGTGAATGTATGTACGCAATGAATTTGAAAAAAATCCAAGTAATTACTAAATATTACACTTTTACTTAAATTAAACTTACAAGTTATTCTAGCCTATATGCATAGTAATTTACTAAGCAATTATTATCATTAAGATATATATATATATATATATATATATATATATATATATATATATATATATATATATTGTGTATGTAAATAATATATTTAATTAGATTTATTGTTCAAATACAAATCGAATTTTAGAAATAATTTTTAGATCATGCAAATGCTGGTACACCTGGTCTCGATTTTTTTTTTAAATTTTGACTCTGTCATAAATATTGAATAAAAACCATGTATTCATAACATTCATGAAGAAATTAAATTATTTGTTTCTCGTTAAAGACTTGTTATACTCTATTTGTATTAATATTTTATACTTAAAAAAAAAGTCACTACCTATATCTTGGACGGCCTACATTTTATGGATCTACATTCTACATTGTTATCGATTCGACTAAACTATACGAGTACCTAATTCAACCCGATCGTGTAGTATAACGTCTCGTTGTAAAATGCATCAAAGTGTATGGGGGAAAAATAATATCCTAATGAATAATTTATCATAGCGTCGTTATTATATTTCCCTGACAAAAAGTATACGTGGTACACGGAGGCTAAACGAAAGATTGATTATGGATTTTAATTGGAAAATCACAATAAAGGGAAAATGGTTTGTTCATGTTATATTTTGACGAGTCACGGTGTAACTCCGGTATGTACATACCGACTTGAAAATAGACCAGTACGCGACACGACAATGGAAACACATACACAGTACGCACGCACACACACTCATGCGCGAACGCGTGTTCGAGGAACATTTCTTTTCATGAATGGACTTCCGGATTAATGTGCCCGTCGTATGCCTTGCCTCACACACACATGTACTCACACCATATTGAAACATATAAGAAACACCTTGCTGTCTTGTCATAGGCCACCAAATCCGATCAACGTTGGTCGAGATGGATCTATAATTTTTTTTATGAAGTGGAGAAGCTTTTTCATAAACAATTTAAAAAATGAAACAATGATAGTTAGTGAATGATAATGACGCGAATTTGTGTGTAATACGCCAATACGTGTTATCATGTGACAAATATGAAACATTTTGTATTACATTTTACAACACCGGATCACCAAGCCATTTTCCTAAAAATGTTTTTCGAAACTTCGTTTCTATAAGTAATCAATAACAATGATTAAATATCAACCAGTATTCATCCATAATGTCAATGAATTTGGTCTTAAAAATACCGTGATTTATGTTATTCAATTACTATTATTTGTATATTTTTTTTATAAAATATTTATTCTTTTTGTTTATTGCAATTCTGCACATGCGTTTTGTAGCATAATTACAATATACTTGGGCGAGTCGCAAAATTGTAATGAATAAAATTGCATTTAAATTCCTTAATTTTTTATTTGGATACTTTTTGAACATTACGTGGTACAAAAAGTAGTACTCGAGTTCAATACGCCCTATACAAATATAATGCGGTATGATTATAAAAACACACTTATAGTTATAATATTATCATCTGTTTATATACAAAGTGTTAGATGATTCAAAAATCGTATGACGATTTCATTTTGAGAAACATGAAAATTATCATAGCTTTGTGGTACACCCTGTGTATTTATGTTAGTGAAAATAATTATGGCCAATTGGTATACATTATATAATTAGAATAAATTACGAAATACTTATTGAAAAACCGTAAACGGTTAAGTCGTTTCTTGGCAAAAAAAGCGATAATGCCTTTTGGTATCACATAAAACGCCCAATCTAATATAGGGGAAGAAAGTCAAGGCCCCTCCGTCTCCTCTTCAAATCAATCTCCTGGTAAAATATGACATTATAATGTCTCGTGGACGTCTCTCCGTCTCAAACGCAAATACACACAACACACACACACACACACACACACACACACACACACACACACACACATACACACACACACACACATACATTTTATATATAACATGTAACGTCATGATAACATAATAGATCGTTCGAACCATTCAATCGAATCATCGAAGAACTATTTGGCGGGTTACCAATCGCGCGTTGGAAAACGGTTACGATGTAATGGCAAAAATCGGTGCACCGTCGCCACCACCGGCAACACTCCGCCTACCCGCGCCTGTACAGTCGACACCGGCGACGGTCATTTGGCATCGGATGGAATTGGGTCTTCGTAAAAATATAATGTACGCGGCGCGTATAACGAGCGATTCGATTTTTTTTTTAGTTTTTTTTTTCGCGCGCGCGACCTTTGGTCTGCGTCCCGAACAACGCGCGACAACACGTATTGTTGTCGTGAGGAGCGGAGCAGTGAAAGTGTTCCCGGCCCCGACCGAGAACCGTACGTCGTCGTCATGCCTACTTCCCGTATGATATATAACACAATGTTGTGTGACTCGCGGTTTCCCGGCGCGGCGGCGTCGTCACGCGGTAGATTCGCGATAAAAAACGCGGGTCTCACGAGCGTTTATATCGAATCGTACTCCGGTATCCAATACCTACGGTGACCATATACGTATTTATTTCCATTGGCCAATACTTGTTTTGAATACTCGGACCCTTAGTCCTATTGTTCAAAACGACTGAGATCTAAATTGACTGGTTTATTTTTTTCTGTATATTTTAATTCTCTACTAAAATGTGCGTATTGGTCAGCACGCACAAACATGTCAACGATCGAACTGTTTGTGTTGAAGATCATTGATTGAAAAATGATTTCAATCATATGGTTTCGTGTGGTCTTATTGTTTTTACATTTTTAGTTTTTCTCCGATTGTTGTTTTTTTTTATGACTTATGCATTTTAATTGAAATTGTTCCTTACATTTTAGCAATTTAACTAGTAAAACATACGTAGGTACACTGTACTTCCTATGTATGCTGTTTTTAAACTATTTCCTCGCAGACGGTTTATTTACCTATATTTGTGACATAAGTTGACCATAAACGTTTAAAGGAATATGCTTATAGCTAAAATGTAAACAATTTGTTTCATCGAATTTATTTTAGCTACAATTTCAATGATAATATAATTCAAATTTTTATTTTTATTAAAATTTCGATAAATACAATTTTGTTCACTTTCCATTGAAATTTGGTCAACGATCCACTTTTGACACACGTGCCATAAGTTTGCCACCCCTGTTGTAGGCTTTCTTGCTCAGGCGAGTATACCCGATAATTTTTTTTTTTTTTAGCAATATTCTACCGACGGTATGTAAAAAAAACGAAACGTATACAATATGTGCACCAACTTAATTTTTTTTTTTTTTTTTTGTCATCGCGTCGTGTTGCCATTCGCGCGTTTGTCGTGTGCGCGCACGTCCGAATGATCGACCGGCTCCTACAGTATACGAGCATTGTGCCGGGCAGGCGCGCGTGGAATACGATTTTACATTTCTAAAATAATAACAGCAACAACAACAACCACAACAAAAACAATGATATCATGATGATATTGATGCGACGACGACGGGCCGGGATTTCTGTACGTGGCGCACGATACAGCCACCGCTACAACGGCGCGGCGGGGGACCCGTGAGAGCCGATCGAAACGTGTCTGCTGACGTTTGTGTTCATCCGCGATTGTATTTGATTTTTTTTCCTCGTCATATTTTTCGCATCATATCGTTATTATTGTTTTCGAGCGTACACGGCAGACGCGTGTTTACATACTGTTACGTGTACGGGTTGCGCGCGTACGCGGCACGTCGCACGTCTGCGGTGAACTACTTATCGGAGACGGCTCGCGAGGACCTACGAAATCGCGCGTAATTCACATTTTCGGTACGCTCGTCGGTCGCCGGTGTCCGTTTGATTTTTGTAGTGAACATTCAACGAAACTCACGTATGCGAGTATTATCGTGTGAAATATTGAGAGATACGTTAGTCACGACGACGATACGACAATAAAGGCGACGGACTTTGACGTTTCGTAAGCCGAAGTGTATACAATATTGTATGAAGTAATAGCTGGCTGTCCTGGTGGATGCGAGAAGAGGTGAGAGACATGATTTTTACCTAAATCATAAAAAAATGAGGCTTACGTCGACGAGAACACTGACTATAAAAAAATGGTGTCAACGGTGCTGTACGTATCACTCTAAACCTCACACTTTCTACCCTCGTGAAGCCTACTTTGCGCTTGATTTTTTTTATGCATATCAATTAATAATTCTTTCTGCAAATTTAGAGAAAATCCGCTGTGGTAGAAATAGTAAAAACTTATTCTCCAACGCTTCGCTCTTAGAAATAAATATTGTTGGTGGGTGTACCTAAGATAGACCACTTTACGATTGGTTTACTTGGTCTACGATAATTTTGTTTCCATTTTCGCATTTGAAAATGGTCTGAGGGTAAAGTTAGGCGATTGATTGTATTATTTGTTCAGTTTTTTGGAGAATGCAAAACCACATGATAAATGATTGGTGAAATCCGCATGCCTAAGGAAATGTTAGTGACAAAATGACAGCAGAATAATCAAAATCCATTGAAGTAATCGTGATGAAATCAATTTTTCCGTATTTAGACATTTAAAGCACTTGTTTACAAACATCGACTTTTAAATCAATTTAACTATCCATATATGTATATATACATGTATATATACTCGTATATATTTGTATTAAATCTAATGTTATACACATATGAGCAGTAGACCCCATTGAGAAAACGTTCACCCACATACATATATCAATTTATATTTATGAATTATAATTTCTCGATGTTATGACAAAATGGCTTTTTTCAAATGACGACCTGTTACACTTTTTCATTAATACAGCTTTTTCTAACACATATTTTTTAGGTCTTATATTATATTTGTTCGACATCGGGCAACAGTGTTCGGAGAGTAAGTGCGTGCGTTAAAATGCACGCGATTCTCGTTTGACGAAAACGACATAATTCATGGACCATAACTCAAATTTATTGATGTAAGTGTACTCTACATGATGACACTATTATCACACATAAACCGCGTCTCTTCTACGCCACCGCTACGCTAATTATGCTCGTAACGACAAAACCCGAAGAAATAAATTATTGACACGTACGACTGGTATACTAATTATCGTTATTATTACAGCTGACATTACCGAATTATTGCTGTGTGCCGTTAAACGAGGACAAGTGCCCGCGCGACCTTATACGACAAGTGGCGCTTCTGATAACCAAATCAAAACGGTACGTAAATAACTACACGATCGTCGATTTCTGAAGCTCATATGCGAACGTTGCTAACTCTATTAACACACGTAACTATAACGTCCCGAATTACGTAATTATCACTTGAATACAAATAAAAATCACAAATGTTTGCTTTTAAAAAATAGTGAGAACAATGATAGTAGTTTTACGCGTTAGATAACCCGCTATCGTATCTATTGCGTACGTCACTTGTAGATAAATTTATACTGCCCTACGGACGTTTCAATAATATTTACTTCTAGTGAAAGGTCGTTCGAAAAGATATTTGCTATAGATAATCAAGAATACGATCGTATTCAGTGTTTATAAGTATGACACAATTTTTTGCACATTTAATGCAATTTTATTGTCCACAGATAAATTATGTCTTAAATGCAGATTCCAAAGATGTAACTTGATGCTCGTAGGATAAACCTCCCAAAGCTCTAAATAATTTAACGATAAATAAAAAATAACCCTTCTATATTTTGTGCTAAAAAATTAAAGTGTCATATTTTAATGAACACTATTAAAATATTAAGTTAATAAACTGATCCAAAAATAAAGTACAAATGTATGCTTTACAAAACAATTTATTAGGTAATTGTTTAAACAATAAATTATTAAATAAAATATTCAATACATTTTTTTACAGAATTATTCATACCATTAACGTATTTAATTCGTTGACTTAGGGGCTCCTAGAATAGGAAAATCTATATAAACCACTCTATCTTTCCATCACTGATTAAATAAAATATTCTTGATCGCAGTTTTAAAACGTATACCTATAGCTATATTATACGCGGGTACCGAGAAAATTTGATCTTATTTTAATAAACTCAGAGTTTTCTAGTTCAAAAATTTAAAACAATAAGTTAATATTTTTGGAATTTGAATACTATAAAATAACTGAACAGGAAAATTATAATAATGATTTACTTTTTTATTTTTAAACGTTCATGTGTACCTAACAGCAAATAATTTTATTATTAACAGTGCATTTGCAGGTTAACCGGTTTATTCACACATCCGTCGTCGTGGATCCACAGAAAAAGCCCCTCTTTTTTTTTATATTCTTGGCGAATACAAATGTATATTGGTCAGTTTGGCAAATGCAAGCTGCTCGAAATACTTAATGACCGTCAGATTTTGGCATGAATAATATTCGCCCTAAGGCGTTTAATAATTTGCAATACTGGTCGATTCGAATTTTAAAATAAATAATTTCTTCATGAAATAAATAATAATGCTAAAATACGATGTATAAATCGACGATTAACAATTTTTCATTTCCGAATTCGCTGTGAATACTTGACGTCCGACAGACGACAGTGGTGTAGTGTATTCTTATACACACTCGAGTGAATCGCTGCGCAGGTACTCATAGATAATACACTTATTTACGCGTGCATATTTTCGCTATCTTCGTGTCTTTGCCATTTAGGCAATCGTTTAGTATAACATTGATAATAATTAGAATCATTGTAAAATTCACTGAGGCTCATCTAATACAATGCAAATATTGTATTCATATACGAACGCAGTAAAAAAAAAAAAAACAAAAATTGTTTCCGCATATATTTTTAATCGGAAAATAATCGAAAAAAATAAAAATACAAAATTACAAAAGTGATTACTGTCCGACCGTTAATGATCTTTGTGTATTATACAACTCGCGTGAATTAGATATTGATTTTGATGATAAATAACATCGTAGCACCGCCATTTACCTAGGCGACAACTGCACTCGTTATTACTCGGGAAATCCGAGCCGTTTAGAAGGTGTATATATTATGTGCTGAATTTTGGATATACGCCCGTACAGCGTAGGGGGCCGCCTAATCTATGCACGTGGTCAGTTCATAGTATTTTTTACGATCTGTGTCATTATTATATTATGTCGGGAAAAAAATCACCAACCTACGCGCGTCGCGTCGTTTTTCGTTAAATAGATTGATCAGTGATAAAGATCACGATACGTTTTACCCGAATCGAACGCATTTTATGTGTTTGAAATCGTCGAGTACGCGAAAAATCATTATGGCCGTATACGTAGGTACGCAGCAGAATGCACACACGTCTACTCAGTTCGATTATATGAAACACATTTTCGCCTCGATCCTTTTGTTTTAAATTTCCAAACACATTTTAAATTCAAGTCGTAGACTGAAATAATTATTGTCAACACATAACGACCCTGAGAGTATATTTACATACGTACATATTGAATGTTATTTGAGAAAGTTGCCGAAATTACATCACGCAAACGGTATTTCTGCAGCCTCCGGTTACTAAAACGTTTCCAAAGTTTACTTCAAATATTTCAGGCATAAATTATTATTATGTGTTTAACGAGATAAAACCATATTTCACTTTGTAGACGAAACCAACGTCAAACACACTATACGTATAATAATGTTTGTCTTAAGCATGATAATCTGCATGCGTATTAGAGGAATTTCACTGATATTGCATTTTATTATCCTCAAAAAAAAAAAAAAAAATTACATTTGAAAATATTTTAATTGATAACATTATTTTATTATATACAATGAATATTCACTGTAATTAGACTCAACGGGTTTTCGTTATAGGTATGTACAATGTATACTTGTATACATGGAAATTATAGACAATTGGATATTTAACGATTTATTTTTCATTAAAGTTTAAAATCGTTAAACCAATGAAAATTTGAGTGCAAAATTAAATTCGAAACGACACTCTTCGTGTTAACGTACAATCAACCGTATAATCATGTATCATATTTTTTCGTTTAACCGGTAATGTTTTTATCGCATTTTTATATTTAGAAATGAGATGAATGTGATGTATTTATAAGTTTTTCAATACTATAAAAAGTAGATCGAGAGATTTGGATTATAATCTTCATCTCCTAAAGTGTGAAATTTTATTTTGCATATTTTGTTATGTATTGCTATACGATACATATTTTTACATTTAATGATTGTAAATGACACATTATTGGTTTCTAGATATTCAATATTAATAATATTTTCGTCATATTGACATTCACCTTAAATATTATTTTAACAATGATAAAGCCAAAAATAAACACTTGCCTAATCAATATTTACGTATTAAAATTTAAAAATGATATCCTAGCGTATTTGGATGTAAAAAGGAGTTTTTCAAGGTACAAAAATATAATACCTAGGAAACCAGTAATACAAAATTCACTTTAAAAATAATTAAAAAAAGTTGTTAGCTGTGTTGTGTCATGTGTTTACTTTAATGCTTACTTAGATTTGTTTTACTCCAGAATTGCCTTATTTTAGTTGAGTGAAATATGTTTTGAAAGTATATAGTTAGTTTGTTATAAAATTTAAAAAACCCATCTTTATATTTTACTATAAATATAAATAATATTTCAATTAAATGTAAAAAAAAATATTTTAGAGCATATATTATACATCTAAATAAATTAATAGTTTTGATATTCAAAAATTATACTAAATATACAGTATTAACTATTAATAGATACAATTATAATGTAATATTGAAACTTTTTTAAAACAAATATGTATTTTAGTAGTTATGTTTCTGGATTAATAGAATATTAGATCAAAATTATGTATATGGATAAAATGATAGTGGTAAGTAAAAATGTTTCCATGCTGAACAAGTACCTTGGTAGTCATTTTCTAGAAAATAGTGAATTTTCATTTTTATTATACCATTTAAAAACAAATTTAACCACTTTTTGACTATTTATATAACCTTGAAAATATTTTATGTATCTTGTTTTTGATAAGATTTTATCTAATAAAATTGTTTATTTGATAAACGTACGTAATATTTTTCTTTGTAAAAAGATTAGCTAAACATTTTCAATTTATTTTACGTTTTGTTAAGTTTGGCTTAATGGTTATTTTTTATATGCATTTAAAGTTGGAATTATGACTTAAATAACTGTTAACGAAAAACAATGGCATTGTTATTATTATTTAATAATGATTTTTAGTTTTAAGACTAGCAAATATTTACAAACTGACTCAATACTCAGAAATACATCTACTTATAATTACGCTTAAAAAAAAATCGAATTTATCGATTTTATGAGAGGTTTAAGTATACTAACACGGAAAAATAAATATTTATCACTAATAATAAAATTGACTTTAATTATTATATTATTATATTAAAACTAATATTTCTATAGACCTATTAATGACAACAATAACTCATCTTAGAATTTTTACAACCTTAAAAAAGGTTTTGCTGATAAATGAAAAGTTTTCATTATTTTGCATAAAATTTACAATCAGCATTATTCGATTTCAAAACTTTCAATATTTTTTTTTTACAAATGTTGTTAGTTTTAAATATGGAAATTTGAACCATAAATTATAGAATAATTAAACTTACTGTAATTAGTTTAGTATGACTTATAAAAAAAATTATTAAGAAAGTGTCAATTTTACTATTATTTTTTTTATAAAATTCTTATCTCGCAAAAAAATTATTTTCGGAGTTCTGCTCCATAAATTTTTTCTAAATGCAATGATTTACTATTGTTTTCAAATTAAAAATAATATGATTCAATTCTATTAAGCGTCGGTTGAATCAATCGAAAACGTCTATCACCATTATCTGTAAACAATTTGTTTCTAATACAAATATGATGAGTTTTTTTATACGTTAGTATGTATGATCACCAGTTTCCTATTATTCTGCAGAAATATTTTTATAATTTTGGTTCAATACGACGTTTACAGGTATAGTAAATAGCTCAACAGTCCTATATATTGAGTCCATATAATATATTCAGTTAAGTAATAAATAAAAATATACATTTTCCTAAATGCAAATTAAAAATAAATGTATACATAATCGTTTGTTATTATTTCTATTATAATTTCCGAACTAAAATTATAGTTATTCAGCTTAGTATAAAATAACGTACCTAACACTTAAATGTATATTATTTTACAAATGCCTCCATGTATGTACATTTTCTCTTTTACTGAATCTATAGAAAAAAGTAACATTTTGTAATAAGGACTAAATTTTTAATTGCAACCGCGGCCCTGCGTACCTGTCTTGGATTCCCAGTAAGAACACGTCGAAAACATTTAAAACGAGACAACAGCGAACAGGTGTCAAAAATTATAATTGATAAAACGAATGTTCGTGCGCAGACGTATCTTATCGTTTTATTTGCATGTCGAATCCATTAATGGGACGAGATGGGAAAAATTATCTGCTTAAATGTATATTGACGATAAATAAAATTGTCTGACCCTCAAGGAGCACATTAATTATTTAATTAAATAAACTATCATGACTTAAGCATTTATCAATATACATAAAATTTTCTTGATAAATGTATAAAACGAAATAAATCTTACAAATACCTACGATTAATGTAAAAAAGCCAAAATTTGTCCTAAATGTTACGGACCGGTATAAAACGGTGGAAAAAAAACAAGAAAAATTCTTAAAATAAACTATGTGCGTACGCGTGAGATTCGCTTATAAATATTGTTGTTCAGACGAAATATTAACGGGTCTCTGCCGTGCATAAACGTTTTATTTTACTTACAGTAAGTTGCGATGGCGAGTGAAATTACGGTCGTTTTTATTAAATTCGTTCAATGCCCACAACGGTTTTAAATCATTTTAATCGATGCGATTATAATATTGCGTTTATTTTGATATGACTTTTCATACGAAATTCATAAACGGTCGGTTGTATAATTGTTCGACATATTTAATTTCGCATTTCGAGTGTTAAAACCGAAAACACGGTCTTATTTTTCACGAAAACCCAACGTAAAAAAAAAAAAATTGAACAACTAATAAAAAGAGAAAAAAAATGAATGTTAAAAAATAGAACGTGTACTTACGACGTTTAAGCGACGACAGTTAAATACGTGATACGCGGCGGCGAGGCTTGTGTCACAGCACCGCTGAACCTATTACACTGCACATAGCACACACATTGGGAGTAGCGATCAGTGTCTGAGCGCCGTTGGCTGGCGCACGCGGGATCTATGATCTCACCTATAGAATCATTCGGCCGCGAGTCCAATGTATGTATACATTTTTTTTTTACGATCGACGCACACACACATGATGACTGAAAAAAAAACAATGAACATTAAAGAAAATAAAACAACGTCTCTGTGCTGTAATAATATGTCGACGTCGTTCGTATATGTGTATATACATATTTGTGTGTGTGTGTGTGTGTGTGTGTGTGTATTATGTGATTAAAAACACAATCGATATACAAAATGCATGCATCAAGTTTAATAAGTGTTATATTTTAAATAACTTGTTAATTTATTATACTGTGTAGGAAAAAGGTTTGATTGTGAAAAAAATAAAAATCTTTACGCTTATCAGTAAAGTGCGTACGTATATCGTATATTTATATATTAAAACATTTGATTTTTTATAATTATTATTTTTCGTTTCCAGTAGTTTGCGAAAGAACATAAATAATACTTACGACTACCCGAGTAAGACATACTATACAGACTACGATATCTGAAAATATCAAATAAAAGATGTCTTTATACACTAAAAATTAAAAAAAATAAATGCACTAATTTTTTTAATTGACTAAAAATAATAAGTATGATAAAATTTAACAAAATGTGATTAAAAATAAACTATACATTAAACTGTATTGTACCTATTCGACAGTAAACTATGAGACTGAGTGGTATTAACCGTGACGTGAAGTATATGGTGATAACTGTAGTTTTTATAAATAATAAGAAGGTACCTTTAATATCACTAATGTCAATTTAATCAGACTTTATAATCTCTTAAGTACAACTTATAGCAATTATTATCGTCCGAATTGTTATTATGGAAATATTTCCCGAAATATTGAAGTGGTGTAAAAAATAATTGTGAAATAAAATTTAAAAACTCATAATTCAGATAAAATATTCTAAAAACTATAAAAACATCCTTAAACATTAAGGAAATGCTCCATAATACTATTTAGTAAATATATATATATATTTAATGTGAAATAAACACGAAAATTCATATTACATGAAATTTTGCACAAAAAGCATTGTGTAGCTTTGAAAAAAAAATGTATCGAAATCCTTAATCTCAATGATGACATATTTTAATCATGTGATGTGTTCAGCTGTAGAGACGAAAGAATTTGTCGTTTTGAAAACTGACAAATAGTTCAAATAATGTGGGCACTATGTCCTTGAAACATCCGTGTATAATGTACAATTACGAATGATTCACGTAGCAAATAAATAAATATGTATAGTTAATGATTTTCTTTTTGCTATGCTAGCTGTCTCTTGCTTTTTGCTGATCAAAACCAGAGTTGAGTACACGTTTCCTCATAAATGCGCGCGATTTGTCGTCTAAATGAATTTGTATGGAAAAACAAAATGAATTGAAAACGTAATTATACGTTGGTTTTGATTAATGTGACATCTGGAATCAATCACCACAAAACGAGTCAAACAAAAAATAAAGTTTTATTTCATGCTGTCATGCAAATACATAAATTAATGTGTTGATTTTAAAATTACTGAATTTAATAGAAAATCATTATTATTCAAAAAGTTAAACGTACAGGTACGAATTTAAAACGTGAGTGCGAAATACATTTTATTCGATATTGTGCTGTTCAATAATTAATATTATTTTATTTAAATTTCGATATTAAATCAGTACAAAAAACAAATGTAATCAATCAATTTAATATAAATTAATTATGTTATGCTGATCTAATAACAGGTTAGATCTCTAGATCCGAAGGAATAGAATTTTAATTGTAATTTATTGTTGTTATACAATTATAATGTCTTAAGGGAGTTGTATACACATGTTATTGAGAATAATAATTACAAATACTGCATATAGTTATATAGTCCACAAGGTCAACAATGGATTTTCGATTTGAATTTAAGCAATAAAATGTAAGTTAGAATCTATCACAGATAAGCGCGAGTAAAAACTATTTGAAATTAATACAGTATTACGATTATTGTTGAGCACAGAATATATGTCCTCAAAGAACTCCAACGAACGTGTTTGGTCTGAGTGTTTAACGCCGTATGGCATTTTTAGAAATATGTAATTTTTATTTGAACCAAATCGGATTGGCGCCAGCTATACGTGTAGTGGTAGTCGTGGTATTCGAGCTAGTAAATGCACTCGAACAGGGATCACGTCAATATTATTACGCAATGGAATTCTTAAAATATGCATAATTCATTATAATCGGATCTTTAAAAGTCTATACACAAAGATCGAGAAAAAGCAAATTACAAAAAATCTTAATATTATTCATAATAAATACCGCTTTAAGATGCGTACGCATGGAAATACGCTTTGTACGCGCGCGCATATAATGGTGTTTATGACATCCCACCCACGACAGATAACCCGGAGGCGACAAAACAAACATCACCTGTGCACCGTCTATGGTTATACTTTTTTTTTCTACGTAAAAACGTGGAAATCGAGTCTGGTAATCTAATGTGAATTGATGTAGTCCACTTAATCGTTATGGTAACGATATTCCGCTATCGCAGCGCTTTAATCCTAGCCCGCGAGAATCGTACACACACACAACATGATATAATGTTATGCACGATTGAGGTTTGCTCAGGAATTTATTGCTGTTATTAGTAATAAATAATTCGGTGAAATATTGCTTTTACAGATACATAATCATTTTTACAAATCGTTATCTGCACACACGCGGTTTAAAAAGGTATTTATTGCAATTGAAAACAGTTTTGTTCGAGTTCTCTATAGAAACCACCATGGCCCGCGGCTGAGTATTATAAATTTATAATTATTGCACGTACGATGTGTATTTTATAAACTTTTAATTACTTCAAGATTTCACTGTATGTGTGTACAGTTTACATAGTATGTACTACATACTGGTAAAAATTAAAATATAACTTAAGAAAACTAATGCCTTGCTAATGATTTACAAGACCGGTTTGATATTATGTCCAAGTGTACAATTTAAAAAATTTTCAATACTCATATTTGAAAAACTTAAAAGAAAAATTAAAAAGAACTTTAAACAATCATATTTTTGTGTACAATTTCGTGTAAAATACAACAGCAAAGTTTTTATAATATACATATATGCAAATGTACGCATTGTACATACTTAAGGTTGCAAATTGAAATTTTGTGGCTATTTTAATAATAATAATAAATTATGCTGCGAATACGTATTTCAAAGTACTTTTACTGTAAAAGATTATGTGAAAATGTCGTTTTATTATTTGTGAACAACGGTATTCATATACTCGTTACAGTGTTATAGGTATTTGATAAATATACCGACATAGTTACGAATGTTTTGACAATGGAATTCGTGAGGTGAATTTCATAGTTTAATGTGCACATTTGAAATTCGCAAATTTACATATTCTGTCAACCGAACAAATTAGTAAGACGACGATGTAGGAAATACTTGTTAGGTAAATTATTAACGGAATTGGTTTCAATGAATTTGTTTCTCAACGCATTTTACAAGACAAGTACGCGTACGAATGTGTGTGTGTGTGTGTGTGTGTGTGTGTGTGTGTGTGTGTGTGTGTGTGTGTGTGTGTGTGTGTGTGTGTGTGTGTGTGTGTCTTTCTCTATTTCTCGCTGTCTGTAAATTTTTATCAGACTTCATAACAATATTGTATTTTAAGCTTTGATTTTATTATTATTATTACTATCATTTACGTAACACAGAATATTTACAATCTGTAGCACACGTATCATAAAATGAATGTGATTTTTTCGAGTATTTACTGATCATGATATTAAGAGGGAGGTGGTCCACTAGTCAGTGAGAGCAATCTTAGATGCATAAGTTAAAATTTAGACTCGTGCATGCAATAACACTATCATATCCTATTGTAGCCACGCATATTATGCTCACCAGGGGTTCATCATCAATAACTATGCTATTATTCAATTCACTTTTTTGACTTCAGTCCATAATACTCTTGGATTTTTCAGTAGGATTTCATCCTAATTTAATCATTGTATGACATAGCGTCTACAAACTGATATTCAGAATTTACGTTTTTTGTTTGATATGATTCAATAAATACCTTAACGTGTAGAACAGTAAACTTCACGTTTGATAATTTTTTTCTTACTTTATTTTACTTTGGTCTCGCGACATTGAAGTCAATCTTATTTACAGACGTAATATCATAAAAAATGAAATGTTAACCTACATATTGAGTATTCAATATATTGGTAAAATAACAAATTTCAGAGTTTTTTCTTGTGAGAAAAATCAATTTTATCAGATTATTATCTCCTCAGTCAACTTATATTATTTCGATGATACGGTTTTTGAGAAAAAAAAAACCATTAGATTTACGTTAAAGATATTACTGAAAAATATCGGAAATAATATCAATGATTCTTTGTTCACCATTTTATTTCACCATGGTGTCAGATTAAATGTTATTAATTTGCAGGAATACAATACGACCATCACGTATTATCCATTAACTGGACCCACGGTCACGCAATGCAATTGCACACTAAATGAAACTCGTGATGATAACAGGGATATGGGGATACGGCATGTGGGGGACACATAGCATTTGGAGAAAAGTAGGGAACAGCCGGTGACGGTTAAGCATTATAAATGAACCACTATCCGGTGAGATTAAAATTTCAGAGAATAAAAAAATATTAACAACAAATAAGTAACTGTCACATTGTGTTATTATTATTATTTTTTATGACTGTTCTGTTTAGAAAATTTCATAAACAAAAATGCTACGCCAGCTGTTTCTTAACAGAACTCAATACTATATGGTAAGCGCTCAGAGGTAGGGAAATCGCGATTATTATTACTCTGATGACAATAGCGGGTTAGTGAAAGTAAATAAGCCGAAGGTTCATTAGTGCTATACGCTTTGTATGATACGAAAAAAAAATCAGCATAAATACTTCGTAAATAATGTAACAATAAATATTATTGTGTGTAAGAATAAGTCACGTGTTATACAGGTATAACATTAATATGTATAATGTACTTTAACATATGCATAACGAAGAGATTTAGATGGTCGGCTGTGATAATAATTTGAATATCACGCACTGAAAACTAATCCAACAGTCGATAATTGCGAGGCTGGTGGCCACTGAGTAGGCCTCCCAGTTGTTACAATTTTATCGAAAAAGTACATTTGACAATTACTCTGATAAAGTAACTATTAGAAAATGTATAAAATACTATTGAAAGTAATTCGAAGTATCATAATAAGACACATTATTTTCTTTTTAGAATAGTATAGAGATTTCATACATGGAACGTTCACTGCAGTCTATTATCTGAATGTGCCGATATTGATTCCATGCCCAGATCCTTTTAGTATTTTTTTAAATGTTACCGATTGTGTTGTTCCATCATGTATAAATGTATTGAACTATCAAACAAATAGTGATGTGTATAAAAAAAACGACTTAAACGAATAATTAGTAAAATATTTACGATGTTACCTACGCCACTACGGGAAGTCATCTGTCTTTCCCACGCTAATCAGTTTGGTGACAACTGTATTGCTGTAAGCCAGTAAGACGATATCATATACCCATATTGTATGTATGTGTGTGTGTGTGTGTGTGTGTGTGTGTGTGTGTGTGTGTGTGTGTGTGTGTGTGTGTGTGTGTGTGTGTGTGTATATGTGCGTGCGCTTGTTTATTCCGTTGTTGTTGGTACGTAGGAACACACATGGGTGTCGATTAACGGGTATACGAAGAAGAAGTTGGGCGAAAAACTGTACGATTTATAACGTAAGTGATGATTTTCTCGTTTCAACGTGTTTCACAGGCGGATGGGCTGTCTGTTGTATTACACACTGCTCGAAGCTGGAAAGTAAAATCATTCGGTACTGGACAGTGAAATAATTATACATTACAGTATATTGTGAGCATAATGAACTGACAGTGTGATGGTCGAAATATCAACAATAAAGCACCGCGAGGACAACTCAGACCGACAGATACGTGTAAAGAATGACTGTTTAATAAAAGGGTGTTCATGTGTTGAAGAAAAACAATAATTGCTGTGTGTCCCACCGACTTGGACGTTCAAGCGGCAACGGTTGCTGTGAGAACTGTTTGGAAATTCCAATAATAACTCCGGGCCTCCTCAAGACACTGCCCGGCGGTATAGTAAATGACACATTTTTGAATAGTTCTCGATGATGATTATACATTGATAATAATAATTAATAATCGTAATAATGCGTTTAAACTGTTTTAGCGAACATAAAAATGACAATACATGGTTGTAGTGTAACAATAAAGCCAAACGCCATAAAGCTCCGCGTCGGAGACCTTTCGGGTCATTGCATATACATACCCTATGGGTTATTTGTTTTAGTACAATTGATGAGCAAACGTGACACAGTTTTTTCTCCACCGTCCTTAACAGTTTTTTAATAGTCATAATAATTGCCATAGAAGTATTTTGAAATTCGTAGCAATTGCTCGGCAAGTACTCTATTTCACGAAACCACACGTCCATTTGTTTCAATTTCACACAATAGTCGTGTACGATATTATGCAATAATTACCGTCGTGATGTGTATATTTTTAATTGTAATTTATGGTTCTTTAGTGCACTGTTGCAAAAAAGCGAATATTATTGTGCATTTGTCGATCACGTTTAAGCGTGGAGTGACTTTGATTCATAAAAAAAAAATCAATAAACAATCATACATCAATACGCGCAGGGCATAATAATAATAATAATAATAATAATAATTATTATTATTATTATGCGCGAATGATATTTACGTACATTTATAAAAACAGAAATCTCGAACGCTAATAAAAACACTCTAGTCTAGTCCGGAATAATAAAGGGATAATTATTGTAATAAGTTTTTTTCATGATAATTAAAATTAATAAGTACTTAAATGACTCTATTATTTAGTCAATTGCGAACCAAACAATTTCGAATATAATTTTAGTTGACCCACAAATTTTTATAACATTACGTCAAAACAGTTCAATCAACCAAATTATATCGCTCATTCGCATTGACGTAGAAATGCGTATCGTATATACATATATAATATTATACGCGAATGATAGTCATTGATAGTTTATTATAATATTACTCAGTGTTGTACATTTTGACAGCCACAACAGTTAATGGTCCTCCCTGCGTGTTTATAGCGGTACAGAGACACGCGGCGGTGTCTATTTAGTGTTTACAAAATAATATTCTGTAATCATCATCCACGTTACTGCTTCGGATTTTTCAGCGGTGATAATTGAAATAAATTCGGTCGGATGTTATTACACAAGAATAATTAAAAACAGGTATTCGTAGCCGACGAATGTGCACGTGAGTTGAGTTGATGTCTATTGTGCACAGTACATAATTATTATGATCTCTGGAAAAAATATGAAAATAAATGAACACTATTCTATACTGTATAATTACTGTCACAACCGTGTGTAAATTTATGACAAATACAAATACGGCACTATGGGTAATTTATTTAACCAAATCACCGATTACCATGGTGTGCTTACGAGTTTGGTTGTATTAGAAAAGAAAAAGACGCATTATTGCACTGAAAAAAAAGTTACCGATTCAATATAATGCGATTTACAAAAAAAAAAAGTAAGTAATTTACTTTCATTATATACTTTTGACTACTGTTTGCGTTTGAATAAAAGAATTTTTTTTTAAGTTTGACGCGTAGACAACATAATATAGAAATATGCCGTAAAACTATACTAAATTATTTTTTCCGATTTTGGTATGAATATGAATGTGAATATACCTGTTATGAATTTAAAACAATAAGTTGTTTATTTAAAAACAAAAAAAAATCGTTCATAAAAATCTAATTTTCTATGTTCCACGATTAGCTTTAATATTGTTTCATTCCCCTTTGGTGCTATAATAAATTATTAGTTCGAAAATATCATTGTAACTCACTTCCATTATGTAAATCAGAAATGTAATGAAACAATTTTAATTTATTGTACTTTGAAATACTTACAAACTTTGTAATAAACAAATAATGCTATGCAGTATGCAAATTATACACCTCTTGGGCAAAAAAAAAAAATAGACCGAAAGTTATTGCAGTGAATTACTACTCGCATATAACGAAAAACATCGTGTCGATAGTATATGTACAAAAATAGAAATGTTTCACGTATGATTTATAATTGATTCATATAAATTCACTTCAGCTGTAGTTTTATATTAACCATAAGTATGTGAGTAGTATACACATTGATTTCTAGTCAATATTTTAGATGTGTCAAAATCTTTCGCGATACCGAATTGGCGCAGCGTTCCAAGGATAGATGGATAAAATATATTTTCGATTTAAATTTAACCCATTTAATATATAGGTTACAAACAAATTATTTGAAAGCTATGTGTGGTACCAATTACGTAACACAGCGTACTTAAGACTAAAACGTTCCAAAACAATTTTCAAAAAATACGTTAGCTCTTAATGTTTTTATGAATGTTTTTTGACTTATATTTTCCGATTAACATATGCAGTAAAATTTAATGAGCCGTGACGGATGGAATTAAATGTCGATATTATTATTTTTTATATCTTTTGCGTGATTTAGTAAAAATACCTCTTAAGTAATTAATTACTCATCAATTAGTCAAATCATTATTTACGAGTGTATTCTATTATTTAGAAAAAAATAGAAATCATTTAAGTATATTTAAAACTCGATTCATTGCACTCTTCTTAGACAAATATGTTATATTACTAATGTAAGGTTTTCATATATTATAATGTATAACCATCCCACATAATTTCTTCCGAATATAGGTTTCAAATTAGCTACATTTGTTTTTATGGATTGAGGATATATTATTTTAATTTTGTATAATTATAGTGTTCTTAGTATTATTTTTATTTAAATGCATACTTTAAATTTAATTATTTGATACATGAAATTTTTGGATGAATTATTTATTTATCTATTTTAAAATTTAAAATATTCAAAAATGAATTATTTGTATAAGGTATACGAATGGCAATCTACATAGAATATTTTGTTATAATTAAAGTTATGTTGATCAAATTTCGTTCAGCCACCATCTCTAAAGAACCTTTTAAGTTTTATTATTATTTTTTGGATAGCGAATAATTCGAATTTATCAATGTATCTATTGTACGTATATAATATACAAATTTAAATAAATTGGCTTTTAATTTTTATATTTTTATAATAATTTTATTTTCGATTGCACATATTTTTAGAGTAAATATTGTATTGTTGAAGAATATCTATGTGTCGTGATTACGAGAGTTTTTTTAAGACTGCGATTCCGGTGACTGCGATGTAAATATTGTCAAAATACTAATCATAAATACTATATAGTGTCATGTAAAGGTATACAACTTCTAACATTGAATCATGGATGGATGCCGATTGATGCAGAAAAAAAACGAGACCGATCCATATAATATGCGTTAAATGGTTTTTTACGGAATATTTACTTTTATAGCGTTCACCGCTAATTGAAAATTCCACTAGTATTACTTTATCATCGATAATTACTCTAATATAATATATAAGGTATGAATCTGTTAACTGTTAAGTCGTATAGTACTATACATAAGATGATAAATTCGTCTATTCTAAGTAAAAACAAAATATCCAATAGGTTTTTGCACATTAAATAACTACAGTAAAACATACCGAATGCGCTTGATTTAGTTGGTGTGTGCTGGTAACATCCGATCGGGTCATAAGACTGATTTCTAGTCACACGTGAAAACGTTAAGCCACATAATTAGGTTAACTGGTGTTGTCTAAATAAAACTAAATACCACACTGTAAAATGTATTACTCTATTGCTCGTTATGTGGAATTTAAAATATGTCTGTAGATTATTACATAAAAAGTAAACACGTTTATCGAAATGTTTTTGAAAAAATTATATTATATTGTTAACAAGTTCGGTGATGGAAAACATAATTAGCTTGGACTACGATAATGTTTCGCAGGTATTTAGTACAGATAAACACTTGAAATCTCATTTCGAGTCATTTTTTCAAATAATATCATTATATAGTCAATGCTATTTGACTTCTTATTTCAAAATGACGAATCGAGAAGAAACTTAAAAAAAAAAAAATTAACAGTAAGGAGTATTACGTTATGTACGCGAGAATTGAAACACTCGAGATAAACGGTAATATTAGCGAAGGAAACAGAATATCAATCATAGATTTTGAGCACATTTACCGTGGTAGTGAAAATCAGTAGACTCGCTGAGACGCTGACATTCTCATTTATTTAGTCATGAATCATGACGTTTGAATATATTAGTCATGAATTGCAAGCGTTTTTATTTATTTTTTTTCAATTCTACCGCCACGCCGTTCTAACGACGTTTTTATGTATGAAATAACGTTTTCCATTGACGTATTAAAATTTAACGATTACTAAATGCGGTATACATGTATATTAATATTATAGATATTCATTAAATCATTTTTATCATGCAACACGTGTCAATATATTAATACGTGGCTGAGTAGAAAACAGTGTGCACAAAAAAATCCACCGAATCGAAAAAAACGATATCAAATAGTATAACGAATCGCTACATCTTTGAATTGCGAACATTACACAGCGTCACACGTGTCTATAATCGCCAAAAATCTTAGTAACATAAACATCGGATCAGCTTAATAAGAACATACAAGTTCGGTACTCAGTGTACTGTGTTCTACCGGGGTGAAACATACATACGTATTTTGTCATGATATTGTTTTCGGGACACTAGTCTCCAGCATGGTCGTATTAAAAGGTTTATTTGTATTTTGGACATTACATCGGCTACAAATTTCACACCCTGACTCACATTTAAATATCTAATATTCCCCACGGTTGTAGCAGTCACCCCATTCCGATTGCATTTGATGCCATCGGTTTGTAAGTAATAATAGTATAATGAAATACTGATATCCGTGCCGTCGTGGGATTAACTTTAACGATTGCAATGAATTTGGTTGACAAAACACCTAGGGGTTATGCGGTGTTGAGGAATATAGGCAATACGTATTGCCTATATGACTACCATTTATTTTTAGAATATACCTAAGCATAAAATTCTTTCCTAACTTATTTTAAGGGTTATGTAACTTATAAACATTTATTTTTTATTGTCACGGTACCTGCTAATTATGCTCATAATTTACTTATTTATGAACCAAATAATAAAACTTCGACTCTTTTGAATATATTGCTACCAATTATATTAAAATGTTAAAACTATTATAATACGAGTATGAAGTATGCTGGGTGTTGGCTGTACAAAAATAAAAATACAGTTTATTTTCAAAAAATACTAATTTACTTTTATTATTATTATTATTATTATTTAATAAACTATTTTTTTGCAACTTTTTTTATAAAAAAAACTTGAATGTATTATAATTAAAAAAAAAAAAATAATAAAATATTATTTAACTCAGTCAAATTTCAATAAAACATTTAAAACTGTAGCAATAAAATGATGCAATCGTTAAACCGTGCCCCGTAGTATAAAATTGGACGACTTTCGAAGACTATTGTTTAAGGTATATTTTAGTAATTATTCAACTATATACAATTACAACATATTTACTATACACGCTACTGTACATTAAAATAAGGATCGTCTTATAAACTGCACGTACGCGAGACACGCGTGTCCGCGCCGAGCTGACTCCAGTCCTTGGAAGAAGATCACGCTCAGCACGACATATCTCGTCGCCGCCGTGAACCGAACAATATACCCAATCCAAAGTTGTGCGCGTGTCTGATGTCATTATGACGACGGAGCTGAATACTATTAGGTACTTGATACGTATTCTTTGGTGAAAATATGTTTTTTTTCTTTCTAATTAGATGTCGAGAAATGGAGTGAGGACCAGCTCTCCATTACTTTCCCGCCGGAACCCTTAGTCCGTTGAAAATACAAAACATTAAGTCGTACCATATCATTACGCCTAAATGTAATCACATTACATTTCGAGAGAATATACTTATTACTCAGCGCTAAGAAAGGATTAACTGAAATTCGCACAAAATGTTTAAAAATATTATGCACGACGAGCATTTCAGCTTATAATAATGGACATAGACGCTAACCGCAAGCTGACCATAAAATAAATAGATTTCAATACATAGAACACAGATATTGTATAAATATACTATACTAGTAAATCTATGACAAATTATTATATCGTTATCAGGCCGCACCAGAGGTCAACCAAATGAATCTTTGTACAACTTTAAACTTAACAATAATTACATACATAATACATTCAATTAAAATTATTAAAATCAATTATTATCGATTTCATGAAGACCTGAAAATAAAATGATGAATAATTTGTAATTTAAGTCGTCTAAATACTTCATCATGGTAAGACAATACGTCAAAACGTAATATTGCATAATTCTTAATTAAATTTAAAAAAAAAAACATGATAAATTATACTTAAAAATGTCAAATTTGAAATGAATATCAATTAAAAATATTTGCGTATAGGTAGTATACAATACATATTTTTTTACTGATGAAAATTAATGAAGTGACAGAATTCAGATTATTTTCATTTCATGTTTTACAAGATATGTGCGGTGCATAAACATAAAAATATGTGCATTTATTAACTTCAAACAATTAAAACCATTATAAAATGTTATAGCCAGTAAATTAGAACGTAAATTCAAAAATATTATTAAATTTACTTATTAACTATTAATTTTTTCTACTTTTACCCAGTAGTGACGAATTATTCAGCTATAGTATTTCTATATGTATACTTACAGTTACCAGACTTTTTAATCCTTTTCTTAATCCGATATCTCATGTGGTTGGTCGAAGTGAAAATCGTTCTAGGACCACAGCGTACCTTTTAAAACTAGTTGTGAAGTTAATTGTTTATTTTTTGTTCTGTAGATATATGGAAAAATAATTAAACTTTACGAGAGAATGGAAATAAGTTCGATTTCGTATCAGTTTTTGAATTAGATGTTCAACAGAAAATTTACCGACGAGATTATTTTTTATGAAGATACGTCGATTAGCGGCCCAGTAAAGTGCAATCAGGATTTATCTTTCAGAAGACGACGGTTCAAAAAGCTTGTTTTTAACTAACTGAACCTTAAATCTTAATAAATAATTTAATTTGAATTAAAATTAATTTGATTTTTTTTTTATGTACAGTAATTTAATGCATTAACGTGACCTTCTCTTAAAATCGTAATTAATAATAGTCAATATCTTAAAGACATGTGCGATTCAAGAGTCGACTTGAATTATTTTGATACAGTGAGCCAAATATCCGTTTTTGTTATTGTATGTAGAATGTAGATACATAAAATTATCTTGCTATTTATAGCCTATATTATGTAATTGTAAACCCTCTTTTAAGTTTAAAGATTTATTGAAGATTCATTTTACTCATAAGTCTATCGGTATGGTGTTTTGGCCTTTAGGAGAACACAATATATCCCATGGAGATTGAGGGTGAAACAACTCCTTATAGTCACAGCACGGACAAAACTTCTGACATATATCAAGATCTATTAAAGATAACCAATTTAATTTTTTATTTAAGAAAATATGTGTTATGAAAAATAAAATTCCATACCTTTTTTCTGAGATGACTCAATTGTTATAAATGAGTCGGAACAAGATTTTTTTTTATTTCAAAGAACTAAAAAATAAAAATAAAAAATAATTCAATAGAGTATTTAAAACATAATTATATTTATGGTCGCCTAAGATGCAGTAAGATAATTATAAATATACATTTTTATTATTTTACAACATCCTCTAATGAAGTTTTTTCATCGTAAATTATTATTATTTAATGATCGGCCGTGGTATTAATTTATCATCATCTTAGTACATTTACGTTTAATCCGTGTATGTTAGTTTTAGATGAATTGTATTTAGTGTTGATCTAATCATATATTTTTATCAATGTATTATTAATTTAATTTATTACACGTTAAGAAATTTAATTTTTTTATACTTCAATATTTTAAATGTAGGTTAGATGAATAATAATGATAATAATTACTTTTAAAACCACTGTTTTATTGCATATAATCAAACTTACTATAACTAAGTAATTTATGACGAGTATGTATATAATATACTGCACCTGTTGTTAGAATGCATTTATGCAATGGAATTTATCTTATAACAATATATTACGATGCCATAGTGCAATTATAATTCATTACGTTTGTATGACTAATAGTTTAAATTTTATTGAATTTTTGTAGAAATGATAAAACTTAATTCAATTTCATATACACGTAAACGTTCTTTGAATATTTTTGTAAAACTTCACAAAGTTTAAATTTTTAAACCATGTCTTATTAATCATTTTATTAATTGGTAAAAAATCCAAACCATAATTTTCACAAAATCATACATAGGTAACGTACATTTAGGGTTCTAAAATTTCATGAAATTTATTTTCTTGAAACATTTCGTGAAATATTTCATAAAAGTTTCATGAAATATTTCATTTACACGAAAAATAAAAATTTTCCCAAAATAAATAAAAAAAAAGGGTTGTTTTACAATTAACATAATACATATTAGAGCTATTCAGCTATATTATGTAATAAAGATGAGAAAACACGTTTTAATTAGGTATTATATCTATTTTATTCTATGAAAACATTGAAAACATAAATAATTTTTAAGCACAAAGTGCCCAATGTCTATGTTTTTTTATGTTACTTTTAGTTCTATAGTGCTTAATTTTTTACTAAATTTATAATGTATTAATAAAGGTGATACCTAAATATAACCTGAACCAAATTATATACACTTATACAGTTATACTTATACATAAAACATACTTACTATTCATTTTTAATCCTTGCACTTGTAAATGTTATCTATACATTTATTTTTTACAAATAATATTATTTATCTATTACAGATTTTACTTTTTTTTTCTCAAAATTATTTATGAAATGATATTATCTCTAAATAAGTACAAAAAATACAATATTAGACAGGTATTTAATTTGTAACTAGACACTTAAGATTTCTTTTGCAAATTACAATTTACAATACAAGAAAAAATAAATGAATAATCATTACGAAATACCGAACTATTATCAAGGAAATAAAATTCTTCTAGCTCCAAAAATCATTAATAGTTACAACCACGGTCTTAGAAGATATCTTGTAAGACCGTGGTTACAACCTAAAATTTATAAAACTCAATATGTTTTATTATTTGGGATCTGTTATAAAACATGGAGCCTTCACAATACGCCGTGTCGCCACTGAACTAAATACATGGAACCCGTGTATTAAAGAAAATATGAGCCTACTAGGAGGCCGCCATATGCATTCCGAGTCATGGCAGAGATAAGGAAATGTAATGATCTCCATGAAAATCTCATGAATCATGATATTAATCTATTTATATTTTCCCGCCTTACTTTAAATTTTATCATGCAAAACGTACATTGTGATACTGCTACGATAATTTCTATTTTTTTATAATATTATTATAAACATCTAACATCTAGGCTATATAATATATAAATTGTATTCTATTTTTTATTAAGTTATTATCAATTGAATATTATTGTTATTGATAAATTTAGTTCAATGCATATTATAATATACTATATAAAATGATGATGGTTCGTAAGTGTCGCATAGATATTTATAAATTCAGTGCGTAGGTAACAAAATAATTATTAGTTTATATTATGGTCAAACTGTAAGTCTATAATCAAGGAAAGATAGAATCTGATTGATAACATTTCACTAATACATATCATATTATTATTTACCAACATCATTTCATGAATTTAAAAAAAAATTTATATTTCGTAATTTCATTGAAATATTTCAAGATGAGTGAAATTTTCAATTTTGAAATATTTCAAATTCAGGACCCTACGTATATTACACAAACGTACATGAATAATATTTATTAGTCCATCCAAATTTAATTTTATGTTTTTTGTAAGTATCTTTTGAATAACTGAAAGTTAGTGCGCGAAAAATGTTTTTTTTCAATCATAAATAAATACGTTGGCTCAAAAATTGTATGTGTCATACCATATTTTAAATTTTGAATTAATTGTTACTAATGTCACCATCGATTTTATAGGCTAATCTTTTACCATATTAGTGTTATAATAATGATGGCGGTCACTTACAAAAAAGTAATGATAAAATATTTCACACGTGTATAGTAAACTATAAAATAAAACAGAAAAACGCATTTCTTTAATTAAATTTCAAATTTTTTGTTTAATATAGCGTGTCAGTAGTTATATAAATCAATAGTCATCATGTTATAAACACAATTATAATTATTATGAGACTTAAGTTTCAAAATTGTATGAGTTGATCACTCTCCATATGTATAATAAAGTAAAAAATAATTATTGGCGTGTTTAGGATATTTTGAAATGGCCATATAAATAGGATAAGACATCATGATCTCTTATTGACCGTAAATATAGATATCACTGTAATATCATTATTTTTGTATTTATAAAAAAATGAAATATAAAAGAAAGTTATTTAAAATTATTTAGCATAACTTAAAGTAATTGTTTTCTATAATAAATAGGTATTTAAATTTATTATGATATCTAAATGAATTTATTTACATAAAGATCGTGCAAATTGGCGATTAAAATATAAAATAAAATATATAATAACTAGTTTTGTCGATCTTTTTAAACGGAATATAAATGTAATATTTAAAATAAGTATGATTGTATTTATGCACCGTTAACAGTGCACTTTAGAAATATATGTCATACAGTATAATAATGATTGTCATATTATAACCGTTATTAGTTATAAATTATAATTAATGATGAAGAACTTCAAAATTCACCTAAAACATAACAGTGAGCTGTTTCAACACTATTGGTGTTGTCTGAATGTAGTTGGTCGTGAAATACCATATACACGTCGAGATATAAACTGCAATAAATCCTCTGATCACTACTAGTTGTTATTTTCATTTAGTGAGCCAAATAAAATAAGACACTTTACACGTGTTTCAAGTCATCGTGTATCTGCTTTCAAGTCTAAACAACACTAATCTTATGAACGAAAAAGCGAGAGGAAACTAACAGATTTAAAATTATGTTCAGATGATTTCGAAACACTCCACGAAAAAAAAAATTGAAAATAATAAATTGATGTGTCATAATCTAAGCGCGTGGACAACATAATACGGTAATTTTACGAGGTTAAAAAACAGAGAAATAAACATCACAACACTTTCATCCACAAAATTAAGTGGCCTAGTTAGTATTATAGGAAAATTGTGCTAATTATTAATATAAAACTGTCGCTGTGACACTTATGTAAATAAGGCGTATCGTTTTTTCCGCGACCCATATTCGTTACTTTCCTGATTTATAACTGTCATTTGTTATTTCGAATGAACATACCTCGACGCCCGTTATCATCGAAATCGTAAATTTCGAACACTGCATTTAAGACTAACTAGACACAGCACGCAGTGTGCGTATTGCGATTTTTATTTTTAACGAATAAAACGCGTTTATTTTCCATCACGTCTGTCATTATTACGACATTTCAAAGCGAATGTATATACAATTTACATTCATTGAATAAACGTCCACGTGCATGTAAGTGTTTTCGACGTGACATGTTTACGATTGAATGAAAAAAAAAACTTCAACAAAATACGTCTTGTAATGAGTGGTTCCGACGGACCTTTTGCTTTCGAAGCAGTTTCAACCAAGCCTTGTAAACACAGGGCTCACGTGTGTTAACATGGTACATACTTCGTAGATACATGCAATTTAATAAATTGGCGGCCGTGGCGCTACTAGAGCTGAGATAATCACCATCATTAGTGACTCCATAAAATTTTTTTACAAATATTTTCATGTGTGTTTCGAAATAGTTTTGTAAATTCTAAGTCTATATTATTATCTACATATTATACGAATCATACTATTGTTTAATAAGTCTCATTCTTTAATCAAGTACCTCAAAAAAATTTAAAAAATTAGAATACACATTTTTGAGATTTCACATATAATTGTCATGTGATTGTATTGGATGTTGCATTTTTAAGAGAAAATAACTCAAATATTGCATAATTAATTGACTAAATTGGTTATAACAACTAAACAGTTTTCAAAATCACTTACTGTGCAAAATATCCAGGCATTTTATTTTACGAAAATAGTCAAGCCATATTTAATAATATGTATAAATCATTCACACTTAATTATTTGAAATTTTTATATTTTAGTTGAACTCATCATTTTTAAGCCACTAAGCCACATGCACTGTAATAAGTGCGTGAGTAGGCGAATCACATTGAATAAATTCTATATTGATGATTATTATTGAGCTATTTGTATATCAGACGAATATTACACGTGCACATTTCTAATCATAGTTCAGCAAACGAGTGTTTAGTATGATCACATTCAACAAAAACTGGCCAAAGTGAACTGGTTTAAATAATGCGTCTGTAAAATTAATTGCCGACCGCTAGCTTGTGAATTTTACAAATGTGATGAAAATTTACGTATTATGATTTAAATTTATTTACGTAAAACGTGTCTGACCAAATCATGTTAGAATTTATCTGAACCAAGGAGATCGAAACTCGGTAAAATGATAAATGTTCTGGTGCTAAAAAATATGAAACCGATAAAAATTGAACATGACAGTGGATTACGTGATTCGAATTTATAAGTGTCACGAGACAAACATATTTATCAATATTACATCTAGAATAAAAAAAAAGAGTGAATCAAAACAAACAATAAAATTACGATTTAAATTGAATTTAAATATTACATATTCACTCAACTTAAGACAATGCCAAGGCAACAATAATAGACTAGCTGATAAGTATTGTTATTTTCCAACTTTGGACGTATTTATAGGGCTTTGTTCTCGTTGACCCGACATTTCTTTCCACGGTGACCAATATTTCCTACGCACCCCGTAATATATTATAATACACGTGAGACTCGTGTGTAAACAAAGTCGGTGGCACAACTGTTTCTGAAGCCATTTGTGGATGCGTGGGATGCAAACATGTGAAACCGTCGAGTGTTAAGAATTTCACATCAGAAATGGTTTAAAGTTGTAGTATTGTGTCGCGCGTAATGTTCGAAAGCGTCGAGAACAATCTTTATGCAGGTACATTTCAAATTCATAAGGTTCAGTTTACACGAAGCTCTAAGAGAAATCCTCATAAGATCTACTCAGACAGAGTGAATGTGCATATTTAATACCTTACACCACACAGTGTTTCAGTGGTCACCAAAAAATTGATCGAATTTTTGAGTATAATATACTTATAAACGACAAGGTTCCCGAACGCACTTGTATAGGTAATAAGTTTAATATCGCACTATCGCGCGTGCGTTTTACTATGACTGAGTACGCCCGCAGATAACCAGTAATAGCGGCAACAATCTGACGCTGACCTGTAATTACTTATACAGTATTATTACAATGGCAATACAATAAGACAATTGTATTTATTATAAGTTATAACCTATACTCATCATCAATCGGAAGGAAAGGATTTATATTTTTTCAATTTAAATGTTATTAACGAAATGAATCAAAAATTTATTTATGGACATTTTAATGTTTTTATTCTTTTACGCCGATTTCAATAATCGTTTTTTATGCATTTACTTAATTTGAATAATATACATTCTATTAATCTTTATAACATAAATTATAAATGATCGGGTATACATTCAATGTCCGTACGATTATTGATTAAATCATTGTTGTTTGAACATATTAATTCAATGTCATTCTATTTTGTTTGTTTAACATTTTTTGAACGTATTCTGCAGATAAGATAAAGTTTTCAGTCGTTTGTGAAGCTAATAAACATAGTAATTAAGTAAATCAATAAATCGTTTGGCCTACTAAAATGCGATACATCGAGGACATTTCTCACTATTCTTCGAGTTGACGAAATATACATAGAAATTCAAGTGTTTTGACAATTTATAAGGAATTTTGTTATTTCAAGACATCGTTACATTCGAGGTGTCAATAGGAGTTCATGAGCCAGCTGTTGAGCAAAATTACAATATCAAGGACTGACATTTTTACGGTTATACTGAATGAAAAAAAAAGTATGCATAAAAAACCGTGCTCCAGTTTTATTACAATCGCATTTCGCACAATTTAGTATTAAAAAAAAAAAACACATTCGTAAACATCACCTCCGCTTTTGGCTTATACACGTACTGCCGTATTATACAAACGACCTATGTAGATAAAAAAATCTATCACGCGTTCAGCTACAGTTCATATTTTCCTTTTGCAAGGAAAGAAAATCGTTTATAAAGACACTATATGGTCACCGCGGGGACACCTATTCTAACGGAGTAGTCCGTGTATGGTGTCTAGGTATCCGTGTACTCGGTGTAATGCGAAAATTATTACCGCGGATATGGTAAAATATGTATTTAGAGTAAAAAAATATATCATGAACAGTTATTAGGTACTGTTATATATTGTTTACTTCAGTAGGCGTGCGTGCGTGTGTGTGTGTGTGTGTGTGTGTGTGTGTGTGTGTGTGTGTGTGTGTGTGTGTGTGTGTGTGTGTGTGTGTGTGTGTGTGCGCGCGCGCGCGCGTACCTGCGATAAAAAGAGAGCGAGGGACAGAACAGTAGGTACATACACATGTTATGTTGTTGAAAGACGGGCGACGTAATTGTCGCCGCCTTTGGATGACATCCAAAAAGCGTATAGTGTTGTAATGCTCAATATGTTATATATCATTGTTATTATAATACGCTCACGACACGCCAAGAACTCCGCGATTCAACTGCACGAAAACGTCTTTAATAACCCGTTCATTCGTTCACCTGTACAGAAATAATCTAATTTTACCCGAATCGCCCTCCTTAAGACCTTAAACGCAGATTATATGCAGTAAACGTTTGCAACGACTTTCCGAGAGTATATGCAATTACCAGTAGTATAGTCACTACCCGGTAGTCGGAAAGTATAAAATTATTATGATTCATGATTTATTATCGTCATTGTAACAACATGTCGTTATATTTCATAATATTTATTTGTACAGCGCTCGATTCGGGAAAACATAACAGTAGGCGTACGTACGTGTCGTTAGTTTACTTGAAAAGAGCAATCTTCCGCCCCTTACGTAACCGATCTTAGGAAAAAAAAATTTAGAGGTAGGTCGAAATTTCTGAAAAATATATTGAATTCTCTTTGATATGTAACGTGACTGTTTCTCGTGCCCTCTTTTCATCGGTACCTCCGTTCTAGTTCAAGCACTGCTATTAGTTCACTGTATTCGTGTATAGCATTAAAACTGTTGTCCAACAGCGGAAAACTTACAGCCACAGTATTTACCGATGATTAGTAGACTCCAACAAGATAAGTCAAGTGCGAGCTGTAGTATTTTGGCGTGTCACATGCTTGTGGTGTCTAGTCTATGTGTGTGTGTGTGTGTGTGTAGTGTGTACGTACTACGTGCACAAGTCGTGCATGAAGTGAAGTAAGTTCGGTTTTTGATATTTATAATTAATGCAGTCTGTGTGCAATTTAGTCTATTGAAGGCGCCTCCTACGCTTGTTCCCAAGAATAACGTCATTGCTGTTTATATATTAACATTATTATGTAGCTTATGCATCATAAACAATATAATCGACGGACATCAACACATATTTTAACACCACTATACAATAACAGTTCGTCAAAAATAGACTTTATGCACAATATAAATATATGCATATTACGGTATAAATGATTTTACAACAAATTTTTCGACTTACTGTTATATTACCAATCATAATAAAACCACTGTATTTTTTATTAACTTTTGAAGAGACGTTTTCACGAAAATAACTATTTTGGATTGCATGTAAATAGAATAAATTAACGTGTATATATATATATTAAAAATTTTGATTCATAAGTAACTAACTTATACTGTAGAACCAAAAGTTTAATAGTTATAGGTAGTTAAAATAACGTTATGAGTTAAGAAGATAGACGTGGATACCTCATAAAGTTTTACTTTACTACAAAAGTTTTCCAAAGATTTTAGAATAAACACTGACAAATAAAATATTTGTCTTCGGTAAAATATTTACAAAATAAAGTGCTCAATATATATTTTTTTCAAAATATGAAATAAAAAATTGCCTTATTCGTTAATAGAAATTTGAAAATCAAGATATACAGTACACACACACACACACACACACACACACACACACACACACACACACACACACACACACACACACACACACACACACACATAAGGTACTCCTGGTTTTATTTTACAAATACTAAAGTTATTAAGAGAAAAAAACAATAAGAATGCACCTGACTGCACCAGTGTCGTAATTTAGAGTGTTCACGCGGTGACGATAATTTCACGATAAAATTATAATTATTTGTTGTTCTCATATCTAAAGCTCTAAAAAGCATACGTTATATAATTTATGTTTGTATAATATGCACAACCAGATCTAAGTTACTTGACTGCTATCAAAAACAAATGCCGTGGAATACTCGCGTGGACGACTCAAACTTCAGTCTATCCGTCAGTACGTAGTTCGAATGATTATAAATCATATTACGATTACTGTTATTGCCCGCGAGTATGCACTACAAAATGAATCAATAATAAATTATAACAACAGCGATATAATGTGATACCTAACATATGCCGGAAGTCTAAAAACGCGAGCACTTAACATTTTGCCTGCAGATAATGTAAATTTTCATTAATTTATCGCTTGCACGCTGTAGTGAAAAAACATGTACCTATTTAAAAGACGAAATTGCAATTAGATTACATTACGAGGTTCATTACAGTGCACGGCGAGTGCATTTATTATCTTTTTTTGTTAACTCGTTCTCTCAACATGGTTTACGAATAATGCATGGTCCGTATGGATAACGTCAAAACTGCAATAAAATAGATTTTTCTACATTCAATTTAAGTATACATGCGAGCAGTGTATTAGCAATGCATTTTCAAAATCAAAAACATTTGGTTTATGTATATATACAGAGTGTCCAAGGATGATTTGACAAATGAAATAACTTTTATTCTATTCAATGTTTTTTTTTTATTATTTTGAATACAATATTGCTATGCTTCGAGATCTAACTATAATATTTACAAAAATTGTTAAATACTGAATATAATTTGTCTATAAGTTACTTCTTACAAACTCTATGTCTCTATTGATAGAAAATTGTATGTTGATTGTATTTTAAATGTTCATTTCTGTCTCTTCTCAACATTTTTATCTAGTCGTGAAGAAAAAATGTTGAAAAACCAACTAAAAACGGTACAATTTGCCGTAAATGAGACTTTCACGAAATCGATTTTAGTTATTAAGTCATAACTCCAAATACATGTAATATTTATTTTAAAATATTTCGTTTTGGTGTTAAAAATCGGTTTCGTAGTAATCTTACTCGTAATACTTCCGTAAAAGTTTCATAAAAAAAACACACAGAATGTTCGATAATACTCTTAATAACGTACTATTAAAATATTTGAAAAATGAAAACTCACGTTATTTTTCATTCGAAACATTAAAACAAAAAAACCTCTACATGAATTATTAACATCACATCCGAGTTGTTTTTATGATAATAAGATCGTTCGGATCTCGTGGGTCGCTATACCACGCCGTCTGCCGCCCTAATCGCGATTTCGTTATTTATTTCGCACGGCTGCACGATTTAATCAGTGGCGATTTATACGATTACGACGTACGACGGGCGTCAGCCAGTACCATCATTGTTCACGGTGCGTTTTAACCGCAATATATTATAACTATGCACGTTCAGTCGCGCGGGCGTGTACATCCGGAACTTTCGAACGCGCGCACAACATTTGGCATGCCGTAAAGTTCGCACAGTGTTTTCGCAAAACGACTCCTCCTCCTCCTCCTCCTCCTCCTCTTCAACCTTTCGGCGGCATGACCGGGGATGACTGTAACACCTCTACGTTGTTCAAGATCCGCTCCCGATCCTTGCACGGTCAAATGGCTTAAATACAGTGCTTGATGCTAATACGAAAAGTTTTATGATCGGTATCTTTCGGCTTATCTATCGAGTTCGATATTTCAACCGTGACGATCAAAAAGTTGAATAACATAAATCAATAAGTTCGAGAATATTTTTATGGCTAACGCAACTATACACATACAATTTACACGTTTCGATGAGTCATGGTAATAAGTATACAAGTCTAATCTATGATGATCAGTGGTTTAGCATTTATTTTATTAATAATTGTAGCGTCGGGTGGATGAATCTAATGTACATTTTAACGTCATAAAATTAATTTTGTGATTATTTAAAAACGTCTTTATGATTTATCGTAAACGTATTTGAGCAACAAAAATTCGACAGATTAATTAAGCAATCTTAACACAGCACCCGACATTAATTCATCGGCAATATCAAACGTGTGACTAAGTCACCCAGCACCGTATAGGCGTGTTCACGTGCGTGTTAATATGATTTATAAACGGTCGACCGCATAACAATATGTTCTCGTCATAATTATAAGGTGGTCGTTCGCGAGTGACGGTGCGATTGTATCAGTTGATTATTTCTCCGCGTACAGAATTATTTCCCATACATAAATATCAAACCACAAACATTGCGAGGTGCAGCTGTATAATAAGTGCAACCGATCATATTATATACGACGATGGTTACAATTAACGTGCACGCGATTTTATCCGGGATGGTTTGAATGTTTAAGTTTAAAAAATGTTTCTTATTAATCGATACGTCTTAATTATTATGTCATTTTGTTGTAAAAAAAAATATGTTTATCGTCCATCGTCGAATTTATGAATCAAAACCCGACGAAGACCGAAAAAGCGTTCTTCGTTCGTAGGTATATATGTAACTTTTAAACGTAAATAACCGCTTTACCGTGTGAGTGGGTTCCTGTGTAATTACTAACATTCATACGTTATTATGGGTAAGACTAACATGCTATATCCCTCTATACTCGATGACGAAAAATATGTACTTATGCTTTTGAGAAATAACTAGTACTCGAAAACAAATATTCGCATCGATTAATATATATATTTGTAATTAATAAAATCAATTATTGACTATATTATAGTCGTTACAATTCCACCCATAAGAAAAGATATTTTCATATTATTATCAATTTGTATACAAACATTGATTAAATAATAAATATTATTCGATATATTTTAGTGCAGCCGAATAATCGGAGTTGTCATAATGTGACGAATACGAATGCCGATTATGAATAATACTTTTTCCCCTTATGAACATAATTGAATAGTTTTATAATACATTTTAGTCGGCATAAAAAAAAGTTCAGTCTGCTTATCAGTAAATGGTCACCCTAGTCTAGAAAAAACTGAAATGACGCCACTGTGTTCATGCGAACCGAAACGACTAGAACACGGAACATTCCTGAATTTTCCACGTGCGTTATGACAATGAACAAAGTCATCAGCGAACCGCATCCATCGTACAGGGTACACGGCGACAGTCGCGGAGTAAAGGAATACAACTTTACGATCCGTAGATGACTATTCGCGATAATGCACGACAAACCTTCCTGCCAAAATGTAAATCTGCTAGCCGTGCATGACCTGCAGATCACCGTGTGCCAAGTGGCATTGTCACTTTTTCGAGTGTGAAATTTACGCGTCCGCAGAGATGCCAAATGTTTTAATATATCATACGAGATTTTATGAGCATTACTATTATTATTAACATGCTGAAAATAAGAAGATACTAAACGTCGCGAGGGCACGCACGTGTCGGACTATTATATTATTATTATTATTATTATTATTATTATTATTATTATGTACCACACGACGGTAACTCGCCTGACATCGACCCTAATAATATACTTGACGGCGAGTGACGGCCGGAAGGGACTCTCGAAAATCTCGTAAACTAAATTTACCACGCGTGATAATGCTGAAAATTGTGTCTGAGTCGGATTTTAAAAATTTTAAATCTAACACCAAGGGAAATTTATAATGGGATACACCCATTTCTAGTGAAATAATTCTATATTCTATAACTTTAAGCCCTGAACCAGACAATATCGTCAAGCTCTGCCAATTCCTCACAGATACACACCTCATCAACCTCTTGTAGCCAACCTGACACCAAACTGTTTGTTTAATTTTGTTTAATTTATAAATTATCTGGTAATATGATTAGTTTTATTGTATTAAGTATTATTATGTATTACATTATTAAGTATAATATTATGTATTAAGTCACTAAACATTGTAACGTCCAATGGCCTTAGATGCCGTGGATTAAATATATAATAAAAAAAAAATATCTATATGCATATGTAATGTATATAGACATTATTTAGATACTTAGACATTTTTTTACAAAGGAAAATGGTCTTATACGAGTACTTTATTATTATTTACAAAACAAAATCAAGGTGAAATGGTTTTAAATTGCTATTTACGTAAACATATAAATCATTTCAAATATATTATAAATAGTTATGATTATAGCTAATTAATAATACAGTGAAACCTCCCTTAACGGACACCTCTAAATAGCAAACACCTCCAAATATCGGACGTTTTTATAGGGACGGTCTCCGTTTTTTCACTTCTTTTATTTTTCCCTCTGAATAGCGAACACCTCTAAATAACGGACAATATTCCGATGACCGAGAATATCCGGTATTCAGAAGTTTCACTGTATTTTAATATTTCTGACGTGTTTTACTCACTCCGATCAAACGTTCATGACCCAAATATTGTTAAAGGCTCTAAGTGTTTCAGTACTTTATAATGGCGATACCATCATAATATTATTGAATATTGTTTTGGTAACACTCGGCACTCTTGCCTTTCTTTACTTAGATCCGGCCCTTGTGTGTGTGTGTGTGTGTGTGTGTGTGTGTGTGTGTGTGTGTGTGTGTGTGTGTGTGTGTTTGTGTATGAGTGCTTGCATGCGTGCGGGTGGGTGTGTGCTTTGAGAGTCAGGAACGGAATACGCTAAACAGTATAATTTACGAGTATAATCTGTGTGAAGCTAAGATCTCCGCGGGGTCGTGGATGTCACGTGCATTATACCTATTCTTATATCATTGAAATGTTGACAAGGTATTTCATACACCGCGATTTTACTGTTATTGTTATGCGTAGCGCAAGCGTGCGCGTCACGGAAAGAACGCGTATTTATTTATTTTTTTTTGTTTATCCCTGTGATCCTATAGCCAGTAGTATGACGCTGCGGTTGCGGCTCGAGTGAATGATATCACATGACAAATATGAGAAGAATATCAAACGAGTGCACGCAAAATATTATACACTCGTGCACACACACACACACACGCACAAATATTACATGTGGGCCTGTGTACGTGGACGCTAACCAATCGCAGTACAAAACACAGTAATATTATTATGATGTAGACACAGAATATGTTCTGTGATGTAGGCATATCTAACGTAATGATATGGATAACGTCGCACCCGATGCGATGTATAGTCGTGCGATGGAGAGCTGCAAGGTCGTCGCGGTGATGTAATTATTAATCAATAAGAATAATAATAATAATGATAATAACAACAGCAACAACAATAATCATAACTATTATTATGGCCGTACGATTAATACGCGTGCGCGCGATGTGCTGTGATCGCGTACGAAAAGTGCACGTGTACAAATAGCATATTATAATGCCTTACGTAGTTACGTATCATAACGGTTCAACTCAGGGGCGTCCCTAGACCGTTTTCAAGGGGGGAGGGGGCGAACCATTTTTTAAATCGATATATTAGTATTCCTACGTATTAATAATAATAATAATAATAATAATAATGATAATAATAAATAAATACAATTGTACAATGTAACATTATAATTATAATAGTTAGATAATTAGAGATACTTAGATAATAAATTACGTTATCACACAGATATGTGTATACCATAGACCTTATACCACAGAATAGATCTATCTATTCTGTGCTCATACTATAATAGACTGGTCTTTCGTACACGTAGAACGGTCGTAGATAAAGGGCGCCCTTCGTGTGTGACTGCACAATAATTAATATTATTTATTAATATTAATTATTTATTAGTATTATATATATATATATATATATATATATATATATATATATATATAAATTGATAACTCTGATGTGTAGTGGTGTTATTATACAGTACATTACTGCAGTATATCTAACCGATGACAGACTGAAGCCAAGATTATAAAAATGTGTGCTGCGTTCTTCTATAAACCTATACCCGCATAAACTATACCGATACCAAATAATTAGTAGTTATTATCTTTGAATTTATTATCTTTGTGGAGATTTAGTTTTTTCTACTTAGGTATAACAATAAATTACAATTTTGATCATTCAAATTTTGTTGATATAATAGTAATTTTATATATTCAAAATTAATATGGGGAACGCCCCTTCACCCCTCCCCACCCCATTAGGACGCGCCTAATGATTTTTCGATTCATTTTCTTTGTGTTAAGTTAGGTTAGCAAATATATCGCCATGCTTTATTTTTCATAGTAGCAGATTGTAAACTTCTTTTGTTTGTTTTATTCTTTGTTTTTGAAATCTTGTATTGTCTGGTAATTTTTAAAATGTCTTCATCTAATATAATTTTTGAAAATAAGGTATTTTTTGTTATGCACTCATTGTTTATGCACATTTTAAAAATATTCACAAGTTCAAAACAACAAACACCTTGCTCTTCTTATGAAGAATAAAAATCAAAAAGATATTCAAGATTTACTTAAATATATAACATATTATATAACTAGGTAATGATAATTATAATAATTAAATTACGTATAATGTATCATGTACTTTTGTTTGAAGGAATATATTTTATTTTGAGGTTCTTTTACACATTTATTTTAGTTCTTGTATTATTAATTATAATAAAAAAAAAATTTAATACATTAAATAACAGATTATAATATTATTAAATATACCTACATATGTATAATAATTAATAACCAATTTTATGTTTGATATTTTATATATTTTTATCTTTTGTCTTTCCTATAAACTACCCTGAAACAAATTTCAACACAATAAAAATAATATGACCATCTAAAGAAGTGTATAACATTTTAATAAATGTACTTTGATAACTTTTACCTTAAATCAATTTTTCTCTATAATTATTTTGATGGCGCGAAATAAATTCCACGTGTGTATATTAGATACAGCCCGTCGGACGGTGTGATTTTATGACGTCACGCGTAAACGCGACTTATATTTAAACACGGAACCAATTGTCCGACAGTAGTTTTAATACCACCAAAATTATTCTTTTTCAAAGCCCTATACATTAACACAATAAAAAAAAATAGGGTTTTTTCAGTTGTGTAGTCCTTCATTATATAACTCATTGTGATGATATTTAATTGAGGTTTACATCTACCCTAAAGGTAAAACATTTTTGACAACTATCCCTGTTTAAAGTCCAAATTAAAAAAAAATCAGTTTCTATACTGTAATGAAAATATTTCTTCAATTAATCTTACGGTTTTGCAGAAAACCAAATTGGAACTCGTTTAATTGACATTTTTAAATAAATAAAAGACGATTAAATATTACTCTCCGGAAAAACTTTTAAAAGAAATTACGAGACATTTACCGTTTTAATTGTTGTAACAACAAAGAATAAAATTTATAAAGTTTAAGTCTTCATTTAATATAATGTTTTCTATGTACCTACATAATATTATGTCACTGGCAAATAATCATTTCATATATTTTAATTAAATAAAACTTTATAGATATGTCTTATACAAATCTTCGATTGTATTAGCATCTAATATATTGATGATTAAATTTAAAAATATTTGTAATCCTATCACTTACGTCTTTTGATAAAAATTTTGATGAAAATATTCACACACGTGTGATAATTTTTTTACGGAGATTTTTATCAAATACATATATCTATTGTGAGTACAAGCAAAAAAAAATTCTGTCTTACGACGTATAAATTCGAAGATCATTTCAAAAACAAAAAATGGTGAACGATTTTGTTCACAATCGTCAACAGTCTTCAAAGAGCTCTTGTGTCATGATTTCAATGGAAGGTCTTAAAGGAATAAAAAAAATAATAATAATAAAAAAACTAACAAATTCAAAAAAGTAAAAAAAAAAATTTGATACGAACGAATAAGATAGAATTTAACAGCTGCATGGTATACATACACCGTGTTTATAATATTGGCGCACGGACTATGGTAGAATATAAATATAGCGTATATGGGGGCGGTAACGCGCAGCAGCCGCTGACGAAATGAAAATAACAATAAATAATATAATAGTAGGTACGGCTACGGGAAGTTGTGTGATATCAAAATGTGTGCAGCAATACCGGTATTATAGTGTGTGCATACCCTATAATAATAGTATCATAATGATCGAGACGATGAGATATAATATCGTCTCGATCTTCCCGCGGGGACTTTAAAGCCATCGTAATGTATTCATTAAACGTTGTACGAAATATTATTTTATGCGTCTTCTCCCCGTGTTACAGCGTGAGAGTGTCGACGTCACGCGTGCAATAAAATCGAACCGTACAATGTGTGAATAAATTCTGGACTCTATCGACACCCTCGCAATAATAAGTCTAATTAATTATGAGCGTGCATTACAAGAAAGGTATGTGGGAATTGGCGGTAGGTAAGATTTAAAAATAATGTACCTACGGCAATACATAATATACATAACAAAACTTAAGTTTTTAAATTCATCTTGTTCAGTTTTACACGTTTCTCAAAATGGAGACCAACACGAGGCGGTTGTAGTAATTAGATAGATTTTCAAACTAAACGTTTATGAAGTTATAATATTGTACATACAACTCATTATTTATTAGGTTCAACGGTAGAGACCGATTGGGACTTTGGAAAACGAACTGAATTCTTGATAAGCTGACCATTTAATTTAAAGAAATACATTTAGTTTTGAATAACTGTTTAATGGTAAGAAATAGTATATTTTTTTATTGAATTTATGGTGGAAAAATTGTCAGTAGAAATATATTATTATAATGAAATAATTATATCAAACAAAGCAGTAATTAAAATTTAATTATTAATTTATTTGGATGTCTTAGAAAACTATGATATTATGCGTGAGTAAAATAATCAAATATTGAAAAGATCCAAAACTGCCAATAAATTAAATACCTATACAGTTCAAACATTAATTTGTATTTAAATGTGCCAGTGTTAATATTTTTTTGATGCCACTTTTTATGGTACCCTTTACGCGGCGCAGTTTAACTACTAACTACGTATTACATAACAACATGATTTATTACTCTCAAAAACTACTTCCATGCCAAAGAATTCAACTAACGTGCAATACAGTGCAATATTGCCAATAAATAAGGAACTCGTTTTTTCCTCTTTCATTTGTTTTAGATACAACTTTTTTGACTTAACAACTAGCATAAGTTTCAAAATCAAATCTTTCGAAAAACACTAGATTTTCACCGAAAAATTTTATACCGTCATGTTAGTATATTACATGATACCAGTAATATTAACGTAATATTTGAATGTTATACATGCCCTGAGGATCTTTACAAATAATTACTACTAAATATAAACATCAGCTTCGTATTATAACATATCAACATCGGATTCTGATTTTCGGAGCTGATTTTAATCTTTGTGACGAAAAACAGTGCACGGCGACGACCACATAGGCAATTATAAAACCTTCGTAGATCGTATACAAGGATTAATGTTGCCTTTGGAATGTATTGCTGTAATTTTTTTAACGATCCGTCAGCAATAAATGTAGCGAGTTCACCATTGAAAATAGTGCTATTTTTAATGAGAAAAAAAACTGTTGCCATAATCGTAGTAGTCTTCGATATTATTGTCGAGTTGTAAATAATACTACGTACCTACATATTAATCGTATTTAGCACACTCGAGAAGTTTTGATAACACATTTCAACTTATTAATAACGTAAGTATATCAAAGACACATTGAATTATGTTCGTGCACCAATCCCGATAAAAGAACGCATGAATTATTTATCATATTTGCAACGCTGAAAAAAGATGACGAAAATCTCCTCGAGGACACGTGTTACTGTAACAAAATTATCAATAATTTAATTTGTTGTTCATTTTATTACACTAACAGTCGATATGCCGATTAATAGCCGCTTTAAGATGAAATACGGCGTTTCACGCATTTTCAATAATACGAATTTTATTGTGGTAATAGCTTTAGATATTTTTATCGTCATTTATGTTCACTTTCGAATAACTCATTGAATTATGATGTTGTGTTATAACTTATAATCATTAATAATCGTTCGTCACGTTCAAAAACTTACGTGTGAAACAAACCCTACTACAGATTACACATAATACTTAAACAATTATATGATCACAACTTTTATAAATATTTAGGAATATAATAATACTAATAACTATTATGACATTTACATATAATATACGAGTTATATGTGTGTGATCTTATTACAGTGACGTATTTAGAGGGGGGTTTTGGATGTTAACCCTCCCCCCTTAAATGTCTTTTGTTAATAAATAAAAATATTTTTAAATTAAAATAAAGCTAAATTAAATGTATTCTGGTTATAAAACCTCTTTGAAATTCAATTCTATTTACGCCACTAACTTGTTAGAGTGAACTTCTTTCCAAATGAAATACAGTCTAGACAATTTCAACACTTTTGTTTCTAACTTATAAACAGAAACAATTTCTAATCTGTAGACAGTACTACATTTTATTTATGTAATTTTTGGAATACCTACTCTAACCATTTTAAATAATAAACATTTCAATTGTAACTTCCTTTAAAAAATACTTATGAATTAAAAAGGTTAAATATATAAATATGAATAAAATCCACAATATTATAAATATCAAAAAATACGAGTAGGTGTACCACAAGAGCAAGGTTTCCCTGACTAAGTGATATCAACTTTATGGTTGAGTGAGCCTCTATGAAATAGTTGGCTTTTTACGGTAAAGTTAATCTCACCAAGACTGGGGAGTACTCTATAAAAGTGCCAAAGTACCTCTATGGTGATGCGGATACTCTATGTCAGGGGTCGGCAAGTAATTTCTATTGGAGTCCAAAAAACTAATACAATACGTTAACGGGATCCCTAGAAAAAAATTCATTTTATGACATTATTCAATAGTTGTTACTAAAATGTTAAAAACTATTTGAAGAGTAAACATGACTTGTAATTTTATATGAGCAATTGCATTTCTTGTCTTCGGCTAGTTACTTGAAATTGGGAACTATTGTAGAACATCAAATACGTTATATGCTCTCAAGGTTCAAGGTGAGAATCCGTTAACTTTGTTCTTTACTTGTTTATAAAAAAAATGTATTTTACAAAATTACGTCTTTTTTAATCATCACAATGGATATTAAAATAACGTGCACACTAAACTATCAAAGAAAGATATGTTGACGGTCCAGTTATCGACCGTTGCTCTATGTCAAAATGAGTTCTTCATGGGTTTCAGGTATTTATTTGTTTAGTATCCGTGGTAAAGTTAGCCCTATATTATGTTATTTATGAAATTCAATCACCTAAACCGGTACAGATGTCAAAAGAAACTTACCGGTGTGTTTGCTCCATTTAATGCCAGTATTTTATTGTTAAAAACATAAACAAATTTCTCGACTCCAAAAATAAAATTCGCAATGCTCGCGGCAGTAATCATAATGCAGTATTTTTTTGCAAACAATTTTTTTTTTTTTTAATTCTTTATATTTTGTATTATGTATTATTGTATTATATATTATAATATATAATATAAGGTTAATTAATGTATAATAGGTTAGGATTAGGTTAGGTTAGGCTATTAACCTAAGTAATTTCCTAGGTTATTAACTAACTAATTACATATGTTATTATACATTAATAATATATGTAATTATTATTAATATATAATAATTACATATTTGTATTATTGTATTATGGAGATGGTTATAAATGAAATGTGTAAACCCTATTTTTAACTGAGAATGTTTGTGACGTAGATACCTATATTAATAAAGCACTACTTATAATCGATTAAATTTTTTAATGCTCCCGGCCTATAAAATTTTCACTGCACATGAATTGCGTCCCGAAATCCCTTTTCCACATGAATTGCGTCCCAAAGATATTTAACGACTACTCGAATTGCGTCCCAATCATATTTAACGACTACACGAATTGCGTCCCAACACTCCCAACCATATTTAACAACTACACGAATGGCGACCCAACGTAAAAACATTGTTTTGTTGCGAAATTTGTATCCATTTATATTAAATAAAGTTTCCATTTTTTCTCTTAGAGCCACTGATGTCATTTTTTTTTTAAATTATGAAAATTTGAAAATTATCAACAAAATATCAAACAAAATGTTACAGTATTACACTCCAAAATTCACGCCGACAACACAATCAAACTAAATGTTACAGTATTACACACCAAAATTCACGCCAGCAACTCAATCAAAAAAAAAAATTGTACACAATTACATTCGCGGCCACAACACTATCCACACTAAAAGACGTATAATCTGCTTAAAAGTTACCTTACTATTTGAAATAGAATTGGGAAAAAAATATTATTATAAAATAGTCGTTTGGATAAAGTCGGACGCAACTCGTGTAATTATTTAGATAAAGTCGGACGCAATTCGTGTACCTCCTTATCGATTTTTAAATTTCGGGACGCAATTCGTGTGCAGCCAAAATTTTAAATCCAACCAGTTTTACGTCTAATGCAAGGTTATTTGTTGTTACGTTTTATAATTATTGCAAACAATATTAATCATACACTATTATTGTATTTATATCATTGTCAAGAATTAATTATTTATAATTTTATAATATACCTATGATTAAAACAAATACATAATATGAACGAACAATAAAAACATTTCAACAACAATTTACATCACAGTAGTAATTACGAGTATAAGGTTAACAAGTATAGGTACCTACGTAATGCGAATTGAATCATTTTAAGAGGCGTTTACGACATGTTGAAGTTTTTGAATTTTTAAACTGAGAACTAATGCATCAGTAAGATTCACAAGTAGACGTAATATTTTGATTTACGACAAACGTTTTGGCACACACGAAGATATTCGTATTAGTGTGATCCGTACACAGAAACGTATCCGAATGGTCGCATCGAAAAATACACATCATCATACACACACGAGCGTGTGCGTCGCCGCCACGACGGTTAATAATAATAATTGGTGTTTAGTCGTCGATAACTTGGATAGACGATGATAAATATTACTACGGTATTGAGGTATGTGTTGCTTGCGATACGCCGCCGGTAAACCCGGAGATGCCCGATTGCGGCCCGAATTTAAGTAGCCTGATTGTGGCCTGAACATGGGTATCTCGACTGCGTCCCGACGCACATTGGTTTCCTAACCAACTTATAAATGTATATAATGAGTGAAATAAATCATAAAAATTATAAATATGTGATAAATTATTATTTTTTACACGTAATAGCACAAAATATCAATTAATGAAAACATTTACGTGAATGTAATTCAAAGTTCAGAAAATATGTTTTTATGATAAATGGGTTTCACAATGAATTGAGGGTCGTTATCGATGTAATTGGGCCAGTGCATGGTCACTCCTCCCCAGAACAAGCATAGCGATTGCGGGTGGCTAGCCGTATTAGCATCACCTATCTCAGCTTTTATTTGCGCAGAGTGCCACCAAAAAAAAAAAAAAAAAAAAAAAACTAGCCTAGAAACTAAACTAGAGTTTTTCCATCATAATACGTATACTAGATGTCGTGTATTAGATACGTTTAACGCGATCGGGTAATCAATTTCGTTAATTGTTCTTCGAAAACGGTTTTAAAACCTGTTGTGTTTATGAGCCACGATAGGGACGATAAAAAGGAAAAACGGTCACATCAGGCGATCCTGGGTGTTAACCGGCGACGGTGGTAAAGGATTAATTGTTGCAGAATCGTGATATTTACTATTTGCGCTGCATTGCGACGCGATCGTTTTGCTGGTGGCGTACGGGACGGGTGCGGTATAGGCATGTCTGACCTACACGCGGTGTAGCCGTGCGCTCGTTCGCAAAGCGCCGCGAAAATAAAAAAAGAAAAAGACACGACGCGTACGTGCATAAAAAACGTGCGACCCCTGAACGACCGTCGCGCGTAATACAAGTAGCAGCGCACCATACAGAGATTTAATCGACTGTTTATTGTTGCACCGCGGTCACGTGCAGCGGCGGCGTTTACGTGAAAAACCGGGCCGTTGCCGGATCGACGCGTACCGATCGGATTTGCATATACTATTATTATACACCGTGAATTATATAATAAATATTATCTCCACGGACTCGGGAAAGAAAAAAAAAAAGGAGAAAAAAATCGCACACGATGCCGGCCCGGGAGACGGGGATAAAAGAGTCGGCGCCGCCTCCGGCAGCGAACGGTAACCGTGCTCACGACGTCGCGTCGGCCGTGTGTATAATATGCGCGGGGCGGCGGCGGCCTGTCGCACTCGGACGTTTCGCGCGTCATTTGCATTTTCACAAACACGGCGGCGGTCGTGCAATATTATCGCTCGACGACGACGACAGGGCCACCACGACGACGTATAGGTACTTATTAACGCGAACATACGATGTGTGTAATGGTAATGAGCATGTTGATTTGCTGGCTGGCTCCACCGCCAACCAGTCTTACTCGGGCCCACTGTGGTGTCCTTATACAGATTTAGTTTCTATACATCTCACATCTATACAGGAGATATGGAAGTTAGAATGGAATGCCCTGCCAGAGTCCTATGCTTTTGGTTATAGGTCATTAATTAAAAACATCCCTAATCAACCATGGTTTCAATCCCTAAAGATAAGCCGCGCTGCCATAACTAAATTCTCCAGACTACTTTACGGGCCACAGTCTACTACCACACCACTCGTTTAAATTGGGACTGAACAGTAGCACGTATTGTCCCCTACCCAACTGTGGAGGAGAATACTGTGACTTCCAACACCTACTCACAAATTGTCCTTCTCTTTCTATTCAAAGATCTCAGCTAAAGACTCTCTTTTCTACCTCTGGTATAAATTTTTCTGTCATTGATGCGCTTTCAACAGTAAATGCTAATATAATCATACATACACTAAAATTTGTTCTGCAATCAGGTCTCCGAATCTAAGAGTGTGAGCTTTACCATCTTATATTTGTTTTTTTTTTTCTCTCAGATTTTTATACATAACTGTTGAGGTATTATAATTTAATGTTAAAACCTCTTTAAAATAAAAAATAAAAAAATACGATGTGTGTGTGTGTGTGTATGTCCCATTGTTTGCGTCGACGGTCGTGTGTTACGGTGACGACGTTTTTATGTGCACCGCTTTGACGTGTCCCGTCAGCCGTCCAACGTATACGGACGCGCTAGAGTTTCTCGTACATGCACCCGCGCACCGGGGTAATTAACCAGGTAATAATATTATCACGTCGAGTGTGTGCGCGTACGATTTCACCGGAGGCGTCTTTAAGGGACCACGGGAGGCTTGGGTTCCGGGAGATGAAAAATCAAGAGGGGGTAAATCGTTAAGATCGTTTAGATGCACTATGGTTTTTGGCTAATGAAATAAAAATATAATGTGAAATTAATGATAAATTAAATACTATTGTGTTTTGAGATATTACCACGTTTTATGTGCCTACCTGCTATGAATTATATAATATTATCAGGATTTGTATTTTGTATCCGTATTGTGTGAAAATCGTGTTCACATTTTTTTTCTGATCCTATTCTCAACTGTTCTGCAGAAACATATTTTTGAATTTAAAAAATATCAAGTCTTATTTGATATCAAGAACTTCTAGCGAAATGCTAAGGTCTTTGGTTATTTAAACCACAGAATCACATTTTTCCAAATAAATTAAATTACCTTCAATGATATCCGTTGATGCATTTCCCAAATACAATGAAAAAACTCGGCGTAAACATTATTCATTTGATTTCAATTTTCTTCGTTCAAAGTCACATTTCGTGCATCAGTTTTAAAGATTCATGAAAATATGTTTTACATTTTTATAAAAAGTTCCTACAAATTTGTACTATAAAATCTAATTTGAATACATTTTGTATGCTTAAGATAAGTTATTACACGTCGACATAATATGTATATCGGTATATATATTTTGAATACCAAATATGTTTTTCATGTGTAGAGAAGAATTCATTTCAAAGGTAAACTATACAAAAGACATATCATTATGTTTTTTTACGTATTTAACGTTATATTATCCATCAAGTAAAAATCGCAAAAATACGTATTTCTATTGTAAAATTTTTTGTTTAACATAAAATTATTAATTAATATTTTTTATTGATTATTCTCATTTAAAGTATTCAAATTTATAATTTATTTCTCAATATCTCTTAGTATTATAGGTAACATAATCAGATCGAGTTTTTCGACTTGAAAATAATTCACCATACATATTGAAAAATTTTTATATTTAAATCATTCTGATAACATATGTTGAAGTGCATTAAGCACAATAGTATAATATGTTACATTAGGTAAAATAACTCTGATTTTTAGTGTAATGGAATGGTATACGTAGTTTAAACACTTTTTTTAATCATTATGATTATATTTTCTACGAATCAATTAGCGGGAAAACACGCGATGAAGTGAGCAGAAATGATCGCACTATGTTGACAAGCCATGTTGACGTTTTGAGGTAAAATTTAAAATTCTAAAAAAAAAACATTTAAAATGTCACCCTTTCCTAGATTCATATCTGCAGACTGCACACACCTATTATAATACGTTTACTTAAAGCGAGTCGAATAGATCGCTTGCAGTTTTCGATCGGCGGCGCGATCAAAAGAACGTGCACACCGTGGAGAAAGTGCAGTGAATATGGTTGGACGGAGGCTGGGGCTTGGGGTCGTAGGTATTATTCTGTCCTCCTTTACGGATTTTCCGCGGAGGTCGTCGCAAACACGATCGGACACCACGTCAGCGCGCAAGTACTCGTATAAGCCGTTGTCGAAACAACGGACCGGGTCCGTCTGTGACCATAATCGGTTGAAAATCAACTGTGTCTGTACATGTCATTGTCGTGCACTCGGCATCATCGACGTCATTGATTGAATATTAATGCCAGCACTCAATTTAACTATTATGTCACTCATGCTTGAACTGTGCACTCGTCTTACGATCCAAGATCCAAGACGTGTATAGTCTGTACAGCAGTACATTATACTCGTCGTTCCAACGTAACACGAGTAAATAATTATAAATAATATGCGTTTAGACTTAATTCGTATATATTCGCTATTCGTGGATTTTTTCGGTTTTGAGTGACGTTGGTTTGTGGTAATACGGTGATACCGAGGTCCACTACCGCGTAGTTTACATACAATTAAAAAAAATGACATCATTATATGGGAAATTGGAAGTTTATACTCGCGTGATTGTCTAACATTCGTTTAAACTTCAAGATAAATAATAATACTTGAATCAGTAAATTATATCTGTCTAAATTTAGTTTGGCAGACTATTTATTAAGTAATTTTATTATTTTTAAATTTTGTTTACATGCTTTTATTTGAGCAATCTTTTGCAATAATTGAAAATGTAATCATCACGAACGTGATTGATAAAACAGTAAATAATACAGGAGGAACAAAGAGAATGGAGTCTCTTAAAGTCTTAAAGCTTAGTGAAGGAACTTTGTCTAAATAATAAGTAACACTATACCGAGTCCACAAGCGTAGATAATTTTTTTCATTTTTCTTTTCTACAAATCATGTTGAGATGATAAGATCTCAACACCATAACACCATTGCTTTTCTAATTTTTTTGAGACGTTTCAATGACTTTATATAGGTACCTATTTTAACGATATAAGTGAATTGGAACGGTGGTATAATCGGTGCTATTGAAGCGTTTGTAGTGAAGTTTAGCAAGTTCGGTGACGGTGGGTATTTTAAATCTGCGTAAAGAGATTTATTAGTCATTGAACGAATGTTTAGAAATTGTATGAAGGACTTTTGAGGGAAATCTCTAGAAACGTGGATGCTATTATGTTCAGATGAGTCCAGATGGTCATAGCAATCCTAAATAGTAAACTTCGTATTTTCGTAACGGCTTTAAGAAAAAAAAAAGCTTGTATATATATACATATACGTATAGTTTTTTCTATACTAACAATATGAATAATTAAAAAGATAAAGGTAATGTGTTAGATATCGCATTGTGTTCACGAGAGATGTGAGAAAAACGATACTGCACGTGAAAATAAACGTATACACATAATCGAAAATGCGTGTATATTGTATTATACATAAGCATGAATAACACATAACATTATTTTATGTACACTGGGCAGTGGTTACGGATAAGACGCCTGGTGGGCGCATCGCGATTATTCACAGTGATAGACACTTTGAAATTTATACCACGATATTTGCAATTTGTATTTTATTTTTTTATTATTATTCGACTTGTTACATGAATATTTTATTATAACCATATTATTATTGTTATGAGATAATATTATTATTGTTGTGCATGGGTATAGGATAACGTATTGTGTTAATACGCGAGCACGCATTCCAAAAATTTTACGACCACGACCACGAAGACGTTCGGCGTGACCTGTTGTATGCAAGCGAATGATTTAAATCACTCTCGTGTGAGTCACTGCGCGCTCGTTTCTCTCACGCTGCAAATCGCCACAATCGCCGCGCCAGTTCTGAATAGATTTTTGGTTTTTTAATATTCACGTATGATACACACATTTGAACACAACTTCTAAACACAAAGTTTATTTTTGAGAAATGCCGATCATCGTTTAAATAAATGTTTAGTAAATCTATTAAGATAATTTATGTTTGGAATGTTTAGATAAAAACTTAAAATAATTAAAAAAAAAAAAAACATTTTTAGCTATAAGAGACATTGTTTCCTTGCATTGTTAATTTTCTCTTACCTGAAGGTAATTTTCTCTTCACGTCTCGGGAGAATCTTGTCTCTAATCACCCATATAACGTGTTATTTTACATCAAATGTAAGATTATTTTAAATTAAAGTTCCTCTACAAAAATAATTACAGTAAGCGTGAATGGCGCACTGCACAAACTCGTAGAAATGAGAGAAAGAGAGAGAGGGGACAATTCAAAGTGAACGGAGCAAACACAACAAAATTCTTTATCTGTTTTCATGTTTAACATAATTATTGAATATATTAATGTTAATGCCATGACCGCAACTCAAAACAAATAGTCAGCAGAGACTTAATATCCTCATTTTACTTATCTAAACATACTTATATCAACTTCATTATAAGTATTACCCAATCGTACTGAGAAATTTCTTTTATCATACACGTCGGGTTGTAGTTCTCTTGTCACATATCGATGACACCCAGCTGCGCCTTCTATAACTCGGTAGACGTGGCCCGCCGGAACGAGTTAGTTTGTCTCGAGCCCGACAAACCGTTTAATTTGAAAATGTGAAGTGATCGATAAATTCTGCGAGGAGAAGCTTCTAATTTATAAATATTAATCACTTAACTATTGACTCATGGTAATACATATTGAACTATTGACCTATTCAGATGAGTACGCTACGTGTGCTTAAAATGAATGTACGGATCACAAAATTGGGCAAAATCCATTAACGTATACACAACATTAACGCTGTTTTTTTTTTTTTTGTTCATCTATGTACGTTATACTACTAATTGTCTGTAGACAGTATTGTGTATTGTTATTTGTTTATTGTACACAGTACTTGGATTGAAAAAATAAAAGAAGGGGACTTTTTGATTAAAAAGAAAATTAACGTCCCTTGCAATTATAAAGTCAACCTTATCCGTTCCGGGACTTTTGAGTAGAACGAAAAAGCTAAACGTACTGCGATTAAATTAATTATTTTTTAAACATTGGTAATTTTATTTATATCCATACTAATAATTGTAATTAGTTAAATTAAAACATGCAAATTAATTTATATTGATGAAGATTATTAATTTAGTCTAGTCAAGTATAGTAATACTGCAATGTGTTTGAATATAAGGTTTCTTCACCCTGTGCCACGGATGCATTTAACTATGAAATTACGTTTATCGGCTATGATTACACGTGATGCTGCAGTAATGCAGTTAACACATAGTAGGTATAGTTTTTTGACACGAATTTGGAACACGGATGTAGAGGTATGTAGAGGTAAACTATTGTACAGTATTAGATTACAATACATTATAATAGATTAAAAAACAGATATTTAAGTATTGTTTGTGTATGTGTGTATGTGTACACTTATCAGACATGAGACAAGCTGATTTTCGTAAAACAGGTTCGTATTTTTACAGGTCAGCAGTAAACACGAGTGACCCTTACCGGAATTTTTTATTGTTGTGTACACTATTATATATATGTGTGTGTGTAATGTACATTGTACATAGTATGTATTTATATAAATATAATTATGTATATTTACAGTTTATCCACACTCATACGTCATACATACACTATACAGCTCGTATAATACATTATTCGAGATGAAAACATAGCGTTGCGAATTCATGGTGTATTCATGTTTCACCTATAAGAACTAGTCCTCCGGCTTTTCTTAAATACATAATTCAATAATATATGCATGTGTGTATTTATATATATATATATATACGTTAAATTTAAATTAAAAACCATACATCATATCAATGCCGGTCTATTGATTTGGAGACCTAGTACAGAAATTTGCGTAGCTCCCATTAATTTCAAAAATAGTGATTTATAAAACATGTAGGTATACATTACATCTATAATTTGACTTAAAATACAAAAAAAACAAAATAAATGCTATTATATATATTAAAATGTTATTATGTGAATTGAAAATTACAAATAATATGTAGGTATAATATATGTACCTACATTCCAAATAAAACGCATACAAATATAAATAATTGCTACTATAGGTATATGTTTAGTAATAGTTTATAAGCGGAGAATGTAAGTTGCGTCCCAATAAAAAGGTCACTATAACAACATACGTAAGTTGCGGCCCGTATTTTATCAGGTACTACGTAAGTTGCGGCCCGTGTTCTTTTTGTGTATACGTAAATTGCGTCCCGTGTGTCTGTTATCTATCGATAATTGCGTCCGACGGAAAATTGCTCAAATTTATTTATAAGCAATATACAGCAGATAACATCATAAATATCTAACAAGATAAAGCAGAGACGTACAACGAACACAAGAATGTCATGTTAGTTCACCGATAACTGTTCTATACGTGTGCGCGAATAAGTTGGTGATTTTGTGTACTTACAATGGACGTGATGACAAGTGAAAAAAATAAAACAATAAAATTAATTGGTGGTTATAAATTTCGATTTCATAAGTTTTTGAAAAATGATATTGAACGTTGGTGTTGCACCGTCAAAACGTGTAAGTGCTTTTCAAAATTCAATAGCCTTAATTCTGTGATTGAAAGTGTTAATGAACATAATCATGAACCATTACCAGAAAATATTTTAAGTAGACAAAAACTTAGTAATAATTTAAAACGAAAAGCAGTAGATGACATGTTCACTAGACCATCAAAACTGTTACATTCTGAACTGAAAAATGATGATATTGAAAATATAACTACTAAAGAGGTTTTATTAATAAAAAGAAATATCCATAATGCTCGATCTTCAAAGTTGCCCAAATTACCTAATACATTAACCCAAATTCACGACACTTTCAAAAATATGAAATTTAAAACTATTAGAGGTGAAGATTTTTTGTTAGTGAATAATAACGAAACAAATATATTAGGATTCTCGACAATTCGTAATTTACAAGCTTTATGCAGTTTAAACACGATATTTGTAGACGGTACTTTCAAAAGTTGCCCAAAATTATATTATCAATTGTTTACTATTCACGGTGTAATAAATAATAATTATGTCTCACTTGTTTATTTTTTGCTGCCATCAAAATCAACTAATTGCTATACTGCTGCATTTCAACATTTAATAGAAGAATGTATAAAAAATGATATGCTATTAAACCCGGTTCGAATGTATGTAGATTTTGAAAAGGCTATACATGCTGCTGCAAATACTGTCTGGCCTTCTATACAAGTAAAGGGGTGTAGATTCCATCTAGGACAAAGTTGGCACAGACAAATACAACAGCTAGGGCTTAGTACCAATTATAAAAAAAAAAATACAGAAATAAGTAATTTTTTACAACTATTTTTAGGACTTCCTTTCTTAAATCCACATGATATTGAAAACTGTTTTACCGAAGACATTATGGCAATTCAACCACAAGATTCTAAAGTATTAGAATTTACTGATTATATATTAGACTCATATATAAAAAATAACGCTGACTTTCCACCAGAAATGTGGGCAGAATATTCATCATCGACATTACGTACGACAAACAATTGTGAATCGTTCCACAGAAAAATAATAATTCATTTAATTCTTCTCACCCAAATATTTTTAATTTTATAGATGTTTTAAAAAATATACAAACTGATACGTATATAGCTTTACAGAGTCACGGTTCAAGAAAGAGAATGGTAATTGAAAAAGAAGAATATATTAAACAAAAAATGAAAGAATTAGAAAATAAAAAAATTACCCAAATTGAATTTGTGAGGCATATGTCCTTCAAATTTTGTCCTGCTTTTAAGTTATAAGTTTTAAAATTTAAAATATAAAAATAAATAATGTAAACAAACAAATATTTTACAAAAACAATATGCTGAATAATAATAATAATAATAAAACCAATATTTTTAACCATACCAATATTATAACAATAATGTTGACAGTCCTAAGTCTGATAAAATGGGAAGGAAAATATTGGTTGTAATGCAATTTTCATATTATGCACAACAAATACTAGGGACAACATTTAGGTATACACAAAAAATAATCGGGACGCAATTTACGTATACACAAAAAAAACACGGGCCGCAACTTACGTAGTACCTGATAAAATGCGGGCCGCAATTTACATCAAAAAGGTACATTGGGACGCAACTTACAGTCACCCGTTTATAAGCATACTAGCTCGGAAACGGGCGAGAAAGTATTGGACAATTTTAGAATTTTAATTTTTCTAGGAAGTTCTACTTGTAGTGGGTCACATTATTCTATTACGGGGACATAATTATATCTCAGACATTTTAAAAATAAAATTAATTTTAAATAAATAGTAAGAAAATCTAGATAATAAATAATATTTAATAAACACTCGTTACTCCGCGCTCTTAACTCGTAATTTAGAACGGCTTGCACAGTCTACAGAGAATATTATAATTTATAACTGATAATAATAAATAATAATAATATGATTATTAATATTGTGACTAACATAATAACATTAAAACTAACATAAGAATCACGATTAAAGATATAAGATAAGAAATAATGATAAGAATAGAGTGTTCATCCATAGAGTAACTCTATGTACTCATCACGATTGTAGATTTGTAGATAGAACCACAGAATAAGTTAAAGTGAGTGCACAGATATAATATGTAATTATATTATAAGAAAAATATAATTTCATATTATATATCTGTGAGGAGTGAGTGTAAGTTAGATAATAGACAAATATGTGATAATTGTTGTTACCATTATTTAAAAAATATAATTTAATCACGGTGTTCACTGTGATTTTTATCGTTTGACATTATTTATACATTCTAAGAATACAAATTTTTGAGGGTGCCAAATAATAATATTGCACCTCCAAAAAATTCCAGGGGGTGCAAGTGCACCCCCGTGCACCCCCGAGGGCCGAGATTTCGCCTATGTCCTCAACGAAGAAGGACGTAACTCACTTTTTATCATTTTTCAGTTTATCTAATCATCTTGTTACGTTTTTTTCTTCTTATCTTCCCATGAAAACGGCAGTATCTCTATTTTACAATGGATCTTATAAACATCGAATAATTATAAACTTCCAATATTGCCTTTCCCGCCGAAAACGACGTATCTCTTTAGTTACGTCCTTTTAAAATAATTATTTCCCACGAAAAGAGACGTAACTCAGTTTCTATTTTTAAAATTGGTAAAAAATACAATTAACTTAGATAATAATGATCGTATTGGATATTACCGTACTATTACCATATTACCATATAATTGAATTATGATGATAATGTCATTATCATGTCGACTATAAAATAGTCATAAATAAACAACATAATATTTTTCATTAATAGTGGCTTATATTTTGTTTATTGTCAAACTTTTATAAACTTATTATTAAAAATAAGGTATATAATATTTTACTTTTATTAATATATTGTTCAATGATGATCAATGATCATTGATCTTTATTCAATATCATTATATTATTCACTTTTTTTAATTACCTTTTGTTAAAATGAATCGGTTATTTGGAAAAGGGAACATGTCCAATATTTTGACATTTTCAGATTTTTATGTAACTATGTTATTTGTTCATGAACTCATTATTTGGTGTAAAAACGAAATATATCCGCGTGTTTTTGTAGTAACAGCTGGCGGGTCAACTTTTCGTTAATTTCGAAAAGGGAACATCTACTGGATATGTTACCTTATCGAAATCATAACGTAGTGATAAAAATAAAGCACAAGCACTTAGATAATACATACATAATACATACATATAATACATATATGTATTATCTAAGCACAAGCAGCTGATTAATAGCATCTATCGACGTATTATTATCGTATTATAACCATAGGCGGAGATTGGGGGGTGCTTGGGGGTGCTTAGCCCCCCCAAAAAGATCGAAAGCCCCCCCCAAAATTATTGAACATTTTTCAGTCACGTGGACGGCCGAACTTCGGACTTATTTTACAACAATTGCCAAAATCTTGGAACTTTACAAGCTAATATTTTTTCCCGAAATGTTGTCAATCTAATTCAATATAATAATTATTAAAACATAATATTGTAGCATTTTTAGCACCTACTCGAATGAGATTGAAAATGAATCTGGTAAAGATGTAAATGAAGCAATTGGAAAATATTTTGATAGTTGATAATTTAATGTTTCAATTTATAGATTATAGATACTTGTTGAGAATTTGAAGTTAATTTGTACTTATTCATTATTATTTTTTCAGGAATTTTAACCAATATGAGAAAAAGACAATTCATTGTATATTTGTTTCTTTTACATAAATTTTTATCAATAATTAATATTTTAACAAACAAATGGCAAGAAAAATCTTCGACCCTGGGAAATTCTGAAATTATTATTAAATCTGTAATCAAATCCTTAGAAGATTATAAAACCATTGCATGTTTTGCTGAAATTTGGTTGGATATAAATAAATTTGCAACAGTCAATAATATATCTATTGAAAATCCATGCCAAGGTATACCTAATTAACTGATTACTAAACTATGTTATTTTTAAAAATAATTGCTGTATTAATTATATTTAATTTAAAATTTAGGAAATAAAAAAAAAAGGAAAGAACCAAATGATCTTAAAAATTTTATTATCACTGCTCAAATAAATGCTTTAAAAGTGCATATTATGTAGTTAGTAATGCGTATTTACTATTTAGTAGCTTTCCTTTTTAGTAGGTAATGTAGCAGTTAATGTATATTGAAGGTAATATTGATATTAGTAAGAGGGTGTGGGGGCAAAGCCCCCGCGGCTTGTTTTGCAAAGAAAGATTTAAGCCCCCCCTAAAATTCAATCAAATCTCCGCCTATGATTATAACGTATTTCACGTACATATTTTGAAATATTTTTATCATTTATTACATAGAACCACGCTGAACGTGCTGATATTTTTTCATACTACTATTACTATGGCATTATAATGTATGAACGTCTGTTTACAAACTTTATTGTTTGAGTTCTTTTTTTCTGTAATATTAATATTGTGAATAGATATTTCTTATTACCTACTTTATTATGTCTGATTCCGACAGTAGTGTAGAAAGTGAAAAAAAGAGAAAAAAGATGATTCTAATTTTGAATCTTACAAAGCAAACATTATAAAAAAAGCAAAAATTAAAGGCTTACCTCACACAAATCATGTTGGTAAAGAATTGACTGAAAGACGGTCTGGTTTACCATGCAAGTGAATAATAATATTGTATTTAATATTATTTATAACATTCTTTCTATAATATCATTAATATTTATTTTAGTTGTACGATGAAATGTTCCAATAAATTTACCGAAGAAGAAAAGGAAGTTATTGTGAAATACATTAACAGTTTTGACGAAAAAAACGCACTAGATGTTTATATTCAGAATCTCATTGACGTTGAGGATGTCAAAGATAAGAGAAAACGCAGCGCTGAACCAAAAAAACCAAAAACATACACTTTTAAATACCATGTTCACAAGAACGGACAGCGTATACCAGTTTGCAAAATGGCTTTTATCGGATTACATGGTATAAGTCATAAGAAAGTAAGTATGGTGTTTATGTACATTACAAGCTCAAAATATAACTCCTAAAGACAAACGAGGTAAGTCTATTGGATCTAGACATAACATAATACCTGGAGAGATTTGTGTTAAAATTAAAGAATTTGTTGAACGTTTTGATGCTAAAGACAGTGTTTTGGGTCAAATTTCCAGTTCATCCATCACATTAAGTAAATTTTGAATTCATAACTTTTTTTATAGCATAATTTTAATAAAAATTCTTTTAATGTGAATAATTTTAATAATAAATGTTTCATTTTAATAAAAATACTTTTAAGTATGAATAAGTATGCGTTTTAATTGCTGTCGTCCAAAAAGGTAATTTAAAATTTATGTTAGAAATCAGAAATAAGATATAGCATATTTATATATTATAAATTGTAATATCTGTTTTTAAAATACATAACAGATGGTAACTTAAAATATTTGGGGGGGGGGTGCGCTAGAAAATTGTTGACTCTCAAAGTGGGCAGTGAATGAAATAAGTTTGAGAACCTATGGGTTAAACGATTCTGAGTAATGTTTCACGATTTAAATATACCGTTTAGATGGACCAATTTCTTTAAATAAATAATTAAAGTTGAAAATTGACATTAATAGCAGTTTATTGAGTAAAAATTGTAAAAAAAAATTGCTTTAACGCTTATTGCATAAATCCTTTGTCATGATTTTTGAAATTTTTCAATATCATTACTGAAGTGTAAGTGTGTCAAATGAAATTTCCAGAAGTTTTCATCAAATATTATAACTATAAAGTTACTGGATGAAACTTTTGGACAAAGTTAATTTTAGCGAAAAGTGTATCCAGATAAAAAAAAAAAATAAATAAATAAACTTCATTGTAAAATCATAAGATTCTTCACTTCATTCAGAATCTAAAAATTGATAATTAATTAAAATAAAATTACAATCATGAACGATTGTCTCAATAAACCTAAATAAACATCATCAGTAAAATCTAAAATTAGTAGGTACATGTTGTTCTAAAATAAAAAAATAATTAATGTACATATTATAATGTCAAATCTGAAAATTAAAATATTCGTTGAACTTTATTCGTCGTATTTCGCATAGGCAGCATATTAATTATTACTCGTAATTATTATATGAAGAAGTAACATCGAAATGAATTATGGCAGGTCCTGTGTATTATTGTATATAATACATAAGTATGACGACGTGCACACCGTTTGATTCGTATACATTCCTAGGTGTTTATTTGATTGATTGATTATTGTTTTCAATTTTTTTTTTCTATTAAATTGTAGCCTTTTGATTTATTTTTAAAAGAAAAAGCACGGTGGATAACGAATAAGTAAAGCTTCGTTCGATGTCATAGTTGAGTTAAAAATACCTTCGTGGCCTTTTGGGTTTTCGTTAAAATATCTGAAAAAGACTTCATCTTCAAGCAGCTGATTTGGAGCCATGAGATGCTCTTGGTTCGGCTCCGAGATCGAATATAATTTTTCGTAAACGACCACCACGCGCTATACATCATAATATGATTTCATGAACGAATGCGAGAAAATCGTACATACGTTTAAAAAAATATTTCTAATATTATGATTCGCAAACACCGCGCACCGGATGGCGGTAATGGCTGTATGGAAATCGACTCGGAGGTTAATGTTTGTCAGCGTCGGGCGATGAGTCATCGTGATGTAGGTAAATAAAATATTATAGAACTTGAACAACTTAATAATGACGTGTGTACGAAGTGCAAAGCACTCGACGTAAGTCAGGCATGCCGCCCATGCTCCCCTCCCACACCGGCCACATTCGTCGAGCCTGCGGTGAGGCACGTCACGCGTATTTATAGACATGATTTCTGCAAAGCCGGAAGAAGACCGAAATACCATAAACCAATAGAAACATAATTAAATCCTATGCATCATCTAACTATAAGTGCCGGATCTGAATTCTAATTTTTTTTCCGTACCCGTGCTAAAATATTGAGTAAGCGCCCTCTTATACCAAAGGTATACATAATTTATTTTATTTTATTTTTTATTTATTTTGAAATTCATACATTGAACACTGGGCCCCACTGAGAAAACTCGTGAGAGGCCCCAGGAGTTCTTACATTTTTATAAATTAGTTTCCAACATTTTTATGAAAGTACACTGGTAATTTACAAGATATAACAAAAAGAGAGAAAAAAAATACACAGAATAAATTCGTAGTTTAAATAATAATATGTAGAAATAATCAACGACAAGAAAATATAAACACATTTTGATTACAACAAGTTATACATAGGTAAATATTATAAAATCACATCTTTAATATCAACGTAGAGTAATATAATTTAGCAGTTCTATAATATTTCATTGAAGTCTAATAACCAAAGCGAAATTTTTTTTAAAAATAATTTAAGTTGTAGATTGAGGATATCTGTTGGTATTTTATTCATTATCTTAGTGCCAATTATTTGAAATTGTTTACCTGATATAGTTTTTTTTTTGGCCAATTTACTACATAGTTATTTTTAGAATATCTAGTATTTATACCATGTGATATAGGAGTTAACAAATTGTGTTTTTTTTCAAAAATATAGCGATTGTTTTATAGTATAACTTTTTAACTGATAGCAATTTCAAATTCTTATACAATGTTTCCGTGGGAAATCTTAGAGTTTTGTTTAGAGTCATTTTCAAAATTTGGTTTTGACAAATTTGTAGTTCTGATGAAACGTTATCGAATGCTCCACCCCATCCAACTATACCATATGAAATAATCGATTCTACCAAAGCTATATATGTTAGACGTAACTTGTTTAAGTCTAATATTTTACGAAGGTTTCTAAACATATATATCATTTTTCTTAGTTTTTTACTTAATATATTTATTTAATTTTTCCACCTCATATTACTACAAATTTCTATTCCTAAATATTTGACTGAATTTAGAATATTAACTGATTCACAAGAACAAGATATAGATGAAGAGCAAGATGAATTATGGATTTTTATATTTTTTTTTTTTTGGCAGCATTTTTTCGATTAAAGCATGAGGGACGATACAAGTTTTTTCTAAATTGAGGAATAGATTATTCTCAATTAACCATTGTTTTATTAATTTTAGGTCTTTACTAATTATTTCAAATATTTCTTCCCATGAATCACCTAAACATAACATAACAGTGTCATCCGCATAGCATATAATTTTGCTTGTGAGGGGTAGTGAGTGGATATCATTAATCTGAATATTAAAAAGAATAGGAAAGATAACTGTTCCTTGAGGTAGGTACACCACATTTAATTTAATTTAAAGTACTGATAGTTTCATTAATTTTGACACATTGTTTTCTGTTCGATAAATAAGATGAAAAGAATTTTAAATTATTACCACGTATGCCTAATTGTTTTAGTTTAAGAATAAGAATATTGTGATCAATATTATCAATAGTAGTAGTAAAAGCTTTAGCTAGATCTAGATATACTGTTGTGCATTTTTTATTATCATCTAGTGATCTATAAATAAATTGGGTTAAGTTTTCTATAGCTTGATCAGTGCCCTTACCTGGACGAAAACCATACTGTGACTGATGTAGAAGATTATTATTTCCTAAAAATATGATGTTGATTTTTGATTATTTTTTCAAATATTTTTGTTATATTTGAAATAACAGAAATTGGACGAAAATTATGTATTAAGTCGGAGTTTTTTTTTATGGATAGGAGTTACAATAGATATTTTAAATAAATCCGGTACAACTGATTGTGAAAGACTTAAATTAAATATATGTTTTAATGGGCACACAAGAGATGATTTGTTTTTTTATAAGATGTCGACCGATATGCCATCAATTCCAGGCGAAGACCCATTTTTTAGTTCTAATATATGTTTTATAATTTCTTGTTCATTTGTATATTGGAAATAGTTAAACGATGGTTGATTTGGAGTGTTATTTATTTGTGTCGCCATAAAGTCGTTTCTTATAATATAATATATATAATATTATTTTCTAATTGATTTTCTTTGATTTGTTTTATTAGGTTAGACGCTACATTTATAAAGTAACCATTAAATATATTAGTAATAGTTTCAGTATTTTCTTGGACATTTAGTTTTTCACCTTTATCTGTTATAATGTTTTTGATATTATTGTGTTTTGTATTTCTACTGGTAATATCATTAATTATTTTCCAGCTTAACTTTGGGTTTCTTTTACTTTTATCAAATTCGGTTTTATAGTATTTATTTTTAGCATATTTGATTAACAGTGTGACTATTTTTCTAAATTTTTTATAGTATTGTTTCAAATTATCATTATTATTGTGTTTTTTAGTTTGTAAATGCAGATGATCTCTAAGCCTTATAGCATTAATAAGGGATGATGTAGCCCAAGGTTTAATTTTTTTTTTAACTTTGAAGATATTTTAATAAAACTTCATTTTTAAGCTTGGTATTCTCAACGAATATATCGTCTCGTTGATCTAGTTTTTTATTGATTGACATTAGATTGTTATTAACTTCCTCTTTGTAGTCTAGAAAGTTATTTTTAAGTTCAATTAGAAGATTTCTAATATCATTTAAATTAAGTGTACTTTCGAAGTCATTGCTTTTGTTAGTACATTCAATACATCGCCAAGTTATTTTCTGTTTATTTAAATTATCAAGTTCTTCTTTTCATGTTTTTAAGCATTTAACATGCCAGGTTTTTAGACAATTAGCACATGTAACTGATTGAGCGGAAAATATTTTTGACAAACATGATGTACAAGTAGACATCGTAAATTTAACTCTATACGCGTGAATAAAGATTATCGGAACAGGAAAGCACAAATGACCGTACTGAACAACGTCTAGATAATAACTGATAGAGCCAAAAAATATATACTCTATTATATTTAATTTTTGAGAAGTTTTAGAATATAAATACTTAGAACAATAAATTTGACACTAGAATCATAATGAATAGTATTAAAATCAAGCTACATTGCATCATAAAATACTATTTAAAAAAGATTGTATTGAATATTTTTCATCAATCAATAAACTGTTAAATAGATTACTATTATATATTATAAATTTGGACAAGGCTCCAATTCTAAAATATTATATCCAAAATAATACACCAACACTAGGCACTTAATGATAATTTATAAAACTTGAGACATAATTAAACATTGAATGGCTAATTATAAAACATTAGGTCGAGTTATGTAATTAGAGGTAGGATTTCTAGAATATGGTGAATACTGAACAACATTAATAAGGTAAGCGTTTAACTATCATTAGATGATTACAGATTTAATAAAATTACAGTTAACATTCATCAAAAGACTTAAAGTATGGGAGTAGAGATAAAATAATTATTATGGAATAGGTAGCCACTGAACAGTTATTCACATATCCATAACTTATGAAGAATCCAATTGCCAACAATTACATTATTATACACAATGTTTCAAGATAAGTTAGGATAACTGGAAAATCATATCTTGTTTTTTAATTCTCTTTTATATAAAGTGATGACCAATTATTATAGATTATTATAGATTATACAATTAAAAGATCTTGACAAACAATTTCTCTATTGGTATTTAAATTTTAAATTGTCTTACTCATAATTGTTACTTTATATAAAAAACTTAATTTCTTTAATAAAATATAAAATAGATACAAAATATATAAATTGATAAAATAATAACTACACTAATTTAAATTCCTAGTTGTTTCTCATTTAATATTAGCCAGTCTTTATACTTGGATAGTAGAATATCATCGGGTAGTACTGTTCTCCACTCATTTACACAGAAAATTCTGTATGAATCATTTCCATATTTGCCTATTCCGTACAATTCAATAGGATATTTCCAATTTTTAGATAAAAAGTCTTCTGTAAACAAAATTTAATTCAATGATGACAAAAACTAATAACCATATTTTTCTATTGTTAACAAACCTGTAAATCCCTTAATAGTTTTTACTCGAGTACGTTCTAATCCTAAATTGTTCACTGAACAACGAATATCTAGAGAATCAGCTTTAATCACATCTTCAGGCGTAGGCCATTTTAATAAGAATTCATGAATTTTCGGAATTGCAAGTTTTGCTGAAAAAATAAATATATAATATTCCATTAATAATGTGTACAAGTTATTTTACTCAATCCATTTAATAATTATTTACCAGAGACTTTGGTTAAAAATATAGTAGCAATTAACAGCTGCCAAGGATTATGAAATAAGTCTTCTTGTATAAGAGCATATGGGGACCTAGGTGGAATCCATTGACTACTGGATGGAGTGTCAAAGTAGTGACTGGTGCGAATGGCATTCTGATTTTTAATGACATTTTTGTAAACTAAACCAGGCCGCCGACAATAATGTGTTTTCCGGACCCTTTTCTTAGGATGTAGTGATAAACATTTAAGTTTTGGAGATCCAATAACATTTTCATTATTCTCTTTCTTCATTTCTTACAAAAAAAAAAACATTAAAATAAATTCAAACTTTTAATCTTCACTTCAATTAATATGAGCCAAAATATATAAAGAAGATAGTTTAAATCAAAGTAAAAGTAAAAATATAATATAATGTGTTTTAATTTAGGTATTTAAATAACTTGCAAATTATTTGAAAACTAAAAAAAATGGAAAAATAGAAATATTTTTATAAGGCTCATCAAGTCCATTTCTTCAGTAACAGATAATAGTAGGCGTATAGATATAAGTATTCTGATAATATATGGTATAACTTCATACACTTAATACAAATCTCGGACAAATTTTAAGTTAAAACTGGTTGTAGGAGTCTTACGAGTTGGAATATTTTCACCGAGAGGCGAGAGGTGTCAACAAGAATATGTTGGCAAGAAGTTAAAACCATAACATTATTAAAAACAAATTATTCAATAAAAGGAGACAATTTTTTTCATATAAAATGGTAAATGGGTAAAACACATTGATTTATAGTATATTTTTAATTAAATACGATTTTGACTTTAGATTTGATTTGTAATTGTAAGTTTTGTGTTACTCATTCAGTTACATAAAATACTTGTTATAAATAACAAATATTGTCAAGAATAACGAATATTTCTTACTTGAAAAACAATCTTGCGATTCTTAAACCATTTTAACCAGCAGTGAAAATTTAAATATTTCGTTTTAAATTTCAATATATCTTTGTATAGTGTATATGTGTAATATAGAGTACATAAAGGTAAACACTAAACAGTTTTTAATACTTTGTCAAAAATCAATTGATAACTAGTGATACTGTTATCTTTAAAAAAATAAAATAACATTTAAATGATATCAAGTATAGTCACTATCACTATCTAGAAGATATCCTCTATTAGACCGTGGTCACTACAGTCACTATTAACATTTTTATTATTATGTGCTAATAAGGAACCACGGACTAAGATATATCTTAGTTCGTGTAAGGAACACAAAAACAACTTAACCACACCACGATTCTAGATAGTGCTTAGGTCATAGAGTAATATTACTCTATGGCTTAGATAATTTATTATAATTTCATATTTCAATCAATTGCTCAATTCTTTTGCAACACAAGTTACTATTAGTGAATAAAAAATTGAATTGATAGTACCTATTAGTTTTTTAAGAGATGTGTTAATTTAATGACCCATACTTTTTATTTATACATTTCAAATAAAGATATACATTAATTTGTGTATAGAATAAATACATTATGTTTGTATTAAAAAAAAAATAAGAGATTTTATTTGCATTGTTCAATATATCATTTTGCGATACACATTAAATGTATACCTACTTACACTAAGATTGAATTCACTTTGTCATTTGACAATTTAAATTTTACCAGTGATCAATGCTTGAAGTTAACTGGTTCATTAGTAACTTGAAACAAATTCCTTTGTGAAAAACCATGTTTAAAGAGTCCATAACTTAAAACAATTTAGAAGTTATTACACAAACAATAATCTGTAATTTGCTATAAAATACTATAATTAAAATGATTACTATTAAATATAAGTACACATTATTTTTCTCTCAGGGATATCTTGAAACCTCATTTTTCATAGATCAGATTTATAAATGAAATATGCATAGTGATTTATAATTTTGAACCACAATCTACAGAACACAATTCCTGAGAGTTAAAATTATTTCAATTAAAAAAAATAAAAAATTGCACTGCTCATAGAAATGAATAAAATTAGAGTTTGCCATATTTATATTTTTTTTTATAGTTTAAAGTTAACTTCATATTTTGGTTATGTAGACCAATTTTTATTTTATTATTTTGAATACTAAATTAGTCAGAAATGGATTAAATTAAAAACTTTTTATTTAGATTTTGTTAACATTAATAAATGTTGGTCTTAAATTTCATCTGGTTTCACCTAATTTTTTTCATTAAAATGTTAACTATCAGTGATGCAAATGTTAATAGCTTCATTTAATTACATCTTGATTAAAACAACAGCAATAAATACAATATTAAAAACAATAGAAGAAATATTTTTCTTTTTCTAAATAGCTTTTAAGTATACAAGGAACACAGAATTAAAATATATAGAAACAGTCAAATATGTTTCCAACAATGAAACATATAAATTAATAATAATGCAATTTATTGAATAAAAGTTACAATAGGATAACAGTAAAACAATAGTAATTAAATAATTTTAAATTATACCACAGCATAAGCTATTGGAAAACATAAATAAAGGGATTTGTTAATTTTATCTGGAAATAGAAATAAAAAAAACACAACAAAGAATTAATTTATAATGTAAACACAAAGTACATTTATATTATTGATAATAATTACTCATTATTATGTGTCTTGGGTATCTTGTTTGTCCACCATCACAAAATCATTGCCGGTATGAGACTGCTGGCTACTTGATTCTGTATCAGTTGAAGAGGAATCTTCAGAACATCTAGTTATAAAAATTAGAAAATAGTTCATGAAAAAAAAAAAAAAAAGAATGAAAGAAGAAAAATAATAATTATGATTTTTTTTTTTTTTTAACACTATTTCAGTATAAAAACTGTATAAGCATACAAAATAATATCAACTTAATAAATTTCATAAAAAGTAAAAATTTATGGTTAGTGTTATTTTACAAACGTTCTTTCTTTTTATATAATTAAGTTATATTTTCAAAGAAGAATCTTTATAATTAATGAATCAACAAATGACTCAAATAAATTTTACATTGTTTTTTTTTCATGACTAGAATATAGAAAAAGTTTTTAGGTGACAATAAAATTAATTCAAATTAGTTGAAATGAAATTAAAAAAAGACAAAATTAAACATATACCATAAAATAGGCATAATTCAAAATTTGCAATAATTGACATTTTTCAAAAAATTATAAAATTAATAAACATTTAATCTGATGTTAATGCTTTATTTATTTAATTTACAGTATTAATTATTAGATATAATGGTATAAAATTATCTACTTTGGATTTTCAAATTGCCCAGGTTCTGTATCTAATAAAGTGCTGTCATGTTCAACTGTTTCAGTTTCAGGAATCTTTTCCTCATTATCAGATTCTGAAGATTTTTTTTCTTCATCACCATCATCTTGTTTCTTATCATCTTCATCTTCGTCATCAGATAATTTGTCTTTTTTCTTCTTACCTTTTTTCGAACTTTTTTTATAAAGTACACTATACTATATCATCAAAAAAAATCACATTAATTACATTATTTAACCTATAATATAGATAAAGTCATATATACATACTGTATAAATGGGCCAAAATGATGCAAAGAAGCCAACATCTTCTGTTAAATTTGGGAAGAGCCAGAAATGCAATTTTCCAGTAGTTAATATCCAAAGTAAACTAAATAAGACTAATCGAAGAATGGCCAAAACAATTATGAATATAAGAAATCCTGCTGCAGCTATACTTAAGTACTGTACACCCATTCTGTTAACATAACAAAGATATAAATATATCATATATTCATAAAAAACATCAGGCCATAAAACTAGATTCAATCGGATATAATTAGAATGATAGCAATAGCAATATGATAAATTAAAAAGTTTTGGTCAGCCTCAAATAAATTATTTTGATCCTATAGGAATTAAGAATAAAGTATGTTTATAAAGAAATATTTTCCACTATAATTGTTGGTTTAAACTAAAAACTAAATTAAATAATCAGTAATGATGATACCTAAGAAATTATGATCAACTAACCCTCAATAATAATTTCAATATTACAATATTACAAGTTATGCCACCTTTTAGGTTTTTAACTAAAACATTTTTTAACACAACAGATTTTAAATTAAATCACTTAAATATTTCTAAAATTATACACTTAACTCAAAATTAAATAATTGTTAAAATTCATAAAAAGAAAATTAGAGAAAATCAAATAATTTTGTTATTATTTATGAAATTGATAACTAAAAGCAATATTATAAAAATTTCATACATGAATTGCAGATTTTACATAATGATAACATTATCAAAAATTAAATACTCTTAGAAATTAATCAATATCTTTTAAGTAAAATAAAATGTTTATAGATATTACTTTCATTGAATGTTTTACAGATTTGAAATTCCTATTTATGAACCAACGTATACAATTAAGTTTCCTAACAAATCTAATAAATATTTTGTTATTTTTGATTTTTATATTTTTTATTTAAGTACAGTAATTCTGCCATGAAATAATAAGGTACTAAATATATTAAATTTTTAGTTATTTTAAAAATGAAATTTTGAAAAAATTCTTCTAACATTTTTATTTATTATACCTAAGATATTATTATTTTTATAATTTACAAATAAAAAATTGAAACAATATATTGAAATACATTATACATACCTCACTTGTGGTGGCCATAAAGGGAATAAACATATTCCAATTCCACCAAATACAATGAAAGTTCCAATTACCCAATAATAAAATGGAATAGGATCATAAATCCATACGTATGCATCTAAATTATCCACAAATGATTGGTCCATATGCATTTCCAACCGTATTTTACGACTTTTCTTTTTTCGTTCAACCTGTGGACACAAAAATGTATTTAAAAACAATATTAATAATTTAAATTTATTATAATAGACTTTAAGATAAATTTTGTCCAAAAATGAGATGTATTCATTGTTTATTGTATAAAATGATAGCTTACCAAAACTATGTTTACTATTGTTTTTGTTATTTGTATGTTTACTTTTTTTGTTATCAAATAACAAGCTTAGTATCAAATAATATAATAAATATGTTTTGGGTAATTTACGGCCTCTTACAATATTAAGTTACCTACATATTATAAAAATCACAAATAAATATGTAGGATAAAAAAGCATCTTAAATATACTGTATTCCATGCATATTTTATACATGTCACTGATAGTTCAAATTGGCAAAAAATGATTTAAGATAAAAACATTTGAAAAATGTCATACCTACTAGTTTAATTAACATCTTTCAAAAATTTAACAATCTACATAATACATATACTTGTGTTTAGTATAGACTAATAATTTAAATGAATTGAAATACTAAATTATCTAAATGTATTGTCAGAAAAATATATAGGATACAAAAAAAAAAAAAAAATTTAATATGAACTTTGATTTCATTTAAAAATATTTAATAAAGATAATAGTTATAAATTATATCATATATTCTAAATGTTGATTTATTTAATAAATAACAAATTAATAAATACTACTATCACTATGATGCATTGAAAAATGAAAACACAAAATAATAATAGAAAAGTATGTCAATTTAACTAGGTATTTTATTTATACAAGAACCTACATTACAATATGTAAAAATAAATTTTATTAGAAAATTTGAAACTTTACATAAATGTTACTTATTATCATTAACACTTAATTATCACTGTAATGAAATCAATGTCATTAAATGTAATGGTTAGGCGAATTCTTCACATTTCAAACTACTCAATCTAGACACAAGAGTCCCCAGGAAAAATTGATTAAACATATTTAATTTGTATGAATGAATTATAAAAATGCTTAAATAATTTAGTGGGTCATTAATAAAACGGTATACTTCAAGTTAACTTGAAACATATAAAAGAAAAAACAAGAAATAAATAATTTTTATACAGTAAAAATGTATATTTTAATTAATATGAGAAACAATTAAATGTTTTCCACATAATATAAAAAAAGACATTTACTTTTTTAAATCCTAACCAATAATAAATATTAAAAATGCATTATACATCAAACAATAAGTAAAATTAATATTCTCATTGAACATACTTTTTAGTAATTGAGTTTAAATACTTAATAGTTTTATAGTTGAGTATACATACTAATTACACAATACTTGGATGCATTATTAAAAATACAAACTTCATAATATAGTTAGAATTTTTGATAATTTTATTACTCATAATTGAAGAATAAATTTAAGGATTTTAAGCCAAGTTCAATACTGGAGAATTATTTCAGAATCATTATAGATAAAATAATATGTTAAAATAAGTACAACTAATATATCTAAATAACTCATCAAACATATCTTACTTCAGTGCATTTGTTTTTATCATCATCATTTTTGTCATCTTTGCTAGTTTCTTCACTTTCATCATCTTTTTTATCTTTCTTTTTTTTATCTGTTTTCTTTTTTTCATCTTTGTCATTATCAATAGGTTTTTTGGACTTTTTAATTTTCATAGCTTTCAGTTCCTGGTCTGAAATTGGTACTTTCTTAGCACGGTGAAAAAACTGATGTTTTAACATTCTAGAAAAGTACAAATCACATAGGTATACACATATATTGGTAAAATTAATATCAAATAACATCAGCAATATGATAGTGATGTAAACAATAATATCTTACAAGTCTAAAAATATTTCAATCTCTTGTCTTGTGGTAAACAACTTCTCACTGGTCACCCATTTCGATTCTAACAGACTGTCGACGGCTTTGCTGCCTGTGAATAAAAACTCAATTCATCAGTACCCAGAACACTGACAGTCATTTCAACAACTCACCTGTAAAGTACTCAACATTGTGCCCAGCAAACTTTGTCTTCTTATGCGGGACGTTTTTGCGTAACCAAGCAGCCACAGAGTATTCACTCTTAGTGGGCTTGTCCGGAGCTTCGGGATCCAGACTATATTCCTAGAAACAAAACGGACAGAAGCGGGCGGTCAGCAAAACTGAAGGGAAGGTACACGGTGATAGGACACAGTGCCAGGGTTCTAGAACCAGCAAATGGACATCACGGACCCCGGCCAAAACACCAGTACTCACCTCGTCCCGTCGCCGTTTTCCTTTTCTCTTCTCCGCCATATTCGGAGAGCGGGTGTCGGTTTAAACAGTGACGAAACGCATTCACCGCCGGGGTGAACAGTGGCTGACACGTCGTCGTGTCCAATAGCCCGCAGACGACACGGCAACAACACTGGACTACGGTTACGGCGATATTATTATTATTATTATTATTAAATATTAATACGATTTACCGTTCAAAAAAAGAAAAAAAAGTGGTGGTATTATAATTAAGTAAGGCGACGCAGTGGTCGCTATTATCGCGAAGGCGCTGATCCAACGACGACGGAAACTATATGCGTAGAGACCGTAGAGTCCCGTTGATTGACCGAGTTTTTGTTTTGCTTTTGCGTCCGCCACGCGGTGCAGTGCCGACACAAAGACGGCCCGAAACATTCCTTCGGGCTGACCGCCGTCGTCGTCGCGCAGCCGGAAAATTACGCAGTTCCGCGTTCTCCTCACCCACCATCACTCGGCGGGGGGTCGCACCGTGGCGTGCGATTCCTTATCATCGCCACGAAAATACGAATCCGTTTCGTGCGGATTCTCACGTCGTGTTGTGACGTCATACATAAGGTGACCATACGTCCCGTTTTGAACGGGACAGTCCCGTTTTTTGAATCTCTGTCCCGTTGTCCCCTGGGAAATCTTTGGGACGCTAAAATGTCCCGTTTTTAAAAAATAGACAAAAAAAAATAATGAAAATAAATGTTCTTTGACGAAATATCGTTTTTAGAAAAATATACAAGTATTTAATTTTGTAATTATTACACGAAAACATTTTGTTTATAATAAGTTAATTACCTAGTAAGTGTAATAAGTTAATTACATTTTTTTGTCCTTTAAAAACATAAGTACCACAGAAATTTGCTAGTAATATTATTAAATTAAAAATATTTGTTTGTAAAAAATAATTATGATTTTTTTTTTTTTTTTGTGTCCCGTTTTGATAAAAAAAATATGTGGTCACTTTAGTCATACAGTATTGTCGTGTTGCGATTCGCAATTCTCTATCGGGTCGTGACCAGTGGTGGATGCAAAAATGTATTTGGGGGGAGGGGGCAAAAGCAAAAACACGATAAAATGTGACTGAATGTGTATGTGTGAGTGTGAGAGAGCGATGAGCACCAGCAACCAATGCTACGAATAACGACCACGCTCCAACAATACAGTACGAATGAAAAATGAAAATTATATTTCAATATTCTATAAATAAATATGGAAATTTCGTTTTGTTATAAGTAGGGCTCGGAACTTTATGCACTAAAAAACCTATAAAATATGTGCATACGTATGCACTAAAAAAAAACTCAAATATGTAACTATTTTTATTGTAAATATTCATATAAAAGTAAAATTATGAAAAAAAAAATTATTTTTCAATCAGGTACAAAATAATGTTTTTTGTAATTTTTCCTTGACTATTTCTATTATAAATAAATATGTATATCTTAGAGTATGATTATGAAAAAAAAAAAATATTTTAATATTTATTCATGTAATTTTTAAAAATGTACAAATCTCTCACGTATTTTTCAAATTAAATGTCAAAATACCAGCAGTTATCGACCATCCAACAAACGGCCGGTCATTAAGATTACGAGGTCCAACTTATTTAACGATACCAGGGCATGACACGTGCTGTGACAGCTCTTGGTATAATTAAATATATTTTTATTCTTGAAAATTTTAAAATTAAATACTGGGCCAGTGAAAACAAAAATTAAATTAATATTAGGTACAACATAGTTAAATTTATTAATAATACATCGTAAACATAAAATATGCATTTATAGGGTTAAAATCTTTTAATATGCGAAATCATATAAATTTAGTTAAATTATGCAAAAATATGCAACATAAACTTTTATATTTCAATTGTATGGATCACGAAACGAATTTGTATCAAATCAGATTTTGATTATGCAGCTTCCTGAAAAACATGTAATTGCATAAAATTCCGAGCCCTGGTTATAAGCTATGACTATGAGCTCTATCGTATTAGCTCATAGCCGTTAGTCGTCACCAACTACACATTCAGGCATGTCAAGCGGTGTTCTGTGAAGGCTTCATTATCATATTTTAACAATTATTTACATATATTTGTATTATTTTTTGTTATTGATGATTTTCATTACAAATTACAATAATAAAATAGTGAATTTTTAATTCAGGTATTATTTTCTTACAATGACTTTTGAAATGAAATATTTTGGTTATTAGTGTATTGCTACGGATGACTTAGGGAGGGCTACCCCCTGGATACGCCACTGGTCGTGCATTGTTTCTAGGTCGGGCGAGCGCCGACAGTGCGCGTGTGACCACTGACCGTTGATATAGAATATAAATTATAATAATTTAGTATATTCTGTAATCAGTGGTGTGACGCTCAGTTAGGCGATAACGAGATCTCCGCGGCGTGCGACGTGTACCTACGAATTACGATAATTTTTAAATCGACATTGTAATAGTGATGGACACAACCGAGTGAAAACTATCGAAGTACTAGATAGTTTAAACTATCTAATTACTCGGTTGTTTTATAAAACTATCGAACTATCGAACTACCTGTTTTGATTCATTTTTAGGCCTACTTACACAATGAAAATTTAACAAGTGAAAATTATCAAGTAAATTCGGTCGATAATACCGAAAAATCACTGGGTTGTTTTTTTTTTTTTTAAATCGATAGTCAAAACTAGTCGGTGTAAGAGTGATGGGCACAACCGAGTGAATTACTCGATAGTTTTTAAAAACAATCGATGAATAATAATATCAATTCGATTGAAAAATCACTCGGTAGTTTTTGAAACTATCGATAGACTATCGATAGTTAAAAGTAGTTGGTTGTGCCCATCATTACATTGTAATATTACACAAATGTGCGTCGGCGGCGGCGGCGGCGTTGTTTTTCCACGTTTCAAAGAGCTGGCACGCACGACGGCGATGATAATATTATTATTCCGACGCGATTGCAACACACACGTCACACTACACATGCACACATATACACACAATACACACGTTACATACACACACACACACACACACACACACACACATAATTTACACACATAAGCGCGAATTTTAATTGACGTAGGCATGTCGTCGAATCGAATACACACCCACACCGCCCGTTGCACTTGCACGGTCGGTTATAGTGTTTACAATGTGCCTACTGTTTATCATTGCTATTATATAATGTATTGCCAAATATTATTTACCATTAGACATTGCTCGCTTTCGCGTTTGCTCCCCGAAGGTGTACCTATGGGCTATCGAAGTGTTATCGTGTGCGATACTAATACGATGTACACGTTGTCGTGTATCCGATTCTTGTTTCGAATAGTATATATTGGATTGGATTACGTATAGGTACTGAAATCCTGACATCGGTGTATTTTGTCGTCTCGTTGAATTAAAATTTACTGCAATTTTTACGTGAGAATATTGGAACATTCGCAAGTCGTTGGTACTTACGTGTTACATTCACCTTATCCTGCATTGGCATAATATAAACACTATCTTAGGATACCACTGTGGCTCTGTTTATGGTGTAGCAAGGGGGGATTTAGGGGTGTTCAAACTCACCATGATTGGCCTTTTTAATTTTTTTTAGTAAAACTTGTTGTTTTTGTAAAATGCGTTACGTAATATTTTACGATTATTCACAATTCTAATAATTTTATAAACTATTAAAATTGTAATATTACAATTTTACCACCGCGTCTACTACCTACTTGAGACTGCATTATAACGTCTTAATACTAAAGACTATTACCATGCCTATGATTTCTACATTTTATTGGAGAAAAAATATTGATTGACTTAGCATTGATTAGTATTTATCGTGAAATAATTTATGGAAAATTTGACCGTTTTTACTCTGTCATTTGGGAGTTTTACATCACGCCTGGAAAGATGATTAAGAGTAGAGAAAAATGAACCCTCAAAGTACCATCTAAATGCAATTTTTCCTATCAACAGAGTAGTTGGACGAAAGTTTTGAAAAAGTTAAATATGCCAAAATTGAAAAGTGTCTTCAGAAAGAAAAACATCATTGTAAAACCAATAGCTTCACTCACTTCGCTTCACTCAGAATCTAAAAATACAAAGATTTTAATTTAAAGTGTGTTTCATAATTTATCAATTGTTTGTACTGACGTGTAAAATATGAATTATTTACGTTTAAATGCACCAATATACGGATGGTCAAATGTTCATTATTCAATATGGATACAAATTGTACAAGTTTGATAAAATTGGTGGGATACTTGTTTCATGGTGCTCATATTAATCGTCATTCTTATAGATCAGATCCCCCCCATCGGACTAATTCTTGACTATGCTACTGACCTCGGTTACAGACTGCTAGATCGCAATAGCTAGGCAAATAGTCTATATTTTATTATATATTATATAACTATAATACTGGTATCGAACATTTTATGTCATATCTATAATAGGCTAAATGACCTTCCCAATGTATTGATAATTATTTATTATAATTTGAACGTTTCTCTTTTAAGTGTTATTTTATTTTTATTTATCACATAATTTTTCCAATTCAAACACTACGAATTGGAGTAGTTTAAGGGTAGACGTTATATGTATTTATACAGTTACACAAGATAAGTTAGGCAACTAAGATTTATTGATTAGAATAAGTATGCTCGTCACAAGCGAATAAGTGGATGGGATAAATAAGGGTAGGATTTAGATGAGAGCTGAGTGGGGTGCAGCCTATTGGCCCTTACAAATTTGTTATTATACAATATCATTAGTAAATTCGTTTCTAAATAGACACACTTGGGTCTGGAATATTGTACCAAGTCATAGTTTACATGACAGTAAACGGAAATTATTCGTCTATATTATTATTATTAGATTAATTCGTTAATAATTAAAAACGGTAATATCATAAAACTTGAAATACAGAAGATACAGTCGTCATTCATGTGTTATCCGTTACTGATCATTATTATTAATGTTTGGACTTGTAAAAACAAATTAATGTTCAAAAATGTGCGGATATTTTCATTTATCTAGATTTTGCTGTAGACGACCAAGTATGGATTCATTCCTATACCACCGTGATCGGGACACATCTTGAAAAAAATAAATTGTGGAAGCTATTTTAATGTAGCATGTAATGTCTTACAGCCACCTTATAGGTGCCTCATTCATGACGAGTAGTGAATCTAATCATAATATTGCAAAATGTATTTTTAATAATCTGTATTCAAGATTTTAATCGAAAACGTATAAAATTATCTAAGGTATAGGTATTAGGTACTGTCATTTTATTTTGTCTGATTTGGAGTTATAAGACAGCTTAAAATGATCAATGCATCTATTTGAAAATTGTTAACAATGTAAACCTATTCAAGAAATTATTTGTGATTGCTGGAAAGTCGTAACCATTTTTGGAAATCTAAATTACGGTAAAAATCATTTCATCGAATTGGATGACAATAATTGTACGAAAATTAAGATTATGAGAATGTGTCATTTCCAAATTTGTTTCATGGTGAATATTGGATGCTAGTTTTACTGATGATTTTCATTCAACTTTACAATTTTATTTATTTAAAACAAAAATAAATTATTATTGACAAAAATGAGCAATATTTAATGCATAGTTGTAGACTTGGCGTATTAGAGACTAACGAAGAAACATTGATTTAGTATTACTAAGTTCAAGAATTACAAACAATGTATATCATAAAAGTGAGTAAACTAAAATTTACTTCAAATACGAATACATTATATATATATACTAGCTGAATAACCCGGCTTCGCCCGTGTACAGTTTTTTTGTGTAACCTACTATAACTTTTATTTTATCAGTTTTTATATTTATTACAGGCTGCTTTTAGATAAGTTTATCCTAGGTTGCCCATGTATTGTAACAATCAGAAGTCAGCAAAAAATTACTTTATTTTAATATTTTGAAAACAAATTGTAAGATACAATTCTAATCGACGAAATGTTGAAATAAAATATACCCAAAAAATTATAACTTTCTGTAATTGAAAAAAATGTTTTACGTATTATTATAATTATTATTACTATTTTTAGTATTATTCCTATTATTACTATTTTTACTTCTTATTATTATTGTAAAATTATTATATACATTATGGTTTTATAAAAATCCACCAATATTTATATTGACATATTTTGTTCATCTCAATACCTCTTTATAAACAGTATTTTTGGTACTGCCTTTTGGTGCTAAAATAACCAAACTACTGGCAGAGCTAACTCTAGAACATGCGACATAGAACTGTCCATGTGAAAAACATTCTTCTCTTAAGTCAATCCCTGCCATGCTCAATGATTGTCCTTGAGACTTATTAATAGTCATAGCAAAGCAAACTTTGAGTGGGAATTGTATTCTTTTAAACTCAAAGGGATAATCAGTTGGAATTAACGTTATTCTCGGGATTAAAACTATATCTCCTCTAGCACACCCAGTGATAACTATAGCTTCTATTACATTTTTGTGCAGAGATTTAACTTGCAATCTAGTTCCATTACACAATTTAGATTTCTTAGTAACATTATACGTGCTCCAATTTTAAGGATAAGTTTATGTCGGTCTATTGCTCTGTCGTCTGCTCGTCGGCGGCGCGGCGGTTGGCGGTGTCGGCGGCGGTGACATGGAAGGGGAAATTTGGGCGGCCACGTCTAGCCACCGCGCGTCGACGGCTGCCGCACCGCGAACCCCTCACCCAACGTTAAAAATTAACTATTTTATGCTCTTTTTACCCTTTAAAATGCGAATTTCGAAAAATCCTTTCTTAGTGCGCCTATACATAGTAATAAGTACATTTACTGAAAATTTCATATCCATAGCTTCAGCAGTTCCGGCTAGGCGATGATGAATCACCCAGGACAAGTCTTTTTATATATACAGATATATATATATATATATATATATATATATATATATATATATATATATAAATTGTATTATAATAAATAATGGTGTAATGATATTCTATCGTCTTTACACTTCAACTACAACCATTCATCCGCGTTTATACATACCGCATCAACTCCGTTGGCACGTTATACATTTTTGATGGTACCTACCAACTTAATTAAATCATATTTATGATAAGTACACACAACCTATGGCAGGGCAAAAACTTGTTCGCAGCTGCGTATGTTTAATACTAGTCTTCCGGAAGGCGCTCCTTCTCCTCCGTTAGAACAGTCGTCAGCCAACTGCACCAATGCTAATGGATTTTTCTACATATTATAAACACTCACGCTTAATCACATACTTTGACTAATTTTCATAAGACAAGTACATACTACAGTACCACTCTATTTGTACTTCATTGTAAATTCTAATTAAATAAATGTTTCGTTACAGTTTAATTATACCTAACCCGTAGATACGATTATTTTTCATTTAGTCTTGGTCTCAGTTTTGGTGTTGAACGGTAATGTTCATCGAACTTCACAAGAATTATGTAAATAAAATTATTTTATATTTGAAACATACAAATAGGTTTCCGATTTTCGCATAATGATTATAATTTATCTATAGCTGCAAGTCGATCTCGCGAATTTCACTTAAGTACATAAGGCTATCCATTGTGAGTACTCTGAATATACCGATACTCATAATCATAATAGTATATGAAAATTCCATTATTTCCTATTGACTCACTTTTAATATTACTTTTAGTAAACACACGCACATACACATTTTCAACGTATCAGTACGTAAAACCACCGATGCAATGTAGATATCTACATACATTATTTTGGTATTTTCATTTTCAATTCTGTATGTAAGATTTTTATAATTAAAATGTTCATTTTTGTTTTTACCACGTGACAGAATGCATTTTATTTTAAATTTTGAACACAGTTATAATAAATTGTTTGACTTACAAACAAACGAATCACGCACCAGTGGCTGCTATAAATGGGACGCACCACGGCAGCATACTGATTATTAAAACATTACTAGAATAATTTAATTGTTTCAGATTTTGTATTCATATCCTAGCAGCTATATCAATGTATAATTCCAAGTTGATAATTTCGTCTTGTTTTTTAGCGTGGCGGAAAATATAATTACTTTATAAATTCCGTTTATTGTTGGTCGTGAGAGGATTGAAAATACATTATTGTGTAAGTATCATTACATTCTACATCTGTTTTCTCTGTACAATATTTTATTTTGTGACACTGTCATTAGGTGACGAGTACTTGGCGCCAGGTGTCGTGAATATTCACTACGAGGGAATTTAATATGTACGTACATTATACACAATACACATATTACAATGTGATGGCAATACTCGCTTAGTTCCAACCATAGTCCGAGGATTTAAAAGAAAAGCGAAAATCATTTCAAGAGAAGTAGTAGTCCGGAAACTCCACCTCTTCCACTAGTCTTGAAACACTAATGATAATACAAAATATACACTCAATAGTTTATAATTTATATCATACGCACGGTACCTATGGTTATTACCTACCCATTGGATATTAATCATAACAGCTAGTGGGGACGTCGGTGACGAAATTGATATTATTTTAACGACGTGAATGTTGTGTGACGTGATGTTGTTATTGTTTCATATATCGCCTTAAGTGAGCTTTGAGCGTTGTTTCACAGGTATAAAAATTATACACCATATTATAGTAGTATTGTTACTTGCACTTAGATTGTAGTTTATTGTATTATACAGTCGTATACAGGTGACGCCTAACCAAACATAATATATATTTATTAGTTATTACTGTGTAAGTCACGTAATACACTGCCATTAGTCCGTAACGCGCTTATACACCCGCAAATAATGTTCAGATGTCTGTGTGTATATGTATATTTCCTAATTTTCTTAGTCTTCATGTGCACCTTTTTGAAGTTGGTATGTTTAAATTATCTAGACCAGTATGCAATATCCGAATATCCCGCAAATAATATTATAGATGCACAGTAAGTTTACACGTGATTGCTGACATAATGTTTTTATGTTTAACATAATCGATGTACTTATATTATAATACGTGCAATTTCGATTAAAGTTTTTAAAAAAACTTCATTTTTAAATTGTTTACTATAATAAATGTGAATTTGACCTACGAACTATAAAAGCCTACGAGCCTAATCATCAATAAGAAACCCAATAAATTAGGTTTGTAAATTAGTAAATGTGAACAGTATTAATTGTTTCGTCTTAAATATAGACTATAGACCAGTGGTCCTCAATATTTTTAGTACCGCGACCCAAATTTCCTCCGAAAAATCTTTCACGACTCACATTGTTTCACTTTTCAAAAAGTAGTAAAAAACAAAGTTTATATTATATAAATATGTATAAATTTGTATTAGATATTTAGTATTTAATACGTTTATAGTTAATATATTTTTACAAATGCACTTTTAATAATGAGGTGTATGCGAAATGTGTGCTTGTTTTCTGTTGTGGAGATCGATAAGTTTAGCTTGTTTCGATGTTTGTTTTTGATGCCCACCATTGCCGAAATCCAACTTCACACATGTATGAAGATGAGAATGGGAGTAGTATTTGTATAGCTTCAGCCAGGCGCGTCTTTGGGGGGGATGGGGGTGATCGCCCCCCCCCCGTAAGCCGTATAATGTTTCATGTTTCCCCAAAAGAAATATATTAAGTATAACGTTTCTATAACTCAATTAAAAAATGTATTTATATAATATTTCATTGTAATTTGTTTCTCACATTTCAGTTCATGTGGCTACACTGAATTTTTTGATAATAGGTATAAGGCATAGAGTAATAAGAATATTCTTTTACTCTATGGTATAAGGTAACAATAAGCCAACACCACGGCTGCTGACCATGTGTGGCCGACGGCCGTAGACCATAGATATATTTATATATTTATATGTCTATGCCGTAGACGTGTGTTTTATGCAAGGTGGATTGATATTTGATATATATCCACCTTGGTTTTATGCTAAACATAGCTGTAGATAACGATTATCTACAACAGTGTTTCCCAACTTCTTTAACTCGCGGAACCTTTGCAGGAGCTTGAACTTTTTTGGAACCCCCATATTTTTCTATAGTAGTAATGCTGACATATGTTTTCTATACTTGAATGAGTGGGTTGTCAGATACTTCCGGCAATAGGTTTTCACGGAACCCTTGACGCCGGCTCACGGAACCCTTAGGTTCCACGGAACACCAGTTGGGAAACACTGATCTACAACAGGCCGTGAATAACACAGATGTTATTATTATTATTTTAAATTATATTTGTTCGTTGGTTTTAACCATAGACTAAATGGTCCTTTTAGACCATGGTTTAAAATATCGTTTGCGTTTGGCCGTTTGGGTTGTTTTTAGCATAGAACTTATATTAGTATAAGGTCTATGGTTTTTAGTTTGTTTTTTTCTTGTTGTTACCTACGTTTGGTCGTTTGGGTTATTTTAGTTTGTTTTTTTTTCTTGGTGTTACCTACTGTTTGTTATTTTAGTAAAACTGTAAAAATGACAACTTACTCGTGATGGACATGAACAATGGTAAAAAAAGAATTGTATCTGGCAGTGTTATATCATGGTTATGCAAACGACCAAAACCTGACAGCACCAGTATTGATAGTACGAGTACTACACAAATGATGGAATCAGATGTAAATACATCTCATAATGAAATAGCCAATACTAGGACTTTACAAATTATTAAGGTATCGAGTTATATAAATAACCATCGAGTTCAAATGATTGTAATGATATTAGTTCTGATTTTGGTGATTATTTGAATTGCACAAAATTAAATGACTATAATGAAGCCCGACTGTTAGAATTACCTAATATACCTGATGATAACCTTATTTACCCGTATAGTGTACACAATAAAAAAAGTAAGGAAGAAAGAAAGTTTCTTAAAAGAGTTCATTTTGAGAATTTCAAATGGCTTGTCTATACAATATAACAAAGCTAAAGGTGTTTTTTGTAAAAACTGTGTTCTATTTGCACACAAAGGTGGCAAAGACAAAAATGTTCCTTCAAAAAATATCTTGTAACTATTCCATTGACCAAGTATGCTAAACTATTAGGTAATGATGGTGATCTTGTAAAACATTACCAACATTTATATCATAAAAAATATATATATATATATATAAATTAATTGCATATAAAAAAATTATGAAGTTAATTCGTTTATTTTGTTTATATATATGTACACATAATTGATTGGTTTATGTCAAAGTAATATTCAATACACGAATTGAATAATTCCGCGTGCAAATTAGTTGTATAAGACAAAGAGTGGGTTGATTGAAAAATGATTTAAAATACTCCCCATACTCGAATACTCGATTGCTAACGCAGTTTTCGAGTGGTGTTGGATTACACAAAAATGTATCTATATTATTATGATTGCTACTTATGACACCAGTTTATTTTAAAGGAACATTTTCTATGTAAAATATTATATATTGTACATTTTCTACGTAAAATGAAATATAATATACTTTACAAACAATGTCCCATGTATAATACGGAAACAGGGGAGTACGAAAGGAGAACAAATGCAAATATTGAAAGAATCTTTAATGGACCAAATATCCAAAAATATCTTGTCTCAAAGAGAATGGAATGGGCTGGTCACATATGGCGAGATAAGGACAGCCAAATGAGACAAGTTATGATATCTAAACCAAATAAAACACGCCCCAGAGGAAGACCACGTCAACGTTGGATGGACCGGGTAAAGAAAGACTTAATGCAAGTAGATGAAACTGCAATAATTGAGGATGCAGACAACAGAGATCGATGGAGAGGCATAGTAGAAGCAGCGAAGGGCCTTAATGGCCTGTAGAAGCTATTAAAAAAAAAAAAAAAAATACTTTACAAATGCAATATTTAGTATTCATTACCGTTTAACAACCTGCAATAACACTGCATAAAATGCGTTTTTAATAAGATACCCATGCACAAATATATTTAAGATTATTTGCTTCACATCTCTGTTGTGGCTTTAGATTGTGAATTATAGGTTAGTAGTAAATTATATACTATATAATGTTCATAAAGATGTTAGGTACCTGTTCTGTTTTATTTAAAAATCATTGAATATAGCAGATTTCAATTGAGTGGAACACTAGACGAAATATGTTTAGGTTTATAATCATAAATCATACCGTTCAATCGGTACCAAGGATGAAATAAATTATGATACGAAAATATTTTGTTTTATTTAGTTATGTGAAAACATAAGCCTGATTTGAATTTCCTCGTGAACCATTCACCACAATAAAAATAACACGTATCTATAATTGAATAATATGCAATACAAACAACGTATTATGTTTGTATTTTTATTAAAAAATATCTATAAATTTCCGTTGAATATATTATTATGTCATAACGTTTTATGATCTTAAAGTTTTTTTCTACTTTAAAGTTAATATTTTTTATCGGGTGACTTTGTATGTCACTATACGATTTCGACTTAAATTGAAACGCCAGGCTAAGTATTATATTACACTGTGAACATTATAGGAACGTGACTCCAATAATTTTATTGCGAAGTAAAGGAACTTTTAAATGCAATTATTCAAATTACGTCAAAATGGAAAGTCTATTTTCTAACATACTTACTACGTTACACTAACTTTTGAATTATTCTTGCGATATATTGTATTGAACAGCGATCACGATAATTCAAACCATTTGTCTTCGATAAAATATATTGAACTTAGTAACATGTATTGTTAGAAGAATCCATTTTTACGCCTAAAGCGTAGGCTAACGAAAATTAAATTAATTTCTACGTAGTTGCTACTCTTCCAAGATTTATCATCAGAGAAATGAAGTTCTTTTTCTATATGAATACGCTACGCGTACAACAAATAATACGCACTGGCGTGCGCAGATGTATCTGCTTAGTGCAGGAATAGCATAGTATATTAGGTGTATGTGGAACTGCCCATCCTGCAACTGAACTCTTCGATTTTTAAATTTGTATTTCTATTCTAATATATAACCAACTTAATGGTTATTTTCTTCATGTATTTATTATAATAACATGGAGGATACATGTGCCTATATTTCGATTTTCGAATTGATGACTTATCATGTTTCTACCAAGAATCCCGAGAAATAGCTCATGTCTTGGTAATAAAACATGATTGAGTTTGCATACGACTCTAACACTGTATTCAGTATTATACTTAGTGTATATACTCTTAATATTGCTTCATTACGTCCCATCACGAAGAATGTAATTTGAAGATACGAATTTTCGAAGAGGACGTGACTTAATGGGGAAGTCACATATTTTGATCATTTGATTTGATGTAATTTATTTATTTTTTTTTTCCTAATTAATATATTATGTACTCGTATATTGTTTTATACTGTTTTATATTGTGTTATAATGTTTTAGTGATTGATTAGAATTATTATTACGTAGTGCGGTGGGAGGATAACAAACATGAGTGGCACAAAGAGTACCGACAAATCTTGTGATAATATTTTTGAAGAATATAAAATGGTTATTTGTTCTGAAATTGATACGTGCTTATCTGCAACATCCAATCGACACGAATAACAATATTGGAAGCGCCTTGACATCATCATATTAATTTTCATTGGTCAGACGTCAAAATCGCAAAAATAGCGTCATAAAAGAGACTACAAATACAAAATAGTTAAACAAAAAATGGGAAATCTATATTACAGATAAATATCTTTAAATAGTACAAAACAAGTAATCTAAGTATACTTAATCATTCAGGTATCGATGATACCTAACTTATTTGATTTACTGAAAAAATAATTTTAATATAACAATGATGTAAGTTGTAAGTATTAATTAAAAAATATATTTTATAAATACAAATTCACTAGAATGGTACCTATTGTACAACTATATAAATACTCGTAAAATCACCTAAGTTATAATTAAATATGAATAACCTTATATTAGGGGGGGGGGTAATTGTAGGATGAAAGGAGCACTTACTTTCTCTACCTGCCTCATGTTTTATCTGAGAACAAAAACGTTTTCCCTACCATCCCCATTATCATGCTAACAGTACAAATCTTAACTTTTTACAAAATAAACAATTAAAACCAGCTTGGACTAAGAGCATTAAGTGGTTTAGCAGTAACCAGTACTTGGTCAGTTGGTCAATGCCAATAGATATCGAAGAAGTTATTGACGGTTAATACTAATGGGCTAAAACATCATGCTATTTTTTTTTTAGAATTTTTATAGAATTTTTGACTCTCATACAGGAAATCCTGTATGAAAAAAATTTTATTTCTTCAATGACAATTAGATGAAATTTTAAAGTCGATATAATATGTATGACTGGTATTTCTTTGAAAGGGAAACGTGGTTATTTATTGTATTATTGAAAAATAGATAAATTTCAATGTTCAATTACTAGAGTCTTCACTTCTGAATTTAACATACAAAGCAGAACATGTTTTTTGTGATTCTTATGTATTTTCTTGTTGTATTATGCACATAATTTATTTTAAATGAGTGAATATTATATTGCGATTTCTATTCATAGAATAGACAGTGTAGATAGGTACAACTGTACTAGAACTATCGAAATTATAAAATTCCAATATTATTATGGATCAGAGTTCAAAACTATGAGTACATCGCACTTGACAAATATAAGGCATGTTAGGAAATTAAAGTAATTATTTGGATATCGTTAATTTGAAATTAAAATACTGATAGCATTTATACTATTGGAAGTGGTTTTTTAAAAATAATTTTTAATTTGTATTTTCAAAATTGAGAGTTATTACCTATTATAATAAATGTATGTCTTTTAGAGTTTGAGTGTCTTTAAATTACTATATTTGAGAATGCATGAATATTTACTAAAATACTTTGTAAACATATTTTTAAAACATTAATTTGTCGGTTAACCTATATTATAATATTAATTATTATGATATGACATTTTTATCAACGTGATGTAGTTATTTAAACATTGATGAGAGTTTAATGGTATTTATACATTATGTAATGGCAAGTATTTTTCAATTATTTAGTTTTCATTACAATGTAAATAGTATCATTAATTTGTTTATTTTTTTTTCATTCATTGCTTTTTTTGTCATATTACATTGACTTACTTGTGTACAAATGTACAATCATATACATACCTATCTGCAATTATAGGGTATAATATTTGATTATTTACACATGGACTGTTACTAATTATACTGAAACGAATTTATGTTTTCATTAATCAAATCATATATTTGACTATTTTATGAAACGTATTATAACGTATCATTTATTTGTGTCATGGCGATAGTAAAGGAAACTTAATTATAAATATAAGTACTTTTTGTATTCTATTAGTATACTGCGGGTACCTTATACCTACACTTAATTCGTTTCTTTGAACACTGAAAAAGTTTGGGGCTCCCGAGGACATGAAATACTCTTAATAGTAAGTTCTACGTTTCGTGTTGCGGCGACACTCAAATGTTTGTCAAAAAGTTTTTCTTTGAAAGTAACAAAGCGAGACAAAAGGGATAATTTAATTGATATTTTCCGGGTTTTCCTCTTGATAAACGTCTGAGATCTGGAGGCTAATGTCCTACTCGAAAAATGGACCTCCGTCAAGTTAGTCCCTTGCATAATTAACGTGTTTCTATACACGTCACATACTTTATGTACAAATTAAAAACGTACACACGAAATACCAAACATAAGACGAATCAACTGGTCAAAGATAAATATCAAATCTGATGACTTTCAATCGTTTCAAAAGTCAAGACAAATAATATTGTTGTTAATGTTAGATTACTATGTTCTCTGTCTATGTGTTACCAATTTAAACCAGCGTCTCTTGATATATGATGAATTTTAAAAAGCGGAATATACTTTACACTATGGGTATTCTTTGCTTCTATAAAAAGATAATGGAAATGTTAGTAATGCGTGTTAAAGAAATAAATAAATAATTTTTATTTAAGTGATTATAAAAAGAGATAATTTTTTGAGATTTTTTTCAGTACCTATCATTTTTTAAGTATAGGTTATATTACATTTATAGAACTTTTTGTCAAATATTACAAATAAACGAGGTATTTTCAAAGTTTCAATTTTAGCCCGAAAATGTCAAATTTTTTGAAACTTGTCAAGTATGTTACATTATGTCATTGATACATGGTGAAAATGTCAAGTTTCTAGCCACATTGTTTCTGGAGTTATGATTAAAAAACTAAAATCGATTAAGTGAAAATATTGTTTACGGTAAATTTTATCGTTTTCACCCGGTTTTTGGCAGTTTTTTCTCACGTTTGGAAAAACTATTGAGGAGAGCGAAAAAAGAACCCTCTACACATAAGTACCATCTACATGTGACTTATGATTTATAGAACTGCTGGATGAAACTTTTTGGACTAAGTTAAATGTACCAAAAAGTATCTCTTCCAAGAATAAAAAAATAAAATAAAAATGAACATCATTGTAAACTAGGTAATTTGCTTCACTCAGCATTCTTAATAAATATCTAATATATTTTCATCAAATATATTACCATCAATATTATAATTTTATGTAATGACGGAACTGATTAGGCAATTCATTTAACGCCCGGGTTTGTTAGTCATTATCCACAGAGAACCGTACAGACAATATTGTTATCTTTCTTTTATACAATGTAAAATTTACCTTTGATATGCTTCGCTCATCATCCTCCACCTCATCAAACTCAGATGGCAGTTAGATATGTAAATATATCCAAAGATAATGAAAAAATCACATGGTTCAAATGGAAAAACTCTGGTTTCTGTATATATATTAATATATACAAAATTTAGTGACCGTTAATTTTTTTTTTTTTACATTGCTTCGCGTCATTATTGTGTCACCGGGTATATCGATATTATGTCGTAACTATGTACCTTTAGTAACTACAAACAGACGAATGAAACGAGTATATAATTAAAATGTCTATAAAATAAATGTACATTTATGTAATATACGTACATAGTAAATAAATAGTAGCTCAATCTTTCTTTAATCAACTCATTGCGTTATAATTGCGGCGAACCGACCACGATAGGTATCTGTGTTTTTTTTCAATCTGCGTTTTGTTAGTATTTTATAGATGTAATTGAAAATTGGTTTTTATTTTATTATGATTAAGATACTACTATTTTATGACATTGTATTATTATACTCGGGCTTTGACTTTATAATATTCGTCATTACTCATTGCTGATTCTAAGACCAAAGTACATACATGGGGACATCCTCCACTGCTGTTTTCTATTATAAATGTTTTGATGACGCTATTTACCATTCAAGTAATTTTGATCCCAAAAACTCTTTTTGATTTTTGCTTATGCACTTTATGCTTAACCTTGTTTAAACGTCACGAGCCAGTACTGTGAAAAATATGATTGATTAAAGAGAGAGAGAGAGGTCCAACGCGCTGAAAAACTAGATCACATTATTATAAAGGTATAAAGTATGGATATAGAAATTAGAAATTTAAAATGAGTGACTTGTATTAATTTGTTAAAAATATTTTTAACAAAATTTAAGTGGATAAAAATAAACTTTTATAATGTTTATAAATAAAAATATTTAGTACATGAGTAGATATGTACCTAATCATAAATTTATTGACATTAATTGGCTCAAATCCAATAGAAGCTAAATTAAGAATTATAGCTTTACTTATTAAAATGTTTGGTTGAACTGTAAGGAGTATAAGAGAATGGTATTGCGATAAAAAAATTTTTTCCAGTCGACAAAAAGAAAAATAATGAATTAACAAATTAAAAATTAAAAAAGGCGAAGTGATGCTACCATGAAACAGTATTTAAAAAATAGGTGGTTAACGTGTTTAAAAATTTACATATATTTATTAGAAGATATTTTTTTTTCGTTCGTCTTTAAATTAAATTGTATGACGAATAAAATATTGAAGTAAATACTCCATACAAATAAGGGTATCGGGTTGCTTAAAAAAAAAAAAACTGTCAGATAAATTTAGTCCGTATTATATTGAAGTGTTCTACGAGTGTATATCACATTATGTTTATATATTTTATTCATATTTCTACTTTCTATACACATTATTTTAGAAGCATGAAGAATCTAAAAATGAAAATGTGCATCGAAACGCTTGATAAACTGATGCATAGTGTTAATGAAATAAAATATGAGCTCAAGTACGTTTGATTACAACCATTATTTTTTTTCACTCTTGTCTACATAAATTTATGTTAAAGTTATTTATTTGTTCATTTAAAATGAATCTATATTAAACATATCCAAATTTTAAGAGAAAACAGATGAGTTGAAAAAATAATTATGCATTAATAAGAAAAGATCAAAAAGAATTTGGTTTTAACGAAGCTAACTTAAAATTAACAATAAGTGAATATGTCGAAAAGATAAAATGTTTTATTAAATAGTTTATCTAAAAAATAAAAATTTAACATTTTGTTCTCCGTAAATTCTAGGGCTTTGAAAATAAATTAGATAAAAAAGAAGACTTTGGTGATGTAGAAAATGTTTTGATGGTTTAGAAACAATGGTTGATCATCAAATTGATGAGTTAAATGCCAAAAATGTCTAAAAAAAGAACTTAGATTCCTAAAAAAATGAAATAAACTTAAATCTCGTGTATTAAAATGAAAATATTGAGTGTAGGATCACTGTCCATGGAAAACATCATCAACAAATTAGTATTAATAATCATTTTAATTTCATAACATTTCAGAACTAAAAATATATCCTTTTTTAGAAATATCTCAATAATATCGAAATAAATTTAGTTATACACTTTTTTTTTTTTTATGAATAATTTTTTTAAATAGCTTATAACTTAAGTTTTTAATCTGAAGTTGATGAAATACAATACTTACATTTAATGGTATGCATTATTAATTAAGTTATTCTGGGTATCCATAGATTGTATAATAATATGGGATTTTCCCTATACGAATAAAGTTTTTAAGCGTAAAATCTTGTTAAGATGTTTTAATCCTATTCGAAATTGTATAAACAGTGTTTAATTATTATTATTATTAATTAGATACCGATAACCGCTATTAATACTACGTGATACATGGCATTGTGTGTGTATGTGTCTCTGTGAATATACCAAAATTAAAAAACCTAAGTCTAAATTTAAAATGTAGATATCGAAATGCTTTTAGTGTTTTATAACAAAAAATAATTCAAATAATAATAAAAAAGAAAAATTAAGTTACTTATTTAAATTAAAATGATATACTTTAAAGCACTACAGCGGTCACTATCCTATCTGATTTGGAAAAATTTTGGTATGGACATATTATAGTAGTATTAACTGTGCTTAATGCATATAGTATAATGAACAAATATAATTCTCTGTAGATGAACTTTATGAAATAAATACGAAATTAGACCAATGTGACATGAGTGTTTGAGAAACAACGCACTTGGACTGATTTCCATATTACTACACATAGCAAAACATACAAATCCGAGCCCATTACACTAAAAAACATACCATTTTAGTCTCGTAGTCGGGGTAAAAAAAAGGTTTATGTATGTCAAGCAGGGTCGATCTATTTTTTTAGTCATTCCCAATGATTAAGCGTGGTTTTTAGTGTTGTGTTTTAGGTTTTTTTCTATTTTGTTGTTTCACGTTTATTTGTCCATATTTTTGTCGTACAATTTATGTATTTAAGCCATTGTTTAATTCTATAATTTTTTTTCCTGTTTCCAAATATACAATATACCTATGTATTTTTTTATTCTATGTCACTCGAGTACTATTTTTAAACTTGTATTAATTCAAAACTATTAGCGTTTTCGCTCGTATTAATATGTGAATATTATCAATTAACAATTATTAACAATTATCAATTGACGTTAATTTATCACAAGGTTGACGTAGACTCGAACGTTCTTTCATCTTGAATCATAATTAATATGTTTAATACTTGCACACATTCATTTGTAAGACGCTCAAAGTTCTTGGTTTTTAAACGCGTATTAGTGACAGTGCGTTTGAATTTCTTTACGAAATCAAGTATTGTATCTATTGAACAAAGCGAATATTTATAGAACGTGCGTTGTGCACGTAGTTCACCCGAATACCTACCTTCGCATAACAGCAGGAGCAGGTACATCAATAGTTCTTATTGTTCTTGGCTCGAGGAAACCCTCGAACCTCTTAGTATGCTCTCCTGTGTCTGATCGTCTCGAACTAAGTATCATCGCCACGCAGAAAAGTGGCTGCTATACGTACATTAATGTGTCTTTCTTCGATAAACCGAATGGTATTTCGTTATATACGTTCGTCCGTCATTATGTGCAATCGATTTACGGGTCTCTATGATTATTGCCTCACGCGTATTCTATGGTTTTCTAATTCGTTCCTGTCCGAAACACGAACTACGGCCGAAATCATCCCCTTGCACAGCGTATACGGTCGTAAAATGTGAAAGTGATGTAGGTTCTCATAAATCAATTATGCATGGTAACTGTATGCACACATACGTGGTGTCCCATTTAAATGTATACAATGCGTTTAACACTGGTTAATGTAAAGAATTATTTTTTTTTTGTATAATTTCAAACACATAAATAGAGCCCATTTTTATTTGTAAAAAATTGTATTATTTTTTAATTTTACGAATTATTAGACGGTAACCAGCATTTATATTATGATAAAATGACAGATTATCATTTTGTTAGAAGTTTAGATGTTTGAATTATTTTTCTTGGATCAACAATTTAAGAGATAATAATTGATCATTTAAAGTTTAGAGCAGTGTAGTAGAAACAGTATATTTTCGTGGGTACCCTTATTTTTCCACTTTGATATTCTGAACTTTCTGAACTTTAAATGCGTGTATCTCTTAAGCGATTAGTTCATTGTTAAAACATTTCACATCTGCAAAATTCTTAAAAAATTATTTCCATTCATAACAATAACAATAAGAAAACTAATAAACCTACTTAAAAAATAACGATGATGAAAATTATTTTTTTTCTTAAAAATATCGTTCAATTTTTGTTTTAAAATTTAAATTGATTTAAAAAATAAAATATATGCATTATTCTGGATTAAAACTCATATTTGTGGAACACCCTTAGTAAAAATGGTAACTTTTGTTTATTAACATCGCAACTAACGTTAATTAATAATCACGTCTGTTATTATGTACAGATTGAACGTGCAAATAAATAAATACAAATCTATAAATTATTTTGTCAACAATTATTGTACCCAATCAATAACTGGATAAATTTAATATCTTAACGGGATTGTACCAATGATTACAGTATAATAAAATCTGTCTTCGTTAGTACCTACGTATTATAATAGTAATACTAGTGAATACAAAATAATTTATATTTATTAAAGCGTTCACAGTTTTAAATGGAATACGATAAAAGTACTTGTCACCATTAAAAACCAATGGCATATCTATTTAATAAATTGTTTTCGAAATTCAATGTGATAGAACAGATAAATTCACACTAAGCATGGTCGATTTTTGTTTTTTTTGTTTTGTTTTTTTTAAATCGTATTCAAATTCCAAATGTTATAATTCCGTATATGTGCACGATTATTGTAGAATTACACATCGTACTCCATAGAGAGGGACGTTTAAGAAAAGTTTATAAAATGTGATATACATAGGAGACAAACTACATCGTCGATAGATCTACGTCCAATCGCTTTTTTAATAATAATAAATAATAATAATACAGAGAAAAAAGTGTTTAGTCTTGTGTATACCACAATATTTATGTGCGAAGGTATAAAGGTTGTGCGAGATTAAAAAAAGAAAAATAGTAACGCGCGCGCTTGTGTGTGTGTGTGTGTGTGTGTATGTATAAAATAAGAAAAATAAGTATACTTTCGGTGAGAAAAAAAATGATCGACGAGAAACAGTAAACCTCACAACATAACAGTATGGCGTATAAAATATATCGTATAAGTGTGTTAACACCCCAAAGCCGCCACGTGGACTTAACGCTGAAAACGTAAGACCGACAACTGCAGAACATAACCGACGACGCACACGTTTTCGACGGCCTACTCGCGCTCCAATATAATAATCATTTTAACCCGCAAACATCGTATTATTAAGTTATAACCGTCGCGCCATACCCGGCGGCGATGCTTGTGAACAGTATTTGAATGTACCGATCCATTAACCTCGGCGTTTCGTTCACCGCGAGCTCGTAATAATTACCCGATGAGCGTCTGCAAATTAAGTCTCGAGGGTATCACGCGTTATTGTGTTGAAGTTCTATTTTCCTGTGCGGCAAAACAATCACGTACATTTCATTTAGTCGTAACTACGCACTAGTGACGTTATACTCGGACGTTTCGGTGTATGATTCCAATTTTTTTCCAAAGATCGATTTTACTATTTCAACAATCGGTTACTCTTGTATCGGTATTTTTAATTATGTTTTGTAATTTGCTTCACCGTGACTAAAGATCTATGGTAAACATTTGTGTGCCGTACGTGTTCGCTGTGCCGCTTTTAAAATACTATTCGTCACCCTGTTATTAATATTGGTTAGGTTAACCTAATCCATCATTGACCATTTTCGGGCTACTGGGAAATATTAAAAAGGAGCCCCTCATATAAAAAAAAAAAAAGACTAACTATAAACATGCAATACTATATACATTATTATTATTATAACAAAATAAATCTAATCAAATTATTTATGTTTTATTATTTATTATAAAATTATTCAATGTTTTAAAATAACAGCATACTACTTAATACATAACTTTTAGATCTTAATATACTTATTATTGGTGGTCCCAAATGTAGTGGGGGAGTTTCGGAACACAGGTTGATTGACGAAAAAAAATCATTTTTGTAATAGTTCGTCGCACAGAATACCTAACATCACTGAATAGTGAATTTATCATTTTCCAGAAAGGATTTTAATCATTATTTATAAATGAATAAGTTATGATCATTGTTTATTTATGATTATAAAGGCATGCTTATAGTTATAGTAATTTTGTACTGTTGGCTGCTAATTGTATACTTCAAACAGTAAATCACTCTCCTAACATTTTATACAACCATGAAAAAAGGGCCTTCATGCAAAATCCCGGTTTCTCGGTGGGTTTATCCACCCATTCTAGTAATTATAAATAGATCAACAAATCAACATTTTCACCTACGTATTTAACTGTTAAGTCGAAAATAGTGAATATGAATTTATGTGTCGATTTATGAATTTATGATAATATATTATTACTAAATCATAAATTCATTCACGGTGTTATGAAAAATGCATAGTGGTTTGATTCTAAAACCATGATGATAGTGATAATATGCATGATATGTCTGATAATTTTACGTAAATTTACGTATATTCCGTAATACAGGTACATAATATTTCGTTTCCGCAATTACTGACTTGACAGTTGATTTTGACTTTAGAGATATTTATGGTTGTCAGATTATTTATCAGACAGAAATTGTTTACAAAAAATTATATTTCCAAGGTTACAGTAGTTTTTTGTTGATTTCATAACTTCAATATAATATGGTTATCACTATTTTTTTGCATCATATTCATTTTATTTATTATAAGTGACTAGATAAAATTGACTTGAATACTAAAGTTAATTGAATTATTGACTTTAATATTTGGATGCTAGTAGTATTTTAAATTGTATAAATAAAATCACTCGTCAATCTCGTTTAGAAATCTTGAATGTAATATACTCATTTGTAATTTTTCTTGGCTCATTTTTGTTTCCATTGCCTTTTTATGATAAAATTGATAGTAATAAAAGGAAACTGTAACATTACTCAAAACACATTTTTAAACGATTCTAATTTATTATTGTTTTCCCTTTCACGAGGCACCAAGTTAAATTATTACATTTTATTATACAAAGAATGTCAAATTAAATGTCATTTTAAAATATATCAACCATTATATTATGGGTTATTGCAAATTTACCCTGCACTTAGAACAGTAATATAAGTAATTAAAATTACTTCATATAAATAATTATGAGTAGTTCAACTCGTCACTGAAATAATAATAAAAAGTTTTTAGCCATCGACGAGTTAGCAACCTTAATCGCGACTGTAGCCGGCCAAACTATATAAGGTAATGGACGCTCGAGTTCTAAGCGCGGGTCCGAATGAGCGATGAATGTTGTGTAACTGACAGCTAACATTGTCGTGGCAACGTTTTAGGATACGGACTGCTAACTGATGCGAAAAATCACAATTTTCTAGACCTGTGATTGGCTGAACCTTGTAGTGGTTAACCAACAGTAATTTTTGTTTTTTAGTCTTACCTGCAATTTGCAGGCAGTGATATTCCCATCATTTTTTATGAGGGTATACTATGATGAACGAGGCCAAAATAAGGATATTAACTAATAAGACGATTCTTAGGTTCTTAAAAATCTAAGTACATAAACTATATTCGTAAGGCTAACTTGACGTTTATTTTTAAAGACCGGACAAAGTTTTGGTACCTCTTGGTCTTGGAAAAAAATAATACGGGTGTTACAATAACGTCTACCTAGAGATAGGTAATATGTAATATTTTTATTTAGCTTCCTACAAGTTTTTCGCGAAAAATTAAGGCTATTTGTGTTTAATAGTATTAGATGGTCATTGGGTATGATAAAAATCCTAACACAAATTAATTAGAAAGCGAAGTGGTCAATTTTTTTTTTTTTTTTAGTCATATAGGCCCATCAAAAAGTTTGCTCCACTCTAACAAAAACTTAAATGTCGCCGAAAGATCGGAAAATAACCACTAAAATTTTATTTGTCGTACAAGCTCCTATAATATCAAACAGTATCTATTATAATATTGTACTATAACAGTTTAGAACTATTAGGTAAAAAATAAACCAAAATGATAAAACAAAAAAAAAGTATTTTTTCTTTTTTTAAGAATTTGTTTGAGAGTATGCGTAGTATAGCCAAGCGTTTTTATTAAAAGCCTGAGAGTATACGGCGTATATGTATTATACTCAATGGGAACACTACTGGTTGCAGGTACTTAGTGTACGGCTGAGTTCTATCCTGCCCGCACCACGGGTATAGCGTGGTAACGACAGTTTTGCTATTCAAAATTTTGAAATTTACGAATTCTAAATCATCCCGATTCACGCATCATGTTGAGCAGTGATGGTTTTATAGGTGACGTGAGGTGTATCTATATATGGTAATATATACAGATATACTGTGTATATACTGGTGTATAAGTGCAAAAATAATGCGTATTATGTAATAATATACCATAATATACCATAATTTGGGAGATCAATCGTAGGAAAAAACCTGAATTAAGAATATGGAAAGAAGCATCGCAGGCCGTAGGAAAATAAAGCTCCCCCAAATTGATATCAACTAATGTTTATTTTTTGTTCAAAGTATTTTAGGTATTTAAATCACGGCACCTATGTACACATATTAAGCATATCTATTTACAAATCAAAATGTATGAAACATTGCAGTTTTCTTTCTCCTTGTGTATGATCAATAGTTTAGATTTTCCGCCTCCGGATAAAGAGCTGAACGAAATAGCATGTTTAAAAGAAAATATAATATCACATCATGCAGAAGACGTATCGTTTTATTTTTATTTTTATTATGTAAATGGAACATACATGCGACAAGAAACCGCCTTGTCAATATGTTTGTGAAAAATACCACCTATATATTTATACCTTCCCAGTAGAATTTCCTTTGAATAATATTAAGAAGTGATCATCGCACTAATAATGTATTTGTAATAATGTAACGAAAGATCGGAGTAACCACTTTTCAAAGTTCTGTTGCTATAAATATCTAGTAAACCGAATGTTTATAAAAGAGTGCTATGGACTTATTTTTCATTAATAATTTTATATTTTTTTATCTGTTTGATAATTTTATTTTATTAATATTTACTTTATCTATATAAAAATTAACAGTGCATATATATTACATTTATAATTATTATAATATAATACACAAATTTAAATTTTACTTTTATATAATTTAATATAGTAATATATGTAATTTAATTCGCTAAATGATTATCTATTAAAAGGCCTTTTCTCCTAGATTCTATAGGTATTATTTAATCTATAGGTATCACGATACAGCGAATTTGAAAGACCTTGGGTCCGTTAAAAGTTGGTTGAAAAATTCAGCACGACTACGTTTTATGCGTTTTCGTGGTTTTTTCATTAGAGACGTTTCCTTTTGGATTAGCGGCCACGTCTTTCTATAGCCAGCGGTGACCGTCGTCAGACCGTTTCGTTCGGCAGTCGATCGACGTCGTCGGTTTCGGCCAGAGTGCTCGACAGTAATAGATTCGCCGCGGAGAGAAGGCGAACAAGCCTGACACAGGAATCCCACATTGATTTATGCAGTCTGTCACGTGCCCCGCAGTTGTCCGCCATCTCGTCATCGCCTCGGGTTAATGTTTGTCCATCACGTCAAGTCATCGCCATTTACGTATTTATACTGTCACCGAGTCCGAAATCTAATTTGGGTGGAAACAATTAGTTTTGTCACGGAAATGCCTTTAAATATTAATTGTTATACTTAAAGGTATAATTTGCTGTGAAATGTTTCTCTCGTGTGTAAACTTTCGAACAATTAATTTGTATTATCTATTTACCTACTTAAAAAACAAAAAATTCACACCTAATCTTGATCAGCGTGTAGACGTAGAATATCACGTTAATTTTGATTTACATTAGTTCATTACGTTCTTCTGTTTTTTTTCCATTCTAGAAGTCATGCCTGAGCCCATGCTCATCAACTACAGACCTCTTCATGTCACTCGATCACCACGGATGTGGGATGGTCCACGGCTTTGCGTTTCTCTGTACTGGCGAGAGCTTCCGGCACTCCCTTCACACAACTCTCGCGGATAACTCGACACAGTGGTCGACGCAAAGCCAAAGGAATACAAAAATGAATATATTTTTTCGTAGTAATTGTCATGACAATATTACGAATATGAACACGATTTTTCAAGTGGAATGTATGCACTTTATTTTATGAATTCGAGCACTATTCATAATATGCAGTTATAACGGAAAATAAGCTTTTAATCAGGTGCCTATGAGCGTAAAAGTAAATTAAAATTGCCATGGTCGCACATCGTTGTTGTGACGTCAGGTCGTTCGATATTATTATGTTGTATACCCGCGTCGAAGTATATAGGTATTCACGGTATACTCGGAAAATAGTCCATTAACGACTACTTTTTTATTTTTAAAAACTTTATGTTTGTAGGCATACGTTTATAGAAGGGAGAAGAAAATTTTGTTTCTATCGCGTGCAGTTATAATGATTAGCTCTTGAAATTAAATCATGGATGAGCTTTTGGTTTTTAAAAGTGACGTCAGTATCCGTATAGTCTTTAAAAAAGACACCCCTTACTCTGTGTTACTAACGCGTAAACGAAAAAACGAAATGTTATGACGTTAAAATTTATTAAAAAAATGTCTACAAGATGGTAACGGTGAGATTGCACCACCTTTTTGCTTTTTTTCTAGGGAAATAGGACAAAATATCTCAGTTTATACAATAAAAATATTACCGATGTATTTTAATATACTCGGAAGTTAATGATCAGTTAACACTCGAAGTTATGAAGAACGGTTATGGCACACGGAGTCGTGTGGCGACTAGTATATTTTACTTTCAACACACTCACATAACGTATGCGTAATATGTATTATACGTTTTAAGAAATTGCAATAATACATCAAATGCTTTAAGTTTAATCACTCGTGTTTAAGTAATATATATCACGTTTATGTATAAATGTTTTTTGTGTGAATATACACGCTCATATTTCATGTAGCCCGGTCATCATTCATTTTTCTAAATTCACCAATAAAAAATGACATGCTCTTCTTAAAGTGTTGATAAATTTAAAACATTCGGATCTAAATGCTCAAAAATAATTCATTCTTGTCGAGAAAAGTATTTTTTAGTTACAGAAAATGTATTGAGTCAATAGATTCATGTAGATCATATTAATCTTCATTCAATCGGTACCAATTGTTGCAAAATCAACACTTTTCGTATACTACTTTAGATAACGTGTAATATTATATATTTGTTGGGAAACTTGAGAAACATAATATAATTAAAAATGTTTTATACTTTAATTAGTGAAATAGTAATGACTTATTATGTGCAAGTTGAAATATATTATGAAGATTTTTGACGTGATTATTAATTATAATATTATGAAGAGTTAAGTACGGAAAAATACCAAATATGTACGTATTATACCGAGGAAAGTATTGAACAAATATTATTGAAATCAATTCAATTACGTCGTATTTAATAAATCGTTGATGGTTTTTGAAATAACCGTATAAGATTTTGATGAAAACTGTTAATGAAAGTATTATAAATTCAGACATCACTAGGAGATTTTGTTTTTTTTTTGCTTGAATAAATGGAAATAAAATAATAAAATATCATTGGATGCCAATCGATTATGAATTGGTACTTATTTAAAAATAACAACCATATAAAAAAATGGAATTGAAATTACCAAGAAGTACCTATGTAAACTAAACTTTTGTTTTCTTAAATAGTACCCATCTACTTGTTTCCCACAATGTATAAATGTCGACAACAACGTCCTCGTCATTAATGTTAAACAAACATAAATGAAACCTTTCGCTCCTGTATATATTTGTATTGTTGCGATACTGTTAAGTAAACCGAAAAGTTTAATAACGTATTTTATTAATAAAATCGTTTTCGTTTTACAAAATCTATTTTGGCCGTCGAGAAACGCGTGTTATAATATTTTATAACGCATGTTTAAGAAATGCTTCGATAAAAGATAATGAATCAATTTTCAAGGATAAAAAAAAGTAAAGTAAAAGGTGGCGTTTTACTGATCATCAAGTCCACGACTTAAATATATATAAATTACAGACATATCATTTTGATTGTCAAATACGTTTTTATTGCTAGAATATATCCACCATCCAATTTATTTCAAATAATCAAGTTTGTTTTAATATTTGACAGTAAATGTGTCATATCTTATTATAATATGTTAAATTCGTTCAGACATTATAAGTATTTTCAAGTTTCTCGCATAGTAAAGACTAAATTCATTATATTTGCATATACATGTGACGCCGTCGTTGGTGGCAGACGCATTCAAAATAAATACAGTAGCGAATTTGCATATTAATTAATGATTGCGGTTTAACGTTAGTCTGAAATAACTAGTAGGGAAATACTCGTATCATAATAGTGTGTCATGATCGAGCAGCTCGTTTTAACATAAAAGATTCGTACAAATAAATCACAATCGCTTCACTCTTTTAGTCCTTAGCTCTTTTCGACACGACCACGCAACAAATCACATTTATCCATATTGGTTCACTGTGAAAAATATCGTGCACGAACATGCAATATCGTAGGGTAAAACCGACTTTTATCGTGCGCAGATCATAGACTTCGGATTTTTGTGTAAGTGAGGATATTGTTCATTGAACTGTTTTTCCGTTACCTGTCAATACGACGCGCGTGTTAACGGAAGTGACGTATTATTTGACTTTTTGATCTTTTACAGAGGAAATGTGGTGGTTTTTCGATCAAATACGAGTATAGAAATAAACAACATTGTAAAACCAATCGTTTGCTTCTCTCATAATCTAAAATTGCACATCATTTTAAAATATACGAACGTAATTTACTGATCGATAATTTGTCTACAGTTAATAATTCATAATCATAATTTGAAGTTGAAATTACTTGATTCGCATATAAAACACAAGTATAATAATATAAATCAAGCTGTTTAATATTATTTAGAATTAATATAAATAGTAAAAGTTTATTTATTTTTCTTTGCAAGAATTTTTTTAGTATTATTTATTGAATATCTTATGCGTTTTGATATATTTAAAGTAAGTGTAGTGTTGAAGTAGGTTTATTTAAATTAGAAAAAAAAGTTAAACAAAAAAATGCTTTACTAAGTATTTTATTTTAATACTATATTGTAAAGGAATTAAATCACTTTCTAATATATTATTTAATTATTTACAATTTTCTCACACCAAACAATTGTTCAGCCCATTTTTTTATTATAGAATTTCAGAATTTAACTTAATTTATAAAATTCATTGATATTTATATCTGTCCGTTAATTATTTGATACATTCAATAACCATCATACCCATATTTACAAATACCATTTTTGTTTAAAATAAAAAAGCTTACAAAACTTTTGGTCTACTCTTTTATGTGTTATATTTGTCAATTTGTGTTAATATAATAAAATATGATCTAAATCTATTATTTATTGTTGATCGACGTGAAATGAATAACGTATTCTCCTTAAAACTTACTATTTCTACTATTGCGTGTACTTATATTATTTTATACGCTGCTTAATTGCATTTACGAGTAGCTCTTGATGTTGTTTTTACCGTTTCTCGAAATTTCAATTTGAAAATATTTCAGAAGGAAAATATATTGTTTTAATTGTTTTTGTTTTATTTAAGAATTTTCACCCATAAATTGTTATCGTATAATATAACAAATAACCTGAATGTGTACACAGACAAAGAGATATTTCTTTCCTTAATTAAAAAATAATTGTACTTGTAGCTATCGAAAACTCACAATTATTTATCGGACGTTTTATATGAATGGTCTCTACTTTCTTGGAAGCTCTTATTCAATGTTCTCAGCTGATTTTGATTTTCTTGTCGGTTTTTATAAGTAAGAAAAAAACAACCAATAAATTGAGTATATGTATACCGTAACATATTGTTTCATATACCTACGTCATTTCACTAAATGGTTTTAGTTATTTCATTTTAAATTCAAGAATAATGATAATAGACATTTGAAATGTTCACCGATTATTCAAAATAGTCTTATGTAAATTCGGTATTTTTTTTTGTAAAATTATGTACCTGTTTTCGAACTAGATATAAAAGTATGAAAATAATATATCTTGTTTCGTAAGTCCTTACCTTGCAATATTTTGATATTTATGCCTAACATTTTTATACCACGATATTCAAAAAGTCGTATATTATTTTATCAATGTTATGACTTTTATAAATATAAGTTCGATGAATAATTTATACAAATGTTTAAAGTCTGAACTTTGACTCAGAAAGTTATTTCGAAGAAAAATACTTTTTTTTTATCATTATTTTAAAACATTTTCAATATCTAGTTTCAAGTGATTTGAAGAAGCTTTTTTGATACGTAGTTCTGGCTATATAAAATAATTTTGTCACAATAGATTTCTATACATTTTTTTATAAGTTATTAAAATATCTAAAAAAATTCAAAATAGATTATTATCTATAAATGATAAAATGGGCAATCGTCATAGATAATACTCATACTTATTATCATTCTCAGTAAACGTTGTTAGAACATAATAATATATCAAATAAAGTAAATTTACAGATATATAGATATACAAGGAGTAAATAAAAAAAAAACGGGACATACTTTGCATCATGACTATTCTTCGGTACTTGCTCAAGATAATGGTGTTGGGTGTAGGAAACCTCAGATGTTAGATAAGTCATTTTTAAGATTAGCGAAGGTACGTAGTTGGTAGTATAGGTATATTTTTTTAAATTGTAAATCAATGATTCATTACTTTTTTGGAAGAAGATTTTGAGCAAAATTTAAGTAATAACTTTAGCATCAAACATTTGAGTTTTTAAAAAAATGAAAACACTATGACAAATAATTGATGGAATTTTCAAGTTTAAGATAAAAAAATCAATGAAATAATAACAAGAACATTTCATGCCAATTTCATAGTTTCCGAAAAAATGCTTTATTTTGCTGTGTTTTGTCACTTCTAGTTTAAATTAAAAAAAATAACGCAGCCGATAACTATAAAAATGTAAATATAGTTAAAACGACTTATAAAAAAACTTGTATAAACATTTCAGATCTTATAACCAAAAATTATAAATTTTATGAAATAAAAATGAAAGTAAATTTAACATTTTACGTAAAAAGAGTTATTTCAGTCGTAATTCCAACTTTAAATGCATGTAAGAATAATTTATTGAGTTAATATTTATGAAACTCGAACCATAAATACAAATATATAAGGCGGATTGGTTGGTCAACAAAAGAAAATTTACCAGATAAACAATTCCAAATTTTATGATGTTTTTCTTAAAAATATTTCTAATTTACGTGTGATGAATGATTTTTGGCAAAATGTTAACTTTAAATTCATATAAAAATTTCATTCGATAAATACTTTAAAAAAACGAGATACCTTTAATAATTAAAAAGTTCCGTATAGCCCGAGAATATAAAAATGTTATGTTGATATTAAAAATTTTATTTAGTTAATGTTGATACTTGGAGGAAACCATGATAAAAATTTCAAGTATCATTTTTATCGTACCCGTATTTTAGAAATAAATTTCGAGTGTTTATTAAAGCGTTTGTTATAATTTTTTTTTATGTCATAGAAGAATAGCAAAAATACCTGATGAAAACTTTAGTATTTATGGAAGTTAGTTTATCTACTTTATCTTAGATAAGAAAAAAGCGAACAAACAAAATATATTCATTGTAACTTAAATCAATTCAGTTTCATTCCAAATATGACTGATAGGTCAAGATTATAATTTTGATTATATCAGTTATTTTCGTTTGTTCGTCGATTGAACACGTATTTTGTTTATAACATCATGTACATAATTTATGTTTATTAATTAAATTATTAATTATCATCCAACGAAGAGGAATCAATTGTTTTCCAACCCACTGGCGTATCGCGGCAAATTAATGTGGTTATAGTACGTTAAATATTTTCTGATTTAGCACCTACAACAAATTTTCTAAAAACCTATTTCGAAAAAATTGTTTTTTCTACACTCGAATATTAAACTTTTATATTAATAAAAAAATTAAAAGAATGTATAAATATTCTATACTGTTTTTTTTTAAACGTTAAAAATTATTCATTTATAAAAATGATATAACATAACTGAAAATAGTAATACTAAATCAAATATAAATAATTAATTTTATAATAAAGTTTAAAGTTAAAAGTACCATATTTATTTTTTAACGTCCGTCTTCGGTCACATTTATACTATTTGAAACTTAACGAACTGAATTGGTGTCGTGGGAAACTATAAAACGGAACTAAACAAACGCAATGATTTATTCATAACTTATTTATATACTTATAAATTAAACTGGACATGACTGCACTGAATTGAATATTGAACAGATCTAGTGTGCGAGCCCCTTAAGATATTTAGTAAATTATATGGGAATAATGAGTTTGTGAAATAAAAGGATAAATGTATATTATCAGTTGAGCTCCAAAATAATGGAGCGATACGAAGAGAGTTGAGTCTGGGTTTTGCATTATGTTTGGTTCTATTCTAAACGTAAATTACAACAGCGTCGAACTAGTCCATGTACATAAAGACGTTATAATTAATCCCAGTAAACAGAATTTATCACAGGGTAAAATAGGTCCATGTACAGCTTACACCATTTTAGGTTTCACTTGGAAGACGTAAGACGTATTAACACTATAATTAACCGTCGAATTTTACAATTATCTTTACATGATTATTAATAATTGATAAGTATACGGGTAAATAATTAGTATGTTAGGTACGCCTTGCATGATAATTTTATTATGATTGTGTTGGGTGAAATGTTGTATTAAATTTTGGATGTGGTATAGTCGATATAGAGCTGTAAGAATGATGTATTATCATTTAAAAAATTATACAAGACAAAAAATAAAATGCATTGTATTACCTCATAACTACAAGACATAGAATCGGGGAAAATTTTTCAATTTGAAAATGTTCAGGTAAAAAAAATGTTTGAATTTTTGATTTGGCAATTTTCGGAAAAAAAATATCAGATTTAAAAATATTCGAAGGCAAGTAAGATGTATAAAAGATAATTTAAATGAGTTATTTTTCTCTATCCTTCGAGTTTCTCAAGTGGAAGGAAGAACTGCCAAAATATTGAGTGAAAGCAATTAAAAATGTTTAAAAAACGGTTAATGAGATTTTTAGTTACCTAAAAAAAATTGTCTTGCACTTTGAACAAAGGTTTAAAAAAAGTCTTGCCCTTTATTGAACTAAATATAAAACCTTGAACATTTTAAGGTTTTTTTGAATTTATTTTTCAAGTACTAGAAAATTATCAAAAATCCTTTGTTAGAGTGTTTTTCTTCAGCCTTCGAATCAAATTTTGATTGTTTTGAAGCTTTTAGTTAAAAATTTTTTTGTACAATTTATAGAATTAAAAGTTTCTAAAGGTTTTGATAAAAAAATATCCTATGACAATATTAGACTAAAAACAGTAAACTATGTAAATGGAGTATATTATACTGAAATGTGTTCAAATTTTTATGTCGTTTCTATAAAACTAAAATGATATCGAAGTTTCGGCAGTTATTTGTTTTTATAGGAAATTCTGCTTTATTTTAAGAACAGTATTCACGCGACACATCTTAAAATATTCAAATTATATCACATTATACTTTTCAGTGAAGAATAATAATTTTTTCATATTTTGGTGTTGCTTACGATTTAAATGTATAATTTATTTTTAATATTTATGTCTAACAGCGTAATAATACGAAAACGATGACGTTTTTTGTGTATCCGTAAACAAATTACTAATTCCTCGAGACTGAAGATTATACCATTAAATCATAGTTTCTCTACGGCTTGATAACCATGTTCTACGTGCATTTAACACGATTATCGTTTCCCTGGTGGTATTTTGTTATCAATTTAATTTGTTGTCCGCCAAACCCTATTTAGCCAAGTGAAAAGGCGAGGAGGAAAAGACGTCATTTTGTCGTCACTTCAACTTCAATAAAGGTACCCAATAAAGAGATTTTATATGATGAAATTGAGTTGAAAATTAAATATTACAGTAATTGTGTATAATGCTATGCGTTTATATTACATACAGTTCAAAATATTAGATTTGTATTGTAGTTGTATATTATTTCAATAAAAACATAATTGTGTTTTAATTTATTTTTCCATAAAACTGATTGAAAAGAGCTTGTGTTATTATTTACGTCGAATTTTATTTGATTTATTTTGATTCTCACACTATTAAAATAAGCTAATTTTAATGATTTAAAAACGGGAGATTAAGTTGAATTAATTCATTCAACACATTATCCAATCTAAAATTACAGTAATAAATTGAAATACATGGTCTAATACGTCACATTGAAAAGACTAATTCATCATATAATACAAATTGTATGTTTAAAATGAGTTGGTTAACACCACTTAATGGTTGTGTGATTTTTTTAATTGTATAAATACTTAATTGAATTATATAATAATTTTAAATATTTGAAGTGAATAAATAATTAGTCATAAAAATTCTATTATCGCAGTTGATAATTGTTTTTTTAAATTAAATATGTCATTGACTTTATGATATAGAAAATAATTTTTCCAGTTAAGTTTTGTACACATAAAAAGTTAACCAACTTATTTTCCTCGAGAAAAAATACAAAATTAATTAAATTTTTATCTTTTTTATTGATAGATTATCGGATGTAACACGTTTGGGCACAGAACGATATTTTTACCTGAGATTCGGGAAAACGATTGGGAACACACGTTAAGGTACACTTTTTTTTAGACCCCAAAAAGCAATACAACGTTTGGGTAACTTAATATTTTTTAAATAATACTACGTTTGGGTACATGATTAATATGATCTCCATGAATCGAAATAACAAATTTTAAATTTTGAGAAACTTTTGCTGTTATGTTACACTTACGATTAGTACAACGAAAAATGTAGCTGTCCTTATTTGCTCTAAATTCACTGAATTTAAAACGATAAATAATCACACACCTTTTACCACGACGGGTTCAAAAACTTCACTTATACGATTTTCCATGACTTCACTATGACATTGAAGACACAACTGAGACACAGTCACATTGAGTGAATAAAGAAATTTGAATATATATATATATATATATATAAACCTATATAATATTATATTGATGCAGTCGTAATAAAGATTATAGTCGATAACAAGTACATGTATTACGTATAAATTCGTAGTCGCGTATATTACGATAATAATTGGTTTGGAGATAAAGTATATGAGTATACCACTATTGTAGATCACGTGTTTATAAAGGGTGCCCAAACGTGTCTTGTATATTATGTGAATTGTTTACCCAAACGTTCTCTAATTTACCAGGTAAAATTATAAAATACCTTTTATTTTATGTGTCCAAACGTTGTGTCTATTTGTAACCAAACGTGTTGGCTTTTGGGTCAATGTGACCAAACGTTCAGCGCCCAGATTATCATCTGTGACAATACTGATGAATGATGATCCATTGAGCAGTATCTTTTTCATTCACTAATTTAATTATTGTCAGACCTCGTCATCAATAATAATATATTCGTTGCCTTTATGTTGAAAATTTAATATTCCAACATTTGACAACAATTCTTTATTTGTAAGTACGTATATATATATATTTCTACAATAAATCTATGGGGATGCTCAATATTGTATTATTCATAAGTCAAAGTACAGACAAATTTGGAAAACATTAAAAATATTTTTTGAAAATATTAGGGAAACTATTGGTTTAATGTTCCTGAAACTTATAAAAAATACATATCTACCAAATTAAATTGAACTCATTGCCCTCCCCTTGAAAATATCTTTTACTTATACCCAATTAACTGCCTTAAATGCTTTGATTCGAGACGGTACATGTTTATGATATTTTATGAAACGTTGAAATTCAAATAAAAATAAATTATAGACAAATCAATAATGACACTGATTTATTATCGTATTTATCAAAATGGATCAAGAGGCAATTCAAAAATTTTTCGCATTAAACTACAGCTCATAGAAGAAACCAAGCTGGAAAATAAGCTTGAAAACAACTGATCGATAACTCAAACCACGTTTATTAAGGCTCTGGAAGCCAGATTATCTCAAGTGAAATATGTAAATTATGTTTGCATTTATTGACGCTCTGAGTCATTTTACGACGTACAATGATTTCCTGAAAATCAACTAAAAATGTTCTTACAAAGATATGAAATATTTTCAAAAATGACCACGATGTCGAAAATTAAAGTAGGTACTAAGAATCAAAACTTGAAATTATCATTGATAAAAAACGTGTAATACTTTTGATATGTATACAAAATTCTAATAACTTTTTAATTTTGATAAGTGTAATACTGAACTTAAAAATGTATACATTGTTTCATTTAATTTTTCAAGTATCATTTATACGTACAAATGTAACTTTTTTTTTAAAAAGTAAAATAATTAAATCACGAATTTGTAACTATTTGATTATAATATGAACCTTTTAATATTTTTCAATCACAAAAAAATCATAATGTTAGCTTAAAGTATTAAAATTATTATAATAGCCAAATCACGCAATATGACACAATATAAAACCGGCAAAAGCGTTCTTATTCAATTCGGTGCATGATAAATCTCAATTTTTATCGAGTAACTTACTCTTTATACATTATGCCATATTATAGAAAAATCAATTATTTTTAGAATTTGTAGTATTCATTTGATATACCATTAAAATGTCAAAGTATTATTATATTATGTCCAGTTGTATTTGGTTGTGTTGAATCTGTAAAATAATTAGAAAGGTAATATTTAGTATTTTACTTTGGTTATTTATTAAACCTGTTCCATTACTTTAACAACTTAAAACTATTTTATTTCTCAGCAGAAGCTATAACAATAACAGTAAAGATTGGCACATAATTTGAACAACAAAGTGTATGAACGCCTCCAAGAATCTAATTGTTACTGAAACGTACATTCAAAGTGCACGACTAAGATAGCTTTCTTTCATGAACGCGGCTTATGCATTGCTTATTTACAAAAAATTCATTTTTACAAAACACAGCCCAGATAGCATTCTCGTAATGATAATATTATATTAATCTAATAATTTCATTATAATTATAATATTGTAAGAAAAATATTTTTTTGGTATTAAATAATTGTTTTTCAAATAATGTTTTCAAATAAATATTTATTTAGTTATAAATAATGATTACACAAATAATATTTAGTTTATATCATTAATAGGAAATTAAAACTCAAATAATAAAATAATATTCTGATGTTATTGTCAATATATTAATAAAACCTTAATAATATTAAGACATTATAAATATATCATAAATATGAAGTCAAAACTGAAACAATACAATAATATTCATTGTTTGTTATTAATATGAAATTAAAACTCAAATAATAAAATAATAATCAGATCTTATTCTTAATTTGTCAATAAAACCATAATAATAATTAAACATTGTATATATATAATTAATATGTTGTCAAATCTGAAAAAATGAAATAATATTCTTTTTTTATTATTACTATGTCATTTACACCAAAATAATATAATTTTTTATAAATATATTATTATATTAATAATAACAATATACATACCAACATGGCAACATTAGTATTGTATATAATTTACCTATATAATATAGTTTAATATATTCATCCATCAATTTAATATCTACCCCCGTTGACCCGTTAAGTATTCTGCTGATCAATAATTGTTATATAAGTAAAGATCTAACACAAATTCACGATTTTCACGCGGTTCATGCCATATAGCCTATGTATACCTAAATAGGTAGGTGTGCGCAGACTTCATTGGTAGGAAATGCAATACCGAAAAAAATAATTGGACCTTCTATATAACAATATTAGTCAAAAACTAACAGTAAAAAGTACAGTGATAAAATCACAATTTATATTTTTTTCATATTAATCATATTTTAATATTGTCTTCTGTCCGTTTGTAAGTATATAAACTCCTAAACGGCTAAACAGATTTTTAGAAATGTATGTATAATTTACGTTATCAAAAGTAATATCTACGGACCATATAGAATATTGTTATTATATTATAAGAATATAAAATTCGTATATTGAAATCTACGAAATTTCTGGTTTTCCCTAATATTGTCGTAGTGATACCGTTGACAATGATTATAAATAAAAATTAATAACTGATAAGTGGAAACTGGTAGTGTGAAACCGCAAAGACGCGGCGCGTGGTTTATTAATATACTGTAATAACTGTATGGGTCCGTACTCCGTTGTCGATCGGCAAATGCGTTCCCTCGGTTTTGTTCTATACTTTTGTGTATTACGTTTCTCTAACCTATAATATTATTAACTATTGTCGTGTCAACTCTCAACACGACTTTGTTAACTTTTTAAAATTAATATTATTCATTCGTTTTACGACTTTTACGTATCTTTTATTAAACTATATTTGACTGGCGATTCACGAGTGACGACTGACGAAAACTGTTTAACGTTGAACGTTCTACTTGGAAACATTGATTGTAAGTACCTATATTGATATATTTAACATACCTAATATTTGATACTATTAATGAAAATAATAAGTATACTTTATAAAAACAACTCAGGGACGTATGTTTAGTCTTTGTTCTAGATTGGGCTACACAATTTTCCCTTTATACCCGTTGCCCAAAGATGGTACCTACTACCTAATATAATATAATAGTATAATGTTTTGCAAAATGTTAATATTTATAGTCCCGTTTCACAGCGGCGCGTTTTATACTTTGTGTTTTTAGTTTAAATTTGTTTAGTTCATTTGCGTTGAACATTAAAACTTAATGTTTGAATTCCCACGTAAAATATCCTATCTAATTTTTAATCAATTATAAACAATAGGTAAAACTACGTACCAACTATCCTATTATATATATATATAAACCTATCAATTAATTAAATTTCAGTTTCACCTATCAGTCCTTTGAGATTAAATATATAAGTCAATCAGAAGTCCACTACACATATTAATTATTATTATTTACATATCCTATGCTTTCATGTCACTAATAATTTGATTTAAAAATTAAATTGAGTTTTATAAGTAGGTACCTTATAAATAGGTTTTATAAGTACTTTATAAGTAGGTTTTATAAGTAGGTACCTACATATAATTTGAGAAAATCATAATACTTACTTAAAAATAGTATTAAAAGTGGCATAGGTTCCTAATAATTTATTAGATTACATATACTTCTGTTCAAATTTTAATAGATGCTCAACTACTATGTCGACGATTCATATAGTACTAATAATCTCAATAAAAAAAAATCTATTATGCACATAATATGTGTCTGTTTTACTAATATATTACAAGTATGTATTTAAATTTGAAACTTTTGGTAGGTAGGTAAAGGTACTTAATTTAGTTAATAACAGAAATTTAAATGACTGATTAAGGTTATGTACTTATTTTCATAGATTTCAAATTATATCTCGTACTTAGAAAATAAATAATATTTGTTTTGTGTTAAAACCTTTTAATTAGGTAAATAAATGGGAAACAATTGACTGAAAATAAAAATAAATAGGACTTATTATGTCACAGAAAATTGATGGCTATCTATAAAAACATGATTTGTTTTTCTTTGATAATTATTTTTAATGCAATATTATTTAGGTAATCAAAATTGTCATAATTTATCTGAATACCTAAGCAAATTTATTAAGAACTAAATAGTTTTTATTTTCTCCTGTTAAAATGTAGCTTAGGTCCCTTTAAACCAATTCCCATTCATATATTAAAATTAGTTGAATATCCCATTCTTATAATTATGGTACATGTTCATTTTTTATTTTGATTTATGAATAATAAAAATATCTATTTTTACAATGTATATACAATTATTTAAATAATATAATTATTTGAGCAATTTTTTATATTTGTATTGTTATTTTTTTCTATATTCATTCTACTTTATACTTCATATAGGTATAAGTGTATAACTATGAGTTTTAACAAGAAATCAAATTTGAGTGCTCGATCAAAACGTAGACGTGTTCAAGAAGAATTGCAAAATAGTAGTTATTACGAACATTCTTATAATACGTCACAAACTATTACTAATAATGAATATTCTCAATTAAATGTTAATACTTTTATCGAGACTTTTATCAACACATCAATATCCCAACCCGTACCTGATGAAGTACTAAATGAATCTTTGATAAATCAAAACCAAGATTATGTTTCAGAATTTTTTAATGAATTAGATACAAACACATTATGCCTATTTTCATCCTCCTCGTCCGAATCTGAAGAAGAAAAGGATGATCAACTTAATGAAACAAATGACCAAATATTTATTTTTTCTAAATTGATTGCTCAGTGGGCTGTTGATTGTAATATACCCCAAACTGCCTTAAATAAACTTTTAGTTTTATTAAAGACACATAAATGTTTTAAATTTTTGCCTAAAGACTCCAGGACAATATTAATGCATAAAAATTCTGTTGGCTCCTATAATAATAATTTCCATACTGTAGAACCAGGCACATATTACCACTTTGGTTTATTGAATGGAATCAAAAATAATTTCCCAGAATCGTCTAAAGATGAGACAGATATAAGCATTGTGGTAGGGGTTGATGGCTTACCAATATTTAAGAGTAATCCGGAACAGTTTTGGCCAATACTGGCATACATCCGTCCAGAAAATAATAATGTTTTTCCAATTGGTATATATTGTGGCAAAGAAAAACCAGCTGATAGTAATGAATTTATGAAACAATTTATTAATGAAGCTAAACTTTTAATAGATACTGGAATTTCAATAAATAACAAAGTTTATAATTTAAAAATAGATAATTTTTGCTGTGATGCTCCTGCTAAGTCTTTTTTATTGAAAACAAAGGGGCATTCAGGATTTTATTCTTGTACAAGATGCGAAACCGAAGGAAAATATTTATTAAATAGAATGTGTTTCCCTTATACTTCACTTTCAAGATGTCCGCCAAAAAGAACACACACAAATTATATCAGGATGAGTAATGAAGATCATCATATTGGTAATTTATCTATCATTTCTACATTGCCTTCATTTGACGTAGTTACATGTTTTTCCCTTGATTACATGCATTTGGTGTGTTTGGGTGTCGTTCGAAAAATGATTCTGTTATGGATAAAAGGTCCAATTAATATTAGATACCCTTCTTGGAAAATAAAACAAATATCAAAACATATTGAAGATATTAAAGTTAATATGTCATGTGAGTTTGCCAGAAAACCTCGTAAACTTGATGAAGTTAATCGTTGGAAGGCAACAGAGTTTCGTACATTTTTGTTATATATTGGAACTATTGTTACCAAACCAGTTTTAACTGATGAACACTGGAAACATTTTTTTGGTTTTAGTATAGCAATGTTAATACTCATAAGTCCTGACAAATCTAAATATATTCACATTGCAAGAAAGTTATTGGATAATTTCGTAAAAAATTTTGAAATTATTTATGGTCAACATTTTATATCGCATAATATACATGGTATAACACATATATGTGATGACTATGAAAAATTCGGTCCACTTGACAATTGTTCGGCATTCCCTTTTGAGAATTATATGGGATCCTTAAAGAGAATGTTGAGAAAACCTCATAAGCCTCTACAGCAAATTGTTAAAAGGTATGATGAAATCTGTTGTTTAAAATCTACAATTGGTTCTAAAAAAAAAACTTCATATCAATTTGGTGGACCACATAAACGAGGACCCATTATAGAAAATGAATTCAATGATTTAAATGGAGATCAGTTCACCTCTATAATATTGGAATCTATGAAAATTAAAATCAATGTTGATGCAGACTCTTACTTGCTTACTAATGATGATAATATTGTAAAAGTTTTTAATATAATACACAATAAAAATATGAATGAAGTAATTTTAATATGTAAAAAATTTAAAAACAAAAGTGTTATGTTTAATAGTCCTATAAAATCATCCAAGTTGGATATTTATGTAGTTGATCAATTATGTAATGATTATATTTGGTATCATATCTATAATATGAAAAAAAAAGTTATAATTTTACAAACTAAGGAAAATTTAATTGCTTTACCAATAGTTCATTCTACAAGTAGTTAAATTATTTTTATTCTAATTTTTAAGCTTAATTATAGTATATGTTAAATGTATTTTTATGTGATGTAATTATATATGCTTAGCCACATTATATATATAAAACAAAAGTTATTTTTAAGAGAATGTACACAAAACATACATTAATCTTTTTATAAGCAATTTTACCTATTATAGGATCTTATACGATTAATATGCATGTACTAAATATATTTTAATAAATTATGTTTATGAAACAAGGTTCACATTTTATAATTTATATTTTGTTTATAATAAATATTTATACATTTTAAATATCTTTGATTTTTGCTGATTATTAATAGTTGTATATAATTATTTTTTGTCTAATTAAATTGAATCTGATTTAAGTGTGCTGTATTGTAGTGATGTGGTCAATTGTTGCTTTCCGTGACAACTCTGTCGAGGTCGTACCATCAAAATGGTATGACAGTGGAGTTTGTGCATGGCCAAAAAGAAATTTAAGACTATGCATAGATCAACAATTATCACCAAATTCAAATGAATTTAGATATTTAAATGGCCGAAAATTAGGGAAAGACACAAGTACGTTAAATAAATGTTTTACAATTGGTATTTTAACTTGATAAATATAGTACTACAATATAGGTACAACATAATGTATATAGTGTTTCATTTCAAGAACTAATATTATATTATATATATAATCGTATTTATTATAAACAATTATATTGTAATTTTTGTCTATGTCTATTTATAGATGATTATAATATTGCTCAAGAAAAAGCTAACATAGCCAAAACCACTTCAGATTTATCAAATAATGAATCTTCTCATGATAACAGTATACAGAATAGCATAAAACTTAAACAAAAAAGAAAATTATGTCAACCAGAAGTAACTAAAAAAAGCTTATGGAGCCCAGCCTCAAGTGACATTTTTGGTAAAATAATTTAAACTAATTGATTAAATTTAATTATTTATAATAATTGTTTTTTTTTTAAATTTTAGATGATAGTGACACCGATCCACATTATACCATTCCTAAAATCAACAAAAGTAATAAATTATCTGAATTGTATACATTTATTACTTAGTAAACGTTAATCATTATAGTAGTTTTCTCAAAAATGATAAAAAATGTATTTACTTACTGTTTTAATAATTATTATTTTTATATTAAATAAGGTTTGTAAGAGATACTTTTAAAATTGTATTTAAGTACAGATACAAATAAATCCATTCAGGAGTATTCATAATACATTTAAAATACTTTTAAGATAAAGTATTTAAAGAACAAATTTAAATGTTTTTTTCATTTTATCTACTTTGTAATAGTCAGATTGCCAAAATTAATTTTATATTTACTTTTTTTAAATTGTAATGTTACATTCAACTAAGTATTACTAGTAAATTTTTGTATCATTTATGAGTAAAAAATATTAAAAATAAAATAGTTTATCTTTCAAAAAAAAAAAAAAAATTGTGACAAATGACGAATAACTTGTTTGAATTTTAAAAAGTATTTGATTTTCAAATACAATTATGTACACACAGTATTTAAAATACTTAATTCAAAAAGTATTTAAAAAGTACTTTAAATACTATAAAAGTATTTAAATACATTCAAATACTTTAGAAGACTGTAATAATACACATTTCTGATTATATAAACTGATAGTGCTTAATTTACTAGGTATAATCTTCTTTAATTTACGAATTAATACATTTTTTATTTCTAAATTTGATTCAACTGTTGATTAATTATGATTATTAGTAGTTGGTATCATATACTATTAAATAGTGTAATATTATATTATTTAAGCATAATTTAAAACATATTTCAGGCACATCACTATCTCCTCAAACAAATTCAAACACAACTCAAAACATGCCCTTAACATGGCCGAATTGCAATCCCAGAAAGAAGCTTGACTTCGATAAATATCTTAAAAATTCCAGTAAGTCAATTATTATTTTGTTGTACGTATTATATTTTCCTTAGTTTGAGTGACGAAAACCTATGTTTTTCTAATGTTAAGATATTTGTATTATAGTAATTAATCATAAACTGTACTACATAGTACATTTAATGTATAAATGATTTCAGCCTGTATTATAAATAAAAATAAATAAATACAAATAATATGTATTACAATATTCAATTGTGTAATTGAATATTAACAAAAATTAAAATGTAGATTTTAATTTCAGGTCAAAATGATCAAACACATGATGATGACCAAACGACTTCTATAATAAAAACATTATCCTCTCCATTTAAAGTTACTAGCGTCACAAATAATGCCACAAGTAGTACTCTGCATCAGTCAAATGATAACACTGGTTTGTTTATATTATTATGTAGTTTTTCTATTTCATCACTTAATTATTTGTCTATTATTATTTAGAAATTCTTGATAAACTAAACCGAAACATATTAAACATAAAATATGATGTAAAATCTTTACATGAAAAAATCGATAAGCTGGAAGATCTTATAGTGAATGTAAGATCTAATTCATCTGTATGCACTAATGAAGATGCCAAAACCCATGATCAAGATTCATTTCAATATATTATCAACAAAAATTTACCTTTGGAAGGCGAAGATTCTCTTCAAAGATTGAAGATAAACTTTTAGACCAGGATTTTAGGACTCAAATGGTAAAAATGTAGATTCATTAGATTCATGTAGAATTAATTTAAAAAAAAAAACATATTCAACTGTTATTCTTTAAAACTCAAGCTATTCTAAAACAAGTAAATAACTTTTTTAGGTTAATGAACTTAGTCGATATGTCCGTAATACTCTTCCAAGCACCATAAGATCAATAATGCGTTATCTTTTCAAAGATAGTTTGTTACAAACCTACAGCTATAAAGGGCAAAAGAAGAAGAAAATATTTTCAATATTAACAACGTGTTCCATTATATTTGGTAAAAAAAAGAAAATTGCTTTACTTTATTGAAAATAAATATATTTACATCAACAATGCTTATGTTTTTAGATTCTGTGAAAAACATGAAGAGATACCAGAAATATGATAAAATCGATGTAGAACAACCGATCAAAATTTTTATTGCTGGTGCTAAGTTTAGAAGAAACAAGCCTTGTCAAGAACAATCATCAAATATTTAATAATTTATAATTTAATAAAGTGAAACTGAATTTTAACAATAGTGGTACTCATGTTTGTGAATAAAAAAATAGGTTTGTTTTTGTAAGGAAGGAACTCACAAAATGAATAATAAAGAGGATTTAAAAAAAAAATTATTTCTTGGTTGTTACATGTTTGGTATCCTAAAATGATTTTTTAACTTGAACTATTAATCTCTTATTGTACAAAAACTAATATTTATAATATCATAAATATTTAATTGTAAGTATTTTTTAAATGAAAAATTAATATAATATAATGAAGGTTAAAAAATATTTGACTAACAATAGTAAAATATTATTTTTATATTGACCAAAATAAATTATTAATAAAATAATTTTAAATTCTTTTGAATTAAATATTCGATAAATAATATTGTAATAATGTCACATAATAATGTTATTATATTATTATTAAATTAATAGTTTATAAATATTACATAAATATTAATAATATAATGTAACTTCAGTGGCCAACCATTATTTTATTGACATTATTATAACATTTTTGTAACTAATTTAATGGATGAAAAAAATGTTAATTTAATTATGTACAGTACACACAAAATATTTATATAATATCAAATAAATATTTTCTTGCTATCTGGGAGTGTGTGTGTGAGGGTGTGGCAAAATAAACACGAATAAAGAGCAATAAGACCAGAATAAGACATTATTTGTCTGTACATTAAAATTAATCATGAATTTAGAAGCATTTTAGTTTAATATATATTGTTTAATTTTGGTATTTATGGTAAATGTAAAAACGGGGAAAAAAACAAATTAAAGTATAAGAATGCATTAAAAATATTTAAAAAAATGTATATGAATTTTCTCTGTGGTAAAACAGTATTTGACAGTCTATATTTACTAAAAAACTGTGCATCATAAAAAAAATCATTTTTTTAGAGTGTATATAGTAATCAAAAGTGTGTCAAAACTTGGGTTAAAAATAAAATATTCGATATTAGATTGGTTGGTTATGTTCATAGTATTCAAGGTGAATAATATTCACAATAATTTGGTACTTCGACGAAATGATAGTTTTGGACGAAATCTACAACCCCAACAAGTGCCCTAAGATAAAAAAAAAAATATATATATATATATGGTTAAAATGTGAAATCAATAGATTTTTTTGTTTCACTTAAACTCTAAAACGAGTGAGAAGTTCAAACTGTTGTTTAATACTGAATTATAATCGAAAAGGTATTTAATCCGCTACACTTTAAAATTAATAAAACGTTTTTATAATTGAAATCTGAATCCAAATTTACATTTTTATTTATGTTGTTTGATGCGCACATATGACTTCCTTTTTAATTTATATAGGATTCGTTTGCAAACTAACGGTAAATTCATAAATGTATGATGTATATGACGTATGTAAATTGTGATGGATAAACATTTATGTTTGCTAAAAACTATATATGTGTATTAGAACGTTTTTGATTGTCCTTTAAAATACTTATCAGTTCTAAGTTGGTTTGTTCAGTCATGTAAAATCTTTCCACATTATAATTTAAAAGTTTGTACAAATAGAAATTTGACACCTTTAAACTGTAATTATTTATAAGAAAATATCTAGACAAACAAGAACTTTATGTATATATTTATATAGTAGTTTATGCTTTTAAATGTAAAGAAAACATATAAATGATTGAAATCATACTTAATTATACTTTTCTAAATCGTTGTTCAGTATTTTTAGATTCTGACTAAGGCGAAGGATTTATTGGTTTTATAATGATGTTTATTTTTTATTTATTTATTTTTTTTTTTGCTGTAACATTTTTTTGAGTAATAATATGCTGTTCAAGTTTCATTCAGAAACTCTATAAATCAGAAATTTCATATATTTGGTATTTTAAACAGATTTTTTTTCTTGTTCTCAATAGTTTTTTTCAAGCGGGAGGAAAAATTACCAAAAAAGTGAGTAAAACAGTAAAAATTGCTGTAAACGGACCTTTTATTCAGTCGATTTTAGTTGTTTAGTCATTTCTCCAAAAGCAATATTGTTAAATATGTAATTTTTACCATATATTAATGGAATATTCTTACATAATGGACGAAAATTTATACATTTTTGGGCTAGAAGTAGAACTATGAAAATATATTGTTTATCTCTAATAAATTTTTTAATATTTGACAAAAGGATCTGAAAATACTTAAACAATGATATTGAAAAAATGTGAAAAATTGTGATTCAGGATTTTTTTATGTAAGCGTTTAACTAAATTTATATTTGTAAATTTGTTTATGACTTATACTGAATTGACTGTTTTTTACGCCAACTTTCAACTTCAAACACGTGTAGGAAAGATCGATAAATCTATTAAATATAATATTTGTTATGTAGATAGAAAAACATGTTTTGAATCTTTTAGTGGAAAAAAAACGTCTTTTAAATGTGTCCATAGAAAAACTTTTATAAGGTTTTGATGATAAAAAAAAACATAGTTACTGACATTTAGACAAAAAATAGTAAAATATTAAAAAAACCTGTATGTTTTCCCTGAAGATTTGCTCAGAAACGTTTTGCTAAAGAAATAATTAATCTGATCTAATCAAAAAGATGTTTTTTTTTTATACATTTTTTTTCATTTATGCTACATACAACGTATTAAAGTAAATAATATTACATTTAAAGTACGTCTTACCATAATTGGAATTTTTAGACGACTCTAATTGCCGATTGTTTAACAAATTTTAACTTTTTGAAATAGATAATATATTTGATTCAATCGTTGTACTGATGTAATTAATTGTGTAAAGTAATAACAATTATTTTGTAGTATAAAGGTGTACAAAAGTAATATTCATTCATATGGCCATGGAATACCTACTGATGTGATGATAACGATATAATAATAACTTGCCATAGTTACTTCATAATATCATATCCATACACAGATATAGATAATAAACTAGATTGCTAACTAGTGATATCAGCTGACGCCAAAAATCGCCATGTTTGTTGTGGGCTATGAAGTGTTATCACAGAATCTGTGGCGTTACCATAATATGATTAACGTGGTACTTAATTTATTATTTGGCGGGTATTTCAACTCCATGGATATATAAATGATATCCAACACCCTTTAATCTTAATAAAAACGAAAATGAAAAGAGCCTATGCAGTTAAAATGTAAAGATATTTTACTAAGTGTTTTGACTTTTGTTTGAAAAAACTAGAAGTTTTTACATTGATAAATTTTTTATTTGTATAAAAAAGAATTTTAATTTAAAATGCCACAAACTTGCTGTGTACTTGGGTGTGCTAATCGTTCTGGTCGGAATAAAGTAGTTTTTTTCAAGTATGTATCAGTAATTTTAACATGGATATCTAAACATTCAATTTTACAGCTTAACAACTATTTTACCAAATCATTTATGTATAGATTTCCAAGAAATAACACCCTTAAAGAAAAGTGGATAGTTGCTATAAAAAGGCATAATTTTATACCAGCATATCACAGGATATGTCATATTCATTTCACTGAAAATGACTTTGTAGAACGGCCAGATATAAAACGTCTTAAAGAAACAGCAGTCCCTACTTTATTAATTGGCCAAGAAAAAATTAATGTAGACGTAGTTCAACAGGAACATGCTTATTCCAAATTTACTAAACCCAATGTTGAAAGTGATAAGAATCGTAATGACTAAAAATTAGCACTAACATAATATTTTCTAAAACAAAATAAAATATTTTTTTTTTCAGTCATAAATAAATATTATTAACCTAGTAAGCCGTATGTATTTAAATATTCGTATACAATCTTACAGCAAAATTTTAAGTTCTTCTTTTATGAAAACTTTAGTCAACAAAAGACAAAAATTACATAAAACAATTTTGTTTAATAACTTGTAAGTTGTAGCCATACATAATAATATGTACATTGAAATAGATAAATATTACCTATGTATTATGTTGTTTTTAGTAGTAAGTTTCTTTTTATGGGTAAATGAAATATAATAATGAAATATGAATATTGAATAATAATTGTAAATATTTCTGAGTTTATAACACAGACTTCTATAATACATTTTTTTAATACTACTACCTACTGTCTACTTATACACTATATAGAAATATGCGCCATGCGGTTTAATATAATCATAATATCATAATAACATTTATTTTATCTGCAGTATTATCACAACGATAAGAATTGATAAAATACCATGGGCCACAAGCAACATGGCGGAAAATCGGCGTCTCCCGGCAATATCCATATTCATGTAATCTTTCTCTCTATGGTTTCAATCCGTAGATTGTTTTGCAGCCATCTTCCATTCTTCTCTATCATCCGCTTTCCTTTTCATTTCTCCATATGAGTTGCATCCTTGGTTTTTTATTACCTGTTGAATTTATTATAATCTTGGTCATTCACGTAATATTTATGTATTAAAACATACGAGTAGATCTATTTTTTATGGCCAGCCTCTATGGGTCTATGTCAATAATAATTATAATAAAACAATTTGCGGTGAGCGAGAGGGGGATTGTCGTGCCGACTGCCCACTGCGTGGCGACGCGTCACCACGCTATAACGCGCCGCATTAGACGTATCACATCAACAGAGATTCGTTTATGATGGACGACAGATCAAAACAATATACGGAATACGATAATAATAACAGGAATTCGTTTATGAAGGACGACAGATCTCAATAATATATGATCGAATTTCGAACGAGAAACGCGCACAAGCTAAATCGATAGAATATACCATTTTTTCTTTTTTTTTTTTTTTGGAAATATCTAGTTTGGGTAATCGGCGTGATGTCTAGTACGAGGGAAGAACTAGCCTCCGATCGACCTCTGCGTACTGGGCCGGAGCGACAAGAGGCCGTACGCGAGGCCGGTGGCCGGCGACCGTGGTGATCGTGAGCGGTTTCTGCGGGAGCTCGTATCGTGGCCAGGAGTGGCCGGGAGATTGGGACACTCACACAGGATGCCGCCAGCTTGGACGAGTGTCCCGTACACGGTCGCGTGTCGGTCTGGGCGCTGATGTCCGAGAGTGACAGGACCGACGTGGCCCTAGAGCCGTTATCAGTAGTCAGTGCCACCGGCTGACGTGTCGATGCGATCTTTGGCCTTCGACCAGGAGCCCGACGATGGCGTGGTATTTTGCCCGGTACACGGCCGGGTGTGGGTAAGCGCGACGACAGCCGATCCGGGGCCGCAGACGACGCATCCCACCGTGTCGGTCAGGACGTTGATGGCGGAGAGCGGCCGAACCGATGTGGCCCTAGTGTCGGCCGACGCGTCGAACTCGAGCTCCGAACGGTACACGCGATCGCGTCGGTAGGAACGTCGACGGCTCAGAGCGGACAGGTCCTGGGGCCGCCCGGAGCAGTGCGGGCGGGGTGTGTGCGCACTCCTGGGTGTCGGCGCGCGCGATTCAGTGGGTCGTCGTCCGGCTCCGTTCTATACGTTTTTGCTACAGCGACGGCGGCGCCGTGAATGGCCGGTCGACACACCACCCGTACTGGAGGCGTCTCGACGCGTCGAAGGACAGGCACTCGTGTCCACAGTCACCGCGACCCACGAAGAAAGAGTCGGCCGAGTGACAGATTTGCCGATGGTCCGCGTCGATATCGATACCGTTCGCTTATATTATTACCGTTCACCCAATGGTCTGATCACTTTTTTTGTTTTCATTAATAGCATTGAATTATATTCTGCCGATTTGTTCGTGTCTATGAATCTCTGTGAAAAAATTATTTATGCTACGTTCCGATCGATTCCGTCGTTTCATCACATTTACACGGGACGTCTCATAAAGGCGTATGCGTTTCAAAGTTTAGTACAGTTGGATTTGATGTCAAACTTCTTCGAAAATTTCTCCCATTAATAGTTTATACGTTTGTTCCGCGTATACTGTTTTGGGTCATAGCCTTTTCAAGAAATGATTCATTTGGAAAAACCGTCAATAGTGTTTTCGAACATTACATTTTCTAAATTATTTCAATATTTTTTTATTTTATTTAAAATAGTGTGTCAATAATAATAATAATAATACATATTTGTCGAAAGAAAGGTCTAAAACGTAGACTAATGTAAGTATTTGTAGAGACGCATAACGTGTTATTGTGATTTGTGATGTGTGTAATGATATTAGGCGACAGTCATTGCAAATCAACTCCACAGTAAATGCTATACGACAAAAACATCTTTGATTTTACTATAGATGTTGGTTTCCCGTGTATGCGAAGAGGATTGGTGTAGGCGGGTGGATCCTCGATAAATCCTGTCACTACATATTTAAAGCATTACTTGTGTGTCACTGGATATGACGTTTTTATATCAAACGCCCGTGTGCGTGTAAAATTGTCAAGTCTTTATGAGACACGTGCATAATAACAGTGGAACGTCGACAAGCCGAGAAATTTGATAGGTCGAAATAAAGTTCTCTTCCGAAAACATCGATAATTCGAAAGAAAAACAATACAGATAAACTCGGATATTCCGCGTTCCTCTAGATATATTTATTTCATAAACGGTTCGGTGTCAATTGCATCAAAATATTTCCGTTTTACTAAAATACGTATTATCTCGTACGTACATAGTTATAGTGTGTACGGGTAATATTATGGATCGACAGACGTTTGATGGATAGTTAAAAGTTGACGAGAAGTGTTGGATGGAGAAACATTTTACGAGGAAGAGTCCTATACTCCATATTCGTGTAGTATGCTTCGTGCAAAAGTAACGTTCAGTCCCTCTGTAGATCAGAAACATCATTGATGGGTACACATTAAATATTTAATATTTTCAATTATTGAGAAAAATTCAGTCAAAATGACCGTGTCCGTAAACGAGATTTTAAAAACTGAACGTAATATTTTCAGTAGGTTTATATCGGTTATATTCTATGCATGAGCAACATAAAATTGTACGTGATACATATGTCACTAAAATGATAACAGAGTTAAATAACATTTAAGTTCGTATAAATAGTTATGCTATTAAAATAATGTCATTTATATAAATAAACAATTATAAATATTTTAATCTGTAGTCTAAATACTAATAACACCCGAGTGGTGTTAAATAAATAAAAAAATAGTTCAGAATAAATAACGCTTAGGGGATTTTATTAGAAGAAACATATAGATCAGTCGTTAATGTTATTTTTTTCAATTTTTTTTTACGTGTGCGGTTGACTGATACAGTGAAATCTCCCTTAACGGACACCTCCAATTAGTGGACGTTTTTATGGGGACAAGAACATATTCTTCTCTTTTATTTTTCCCTCTGAATAGCGGACACCTCTAAATAAAGGACAATATTTCGGCTACCGAGAGTGTCAGGTATTCAGAGGTTTCACTGTATTTAAAACGCGGCGTTTTTTAGGAGATCACGAGTCTTATGGTCAGGAATACAAACGGCTAGTGTATAATATTTACAGTACTGCCTGCCGAACGAGCGTATATTTTGTAATATGTCAGTGACAGATAAAGTCAAAAAAGGAATCATTGCGTCAGATCGGCTTTCAGAATCGTTCATAGATCGTATCACATCAACTCCCAAAATTCTCTTTTAAATTCACCGCACACATTTCCCGTACGTAAAATCATACGTCTGCGTGGTAACATTTTTAAACCGTCGGACTCCATGAGAAATTACATAGGACTAGTTTTGAAATCGAATTTATCCAATTGAGATAATGGACGGTCTTTACACAGTACACACATCCGCAAAACGAGTTCTTTATTTTTCGGGACATAAATCTTACGCGTAATTGATGAAATGTGGTCAAACACAAGGGACAAGATTTGTCACCATTTTTGTTGGGAATAAACATTATTCATTCGACATCTAAATTAAAAAAAAAAAAATATATATATATATATATATATATATATATATATACATACATACATACATACATATAAATAAAAGAGTGGCCTTTTATTTCAGAAAAAAATTCACAGATCCTGTTAAATTAATACTATTTATTTACGACTACACAGAATTCGCACGTATAAACATTATTTATTCACATCAAAATTACTCCCTCGGGACAAGAGTCGTAACAAAAAATTTAAATTACAAACTTTTCGATAAATTATCAGTATTATAAGTACTATACGCTGAGCATCGTGCACGAATTCGTGATAAAACCAATACAAGTGCAATCAAATTAAAACGACCTTTTTAGCAGAATTAAATTGAATTCAGATAATATTGTAGATATGGATGCCCGAGCCCACTGTGTACATCACAAAACATCGATAATGATTTTTTATTTATTTGTATACGTATGTATTTAGAAACAAAATGCATACGGTTTTGATTGCTATAAACACATTACTCAAAAGCTTATGAAGTGGTTATAACCTGCATGGGAGTAAAATGTTTTATTTTCTCTCTTGATAATAAAAAGTGTGATATAAATTGTTAGTTTTGAGTAAATTAAAAATTATGTCTGAGTTATTTTATAATTCTGTATTTTATTTGCAAGACATTACATTTAAGGTCATTTTTCCTTTTTTTTATGAAAAAACTGAAAAAATGAGAGTTTTTCAATGTCTAGTTATTGTATCATATTACAGATTTCCACTAGAATATTCAATAACAACTCATTCGATGAGTATGAATTTTTTTATTCAAAATCACAAATTTTCAATTTACTAAACATTACATTTAAGGTCATTTTTAATTTTTCCAACGAAAAAACCGTAAAAATACAAGTTTTTCAATGCCTAGTTATTTTATCATATTACAGATTTCCACTTGAAACTTCATTAGAACTTGATTTGATGAGTATAAACATTTTTTATTAAAAATAATAATTTTTTTTTCGCTAGATATTATATTAAAGGTCATTTTTTCTTTTTTTTGACATAACAACTGAAAAAATGAAAGTTTTTCAATGTCTTGTTATTGTATCATATTATAATTTTCCACTAGAACCTACATTAGAACTTCATTCTATGTTAGCTAATATCTTTAATTCAAATAACTAATTTATGATTTATCAGACATCGAATTTAAGGTAATTTCTAATTTTTTCCGGCGATATTTTTTCGGCTGCATACGAACTGAGTCCCAGTATAACCTTTTATGACGAATTGAGTCCCGGGTTGTTTTAGGGTATATATCAATTGAGTCCAGTGAAATTTTAGGTATAATACTAATTGAGTCATGGACTTAAATACTAACTGAGCCCCATAAAATTAAAAAAAAAAAAATTTTCCTTCCCATTTTTACAGACTTAGGACTGTCTGTAAAAAATAAATTACAAGTATGGTTAAAAATGTTTTTTTTTTTAAAAATATTTTATAATATAAATATATAATAATGTAGGGGTATAATATAATATGAATAATTTATGTATAATTAAATAAATGTAGATAATGATAAAATAACATTTTTATATTGGTAACAATTTATGGGATAAGCTTTGTACATATTCAAATCTACTAATTGTATTTGATTGCAACAACTGCATTTGATGGCTGATTTCTTTTTCTTTTTCTTTTATACAATTTTTTGAATTAATTATATGAACACTTCTAATTTTTATATAAGTTTCGCCTTGTATATTCAACAAAATGTTTATAAATTGGTAAATGTTTGGATGGGCTGAATAAAACATGGCATTAATTTTCGAATGAAATGATTCACAACTATTGGTAGTCCTCACCAATGAATAAGTAAATGAAGCCCACATTTCCGGAGGATATTGTGAGCTTTCACATATGTACTTTTCTAATATATAGTCAGTCAAACGTTCCACTCGATAGTCTTGAGGTAAAATAGAAATTAAGTCATCGGTGAAGCAATCATTGACATCTGGCGGGTTTAAAAATGAAAGCCCGAAACTTACTATATTATCTGACAAATCATACAAATTATAACGCGCGGCACGGCGGTGCGACATAATTTCCGCCGTGTCTAGACGGTTATTTTATATTTTACTCAAAATAATCCTCGGACTCAATTCGTATACAATTAGTTCCCTAACCCTGGACTCAATTAGTATATGTCTCGTTTGTACCCGGGACTCAATTAGTATATTACTTTTTTCCCGTTCAGGTATAGGGACTCAATTAGTATACAGTGATTTTTTCTGAATTTTTCTAAACAAAATTATGTATTCAGTATACACTTAAGATCAAACTGTGCGCAAAATAAAATATCTTAAGTAAATCTAGACATTAGAAAAAATTATGTTTAATTACACATAATATATTTAAGTAAACATAATTTTATATATTATATTTTATAGATATATTATACCTACATACTACACGTAATGATAACATTATACGATTGGATGTACATTTCATCCATTACATGTTCAATGTGATATAACATTACACAATATACCAATTTATATGTATATATTATTTACACTTCCACAGACTATGTGATAATAATAAATATTTTAGTTATAAAAACGGTTTTTATATTTTTCTTCAACATTTTAGAATTATGACTTCCAAGTCCTCGTTTTAATTTGAAACAAATATTTTTGTATTAATAGGCCAACCACGATGAATTTTTTGAATGTATTCCTTCAACTTTAGACATTTATGAATAAATTGATTTTTTTATACTTAAAACGTTGCATGTTTTTTCACATTTATTTCGTTGGGAATATGTATTCCATAATTAGAATAGTTTGGTAAATTTTAATGTATTTAAAAACATATTTCGTAAAAGTATGCAAAACTGTAAATTGTAATGAAAAATTAATATACTTGGCAAATATGTTTATATTATAGAGGTACCTGTATACTTTATTTCATAACAGACATGTACGCATGGAATTATTCTTCATTTGCGTTAAACGAAGCATATATATTTTTAAAAGACTTTTTTACTTGTAAAGAATTATCTATTTAGTTAAATATGAGTATCAATATAATATAAAATATATTTTAAAGATAAACAAATTTATTACCTATGTATATAATTGAGTGTCGCTAACATAATCACATGATTTGCCTTTGTTTAAATAAAGGTCTGTGTCATGCATGACATAACCTATGACATGCGTGGCACTCTACGTCACAGCAAAATTAATAATCATTCATGATCTTGTGTCTTATAACGCATTTATGAGTACCATTACCCATAATACGATCATCACGATTTTTCAAATAGTTCTTCATACATCGCTTAGTCACTTAAATCGCTCACTTTTAATATGTGAGAGGATATTTTGCCTTCCATAAAGTCTCTGTATTTCGGTGTTGTGTCTCTTTTCGAAGTGTCCCGTTTCAAACAATAGTTTATGTGCAGAGCCATACGATTTGTTCAATAATTTTCTCTCAAATAAGATCAGACTATAGTAGTTTCTTGTTATATTTCCTCACATTTCACATCCATACGTTAAAATATATTGTATATAAGCATTTTTAAATTCTCATGATAGACATTTGATCAAAACAAATTTAGTGAGTTTTGTAAGTTGCAGCATTTATGAGCAGTTTCCTTGACTTTTATTACTTATTACATATCATAATTTGTAATTTTTATGTTTATTCTATGATATTTAAACCATCATACTTTCTCAATTGTAAATTATCCACTGTTAGATATCATAGTAATCTGTGTGTGTTTATGACAAAAGGATGTACTTAATTTTTGTAAGTTTGCCTCTAGGTCTTTCATCTCATTCGACTCCAATAGTTTCTAGTATTGAATCATCTCTTGATTATACTATAACTACTATATCATCACTAGGGAACGGATTTGAATGCAAATTGCATTTTTTTCTGAATGTCCGAAAACATTGGTTTCCAAGCAAAAAGTTCATTTCATACATTCAAGAATTAAAAAATGTAACTTTTATTTTGCATTTTTTGCATTTTTAAGACTTTAATGCATTTTTAGCAGTGGCGGCGCTAGGCGTGGGCGGTGTGGGCCATTGCCCACGGCCTCGCACCTCAAACGGCCTCGCGGTCTAAAGGGCTTTGTAATCAGCCTTAGAGAAATATGGGACAAGTATCCATACAAAAATTATTATTATTATTATTATTTTATTGTTTCAGCATCAACGACAAGGTTATTAGCTTATAGTGATAAGGTTAGGTTAAAATGGTTGAAAAGAGATACAAAACAAAATAAAACATAACAAAATTAAAAAATAAAAATTAAGAATATAAATAGATTAAATTAAATTGAACATTTCGATTTTTTTTAAAAATGATGTAATTTTTTGTGTGTCGGCATGGGGTCCTATGGCTTCATATAAATTGTCCGGGATTTCACATTCGTTTCTGGCCTCTGAGAATCTTTGGCAGTTGATGAGAATGTGTTTGATTGGGCGAATCGCAAGAGCGGCATAATGGAGGTTCAGTCTTTTTCATGAGATAATCCTGAGTGACTCTTGTGTGGCCAATTCTCAGTCGGTTAATAATGATTTCTTCTTTTCGATTAGAGAAGTTGTGTTTTGGCCAAGGTTCGACTGAATATTTGATTTCTCTAAGTCTGTTGTCAGTAACTTGACAATTATTATTATATCTGTGAAATTATTTTATTGTAAATAAAAAAAAAAAATTGAAACTTCTTATAGTATTATTGATTTTAAAAAAAACATGTATTTAATTTTATAATATTATGTGTAAATAAAATTATATTAACACTACATTTGCAAATAAAACGTTAATAATTAGAGTTTATTGTTTAAAAAAATTCCAAATCTTAATATTTATTAAATAACTGTTGTTACTTAACTAATGTTGACTAAAAAAATTTAAAAAAGGGCTTCTAAGTCTACTTCGCCCACGTGTAAATTTCACCTCGCCACGCCGCTGATTTTTAGAGCATTTTTTGAAATTTTTAGTGCATTTTGTGGGTTTTAAGTCATTTTTACAACATTTTTTCCACATTCATTCTAAAAAAAATTAAAATACTTAAAAATGTATTATGTTACAAAATTACGAAATTATTGTTGACACGTGTATTATGTTACAAAATTACAAAATTATTGTTGACATGTATAGACACAAAATATTTACATACAAGTTACAACAGATTATTACCCACATTAAGGCAAAGATAAGATACGATAAACTATTTATCTAAATTGTAATTTTGTATTACACTATTGAATTGAGTCATTACTTCATCGTTTAGTATCGCGTATAGTCTCGTCGTTAACGTTTTCGAGTGTTTTTCGTAGATGTATTTAGTTTAGTTTTGTTTATTTCACGAAGTTTTTGAAAATGCCTAAGGCCAAATCTTCAGATGTTTGTCGTTTGCGGTCATACGTTCAACAATATGGGGAATCAATTTTTTCTACCGATGGAAGCGTTCTTTTTTGTAAGATTTGTGAGGTCAGAATGGCAGCCGAAAGAAAATTTACTGTGACACAACATGTGGGTAAAGAAAAACATTTACGTGCACTAGATATTCAAAAAAATAGAAAAAGTGAAGTTGTTCAAACATTAATTAATACCGTAAAAAATATTATTAAAGCATTTTACTCAAAAATGGAACACGTTACATGTTTGGCACATTCTCTACACAGAGTAGCTGAAGAAATACGCAAACAATTTCTCAAAATTGATGCTTTTATTTCGAACGTAAAAATATTTTTTTGAAATGCCCATCTCGTGTATTGAAATTCAAAGAAATGTAGCAAGGGATACCAATGCCCCCCAACCAATACTAACTAGGTGGGGTACATGGTTATCGGCAGCCATATACTATTGTGAAAATTATTAATTGATTAAATCCGTTGTGATGGGGTTTGATAAAGAAGATGCTGTAGTAATTGAGAATGTACAAACATTTTTAAATGATAATATTTTGGTACTTAACTTGACATTTATCAAAGCAAATTATGAAAATTTAGCAAAATACATTACTACATTGGAAACATCTGAAGAAGATGGAGAGAAGATAATTGAAAGTTAATTAATTAAGGTTGTATTAAATTTAAATATTTTTCATAAGATTTATCATAATAACATGTTTTTTTTATAAGTTTTAAATTCAAAATTTTGTTTTTATAGAATATAAACCCATTTTTAAAGTTTTTTAGGGCATTTTTTTAGTGCATTTTTTGATGTTAAAGCATTTTTTTAAGGCATTAAATCGTTTTTTAAAGGCATTTTTCTTGTTTTTTAGAGCATTTAAATCCGTTCCCTAATCATCACCATGTTTTTACACGTACACTCCTTTCGATTCAATTTTTCGATTTTCATCCACACTCTTCGTCACTATCTACAAGATTACGTTGAATTATGTCAATAACAATTCATATCTGTAAAAGAAAAATAACATTTGAAAATTTGTGTTACTGTAACTTCGCACATCTTAAGAATTCTTAATTGCATAATATAATTTATATGTAAATATTATATACAATAAATGACTAATGATTGTGTGAAGAAATGTTGTTATAAAAATGCATAAGCAGAATTAAATCATTATGATATGGCAATTTCATTAAGGAATAGGTACATTTTATCTTTGTTTTAAATATTATATTGACTAATTTATATTATTATTTTTTTATCAACTTTATTTAAAAATAATAACTTTGACGATATCCAAAATTGTATACAACATTAAGTAATATACATTAAAATAGCATACCTATTGAAATTTAATACATACATCTATGACATAATATTGTAAGGCTCGTAGAAAAAATTCGATAGGTAAGGAAGTTTACATTGTTTTTAGATAAATTGGCAGTTAAAAGAAATTAAGTAAAAATGTTTTCAATGTGTTGATTTAAATTTTACTTGATAAAAATGTTTAATTTTAATTTATATGATTATAATTTATTTTGAAAATAAAATTATATGTGTGTATAAATTTGAAAAAGAATTAGTCATACCTTGAAATAAATTTAGTTACACAAGACACAAAGTACTCATTTTTAAGAATGAAACTACATATTTAAATATAGAACCTATATGCCTACAGAAATTAAAAACAATGACAAGCATTTTAACATAGTGGTACCATAAATAATAAAAACTTAATAAGTATTTAGAAGTTTTCCAAAAAAAAAAATCCTTGAGCGTGTGTATACTATTTGTAGTGGCTTGAACTAATCGTTTTTTATATTTGACCATTTCTGTACGTATAATAAACGAATATGTAGGTACATATTTTCACAGAATGCTGCGCGTTCGCTCAGTTCAGAGAAAAGTATATGCTTCCTGATTCACTATCGTCTGCAATCAATCTGGACCCCATCTCAATATCAGCTACAATCAAATTCATCTAATCATCGAATCTACTCAACAAAATTTAAAAAAAAAAATGCATTATTATTGTTATTAATGTTTGTTTTTTTTAAATTTATTTTTATTTTTTTTCTCTCTTTTTGTTTTTTCTTCTGTTCCTTCTTCTTATTTTATTATTAATATTTTAACCAAAATGTTCACAATACCCAATGGCCATAGTAGCCGCGGGATAACTAAAAAAAAAAAAAGAATATCGTCGACTAAGACGTAATACCTCGTAAGTCAAAAACATTCATTTTTCAGGAGACACATTTTTGTGTTTATAAAATCAATTTTTGTATTTAGTTTAGCCTAGGTTTCAAATAATTTTGAAGACTATGTTTTCCATTAGTCTATAATGTAGTTTTAATTATAATTCGTTTTTAAAATGTTTTTTTTAGACTTACGAGGTATTGCATTAAATATATTGAAAATGGATATTGACATACGAGCTATTATTACTTTATTGTTTTCTAGCTGACTAATTTAATTACATTGTTAAATAAAAATTGTTGGATCAGGGGTTTTTATTTATTAAATCTTTTAATACTTCAGCCTTTTGAATTTATTATTAAAACATAATTATAGGTAACAATCAAGGTATTAAAAAATAAACATTATTTTAAAGAGGACTAAATTTTAATAGTAACATTCAGACCTTGAATTATAGTTATAATATAATAAAAATACAAAAAAAAAAAAAAAAAAAATAGTTTTAAAACCTTGATTTTTATATTTTACAAGCTGAACCCGTGCACTTCGTTGCCCATTAAGTGTACTAACTAAAAGGAAAATGAAGTCGTAATAATAAATTAATAATCATAACAAAATAATGAACACAAAACTATAAAATATCTATAGAAACCATAGATTATACTGATTGTACATCGATGTGATAAATTATAATAAATAATCCATCAGTATTAATTGCCATAGAGATGTCTACGTATACCATAGAGTAAATAAAGACAACGGTATCGAGTTCAAATCCCAGACATCAATAAATAGTTTTTGCAGTTTTTCTAATTATTCGGTTGACTTTAAAAATAATTCCTTTCGTAAAAACCTTCTCCTGGCAATTACAAACATCTTAAAAAAAATTTGAGCAAAATCGGCCCAGCCGTTCTCAAGTGATGCAATTTCGAATTTTTTGTCTCCATTTTTATATATATAGATAACATTAAACAATAGACATTATATTATTATTAATTACAATAGTGTAGTTAAATTAGTTTTACTATCTTATCATATTTAATATGATTATAAAACTCATGACAATCATTAGGAATTACTTTTTTCAGTTGCTGTAAATGTTCTCACTTACTTTTGAAAATTTTCAATTCTTCTGCATGAAGCTGACCATAAATAATAGGAGATGCTATTTTACACATTTTTTTTCTTTTCTTTTGAGCCAATTTGAGATCAGAGTACTCATCATCAAAATTAACTTTAAAATCAATAGTGCCATTTGGATTATATCGAAGTGACTTTATATTTGTAACAGTTGGTCTCCAGCTGATTTTCCATGTCTTAATGAGTCATATCTATTTAAATCAATTTGATATTGTTTAAAAAATTATGTTTCACACCATTTTACATTATAACAGCGGTTCTCAACCTGGGGTACGCGTACCCCTAAGGGTACGTGACATGATATCAAAGGGTACGTGAAAAAAATCGAGTAATGGCGAAAAAAGTGAAATTTAATGTAACTGAAATAGTTTGCTATTAATGAAATACAATTTAATAATTTAATAATTGTATACTTATTACAGTACGAATAGTCTGCGATATTATATGTTATTAATGGGATATGGTTTTATCGTTATAACAATATAAACACTATAAAATGTAGATAATTCAATAGTAGATGCATTTTTGTATATTATTTTTAGACAATTTCTCCTCTATGAAACTGACATGATCCTATCACAAGACATCAAAAGACAAGTTATTCAACATTTGAATGGGCTCATTGCAGCTTTTGAAAAATACTTTCCTAAATGTGAAAATGAAGACCACTGGATCGCATTCCCTTTTAGTGAAAACCATTTCAAGTCTGCAGTTTTATCAGTAAAAAAAAAAAAGAAAAACTAATAGAACTAAAAACGGATTCTTCACTTGAGGCAGCATTTGAAGAGAAATCTACCATCACCTTTTAGGCTGATGTGAAAGAAAAATATCCCGAGTTATCATGCAAAGCATTCAACGTTCTGCTACCATTCACAAGCACTGTATTGGTAGAAAGGGCCTTATTTATACGTACACGTTCATAAAAAATAATTATCGTAATAAACTGTCTACAAGTTCAGACTTACAGGTTTATTTGTCACGTGTGGAACCAGATTTCAAAAAATTAAGTTCAAGCAAACAAGCTCAAGGTTCACATTAAAATTAAACTGTTAAGTTGATATAATTATTTTTTATGCAAATTTTATGGCACAAGCTAATATTAAAACAAATAAATATTTCCGAGTTTTTCTTTAAAATTAATACTATTATTATTATTTTCCATTATGTATATTCCAAATTTGGGGTACGTACAATAGTGGTGTTAGGTCAAGGGGTACGCGAATGAAAAAAGGTCGAGAACCGCTGCATTATAACAATTATTTGATCACACAAATAAATAATGAAAATAATTTCAGATAATCAATTTTTTCAATACAAAATATATTTCATCATCCCAAGATAGATTTTAGTATTAAGTTCATCTGTATTTAAATAAAATTAAAGAAAATAATACATTTTTGTTTTTGATTGGGTTTTAGTTTAAACTAAACATGGTTTTCGACTTCTCCGAGGATTATTGACGATTGTAATACGTATACACGAGAGGTAAAATTATATCATTTATATCTATTTATATTACTAATATTAACACAGCATACCGATTAAGACCTCTACAGTCTACAATCACTGAAAATTATTTAATTTGATGTGGTTATAAATAAATGGTTGATTGCAGGTCTTGTAAAACAGTGTCATTTGTATTCTATACATCATTGAACAAGTACAGGTTTTCAAGGAATTAATAATAATATTATTATTTTCAAAGTGTGAAGAAGACCAAGAGTTTCAATACAATAAAAATATTAACCTATAGTTTTAATGGATCATTTATATTCTATGAATTTTTGCATGATAAAGCGATTGTTGTTTTTAAATGTATTTTATAATTAATTACTGAGTGTAACTATAATCTTGAAACACTTGTCAAAAATGTTTTTGAAATCATCCCCGTAGAATTTAATATTAAGTTTTTATAGGGTAGACAATAATAGAAAATATCATACATCATACATCCTAATACGAACAGATGCAGGTACAGTAATAATTGATCGTTTTCGTAGCTTCTTGTATCATTTTGTTCAACATTACATTTTTGCTACAATGCTTGAATACATTTTTGTTTCCATAACTTCTGATATAATTTTTGAATATTGATGTTTATTTGTAAGATATTTGTTTGGCTGATTTTGTCGCAGGAATATGAGATTATTTCGATTTAACATTGAAAAATGCATGCATTTGAATTTGGTTCATTTACAATTTATTTATTTTTTAAATTTTATTTATTTATATGTAAAACACTAATAGAATTACATTTTCATGATACAAATTATTTTTATTGTTTTTACGTAAGAGGTTTTTTTTGTATTTTTTAATTTTTAAACGTTTAAACGTTTAAAAACATTTGAAGTTCAGATCAGAAGAAAAAAGTTGCAATGAATTTTTGCGGAATACTTATTCTTCCTCTCTTGCCACTTAATAATTTGTACTCGTTATTAATCTCTATTTTTCGAAAAATAAAATTTCTAATATCATAATTTCTAAAACAAAAATCTCATTTTGTAGTACTATGTTATGAATGAGTGAAGGTTATCATTTAATAAATAAAAAATTGAAAAAATTACATTGATTAAAAATAGTAAAAATTATTTATTTTATAAAAATGTAGTTTAATCAGTTCTTTAAATTTTACATAAAACTATTCAAATTTTGCATTACATAAATTAAATAAAAATTTCAAACTTGACATTATATAAATATATATATATGTTTATAAATCATATTGATGAATGACAATGTGAAAGTGTCAAATATTTGTAATTGCATTATGAACTTCATATTTCAATATTCACAAATAATGAAAATAAATTGAATACAGATTCTTGGAATCGAATAAGTACAACCGTTGAATAGGCATTTGCGAATTTTTTTTTTATTAACATTAAAATTAAGCGATAATATTGTCAATAATTTTCTTTAGTTAAATTGGTTTGAAATATAAGTCTATTGTTTTGATTTATTAAATTACCTCTCGTAACCATGTTTTTCATTCATTGAATGAAGTCAACTCGTTACTGTATGAATAATATATATATATATATATATATAAACACACAAGTTTGAGGAGAGAATTAATGGTCAAATGATTAGATACCCCTAGACTGGGGTGAATTCAGATTTATGTTTTCAGTATAGGGAAATCAGATCAAATAATTGTTTTCACTGAAATTGTCTAATTTTGATTTTTATGTTCCTTTTAAAAATAATTTGTTTAGTAATTAAAACAGTTGTTTACATGAGCTATATATTGTGTTGTTATTATTTTAGATAAAATATAATCACCTTTCATTGTGATTTAAAAGTTAGTATGGGAAAACTATTTTAAACTCTAATTTCAGTACAACATGCTCATATTTATACAAATAAAAAATTTTATTTTAATATGATTATTGACTTAAAAACAAAAGTGTAGGCCTGTTGTAATAAACTAACTTGGTAATTTAGAAAATTGAACCGTTTTTTTTTCAAAATTTTCGTCTTTTTTGAATTTTCTGTGAACGTCAACATGAAAATTAATACGAAAATACATTTTCACAAAAGTTAGTCGCATCACCGTTTCAGTGCGCAGGCACAGACCCGTCCGTCCGTCAGTTGACGTGCTCGGCAGAAAGGCGACGTGGTCCAACGAGCCAGACGCGGAACAATAACAACTCGTATTTTCCTCCCCGCACGGACTATGCGGAATTTAGCCGGAAGATGACTGTAAACTCCGCTCGCCAGCTATTGCAGTGCCCTCACGTGTGTCGTCTCACCGTAGACATAACCACCGCGGTGGACGGACCGCGGGCACGGGACGCTCTAGGGGCGGATTTAGAGGAGGACTGAGTGAACCGCAGCCCAGGCGTCCCCTCACATTCGTAATCGCTTAAAGTGATATCGGCAAACGCGTTTTTCTGAATACAGTACGTAGATATATACGTGTAGGTCTGGGAATCGCACGTCCGAAAAAAGGTGTAGTTCACACGACGGCCAACGGCAATAATATCAATCACCAAGTAATCCGGTAATATCACCAAATACGAAAACACACACTTATTCGTGCATTATCCGTTACTGATCATCAACATTATTGTTTGGCCGTTTGGCAACAAAAAGTTTAATAAAGTTGACATTTGTTTTTTGCTCACGACGAAAAGTTCTTTACATTGAATTTTAATTACTTTCATAATTATTCATAACTTAATCACCTATACTAAATACGGTTTAGGCATTTTTAAAATTTTTTTTTTATTTGTATAAAGGGAATTAATTATTTCTCTTGATTTGATTGTTTTTATAATTATAACACTTTTATCATTAAATAAACGTTCGATTAGCACCACTACTTGGTGTACGATAGTACATGTCATTTAATCACTAATACACTAACACAATAATATATAATATTGTCTTTATTTATTGAGGAGCGGGCCCCATTAGATATTTCGCCCTGGGGCTCCCACGTACTCCCAAAACCGGCCCTAGTGAACGCTAGTCCGAGGACATCTACCGGGGATATCGTCACGATCGTGGTCGTTTCGTGTGCCCCGCGGAATCATAATAGCGTCGTCTATAACTACGTCACGCGCAGGTCCGAGACGAGGAGCAACAGTTCGCCACCGCAGTCGCGCGCGTCTCTCCCGCGTCCACGGCCTGGCACCCCCGACGCACACACGCACAAGCAAACGCACGTACGCACGCACGCACGCACGCCACCGTCGCTGCCGCCGGATCGTGTGCCGTGCCGACGACGACGACGACGCCGCCGCCAGTAGTCACGCGACGTTCGGCCGGTCATCGTCGGGTCCGTCACGCGCGCACCAGTTCTTTTCTCCACTACCGCCGCCCCGGTGCATCTTGGTCGTCGTCTTCGTCTCGTTCGCGCGGAATAAAACCGTTCGCCGCCGTCTCGTTGTCGTCGTTGCGCCCGCGACCTGCTGCGCACACGTGCGCGCGCGATGGCTGCCGTCCTTTCAGTGCACACCACGAAGGTACGTCGCGTTGTTTGTGACGCGAGCAGTGTGCAACGCTATACTTTTATGATATGATGATACGTTTTTTGTACATAATATATATATATATATATATGTGTGTGTTTGTGTGTGTGTGTGTGTGTGTGTGTGTGTGTGTGTGTGTGTGTGTGTGTGTGTGTGTGTGTGTGTGTGTGTGTGTGTGTGTGTTTGTGTTGTGTTTTGCGCAGACAGAGAGATAGAGAGAGAGAGAGAGAGAGAGAGAGAGAGAGAGAGAGAGAGAGAGAAACGGCCGCTCTGATAGTCTTTTTGATGTGCACACGAAAATTGTGAGCCGTGTGACCCAAACTATTTGGACCTAAATAAATAAATGAAAATTGTAAAAAGCACCGAAGTGTAACGCACAGAAAAAAAAACCGGCCACATTCGATAGTTTTGTATATACGGACACAAACTATGGATCGTATATCCGCTATTGGGACCTTATAAAAATAAATAAGTACGAATCGGTAAATCTTTAAATGGTTTTGACCGTGACATTTAAAATGTCTAATTCCACGATATTCAATGGGTCTAGTCGATATAGAACTAAATAGACGACAAATCACTACGTTTACGAGTTTGTGCGTCAAGACGGTTAGAGGTCCGAATACATTCTCATTTCTCGCGTTTTTGTAAGTGTAAAAGCCAATCGTATAAGACGTAAAAAATTTAAGTAAGGTCGACCTTAAACCTTATTGGTATGCTTAATCGTAAAAACGTTGGTTCGTGTTAATTTACATTTTATTTAATGACATTTTGAACTGTAATCCTTACTTAACAATCCAGCGGTTGCCAATCGTGCGTGTTAGTGTAAGTTATTTAGTGTTGTACCCTGTTGAACGTATACAATCATAAATATAATCGGTTAACTTATACATATTACCGTAGTTTTCGTGTTTGGAAAGAAACTCCAAACGTTTCGATTTCATTTTCATCATTCCATGCTGATCCGGTATCAGATTGCGATCAACGACCCACTGAATTTACTCCGACTCAGACCCGGAGGTCGTGCTTATAAAAAAAACGTTGCACTACCTATGTAATCGGCTCGTTTAAAAATCATCCACCAACAGCTAGATTGAAATCGATGTATGTTCAAACATAGTCGAAATTCAGTAATATCATTAAATAAAATTATTTGATTTAGGATTTTTTTTCACCACTTAGTTTGGCTAGTTTAGTAAAAAAATACAATTTTATTTCAAACCCTAAAACTTTTTTGAATTTATTTCATAAAACGGATTTTCTTTTCTATTTTAAATAAAGTATACGACGTAGAAATTCCGTTTAATTTATTAATAAGGTTACACTTATCTGAATACTTGAAATAATTGTTATTATGCAGAAAATTCAATAGACAATAATAGTAATAGGTACATTAATTTGTTTATTTTATTTTAAAAAGCAAGTCCCGAAACATTTTTTTTTAGTTCAATAAAATTGTTGAATATCTATGTTTATTTTAATATTTACATATTTGTGAAAAACAAAGTTATGTTCAATGTATACAATACAAAATGCGAAAAAATAGACATATCACATTATTATGCAATTCCAACTGTTTCCATACAATATTCGATACACACTTATATATAATATATATTTGCTACACACACCACATGAGTGTATCAGACAGATATTACAATTTAACGGTTGCACACGAATTACGTTCCGAAAATATGCAACGCAACAAGCGGTAGACAAATCGCGTCCCATGTTCCACAAATGCCCACACTCGCGCCCATACTACCTGCATCGTAAATATGCATTAGCGATTCAAACATTTTTTGTTTGAGAAGCCTTTTAGAAGCTGAGAAAAATATACATACTCTCGAAAATCAGTATTATCGATTATCGTTTTGTCTTATAGACAAAAAAGTGGATTTGTTATTAACTTTGAGTATGGTATTTCCTAAGTATGGTTTAAATAATACCGCAGCTATAGAGTGTAGATAAATAAAGCAATTTGGCTAAAAATAATTTTTAATTTAGACGTATCTGAAATATTGAAGACAACAATGACACATTATTACAAAACTGATACTTATTCTATAAAAAGCATCTTTTTTTAATTTTTGTGACAAAATTATACAAATAAAAAGTAACACAATTGCATAATATACCTATATTGGCTATATTATGTTCATTTTAAATAATTAATGGAAAGAAGAATGTTTTTGTTTTTATAATAATGTGTTTTTTCCTTTTTTGTATATGTCATAATGTTTTTAAGTAGTAATGCTTATCCAAAAAATACGTCTAGCTTTTAAAAAAATAAAAAATTGTATCTAATTGGTATTTTGAAGAGGTTAGTTTCTCTATTCTCAATAGTTTTCCAATCCAATGGAAATACTTATGAGAAATTGATTAAAATAGTAAACATTTTTTATAGAAAACATTTTCATATTACTCATTTTCGATATTTAACCGTAAATGAAAAAAAAATAGTAGCTCTAGAAATTCAAAATATTCACCAACTATAAATAATATTCTTAATTTTCTATCTACAACATTAATTTCATAAAAATTAACTTTATGAATAATATTTTACATGCATTTAAAATAATAATTACGATTCAATTTTTCTCTTTTTACGTTAAGTTTCAAATTAGTTTTTACTGAATTTTATTAAATATTTTGTTTTTAGTTATGAGGTATGCAATTGTATTTATTCTTTTCAGTGTGCTCCTACTAAATTTTACATTTTTGAAACACTCGGAACAAAACTTCATTTTTTTGTAAATGCTTTAAGTGTCAAAATACGATCAAATAAATTATTTTTACAAATATTATTAAACTAACTTGGATTATTGTGATGTTATTCCAGGACAATTTTTGGTGAAGACTTGAAAATTGTATCCATCATTTATTATGTGGTATGCACTATCTAAAAACTAAAAGATAATGTAGTAAAATTATTGACTGGGTTTTGCTTAAAATACTTTTTAAAAATAGTGATTAATCACTGGTTTTAAATTAAAATAATATCATAAATACTATACTCTCATGTTCTAGATGATTCAATCATAAAAATGTCTCATCTAAAGTTCTTTACATCCACCACTATTATCTTGTCCGAGAACCGAAGAAAAAAGGACGGAATCCCATCACATTTTATCTTTTTTTTTTTTTTTTAATTAAGTTTCAAGATGATATTATTTGTTTTTAATACGTTATTTGTATCATATTATATAGTTAATTATTAATGAAATTGAAAATAATTATTATATATTTAGATTATGTATTAATCTTCATAAAAGTATTTTAAAAGATTTCCAAAATGTTAAAAAAAAAAAAAAAAAATCGGAAGGATATTCATGTACATTTTCATTTCTTTGTGAGAAGTCAACAATACGCGCGCGTGCACACACACACACACACGCACACACACACACACACACACACACACACACACACACACACACACACACACATTATGTACGATGTATGTATTAAATAAAATAAAATAAATGAGTTTCAATGAATAATCTAGATTAAAAAATGATGTAAATACCTTTTTGAAATCGAAATATGTTATGTTAATATTGTAAATAATTTTTTTTTGATAATTCTGTTTTGCGCGAGTTATTGTAATATTTAATTCATGTGGAGTATTGGTTAGCATAAACTAATAAATACATTATTATTTGATAATTTATTTATAAGGAATTTAAAGTAATTTCAATAAGTATTTTAAGCTTAATGTTTGAATAATGTTTTTTAAGCTTAACATGTGAACACATAAATGCCAACCATATTTACATTTATTGATAAAATAGTTGACTATATTTTTTATATTATATCTGTCGATTAGTTAGAACCAACCACTGAACTTAATTAAACACCCCCCTTTATACCAAGCACTTATCACATATATTGCGAGATATGATCTATTCAACTAACTTTTAAATGTATTTTGGGTGATTTACTGACTTAAAATGGATTATATCTAAAAATCCAATAACTAGTTAGAATAGAGTTTTTTTTTCAGCCCCACGATTAGATAATTTTTTATATTGTTGAAAAATAAAATAAAATTACTTGCTTACCAAAATTACTGATTGAATTGTTGTATAACAAATTATAATTATATGTATTCGATTAAAACAGCAACAGGCAAATTCCCCTTATCTTTATCATAAGGAGTACTCGGTTATGTACGCACATAACATATTTATGAGTATGAAACCTATGATTAAAATCGTTAAATGTTTTTATGAGTTGACGTGTCTCATGTTGTGGCTTTTATCTAGAAATTAATCTCTTGTGTCTTATACTAGCAACTTGTGTTCGCGATGACACGCACCAAACAATAAGAGAAAATCTGTTGTTTTCTATCGATTTTCTTAAGTGTTATTGTATTTCATACATTGGATATTTTTTCTAACTGAATTGGTAACATTCAGTATTTATCATATACAATGAATGGCTGAAATAGTGAGAAAAATAAATTATATGTTCTAAAACAAATATTATTTTTAATAACTGAGGATGCATTTGTAAACATATATTAATACACATGTTTTACTAAACCATTAAAAGTCTTTCATATCACTATGTCTCATGGGACACACTTCGCCATTGGTCACTAAAAACTTTTCCGTGTTGAAGATATGTTCCAAAAGTTTTATATAGCTATTCTATTGTTCTAATATATTTCGTAGATGGTAATTTTTGGATTTCCCAGTAGTTTTCTGAAAATTTCTAAAACTACAGAAGCCTGTAGTCACGAGGGAAAACTGAGCTAGTGATCTAAGCCTTTCTCTAGGGAAATAACTTTTTGTATAATTTTATAAATTTATAATAATTTTAAAGACTTAATATGTTCTCCGACTATTAATTTTAGTATTTTATAGAAGATATATAATTATCATTATTATTATTTTAAATGTCTTGTATATGTCATTAAATACAAATAAGGTAGGTAGTTTTAATTGTAATGTTAAAAATGATACTCATATTACTATCAACCCAAAACTTTGAGATTGATTTTATTTTATTTTTTTGAAGGAGTTACGAAATTAGCTACCGAGTCAAAGAAAATTCTATGAAATAATTTCCACAAAAATCACGTACCTACTATAAAACTGAATTAGTTCCCGGTTGTGCCACAATACAAATTGGTTCCAACCGAACAACCAACCGATCTATTTATAAAAAAAGTGATTCACGGACTTCAAAAAAAAAAAAATGCTCAATATCAATTTTCATCCAATTTTTTACAGATTTAGTTGTATATGAAATCTCTTTATGTAGTCAAGATTATTACTAGTCCATATATATATATATATATATTATAAAAGTATTGAGCAATAAGATGTTTTATTTTATTTATAATTTGATGTATTTTATACATCGAATAAAAACATTAGTATTTGATTAACAACAGAGATTTTGGCGAAAATTGTTGGTCATTTAGAACTGTTTTGTACCATACCCTTAAACCTACCAGGAACCAATGATAACTATAGGTGATGACCTACCGGAAACCTATCCGTTTTTGAGAACCAACTTGTAGGCATCTATTTTGAGTATGAGATTTTTTAAATTTTCTGAATTTTTAAAGCTCTTAAAAATGTAGAAATAATTACTCTTTACACAATAAAATAACATGTTTTTCAATTTTTCGTTGTGTGAAGTTAAATCCTTCGAATTTGAAGTACGTAAGGTGTTATTTTTATTTAGTCATAATATTACAAAATAGAAAATAATTTTTACAAATTTCTTTTAAATTTTAATAAAAATGCAGTTTAAGGATAAAAAATATGTGGATGCTTTATGTTGAAATGTGTTTGATAATATAATTTGATTAAAAAGTGAATTTAAAAGTGAATTATATTAAAATAAAAAACTAAACATTTCATGACATTATTTAACCATGAATGGATTATATATGAATCTAGTTGATTCAGCCATAGTCAAATTAAATTCAACTTTAAATATAATAATATTTTTAATTTGAACCTACAAAAGTTATTTAATTTGAGAATAAAAGCAATGTAAGTTTCATCAATAGACGGTTATGTTTCTTTTGTAACAACTGTTTGACGCTTATACTAAATATTAAATTAAGATTTATAGCTCACTTGATACTACTATTCAGACATATTTCTTAGTGGGAATAAAAACATGTGTGTATGTATGTATATATAACTTAATATAGAACTAACTAAGTATTTTAAGTTCTTTAAATTGAAATAATGATTTGAAATGTGTTCTATATATTTTAACTATACAAAAATCTGATTCATGTTATCTTTCTTTATTTTTCATTTATCAAACCTACCCATTGTACAAAGATTATGTATAGATTGTAGATTTATTCAATAAAAAAAAAAATTTCCAAAAATAAATAATAATTTTATAAATGCACATATGACATAAATGATTCAGGTATGAATTAGACATTTTTAATTTTAATTTATAAAAACATTTCAATATCTTCACGGATACTAAGGGATTTTTGTTTCCATTTAAAATATATTCCATAATGTGTTCTTAATGGTATTTTGTTAAAGTAGTATGTTCATATGTAACGTGTCTATTTAAATATATTTAATCTATATTTATGTGATATTTAATTAAAATATCTCATTAATTAAACTACTCTTATATCATCATTTTAGAAGAGCACCTGAATAGTGCCTATTTGTATTATATTTAGGATTGAAGTTACTTATCAGAATACTTAAATTTAAATTATATTAATCTGGTAGATTATTATTTAATTTCTGTTACACTTTTAATACCAAAATATGGCAAAGTGAATCATTTTTATGAATAATGGGCTGTAGGTGTGTTATGGTAAAGCGGAATGTCGGAAACCAGTGAATTGCGGCCGGGAAATATTTTAGTTGTTGGTTAGTTGCGGGCAAGACACTCTTATTTTATAGAATATAACCCATCATAATTATTTATATAGTACCGCATTTAAACCAGTATATTACCTAAAATATAGAAAAAAATGTAATAAGTCGATAAACGTCAATAGTTCGAATGCCAAATACTGATCTTAATATATCAGTTCATACGTTGTTTTGTACAAAGTTCGTTTTGGGGTTTGTTTATAGTGGAAAATCGAAGCAAATTATTATTGATGAAGGCTTCGATGATAACTTTTTGGCTATATAATGATCGAATGAGCTGAAGATTATCGGATTTTAAAATTACCTCATTATTTTCGAAAACTACCTAATTTCCCTAGATGCCATCATGTACCCCCTCTAATATTTAGGCACAGTTTACTGCTAAATACGACCGTACCTTTTATGAGCGACCGCAGCTTGTACTTAATTTAGGGTTTTGCCTGCGACTCACCTACACTGGAATAAGGATATCGACTTAAATAATTATGTTATTATTCCTAATCAATGTAGGTCAAACTTTGAACATTTGACCAACCGTTTGTCATTATGGTATAAATAAAAAATTTAAATTTAAATTTGCATATAAATAATAAAAAAATTAAGCCAGGAATTAAATTATTCACTTAGGTCTGTTCAGAATTGCTTTCCGAATGAAATGATTCATCATTGTTTTCATATTTAAAATGGTATATTCCAACACTTTTTTATTGATGTTACAATCGTGAAAATGCTTTATCCGTAATGCTCTCCGCCAATATCTTGTCTGAAGAGTAAAGCGGTAAAGGATAAACTTCTACCAACACTATCTAAAATTTTGTTTATTTACTTTAAAATAAACAACGAATTTTAACGTTTAATCAATTTTATATGATATTTTTTTATGTGGAATGTAATGTTTACATTTCAATATGAAAAAGATTTTTGTATATAACATTATTAGATTCTGAGAACAATGGAAAATGTAGTGGTTTTATAAGATTTATTTTCTTGTGTTGTTTGTACACAATTTCAGGTTAATCAGTGTTTTAAAATAGCATTTAAAATTGTTTAAAAATTTGACTCCAACAATACTTTAGAAACTGTCTGTGTATATACACAGATTATTAATGGTTACGCTGTCCAGAAATTTAGTGTCGATGTTTGATAAATGATTTACCTATAAGAATTTAAAAATACAAATAGAATTATTTTATTCGTACTGTTTAAGTTTTTTGAATTAGTTTTGAAATAATAACAGAATAACCGTAGAAATACTCCGGTTAGGTTATAAATAAAAAAAAAATTTTTTTTTAGTATATTAGATGTTATTAAGAAATATTTTAGATTTTCAGGTTTTGGTGGAAGAAATATGAAAATATTTTACATAAAAATAATCAATTTCGTAAAAATTCAACATTTAAAAGCGTAACTATTATAAATTTATCAAGTCAATTTTTACGAAACTTGGAAAAAGTGATAAACATCTTATTTTGGTAGTCATCAAAATATTGACATAACTCATTTTCATAAAATTGTAAAATTAGCTTGAAGTATATAGGTATACAGTAGTTAGTATAAAATGTTGAATTTATTTTTTGTGAAAAAAATTCATTTTCGACTTAAAATGTTCATAAATAAATTGACTCCACTGATATGTATTTGAAGATAAATATAAGTAGTTCGTAGATGTGTACACGAATAATCTTGTTGTTGAAAATGTATGTCCCTTATAATGAGAAATCATATTTTTACATCGGAATAGCAAGAATTAGTTTAAAAGCTCTATGTATTTTTGTATTTAGATTAAAGTTCTCATCTAAATATGTAAATAAATTCGAAATGAAATATTATTTGGAGCATTTATTAAAATGAGAACTTTAAATATTTTTTTCTTATACTACTAATTGGTCTATAAAATAATTAGACTTAATTTAAGGTATAGTTCCTTCATAACTGTTCGTAGTTACGTTTTAATATTAATAATCGTTTATACTATGGTAAATCAGGTATATTTTTATTCTAAAGTAAATTTTGATGTAAACATCATTTTGAAAAACACAAACTTGGTAGCGTATTATCTAGAGTATACAATTCATTTTTGTTTTTTTTTTATTTTCTTGTTGAAATAGTAGGTACTCAAGAAATACCGCGTGCTTAGAATAAATGGTTTTTGATTAAAATGGTACCTCATTAATCTCAATTCCTTTAATAAAAGAAAACAGAACATTTGACTGGTGTATTCATTTACTTACACTTTTAGATTCCGAGCACGAACGTTTTGGTGTTTTACAATGTCAATCTATATTATCTTTTTTAAGAAGTTCAAAACGATAAAACTTGAATACTTACAATTTAGTGGGTATCATACAATTTTCAATAATTACTACTCAAATTAAAAACAGAAATAAATCATTTTAAGCTTTTTGAAAATTAACTAAATCATTTTTATATATTTTTTTTATTTTAAATTTAAAAAAACTATTACATTTTTCGCTTCACTCAGAATCTAATATTATTCGATAAGAACAAGCATTAGTAAGTTATTACTTATTAATATTGTCATTAAGACTATAAAAAAATTATAAATATAAACAGTTAATGCGAAATAATTTTAAATATGATATAAATATGTATCTAAAATGAAATTCAAGGTTTCATTTCATAAATTAAAATTTTAGTCAAGTATCAAATAAAATATTTATTTTAAGTAATTTACTGTGAACAATATGCAATTTTACTTAATACATAATTTTTTAATCAATATAATGTAACTATTATTTATGAGTTTTTAAAGCTACAATTTAACCTCATGATTTTAGAATATCAAAATGTTTTATTTTGATTTGTGATTATTATTTTATATTATTTTTTTATGACACTGCTTTATTGAATACAAACATATAAAAAAACAAAATAATAGTTGAATTAATCCATGAAAACATTTTTTGAATTAGATGCATAAAACTTTTAACTACGAGAAAAAGGATGAACATTTCCATAGAATTATTTTGGTAGTAATGTAGTATTGTAGTTAAATTTAGTTCAGTCAAGATCAATGTCCAAGTTGCTTAGTTGTGTTATTTCTTCCTGAGTTGCATACATAAAGTCTTTTAATTTTCCGTCTTATTTCCTTGTCGTTCGCTCCTTTATGTTGTATTTCAATGACTAAATTATATTACAGTAGTCACAATTCGGGTTATATTTGAAATTGCATTTAAACTTATATTTTAAGTATATTTATATATATTTATAATATGATAATATACAAACGTATATGGGCATTAATTGTCAAGTACTCAATTATTTAATTTATTTTAGTTTCTTAGTTTGGTTGATTCTGTAGTCAACTAATGTTGTAAATATTTTTAGTTTCTAAGTGAAGCGAAGGATCACTTAGAAAGACACTTTTTGGTATATTTGAATTTATCCAAAAGTTTAAACTAATATCTTAATTGATAGGAAATCGCATAAAAATGGTATTTTGAGTGTTTTTTCCTCTTGGCAGTTTTTCTAGGCGTTAAGAAAAACTGCTGAAGAAACCGAGTAAAACGGTAAAATTTGTAATAAATGCATTGTCACTAAGTCGATTTTAGTTGCTCAATCATAACTCCAAAAATAATGTTGCTAAAAACTTGAATATTTCACCATATATTAATGATGTAATGTTACAGACTTAACGAACATTTACAAAAAATTTTGCAACTTTTGGGCTAAAAATGAAACTTTGAGTATACGACATTTTTCAAATTTATTTCTAATAAAATTTTTAATTGACAACAATTAAAAAAATTGACAAAAAGTTTTCAAAATTTAATATGACAATTAACCACACTCATATATAATTAAGTCACAAGTAAAAATACAAAAAAGTTGAAAAATGCTTGACTCAAGATATTTTTTTTTATGAGGGTTGAAGTAAATTATTATAATACTTTTACGAAATCTACTGTTTTTACATCAATTGAAATGTATATTAAACATTTTTGGACCACCCAATCATTATGAACTTTCGGATACAGATATTATGAAATGTTTTGAATCTTTTAGTGATTAAAATTCCTGTATTGTTCAGAATAAAATGTTTAAACGGTTCCAATGTAAAAAAAATCGGACAATTAAACAAAAAACGGTTAAATATATGAACAGTATATTTTATCCTGAAACTTTGCTTTGAAGCGTTTACCTAAAGAAATGATTAATTGTTTCTTTAAAATTCAATACACCTATCACCACTATCTTGTACAAGGAGCAAAGAATACCCCGTGGTGTGAAGTACGTCTTTTTAATTTTAGAACTTATTTACCCAACTTACCACTCGTAGGTAAATCTATTTATGATATAACATTGACATTTAATATATAAGAATAGTTTATTTATGGTAAAACTTAAGCAAAGTATTACTTAAATATTACGAAAAAAATTTAATTGTATCAATATGAAATATATACTAAGAAAGTTTTTTCAATTTTTCCTAAGTAGATTCAATTAGTTTGGTTTATTAACCTTACTTATAATTAAAAAATAGATTAAAATCATTTTTAATCTTTTTTTATTTTTTTCGTTTATTTATATTTAATTTTTTAGCTAAATTTTAGTTATTTTAGAAAATCCTTCCCGTCGCCTTAAGTAAGAATGGTGTCTAAACTAGAGTATAAATAACAATTCCTAAAATCTAAAAAGAAAGAAAGTTGGAAGTGTAATTAATGGGTTGATTCTTCTGATAAAATGCCTAGACAAATTTGAGTTTTTGAAGCCTTAAATCAACAATAAAAAAAAAATTGAGTTGTTTTTTACATATATGGCCATACTATAATAATTGTAACATTAGTATAAACAATGTAATTAATAATAGTAATTAAGAAAAAATCTACATTATGTAGAGATGTAAAATATTGAATGATTATAGAACTCATTAAAAGCGATTTAATAAATGTCTTGTTAAGTATACAACTTCTAAATACCAAATGTAATCAAATAAAATGTCTCAGAAAATTATAAAGTAATGTACCCTGACACAAATTGATTATTATATAATAGAAAATAAGATGGTAAAAGATTAATAGTAGCAGTCAAAGTCAAGGGATGATACCTACTATGAAGTGGTGAAAAAGTAATCAAATACCGATTAGATGCGAAAAGTAAAGTGAAAATTATTCGGTATTGGGTCACAGTAAAATACAATCTTTTTCAAACAAATACTACCTATCAAGATTAATTTGTACAATTTAGCATTGAAACATTCTACATAGAGTATTTAATATATAAATTTAATTGAAACGAATAATCACGTAACATTTTGGATAAATTTATTCTCTAATAAATTATTATCAAATTTTAAGTGTGCCACACCTTTAAAGCTGAATTTCACCTGAATGTTTTATGATATTTTGGATATGGAATTTATTAGTAATCCGATCATAACATTTTCTAATTTCCGTGATCGTTATTTATTCAATAATACTGAGGCCACCGGTGAGTAGCGTAATTTTCTCCTAAAATACCCCTGTCCCACTAATGAAAAATTATGGTATTAAATAAAATGAATTACCAAAAATACCACAACTGCGCTAGTATTTTGTAGGTATTCTGATACTCTGCATACACGGAAAGTGTATAAACTCGCATTACAATATTCAAGTACCTAATCTACTTGTTCGCGGTTAAACGTGGCGGATATTGTAATATGACAAATGTACTCTGAATAAATCTCGTTAAGTCCTGTCGTTTGGTATTTATTATGGAGAAAATTTAATTTATCACATGCATCAATTTTAATGAGTCAAAAAATAATAAAACAATATCACGTTTTACGATCTGACTGAGTAATCATTGTGATTTGAAAGGGGTGAAAAACGTCAGATATACAATTTAAAGTAGAACATTGAATAATAAATCAACAAACAAAACATTTTATCGTTGGCTGGGTTTTTTTAGATGTCAAAATATACACGATTCATACGTTTCCGTAGTTTTCTTCTTAGAACCATCACATTTTTAATATTAAATAGCGAGAAAATGATTTTGATTGATTCTCTAAATACATTCTTTTTAAATCTGCGAGGATAATGAAAAACAATTAACGGGCATTTAGTTAAATTGATAAAAATAAAAATTACTTCTAAAATTACAAATTGATGACTTTATTTATTCATCTATGTAAATTGTATACAAATCGGTTAGAGCTTTATGAAACATCCAGGGTTTATACAAACAATAATTTTATTTGATTGTAATAAGTAAATAATAAATTAAATACACTTTGTAATACAATTCATATTGAAATACTTACTTATTGCTTTCTTCCTTAAAATTTTAAAAGACTAAACAATTTATTCAAAATAAAATAACATTAAAATTCAAATATGTCCTCACAATATTTTATTTAAAACTATTTAATAAAACAATACATTTGTTGCAGTATGATAAAATACCCATACTTTTAGGATGTAGTGTCGTTTCATTTTTTACAATTGTAATTACTTAGATTTTCTTTATAATTAAATTTTTACTAATGATATGGCTATGAAACATAAAATTTGAAGAAAATAATTCATACAAATATTTATATTTTCATTAAGTAGGACGCACTAGTGTGAGTATATAGTTGATTTATACTATATTTTATGCCATATACTAAAGATTACCCGTAAACCATTTTTTAAGTTTTGAATTCCACTTGTCTAGGAAGCAAACAAAATATCGGGCATACTTCGCAAAATTTATATTCTTCGTTACCCTGACATCTTGTTTATCTTAATGGTGTTAAGTGTAAAAAACTCCAGATGCTAGATATACCACATTAAGATTGATACGTTACGTATTGTATGGTATTATTTTAAATTTGTAATCAATGATAAACCATTGTTTTCGGAAACGATTCTGAGCGAAACTCAAGTAATAATTTTAGTGTGAACGAGAAATGTATTTAGAAGAATTAAAAAACTTATGATAACGATTGATAAAAAGTGTCAAGTGAAAAGGTACTGGAATAATAACAATAAAAATCAGTACCCATATTATAATATTCGTAAAGATAATTCATTTTGCCGTACTTTAACACTCCTAGTTTATTAACAAAAAATGTACGCATCTGATTTCTATGAAAATGTAAAGAAAACTAGGTTACTCATAAAAAAACTTGTGTAAACATTTCAAATCTTTAAACCGACAATTTCAAATTTTATGAAATAAAAATAAATCTGACATTTTACGTAAAATGAGTTATTTCAAGTCATCATTTCAAATTTAAACACGTGTAAAAAATAATTTATTGAGTTAATCTTTATAAAACTCGAGTCATAGATAATAAAATCCTATCTATTATATATTAGATGTATTATACATCTAATATATAATAGATAGGATTTTTAGCGTATAAATAATTCTAAATTGTATATTGTTTTTCTTAAAAAATATCGCTTCTTTATGTGTAATGAATGATTTTTGTCGAAATTCTAAATTTTAATGCGTATGGAAAAAAAATCTTGAGTAACGATTTTTGAAACATTTTTAGTACTGTTAGTTAAGAATATGAATGAGATAATATTAAATTTTTACGTTATATATCAAATAAATTAAAAATTTTATTTCATAAAAATCTATATAGTAATTTAACTTGTATAATAATAATTTAAAAGTTCCATATATATAGTACGAATATGGTAAACAATTTTTGAAAGTTTTATCAAATCTGTGTTAAGATTATTTTGATATTTGGTAAAAATACTAAGTGTGTTGCACAACCATTTTTGGATTTGTGGCCAAATTTTAAAAAAATGGATCTTATGAAAACTCCCATATCTCCTATATAATCTAGCCCTAAATTTAATGATTTATATAATTTTTCCTGTGACTAACGCTACATTTAACAGATTAAACGTTAATTCTCTGTCTTCATAACTCGCATGTTTGGTGTTTATGACCAAGAAACCAACAATTGAAATTAAGTTAAATTTATAAACTGATTATGAGCCAACCATGATAAATTCCAAGTCTGTCATAATTATGGGGTAAAATAACGTTTCTGGTGTCAGACAAAATGACTTTATTTTCATTCACTACTGTTTGCTTTTTCATATTTTTCGTTGCACTTTATACTTTAGGAAATATGTAAAATACTAACCACTGAAATACAACTCATCTGTGATTATTTACAAATGAAAATTAAATTATTTATATTTGAGAATTTTCCTTTTCAATATTTTTTTTGTACGTTTATATAAATAATTTAGGTAAATAAATAAATGTAGAAATTCTAAGTTCGGACTTGTGTTTTAAAAATAAATAAACATTAAAGAGTCTCTTATCCATAAATATAAACTAAAAATACGCATTTTTAAATTTTTATAGGTACTTCTAAATGTATGAACATTAACTTATGACCATCTTTTTTATGTTCCAAAATTCGATGTACCTACACATATTTCTATATACATGTATATGTATATACATTTATACTGTAAAAATAAAAGTGAGATATAAAATATGTGCTCTTCGATTCTTGCTGTATAAATAAATATTACTGTATTCAGATTTCTATCATAATGAAATATTATTAAGACATAGAATTGGAATATTTATGAACCCAAAATGTATTACGACTGCCAAGATATTGATGTTAAAATAATGATTTTAATTTATGAAAGATATATTGTGTCTATACCAGTTGGGTTTTTATGTTAATCGTAATTTTTTGTCCTATTTTAAAACAATATTTCATGTTATTGTATTTAATCTAAGGCTAATAATTGAATAATTGGATAAGGTTAGGGAGTTTATTTAAAGAACAAGATGAAAAATATTAGTATGAACATCTGTGAAATTTCATTTGTTGAATTCATGCATCTGTATGATGGTAAAAAAAACTCGATAATAGTATTTATATCATAATGTTGCCACATTATTTAATTTTAAACGAAAAAACATTCTTTACACCATGAGTAATTTTTGCTCCTCGGATAATTTATTGGTGGTGAGTGTAATGAATTTTGAAGAAATAATAAATCATTATTTTAGTGAAACGGTTCTGATTAAACTTCAGTTGAAATGTTAAGAGTCGTTGGTTGTGTATGTAAGCTAGATTATATTACATTTTTAGGTTTCAATATTGAGAGTTGAAAAATCGAATGATGTATAAAAAAAAAATATTGTGTGTTTTAAATTTAGCGTAACTAGGTTAATTTCTTTTTAAACTGTTAAGTGTATTGTCTATACATGGTTAACATTTAAAATTTAAGGTAAAATTAAATTTGAAGTTGTGACTAAATAACTGAAATCGATTAAATGAAAATCTCGTTTATGGCAAATTTCACTGTTTTTATGGTAGTTTTTCCCAAATATTGGAAAAAATTGTGAGAATAATGTAAAATGACCTATTAAAAGTACCTGCCAACAAGGTTAAATTTCTGGTTTATGCAGAGGCTTAAAGTTACTTTTAAATAAAAAAGTGTCTAGTGATAAAATAAATAAATTAATAGATATTTTCCTTTACTAAGAATCTAAATTATCCGGAAAGCTATCGATGAAGAGAATCATAAGCTCTCATGATTGTTCGTTATAGCTTGTCAATTATACTGTAAAGAAAGTGTCACATTACATTACCTCAAGTAAATTGTGTTACATGTTTCGTATTTAAAATTCAAATGATAAAGGCAAGTATAAAAAATAGGCCTTTGATTGGACCAATAGTTAATATTCCAAGATTGATGTCTTCACTACTGCGTATTAATGAAATAAACTAGAAACACTTTATTGAGACTCAAATAAAAAATTGAAATCAAATGTAGAAAATAAATTGTGCTTTATTCATTACATTATAAATAATGAATTTAAATGAAGTTAACATATTCAATATGAAGTAAAATATTCTCATAAATATGGCTAATTTATCATGTATCGTTCTTTTGTAATATTTATAATTAATGTATTCAAATATATTACATAATATTAATGGGTATATCAACAGTAAATTAATTTAAATTAATAAAGCACCAAATGTTTAAGAATTTAAATATACATCTATCAAATGTATTATGTGTGCATTTGGTATCTAATGTATATATATTTTTTAATTTTAAAAATTGTATGCAGTACTCATATTAAAAAAAAAATGATTTGAATGCATCGAGATTCTGTGCTATATCTCTACAATGTGTAATTCAGCTTAATCTTGCAATGTATAGTGTTTGAGTTATCATTTAAAAGACGAATGTATTATTACCATTTATAAATGTTTATGAAAAAAATAATTAGTATTACTTGAGCTCAAAAGCCTATGAGATGTATATGTGGATATAACGTTTTTATAATTAAAAATTTCAATACTTTTACGCTTACTCTGCAAAGCCATTATTACTAAAAAGTACTAAAATAATTATTTCAATAAACTTAAATTATTATACTCCAGTCTTTTGTAGATTATGAAGATATTATTAAAGTAAGGTCAAGGCTTAAATTAAAGACTTCACATTTTAATATCCAAATTATATTTTATTGTTTTATACATTTTTAATATTATATTACGTACGAAAAATTATTGTCTTTATATATTTTTTTTTATGGAAAATTGAATTAAATTTCATACCAAGATGCAAAATATATACAAACATGATAGCATCACTAGCCAGTAGTCGTCTGATATTTATTCATCATCTCGTATCCATATAATGAGTAGGTATCACTTAATCTAACGTCTACCAAAGATGACATAAACTAAAGTCATAAAATGGTTTATCGTTTCCATATTTTAGTATGTACAATATAAAGCGAAGATTTTATTAGTAGATTTTCTAAAAATCGATTAATGGTTGTTTACCAGCATTATTTCTCCCGAATACTAATTACAAATAAGGTACGTTAAAGATTAAATAATAATCTACAGGTTTTTATCCATTCGCTTTATAGCTGTTATGTATGTATGTATAATATGCATACTTATATTGATATATGCGTTACCCAAAGCAAGAAGATATAACGTTGGCACTGAATTTTGATATAAAAGGTTAAAAATAGCCATGTGGTTATACGACTTTTTGGGCAAGAGAGAAGCGATAAAAGTTTTGTTAGGGAACCAATGGACAATTTTCGACAGTGGGCTGCGGCATAGTATTTTGGTATGCCATTGTAATACACGAGCGAGTATTATAATAAGCACACGTACTCCAATAGATTGATAATCTCTATTCGATGTATAGTGGGTAGGGATGCTGCAGGATAATTAGCTTCAAAGACTGGATATGACGTCTGCCATTAATAATAAATGACATTCGACCACGATCGCTCTTATCAAAATTTGTTTTTCCCACCAAGATCCCATAGGGCCAATTAACCTAGAGTTTTCAAATTATTCTCTCTCAATTCAATGTTTTGTTATTCATGACTGCAGTATAGTGTATTCAATACGTGATTATAAAACATATTTTTTTTTTTCGCGTTCCAATTAAAACGTGATTTCGTCCAATACACCGATATGTCTATCGAAATGACAAAATAATTAACTTGCTGTATCCTAAATAAGCCGCTCCACACGTGCTTTCTATATGAATTCACACATGACGTTATATATTTTATATCATTACATTGCACGCATTCGACAGCGCACGCATTATGTGTGTGTGTGCATGTGCGCGCACTGTAATTTCTTAGCCATCACGTCCGTTCTGTGCGTACACGTCTCGTTCCACCGAGTGGATAACAGCGTTGACATGCAGGTGACCCTTATCGTCGGGTGAGAGACAAAGGTAGCGAAAGGTTTGAGTTACAGCCGAGTGGCGGTCACCGAACGTGAATACGCGTGAGCCATCCGCTGAGTATAGGTAATTTTCGTGGTGAAGGTTCGAGCACGCACGGTCGAATCTCATATTATTTATCCGATTCGACTAGTGTCCCGGTACGTGTGACAAATATATAAAAAGGAATTTAATTTAAAGTACGACAAGGGAAGGTCTGTTACAGTTCGATATCCATCTTTGGCCGAATTCTGAAACGTGCGGGCGACGACGACGTCAGTACGGCAAAATGACAAAATAAATCGACATTCGGACTGATCGACAATTTCCGAACATTAATGTTTTTTAATGAAGCACGTATCATTCCATCATTACTCAAAGCAATTATTATATAACTACGTATATACAATGCGTATATTATTTAAAATTTAATCACTTTCATCGGAAAATTATATGTCTGATAAATGCTTGTTTGTTGATAAGAAAAATTAAGATTTCGTTACAATGAAAAATATGTCGCATTTGGAATAAATAACATTTTGCCTCTTTTATATTTTTAAATACATATATAAGTATGGTCCTGTTTATTTTATGATTGTCAATTTTATTTTAAATAATTTTAAACATATTGGTATGCTTTTATATAGTGATCGATTTAACTCAAAACAACTCAAAACCATAGAATTTCTTAAATTATCAATACTTCAAAGTGTTTAACGCAAGCCAATTATTCTAGACTAACGCACAATTACAGGTTTCGAATTATTTCGTCAGTTTATAAATCGTTCACTATTTTGATATAATATGCTAGTTAAATAAACTACTTAATGTAATAACACTAAGTTTAACATTGTAACTCACCAGTTCTATCCAAGCATGCTTTTACAATTTTAATCATATTTATGTGTATATATAAGTATTTAAGCGTTGCAAAAAAGAATATAAATAAATAAATAAATAAAAAAATACCAAAAATCAAAAAAATACAGAATTAAATAAATAACTTAAATAAATTAAACAGTAGGCATCTATTTATTACTATATTTATACTATGAAAAAATTAAATAAAATAAAATAATTTAAAGTTAAAAAAAGTATTTTAAACAGATTCATTAAAACACATCACACTAGAGTGCCCCAAATTCAACAGCTCCAGACAAATTCTCGGAAACCCATTAACACATGCACTTGGCCAAGAGAACTCCAAAAACATATACAATTTTTTTTAAAACATAGGCTTAGCAAAACTAATTAAAAAAAAAAAAAAAATGTACAGATAATTTATAAACATCCTTTAGTGTTAAAAATAATGTAATCCCATCTTTTTAAGATCAACACTAAATTTTCATTATTATTTTGTAATTATGACTGGCTAATGACCTTAGAAGTTGAAACCTTATTCAAAAAAAAATAAAAAATCATTTGATAGTTAAATTTTTATTCATGTAAATGTTTTTTAAAATGTTCTTCAAATTCCCTAAAATAAGTTCAAAATAACCAATTATTCAAAAATAAGTGTAAAAATTAATTATGTAAAAATTAGCTCTGACATAAAAATATGCGAAAATTGCACTTTAAATTTCTGTTTTTGAATTTATAAAACTGTGAAACGTATTTTAGTAAAATCAGTTATACACTTAGAACAAGCAAAAAATATGCAAATACTACAAGTTCATAGCCTAGCTTATGAGTTATGACACACGGAAATGTGAAATACATTTATTATAAAGCATGCAAATTTAACCGACTCATAACTAATTAGTACGAAATTGTAGACACGTGTATATATATATAAATATAAATAACATATAGGCATATTTATAAAATTATAATACTTATGCATGAAGATGAAATTCAAACAAAGAAAATTGAAATCAAATTAAAAATATTTGCACCGAGTGTTTTCATTGGAAAATGCATCAATCATATCATCGTAATCTAATTTCCTTGTAAATTATGACTAAAGAAATAAATCTCTCGTCAATAGCTTTTAACTGTCAAATTACTAATCTTAATCTGAATCATCAAAGAATATTTGATACTTTTTGATATTAAAAAGAAACTTCTCAGTGGAACAGTTAGAAATAGAACTGGAAAGAATAATTCATAACTCAGTTTCTACATATGGATACAAATCATAATAATGACGGTGCTTAGTAGTAAGAGCATAATTTATCAATGCATGATACGTGATAAATCATAACCAAATAAATAATTTAATAATGATAATAATAATTATTTTTTAATTATTTGAATACCATATATCAAAATGGTTTCAAAAATTCACCACTAGGGACCCAAGCTCTCTTTGATCACGTCTAAATGCATCTTTCCTTTTAATATTAAATTATTTGTATTAGGTTACACGAATATTTATACATTTGTTCAAAGTTTATATAATTAAAAAAAATATTGGCTACTTATGGAACGCGGAATAATAACATATATAGGTACATAATACATACAACATAAAGGGAATAGAAAACCCCAAAACAACTGACTATTGAGTAATACTAGTAAACTAGTAAACAAAAATAAAAGAGACGAATCTTTAAAACAAACTTCAAGTTTCAATTTATTTACGAGTATTGTTATTTTGTAATATATTTTAGATGTAATTACTTATTTTTCCTGTTTACACGTAAACAAATAACATACTTACATTTTAATTTTCTTAAAACTTTGTCGAATCATCAATCCAAGTAATTTAACCGAACATTTTAAAGTCTGAATTGTCAGCTTCTTTTAGTTTTCGTTACTATTTGACTTCCAAATGTAAATTACAAAAGGAAAGCACTGGAAGTTCTGTAATCATTAATTGAAATACCCTCTTAAATCACCATCGAACCCCCTTTTACGATTTTTAAAAGTTTGGGAAGATTTTCATTTCCTTTTTCGTATAATAAATAGTGAGAACATTATTCATTCAATCGTGTATATGATTTTTTTTTTTTAATTTAAAATTTAATGTATGCGGTCAGAAAAAATGTTTTTGTGAAATTATAATTTTACATGGATACAGACCAATGGAAAAAGACTATTTTTCTTTCTTAAACCATTCACTGAGTACGTTGTTCAGTGTGTATTTTTTTAAGAAAAATTCACATGTATGATTTTTGATTTTTTAATGCATTACATTGGTGTAGATAATAACTGAATAACTTTCTGGGAGTACATATGAATCACGTTTTTCTTTCGTAGAGGCTCTATTTATTTTCACACCGAATAATTTTAATTTTTGATTAAATTGAGTTTAGTGGGATGAAAATTAATTAAATACACGATAGATCTGATGGTGTAATATAATTTCATAAAATCGCACCATCTTCGGAAGAAAAATTCTGTCATCCTTGTGACCATATTCCTTTTTTTTTGTCTAAAATACATATTTCCAATATTGCTAAAACGTTTTTTAGATCTCGTTATTATTATTTGCTAACCTTCCCATACTAACGTGTTTAGAAAAATGTCTACATACCTATCTCGATTTCACTAATAATTATTTGGAAATAATGATTTTTATAATGTTCAAATTACACGAATTAGGTAAATAAATGTTTATTGAGATTTTATTTTATTTTCTTGTGTAGTTTTCTGGGAAAAATTTCAATTAGTTTTCCCCGTGGTCTTTGAAGACTACAGTTTCACCATCATGCGGATGCATACACAAGATTTTTTCGCAGAATGTACAAGACAAATAAAGAAGAGTGTTACTCTCCGATTATTGTACATTAACAAACACTTGTCCGTCTTTGATAGGTTTGAAGACATGATTTTTCTTAGTGCCGAGCATTGATGTGACCATAAAAAACTCTTCAAATGTTTCATAATTTTAGAAAAAATCATATTTAGTAAAAATTATAACCATTATAAGTTCTTATATAATAATGCGATGCAAGTATTATTATTCATTGATGATAGTAAATAATGAAAAAAACATTAAAATGGCATGTACTCGTAATATGAGATTAATCAATATCAACATCTTATAACGTGAACATTAATTCTAATGAATTTTGGATTAAATAACTTTAATATGAATAAAGTCGTTTAATGTATAGGTAAGTATTAGGTACTGAAAATTTTTTTTCATTTAAAGATTTTCCTATCTTTCTTTTTTTTAACTATTAACAAACTATACAAATGAATGAATTCAATGATAATTTACTAAAATAATCAATTGATTAATTATTAAGTGTAATTATTTAAATCAGCTATACATATCGAAAGAGATAATTGACTATTCAGACGTATAAAGGGCAGATGCCGTATAATTCATATATGATTTCTTCATTTCCATAGTAGTGAACAATTAGTGGAGTATTACTCCTTCACTTCAAAATTCTCCACGCCACTTTTAAATCTTAGTAATTTTGCTTACTGCAATTATATATATCATATGGTAAACACAAATTGTAAAAATTATAGTGGAATAATAAAAAAATAAACGATTAAAGATTTAGTAATTATTAAATGTGTAAATTTAATTATAAGTAACTAAGTCATTATTGATTGATAAAATTACATTTTATTTCTGATTATACAATATCCTATACGACTTTGTATGAATGGGAACACGTGCATGAAACAGCTAAATGTGTCACAGCTGCTATCACTTGAATATTTTGCAATTCAGCACGTTATAAAACTGAACTTCCACCTATCCATCGCTGATGGTTTTATTATAATAATATAATAAGTGTGTTTGTGTTTCATCTATGGAACAGCAGCTTATTATGTTACAGCTTAAACTTAATCTAATTATTCGTAAGTTTTTTTGTAAACAAAACCTTATAAGTTATAATATTTTGAATTTAGAATTTAATAATATTTACTTTCACCAAAGGCTTTGAAAAATCTTTTCTTATCGATGTACCAAGATCCACCGAGTTTGGATTATCTAAATACTCTTTGATATACGTTTAAAATAAGGAATTGTTGTAAACGCTGTATATCCGTCAACATTTTAATCAAATGCTTATGAAAGAAAATTCTTGACAATTTTTGTGGTCAAATTATTTTGAAACTTTATTCAATGTTACGAATTATTTAAGATTCTGAGTGAAGCGAAGGATCTTATGGTTTTACAATGATGTTTATTTTTTTTTTATTTTTTTTTTTTTCAGTAAACACTTTTTCGTATAGAAATCCTTGTCCAAAAGTTTCGTCCAGTAACTTTTTAGATTTGAAATTGAACTGAGATGGTACTTTAGAGAGGTTATTTTTCCAAAATCTCCATAGTTTTTGCAGTAATCAAGAATAACGATCGAAAAACTGAGTAAAAACGGTAAAATCGGTAAAAATCCGCGGTAAACGAGATTTTCACTGTTCAGATTTTAGGTATTTAGTCATAAATCGAAAAGTATTGAAGCTAGAAATTTGAAAATTTTATCCAAATCAAATACATACTTTTTATATTGGACAACATTTTCAGAACAATTATAGCACTTTTGACTTAAATATAAAACTTTTAATTTACCAAATTGTTTTAAAGTTTTTATGTAATATAATTTTAAATATTTGACAAAAACTTCTGAAAATTTAATATGACCTTACTCATATACCTAACAAATTATCCTCTCAAAAATTCAAAAATCGTGAGTCAGGATTTTTTTTTATACACACTTTAATAAATTATTATAACTCACCAAAAATTATACAAATAACCGTAAAATACGTAAACAGTATTTAAATAATAATATATTATATAACACTGAAGCTTTGCTCAGAATCGTTTTATACTAAAGAAATGAGTCATCATTTTTTTAAAACTTAAAACATTCTTCACCAATATCTTGTCCGAGGACCGAAGGGATGAAGGACGAACTTGTACCACCATCATCTCACTTACCAGCTTTTTTTCTTTTGATATATGTTGAAAATTTTAAGTTTATTGCTACATCACTTTTGAAGTTATGATTTAATAACTAAAATAAATTCAATCAAAATCTTGTTTACAATACATTTTACTCAATTTTTCAATAGTTTTCCTCAAATATTGGAAAATAAAAACTAGAAAAAATAACCTCAACCATCTACATTTATGATTTCTTATCTAAAAATAAACTAAACATAACTTGTGAATAAATGTTACAGCACGAAATATACTAAAAAAAAAGAAATGAACATCGCCGTGAAATCAATAGATAATTCGCTTCATTCAAATTCTAAAATTATACTCATGTAACAGTATCAACATGTTTTTGAATACATATATTTCCATGAAATTAATATATTTATTTAATTATAAATATTTATCACACTATTTTAAATAATTTAATTCTTATTTAGAAAATGTAACGTTTGAAAATAAAATTGATGATTTAATCAAATGAAATGTTTCTATTATTTTTCTATTTTTCTCAAAAAAGGCTATAGCCGAAAATAGTTTAAACAGAAGAAACATATAAAATATTAATAAAAGAAATTTGAAAAGGGTCTTTTCATTCTACTGAAAACTCTAGAGTGTTGAATTTTAAATTTCACTCCGAAAACGTTGTTAAACTTTCAACAACATTTCGGGTGAAAATTCATTAAGCATTCATAAAAATAACACTTTTCGAAAAAGTCTTTGTTTTGTAATAAATTCTTATATGTTTTTATACTAATTATTATTTATTGTAAATCAAGTATTAAATTCAAAAAAACATTAATTATTCTTTTAAGGTTTATTATAATATCATCATAGTGTGAGTAAAAACAAATAGAACTTATAGGGAACTAACTGATAAGGGCATATTATTATTTTACAACTGGAAACAGTGATAAACAATGGTGTTCGAGAAAAATAACATATCTATATTTTAGATAATATTACGTATCATATCGCTGTCGATTCAATTAATATATTAAACAAACTTTTTGAACGTACGCCTTATATACTTTTTAGCGCAAGATCTATGTAGGTAATGTATTAATATTCAATGGGGTCAAAAAAAAGTTTCATACTTTTTTCGTATCCGTTAGACAGTCATACAAGATAGGTTTTTTTCATAACCAATGTTTGTTTTACGAGCAAATTCGATAGTCGATTAATATAACGCGAAAATGTATTAAAAAGTTTACGGAACGTATAAAAATAAAAAATAAACTCTATGGTAAAAAACAGATAAGATTAAAGTTGGTAAACATTGTCACGATTTCAAGTATACCGACTGTAAAAACGTGTAGATATACCGTATAGTATATAAAATATTATGATGGTTAAAAATAGACAACTTATAAATTGGTTCGCACAATATTAATGAGGGACGAATAATAAGAACACACGTTCTAGCATTTAAGTTAAAAAATTATTTTTCTAGCCATCATATTTTATAAGAGAATATGAATATTTTTTTTCAGCTATAAATTGAAATAATATGTTTCATTATCATTATCGAATGGTGTGAATAGCAGTATCATATATTCAACGGAAAATTGTCAAGACATATAATATATCTACGAGTTTAAAGCAGAATTACAAAACGAATGAATATTTTCTTCTTTAGATTTTTAAATTAGTAATATTTTCCGAAAAAATGCGAATAATAACTGAAATGGGTGGAATTTATGGATTATAGTTTCTTTGTGAAATTAATTTCTATTATTTTTTATTATTCTATGATCGTTTCGTTGATTTTATTTTATTACATGTACAGGATATCTCACTGAAGATTTACAAAGAGCGATTCAACCCTGGATAATACATAAATTAAAATTTGTTTTCACGGTTCAATTTAAAATACTAGTAGAAGTACATTATTCTGCAAAAAAACACATTTTTCATCTTTAAAGCAGTGGAAAAGAAAAGCCTGCCAGGAACTTAGCAAAATATTATTTTTCATGAAATCATATTATACATAGCAGTTGCAATATAAGAAAACTGAAAAGAAATATTTTTGTATTAAAATGTAGTTATTAAATGTTTAAAATTGTACACAATACTTTATATCTATGTGTGACCTATGCATCACTTTCATAATCGGGTTAAATACTTAAATCACATTGCGTTAATTCCGTGGAGCTACCTGTATGTAATATTTCTTATTTTGACCTAAAATAAACATACAACTTCGAATATTTTTTTATATTTACTTAAGTTTGTTTTAAAAAAAGTTTAATTTAGTTTTTGCGATTTCAAAATTAAAACAAGATAACAAAACTAATAAATAATTTACATATAAAAAAATCCAGTCTTTCATTGATAGTTAATTTGTATAGCACCGAAGTTTTATGGACTATTATTCACCACATATAAATAAAGACAATAATGCAACTTGACTTTAATTCTGGTGAAATGTAATTTACATCCCTCATCACAAATATAAAAAGCTATGCACCCCAGGGTAAAAAGTATTGTTTTGAAGAAAATTACTCGGTTTACGATTAACGCATGGCCAAATCGAGTAACGAGGTTGAAAAAAGTTAATATTTTCTTTGAAAAATATTTTCACTGGACATAATTCAGTTAAATAAAGTAATTATTAGGCGAAATTACTTCCTGGCGCAAAGCGTTTTCTTCACAGTATAAAAAATTTAACTAAAATAGGATGATAAATGTATCTCTCGGGAGTTATTGAAATGGAAACTATTTAGTAACTGTACAATTTTTAGAATATGAAAACAATGAAGTTCGTAACTTACTATAATGGTTGTACTGATTAATATTAATACGGTATTTAAGGTCTAAAAGCATTTATTTAATCTAACCCTCAAACAAAACATCTCATGGGGGTAAATATTGCGGTAGAGTGATATTCGAGATATCACAAATCTCAGTATAAAATATTTTTTCTATTAATGACTCAACAATAATTACAATATATGTACTTAAATTTTCCTTGTCTGATGTTAATATTACACAACTTTATGGCACTCATTGTTCGAATTAGTTACTATCTTGCATATTTGTATCTGAACTAAAATTAAGTAGATCACAGCTACATTTCAACCATTGCAATGTGTCATAAAACCACGGAAAACTTCATAGACTATTCACCTTCATTATCAAGTTGGTTTATCGAAAAGTCTGTTTTTAATTTTATTAGGGTGCATTGGATCTGCACAGTCACAAACTATATCTGCAAAATGTTTGCGTAGGTTAGTTTTTTCATGACATGCTCCATGGAAATTTGAATCCACCGACTTTGGAGGATAATTGAATGCCAACTACGATGAGTCGATTGAGATAAATTTTTAATTATGGTGCCAAAAATAATTATTCCACTTCGTTATCAACGATGGATTGGAGAGACAAGGTAACAACATAAAAAAAAACTTCCTTTTTTATAAGAATAATTGAATTATAATTTTTGCTCTTCAACATGAATAAAGTATGATTTGTTTTGTAAACAATTGCGAATAATTATTTAAATAATTAGTTAAGATACGAATATAATATGAAAAAGCCGATAAGATAATGGTGGTGGAAGTTCGTCCTTCGTCGCTTCGCTCCTCGGACAAGATAATGGTGAGGAGTGTATAGCACTTTCTATCATGGGATCACCTGGTTTACGATAGTTTAGTTGTATGGTACTTTACATTTGAATGCAATGATAAATCATTGTAAGTTAAGTACAGGATACAGTAGTTGGGTGGGATACACGAGATGCATTGCTAGATTAGGCATTATTGGATAGATTTTGGAATTATTTTATATTATAAAAAAAAAAACGATTCTGAACGAAGATGAAGATGTCAGCCTTAAATTGTAATATATATTTTATTTTAATATCCTAGATTGGGTTAAATTTACATTTGTCTATTCATGTGACTTCTGCTCGTGAGCATTGGACAAACCAGGATGTCCATAGATAGGGCGTAGGTAAATACCATATTATTTGCCTAAATGCACTATCGTGACGGCACCACCCGACCCCGCCGTCCATATATGCTGAATGCTCCGTGGCTACGTCTATTTAAATATTAATAATTAATAATAATATATAAAATCCGCATGTTTATGGAACTGATACACACATTAAAATAACTGGAAATTGGAAGTTAGTAACGTTCTATTCAACCATGTAAAGGTACGTTATACACCTTGTGTTTACAATCTACCAATATTTTGTATAGAACAGCTGTCAGCTACTGATTATATTATAATAAACTTAATCTATTTAATTATCTTTATCAGCTGTGATATTACATAATATTTTCATTTCTTATCTTTGAATACAAAAATTTTTATACATTTTCAACTACAAAATAATTTGCAAATATTCGTGATTTTGACAAATTTTGTCGATTTTTGAACTTCAACTGCTTATAAAAAAAAATTGTGCCTATGTATTTGAATAATTTTTGAATCACTCTTAGATCAACTTATTCAAAACCTTCTATTAAATTTTCAAGCGATTTGGTAGGGCCAAAAAATTGTTATCGACTTTTATAAAAAAAAATCTAAGAAAAATCGAATTATTCAAATGCCTATAAATAGCTAAAAAATAAACGAAATATTTTGAAAATACAACTATGTAAAGAAAATGCCTATTTAAACATTTTGTAAAAGTTTTAAGTTTCTACGACCTATACTTTTTGAATAAGAACAAATATCAAAAATCAATGATGCCTAAATTGTTATTTTACGCGATTATGTGAAAAAATTGTAATTTCAAACACTCATAAAAACTTTTGATTTTATTCCAGTGCAAATTTTTTTACAGATAATTGAAGGAAAACGTATGTCAAACTTTGTACCGAATTTACAATTCTTAGTTTTGAATACTTAAAATTTTATGAATTTTCAACTGCAAAATACATAGCAAATATACATGATTTTGACGAATTTTGTCAATATTAGCACTTATAAACGCTTATAAAAAAATTTTGTGCCTATGTATTTTTATAATTTTTGAATGGGAGTTAGAACAACTTATGTGGACCCTTCTATTAAATTTTCAAGTATTTCGTCCGAGCTACATTTTTTTTATCAACATTTATAAAAAAAAAAATAAAAAAAATCGAATATTTCAAATGCCTATAAATTGATTAAAAATGAGTGAAATCTTTTGAAAATAAAATTGTATAAAGAAAATGCCAATATAAACAACTGATAAAATTTTCAAGTTTCTACAACTTATACTTTTTGAAAAAAAAGACAATTAGCAAAAATCGTTTGAGGCTAAACCGTTGTTTAACGTGTTTTTGTAAAAATTTAAATTTCAAACACTCATAAAATTTTTTTGTCTGAATCCGGTAGAGTTTTTTTTGCAGATAATTGAAGAAAAACTAATGAAAAACCTTGTACCAAATTTTCAAAACTTAGTTATAAAAGAAAAAAATTTTACGATTTTTCAACAACAAAATTATTTGCAAATTTTCGCAATTTTTACATATTTCGTATAAATTGGAACTTTGAGCACTTATAAAAAAAAATTGTGACTTACGATTTTGGATTTTTTTTTATCAGTTATGGAACAACTTATAAGAAACCTTGTATTAAATTTTCAAGATTTTCTGGCAAAAAAAAAAAATTTTATCGTTATTTTAAAAAAAAATACTTAAAAAAATTGAAAATTTCAATTGTCTATAATTAGCTCAATAAAAGTCAAAAGTGTTCAAAAATTTTACCACGTATAGATGATTTCAATATAAACATTTGGTGAAAATTTCAAGTATCTACAATTTTTGGTTTTTGAGTAACGGCTAAATAAAAAAATCGATTTCGTCGAAAACGGGTTTTGCACAAAAAGTACCGGTTTTTCCTCATTTTTTGTTTGTTTTTCCAGTGGCATTTGAAAACTTTTGGGAATTTTCACTTGTGACCTCTCTAAGGTACCTCCGATATTCGTTTTGCCACCGAAAACATACCCTGAAGTTCAAAATTGAAGCATTATTTCGAGTAGTTATGGTGTACACAGACACAAAAACAAAAAAAAAAACAAAAAAAAAAAAAAAAAAAAAAAAAAAAAAACAAAAAAAAAAAAAAAAACACACATCATAGTAAAATCAATACATTCTTCACTTCGTTCAGAATCTAAAAATAAGTAGTTTGTTTATGAAGGCGTATATTAAGTTTAACGCAGTGTTTTTTTTCTGGATACGTATCAATTGTCAACAATTTACCAGCACTTTACTTTAACTAATTCATTTCAGTTTTCCGGGTAGCTTCTTGAACCGTAACTAACCAATCAACCAACCAACTAATGGATCGTCAACAAGGTATTTGGTTGAGCTGATTAATGAAATACGTAATTGACAGCAGTGAAAAGTGAAACATTCAAACGCATAATATTATTCTGAGTGGATTGTGTATGAACTAGGGGATGAATTTGAAGAATGGTTAGGTTGTTCAACTATATAGTCTTCTTTAAACCCCTAAAATCATCAAAATGACCGGATGATTTATATTACGGACGAATAATTTCTCTTCAGAGAAACACAAAGCTTTACCTTAAAGTTAAACGTTATGGTCAATATTAATTATTATCAGAAAATATATTAACTATACCCTATTAAATTATAGAAATTTACGTATTTACGTATAAATATAAAATTATTTATTAGCCATTGACTTCGATAATTTTAATTTTGATAAAATACGGACTTAATGCTTTTAAAACTGACTTATAAGCACGATTGATTGTTGAAAAATAAATGATATAAAATTACACTTGCAAGTACAGAAATTGGATATCAATTAAAAATAAATAGAATCAAAATGAAAAAAAGATATTATTTCAAAAATTATTTCTTGAAAAGTTGCAATTAAACACTTATTGCTTTAAAATACAGTAAACTGTATTCCAATTTCTATCCTGAAGTTTTTCAACGTTCTAAAAATGTCCTCGTCAGTTAACATATCAATATCTTTATTTAACTTCTAAGTGCGATTGTAAAATTTTCTCGATGAGTTATTTGAATAAGTTTAGAGCCTTTGTAAGCAAGTCGAATTCAAGTGAAAGACTTTCAAAGGTTAACAAGACATTTTCTTTCTGTAACTCTCTATTCTTTTTCTTTTTTATTATTCTATGGGGTCCAATTATCCTTTGTTACAATAAATACTGTGATCAAGTTAAGGTTTTTTAAAACGTCATTTGGTTTTGATTAAATAACATAGTTCAACTATAATTCAAACTAACGAGTTTTGATGGTGTTAAAATATCGATTCTCTCAGAGTTTTTATAATCACAATTGTATTAATTATATTGCATTATATTTATATTATATTCAATGATCAAACTTTTTATTGATTTAACAGGATATATTATGTATTGTGACATTCTTCAAATCTTTTTGTACTTAAACCAAATATCTTTACGTACCATGATTTTACGGTTATAATAATTAAAGTATACTAAGTCTAATTATGTCGAATAGTGATATTTGTAAAATAATCAAACATTCATTTGAATATCTCGTTAAAAAGTAAAAGTCTCATGTATTGATTTCAGACATTATGTACTCATGTCTAGGTTTTGAACTATTTATTTTTCATCTATTTAATAGTTTTGGATCATTGTATACAATATTTAAAGATATTATTTTTGTCATAAAGCAAAAATCTGAACAAAGTAATCAATTATGTATTTCATTTCTATTTGTAATTATGGTATTTTTGATAGTTCTAAATAGATTTTGTCAATTTTTTCTATAAGTATTTCGTTCGGTACATTATTATTATTTATTATTTATTATTATTATTATTATTATTTCGGTACACTTGATTTTTCGATTTTAAACACACTATAGTCAAATGAAATGTATTACTAATATAACAAATCATCACACATTATACTCTTTTCTAATATATAATATAATATAATAAAATATAAACACTTTTCCACCAGCAAACCTTACCTGTTGACTTATTTGACGATAATTTTAAACTTTTGTATCTTGTTTTTTATATCTAAAATATTAATCAACTAGTTAGGTATTGGAAATTGAAGTTCGTCTTTGTTTGTTTTACATTTTTTGTCAAGTTTATTCAGCAATGTTAATGGATTATATGGATGAGAATATGTAGTTTTAACCATCATTATTTTTGGATTAATGACTAAATTACTCAAATTGGTTCAATTGGGAATTTTATTAAGAGTTTATTATACTATTATTTTCATTTACTCTCAATTAGTGAAAAACATTTCAAAAAAACATTACACTTTTAAGTACCATGTAGATGAAATATTTTATCTGTATAGAGACTGAGAATAAGTTTTAGACGAGGTCTACAACCAAAATGTGCTCCCAGATAAAACAAAACAAAAAAATTATTCAAATAATTATAAAACCAATAAAAACTTTTCTTCAAGAAGAATATAAAAATATTGATTTATCGTACACATACATTTAAATAAATATGTAAGTAAGCTCATATCAGCCATGTGCGATATTCAGGTCTTTAAGTCTTAATTTACAAATCGTATGAAACTCCTAAAAGAGGAATAAAAATTATCTTCAACATTATAATTCTATTGATGTTTTTGAAGGTTAAACCAAATAACTAAATTGTCGAAAATATGTGTACACCACACATTCTACTGTTTTCACGGATATGCTAAAAAAAGGCCCCTTTAAAATAAAAATTGAACTTTATTATCCATATACTATTGAAACTATACGAGACAGAGCTATACTCGTATGATACATTATGATCACTTCGTCTTTCTGAAAAAGTATTTTATAGTTTATACGTAATAAATAATAATGATAAAAAAATAATTGCGAACCCAATACATTTCTCATTTTACATAGAATATGAAAGGAAATAAAATAAAAAAAACTTTTATGGATTATGCATATTTGTAGAATATTCCAAAACATAACCAACTCTAGTGTCTATTCGTGTTATTAAAAATGACTTATTATTTATTACCAGATTTAAACACTATTCTCGCAACAGAATACTTTTCAACGATGCCTATTTAACGTAATATAAAATTAATTATGTTAATTATTTTATAATAATTCATTAAGTATAGTTTGTAGAATGGACGAAAAAATAATTGATGTCATACTCTTCATTCATTATCTTAATTATTTAATTTGTTTTTAATCTCCAGTTTTGTGTGGTTTAAAAAACAAAAGCATTATTATTTAGATATTAACTACAAAAGGATCATATTCAAAATGAAATAAAACCTTTCATATCAAATACATTTAATTTATAAATGTGGTAAAATGTGAATTTTCCAAAAATGTACCAATTATCAAAACAAAACCTACAAGAATTCAATATCTTTGTAAAATATGGATTGGGTGAAGTAATGTATTCAATAATACCGCAATACATTTCATTAATTTCCTGTAATCTAAATGTGTTTATTGAATTACATGGATTTTATTTGAATGGTATTCATTTTTACTAAGTATTAAAAATGTAATTTTTATAATAATTTTTTATAATAATTTATTTATAGGTTTTCACACATGAAATAATTATATATGATAGTAATTACTACTCATAATTATTATATTTAAGCTATTGTATAACATGAAATTATATGCAATGAATGTTTACTATCTACTTTTTCAGATAGCGTACTGTTTTCGATCTATATATGATACGAAGAGATAATTACAATAATTGCGTAAGAGTTATAAAGGTTTTAAAAACAATTTTTTATACGTGTTTTAGATTCTAAATAAAGCGAAGGATCTTATAGTTTTACAATGATGTTTATTATTATTTTTTCTTTTCTGTAAACACTTTTTGCTTAGCTTAACTTTGTTCAAAAGTTTCATCCAGCATCTCTATGGGTAGGAAATTGTATGTAGATGGTATTTGTTAAGCTCTCATCTCAATAGTTTTTCCAAGCGAGAGAAAAAGAGTCTACAATGAAGTAAAAACCACGAAATTTGCCTAAAACGACACTTTCATTAAATCGACTTAAGTAATTTCGTCATAACTCCAAAAGTAATGTTGCTAGAAACTTGAAATTTTCAACATATATTATGACTATTTTCCAGATGAAATGTTGTATAATTGCTTTAACTTATTGATATTTATAAACCATACATAGTATTAATTTTTCTTGAAAGTGTTCCATCGTAGTTTTATGATTAAATAGGTATATTGAAATTGTGTATCCATTAAGCATATTAAAAAATATTAACCACATCTTAATCAAAGATATGTCTTTGATTAAATTGTATATTTTTATGTATGTATTTCCTAATTATTATGATTCAAATAAGTTATATGTTATTAAATTATATTAATTTGTTTTATATACCATGATTTATTTCATTTAATGCGATGATTATAATCAATTTTCTGTAATTTTAGATTTAATTCTATTATATTTTAAAATTAATTATTTCATAATAATAAATGAGCATATATAATAGGGAACTTTATGAAAAGTGATGGCCTTCATTTAAAATGCCTATTCTATTGGTGCAATTCATTTTTACTGTTATATAATTTTACGCAAAATTGTTTCTTGAGTATGATACTTAAACTATCAGTATTGATTGTTCAACAATTTGAGTTTATTTAAATTATATTAAGGTAGAATTAATTTTCAAAACACTTATGTACATTAACCATTATCAGAATTATAGGCAAACTTCTCCGCAAGTTTTAGTGATTTCTTTTTAGGGAACGGTAACATGTAGAATTTATTTGACCATTTTCTTCTGACCACAAGAGGAATCGTCAATTTCATAATGCATATATTTTCATCAAACCCATCAGTGTATGTACCGAGTGATGTTCGTGTTGGTTGTAGATTATAATAATGATAAATTATTGTTATGTTTATACTAATTTTTTAGTTCAAATGTCAATTAATATTTTAATACATTTTCGAAGATGTTCTTTAGTTTTTATATAATGGACACTTCTTGGATATACATTAATTTCTTTTATAAGTTTTATGTGTAAAAAAATGTATCATTTATCTTAAACTAATTTTCTAACAATGGTAAGATTTATACATTTGGTATACTAAACACTGTTTTTTTTTTGTATGTATTGTAAATTATAACTTAATGTTTATACTGTTTTCTATGAATATTACGATTTACTCCTATATAAGTTTTATATTTATCTAACTGGACAGTAAAATATTCAATTTAGAAATACTATCTAAACAACATTAATCTAAGTTAACGTTTAAAGAAAAAGGTTTCTTAAAATAAATGAGATATTCAATTAGTAATTGTTTTTAGTTTATTTTATATTTGGTATACAAAAAACATATTTATCAAAGTTTTATGACAGTTATTGTCCAATAACATAAATTCAAATTGTTACATTGTATTCTAACATTGTCTTGTTAAACGACAGCATTCACATAATTTATTGAAAATTGTTAGAACGTTATTAAAAAACTAACAAAAATGTTCTAGACAATTTTTGATGTCCGAGGATGTGAAGTTTAATCTGATTATTTGTTATATATTGGTAAACACGTAATATAAAATCAAATTTCAGAGGAAAAAAATCAAGGCATTAAAAAAGGTCAGGGTCAAAATAGAAAACAGATTGGGTTGGAGCAATAATATGTGCCTTTTTGATACTATATGGATTTTACGAGTGTTTGAAATATTATTTGTTTCAACAAATACAGTTGGGACGATCCATACATAAAATGTAGTTAATAATTTATACACATATATGATTTTATTTTTGATTTAATATTTTATTAAGTACTTTCCTAAGCTAAAAAATGTGTCTTCTTAATATTTGAATGCCAGTTTCATATTATGAGATCAATTGTTTATGGTCTTTAAGTTATTTCTATACATTTTCATGAATTGAGATAATATTTACGACTTTTATTTCATTTCATTTTTACATTTCATGCGAAAATTCATTATAAATGTAATAATAAAAATAAATTGAATTGTTTCTATAAATTATAATTTTGTGCAATACTTGAAAATCAGACTTAAACTAAACTAATGTTTTATATCATATATTTTCAGTAAATTTTTCTTGAATTAAATTAAAATTTTTTTATATTATACAAACAATACAATGAGATAATATTTTTTTTTTCAAAACTACATTTTTTAATGGTTTTATTGAATAATAAATGCATTTTTTTAGGTTGTTTCGAAATTGTAAAAAGTACAGTATTATTTTCTCGAATAGATTTTAAATAATTTCGCTCAAAAAGGAATTTTATTATTCTGATCAGCTATTTTTGAAAATGTTTTATATGCGTAAAATTTAAAAAAATAAAATATTACAATTACGTTTAATTATCTTTCATGTCACATCTTTTCTTTTGTGCGAATATAACTCTTACACTCAAATAGTCACGTAGGTGACCATTTTAATGTTTTGTTATTGAATGAAGTATAAACTATTTATGTTTCATTGAATACTTGACGTTTTAAAATATGAATAATTAATAATAAAATTGAGATCCATATAATATACACTTTTTAAGTATCATAGAAAAAAAAAAATTACATACCGAGTTAAATTATTTTATTTCATAATTTCTTAAATTTAGTTTTAGTGTTTAAATCTCACCTAATTTTTGTCTGTCCCGTTTTTAATAACCTAAGGATCTCATTTTTTCTATGATTAATTATTAATATTTGAATGATAAAACTTTCTTTAGATTTTGTATATAATATGATGCTTTATACCTATCACAACACTAGTGATTTTATTATTAGTTGATTTCAATACAAGCTGGATTTCAAGTTTATTCCTATACTTTTATAATTTTCCAATTAATTGTCCAACTATGATTTGTGTGTTTTCATTTATCTTTTCTATAATTATGTTACAGTTATTGTTGTAAGAAAATGTTGCTTCATGACATTTCTAATAAAATAAAAATAAAAATATTCGTATAGTATTATTGTATGTTTTCTAAAAAAAAAAAAAATGTATTTATGATCAAAATTTGGCGTATTGCCTATTCATACAAACTTTTGACTGTCAGACTTTCCTACGTTTCAGTACTTAACATATACCTTGAGTGACATTTTGACAAGTAAAACACAAACAATAATAGTAATAGTGATAATGATCTTACTGATAAAAATAAAATTAAAATAAACAAATGAATACAAAAATATAATATATATATATAAGACTTGATTATAAAACTAATCATGAGAAGTTTATATCTAAGAGCACATTAAATTTATATTGAGTTTTTCGTTTGACATTTTTTACAGAAACATCCTGTTTTTTGTCATTAGTTTTTCAAGGAATTGTCGGATTTTAAATCCAACCACTGTCTTTATGTCTATCAACTATCACAATATCAACCTTTGGTGAAATTACTTTTATTTTCAGCTTAATGGTCAGTTTACTTGTGTTTATAACCAAATTTTTAAGAAAGTATTATGCAGTATTGTATAAAGTATTGTACGTATAAAAAGATGAAAAATATAAACGTGGAAATGAACAAAATTGTTTGGCAATAATTTCTATCATTATGTTTATATGTTGAAAATTAATAATGGAATATTCAATACCGGGTAAAAATGTCTTTGTTTTGGTTTAAAACAAAATTATTACCTTTTTGTTTATAAACATTTCGATTGTGTGTTTTTTTTTTTTTTTTTTTTTTTGACAGACATTAAAAATATATTTTATGATTAATTAAATTAGTTTTTTTTTCGGCATCGAATCAAAAAATATTTTTTCCAGAGTGAACTGAAACATTCTGAATTCTTCTGTAGTTTTTATCTCCTACTAACAAATAACATAGAATAAAGAACGATCGAGCATTATTGTTCAGTTGAAGTTCGATTTCAATTGCTTGAAGATTTTACCGACACCATCAAACGTTAACACGTTTTCTTTTAGCTGAAAGGTTAATATTATGTTAGGAGCAGAAACTTTTCTTATTTCAAGAGGTTGACCAAACTTTCGTAATATAATCGCAAGGAAGAAAAGGCTTTAAATGACTTTTATATGATAAACACTAAACTTATATGTAATTGTATTGCAGGTACTTGAAATTAAAAAAAAGAAAAAAAATCATCGATACTTTTTTTAAATCATAATTTAAAATAGATGATAAATATCAAGCAGGTCTTTTTATATCATGAACTCATGTAATATATAAATTTATTATGATGTACATTATTACAATTGAAATTTAACTTAGAAACATGAAAATTTTTAGGACATCATCAAAATGAATACGTGAATATTGAGTGATGTATTTGATTTTTAAACCTAATTACAACGATGAAATCGATTACAATTATACATGTTATCTTCAAGATAATGTTATAAAACTAACTTAAGCATGCCATTATTTGGTTCGCACTCAACAGCGTCATTAAGACTCTAAAGCATTTTAGGTGATTCGATAATAACTAGAAAAATATTAGTTCACGTGGGAATATTACTTTGAATTTCTAGATTAGCAAACGCGTAAGGCTGACTTATTTTATGTTCGTTACCTATTGTCAGTATGGTTCTCGCAGTTTAGTACAGAAATACGAGTAATAACAATCCGTCTATTCAAAATGTAGACATCGACGTGTTCAAACAATAATTTTAATGGGCTGGATAAGCTAAGACTTGAATCGGTTTTGATACCGATTTTCGGTGTCGTTGTTTTTCGACATAAATATTCGACTATCATGATCTATTTCTTACTATTTGAACTCTCGGTGAATATTGGTGATTCGCATCATAAAACAGAATTATTCCCCAAAAACAAAATAAAACTAGTTTTAAAAACCAATCGTGTTGGTACTACAGTATAATATTCTCATTTTACTAAACATAATGTTTTTATAAAGTGCGAGCCATTAAATCAATCCTTTCGTCTTTAAATTCTTATCTGATCGGTATTGTTACAGCTGGTAAACGGGCTGGTAGGAACTTTGTGGAATCCGTAATACGGATATTGTGAAAATACTACACGCTTTGAATATTAAGTATTTCATTTTCGAGTTCGACTTCGTGTTGAACGCGGGGTTTTCCTTTACGCTAGTTAAATCTTTTGAATTGCACTTATCGAGTTACACTTACAATTATACATCGAAAACAATTAACATTGTCATATCGTTGAAGTTGAAAACGCATCAACTATATTTTATTGTTGGTTTTAACGAATTATCTTATTTAGCATTTAGAAATCATTAATGCTTTTGTTATTTTCGGGTGATAACTTTATATGTAAATTGTCCAGAATAACTCACGTTCGAGTTAACAAGTTTTCAATCGTGAAACTTCCATTCAATATCACTAATATCAGATATCTTGCTAAGGATATACGATAGTTTAACCTATTAAGGATAAACTCAGTCAAGAAGTTAAGTGTCAATTTATAAAGCAATGTATTTGACTAGTGTTGGACGTCTTATTGTACCTTTTTGCGACACATTTCTTTGATATGTAATTCATATCATATTCAATGGACACGCCAACATAATTTATAACAAGTCAGTTAAGACATTATGATGTTTTTAGAAGAATCACTAGACCTTTTGTGGCATGAAGTGCTCCAAGGTATTTCATTAGTTTAATATCCTCGAATTTGGTGTGCTAGTACGTTGTTTACGTTTGGCTGGTGTTGTCAATAAACTTGATAAGTGTTAAGTAGATATTTACGCACGGCAACCTTCAAACTGGTGTTTTAAGAAAGACGACGCTTTGTTTCTAACGTTTTGTTTGTACATAAATTAACTAATGACAATGTAGGTTATCCCAAAAATGTGAATAAAAACGCTTTAATAGTGCCTCCGTTTTTTGTAGGTGTCGCGTTTAAATGTGCACTTGATTGATCAAGTACTCGAAAAAAAATATATACACAAATAGTTCTTTGTATTTTAATACTACGTGAATGAAGTTCGTTTTAAATTATCATGAATGATAAACGCATTAAATTCATCTCGCATTAAGTATTTTGCCTACTCTTAAATCAAGCTTTAAAATTTATTTTATATAAAATTAATGTTTATTAGTTGTTCATAAAAAATTAACAAACTTATATTTTTTTAATAACAGGATATGCTTGAATTTCAGATTCAAGAACTATTCATAATTTAAAAAACTTAAAATGTTACTTTGACCTAAAAAAAACACACTAGAAATGAGAATTTATAACTTAATCTTTGCTAAATTGTGTTTATTTATTTATACCAAATATATTAAGATTCTTTTTAATATTTTGAATAATGTGACCAATTTTACGACGGATTTCGTAATGGAATATGATTTAAAAATAATCGGATTTTTACAGTAAGATGAATATAGGCTTTAGATTTTAGACATAATTATTTTAATTGAAACATGTATATTTGTTGCGAAGATAATTCATACTAAACCTAAAAGTACTATGATAATTTAAAATTAATCTTGACCACTTGATAAATAAATTGAATATATGAGTTTTTTCCACGTCTATCAATATACACTCATACTATACAAGGTGATTCAGCAATTGTCTTACAGCAATTTTAACATCAAGATAATAAAAAGTGGCAAATTTTGTGTTTAATACGTCTCTTATAAATAATAATAAAAAAAAAAAATATTCAAAAGTGAATAAAATGTATGACTTTAAAAATGTTTTCATTAGAGAAATCTAAAATTATAAGTAAATTTAATATATTATAATTATATAAGAGGTTAAGTTATAACGATTAACTTTTGAAAATCAAATGATAGCATATATTTTTCGCAAGCACAACATGAAAGTATTTTTTTAGTAAATTTTAGAGGTAAAAATATTAATTGATGTAAATTATGTTTTAGAGCCATTTTAAATGTTTAGAAATTATATTGCGACCACAGTACTGTGGGGTTCATATGTCGTGCGATTGCGTATGCAGTTGTACATTGTAATTCATACACTTAGCACGTACAACGCCGCAAAATTTAAAATCACACTCATACATAGAGTTTTGCATCAAATTATGTTTTTTAATATAAAAAATTTACGAAATAAAAATATCTTCACATTGTATTGTCAAAACAAATATATATATATATATATATATATATATATATATAGTGGAACCTCGATAACTCGAACCTCTATAAGTCGAATTTTCGATAACTCGAAGAAATACCTTGGCCCCTGGCTTCCAATATATGATATGTGTGATAAATTTTCTCGATAATTCGAATTTCGCTAACTCGAATTTCTCGATAAGTCGAAGTCATTTTAGTTGAATTTTAGCTTATAACTCGAATTTATATAATAAAATATAATAGTTCTTTATTATTTAAATGTAATAGTTCTTTTTTTCTACTTTAGTCTACTTTATTCATTACATTATACATACTTTTTTTAAATTTTTTATACAATATACATACTTACATAGTACATACATTATACATTTATTAGTAAATACATACATAAATAAATAATTAAAAAATTGAAGTCTTTGTGTTTTTAAATAAAAAAAATATTTTCAATAACTCGAATTTTTTTTTGCAGATTCGAGTTATCGAGGTTTTCCATAAGTCGAATTTTCGATAACTCGAATTTTTTTTTCGCCCCCAACCGATTCGAGTTATCGAGGTTCCACTGTATATTCCCGTTTGATTTTAAAAAGTTTACCTCCAAAACTACCCAGTAAGGTAAATTAAAATATTTGAAATTTATTATATATCTGATCATCTAAGGTTTATCTAAATCAAGAAAGTTACATGGTATTAACTCTGATTTAAATAGGTACTTTAATGATAACATTGTTGTAACGTAATTGCTGAACCACCAAGTTTACTAATTTGACCATATATTTTAAAAGAAATGTTCAAATTGAAAATAGTATTTTAAAATTTATGCTATGCAATATTATTTATTATAATATGATTACACGGTTAAATTAAATGCACAACATGATAAGTTTTGGATGTAAAAAAATATTTTATTTTTTTACTTTTACTATATATATACACCTATTTAATAATAAGCTTATAATATTGAAAGACCTTAATGCTGGTTTTTTATAACGAAATTTAAAATTAGTTGAAATTGGTTTTGCTTCAAAGTTTGTCTGCTATCATATTTATACTTTTTTGGTCAATCAACAGATACATATAAATATAAATATTTTGTAATCTTGTTTTACTAAATCCATTAATCTTTTATTCATAATTACAATCCAAGTTCAATATCATGTAATATTATATTCATGAAGTAGCTCTATTTAAAGTTTCATAATCAATGAAGTAATTACACCATATCGAATATAGTAAGCAGTAATGATTACCGATTGAAGTTTAATGACTTTTCATTTACATTGTGATTTGTTAAGGTACCATAAGTCACCTAAAAATTTCTTACACTACAAAAAATTGTATGTTCATTATAGTTGATACAATAAAATATATTATTTCATCTGATGTATAATACACACTTACGTTTGATGAAGCTACTAAATGCGTGAAAAAATAAAAATGTATCAGTCAAATATAACAATCAAAGTAAAGAATAGTATACCTCTTGTATTACACTATTCTTCAATAAAAATGTATAATCAGTTTAAAACGTTATACTACAATCTTTCGTTCGAGACAAATAAAATGATTTTGAGTAAATTATTGATGTTTGTATCTACAATGTAGATGTTTATTTTTGTAGCGAAATATTGTTATTTTTTTTTTAATTTGAGGACACTGCTTATGCATCAATCAATTAAAATACCAAAAGTCGTTTCAGCTCTAAAACAACCATTTGTCAAATTTTTTCAAATCACACCATGAAAATTAAACCATGATTTATTTAATAGTGTTTAACTAAAGAGCCTTAAATGGAAACATTTTTTAAATAAATTGATTATTATTTATAAAAAATATATACACATAATGTACTGGGTTATGATACAAATAAACTATAAAAAAATGACAATAATTAAGAAAAGATTATAATATTTTCTAAATAAGAATATAAGAATTTCTGTTTTCAAAAGAAAATCAATTTGTATAATATTTTTTATATTTTTAATCGTGAATAAATAATATTCATAATATTTAAACATAAAATAATCAAAAATTTCTAATTCAATAAACAGTGAATACTAAATAATTTCCGAAGGATAAAGTAAAATATTGAAGATGTTTACTTCTATTTTCTTATACAAGCTGGTTATAAATAAGACAAGTGTGTCTTGACAAAGTAATTTCGGGTAATATTTAAACTATTAAAAATATCAAATTTAATCTGACTAAGTTTTAAATTCATTTCAAGTATGATATGGAAAATAAAAATATATTCATAAAAAAATTCAAGAAAATGAAACACTATACATTTTAAGTAGAAACTTGGGACTTACATAAAAATTCTAGTTAATTTACTTTGCTCATATTTGTATCGCCTGCTAATTCAACAACGTATATTACAGGAAAGATGGAATAAGAAATACTTGGAAATTAATGGGATTATTGCACATAATTTAAAAACAACATACCTTTGAAAGTCAAGTAATATATGCTATTTAAATCTCGTAAATTCATATAAAACATAATGTGTACCTGTACATAATTAAGACAATCTTAGAGTATAAGAATTTAGTTTAAGAGTGTTAACGATATCTTTTGACTCTGGCCAGAATGTAAAATTATTCATATATTTAACCATCTTAAATTGTTTACTCATCTACATCGTTATCTTGATTGCTTGTCCTTTGAACAATTTAGTCTATAGTTTCTATCCTATCATGAATAAATAATTAAATTTATTATAGTTTCGTTGGTTGTATAACATGACACGAATATAATGTTGGTACATGTTAATTACATTTGCCTATATCGTAAACAATAGCGTGTAAAGCGATGTAACTTACCCAATAATAAGTACTAAACAATAATTGTTTCGGTTTGAGTTAAATTAATATTTCTTTCGATAGTGGTTTTTAGATGTGAAAATAATAAAATAATTTTTTTGTATGCAAATTATACATATATGTAACCCATATATGTAACCCACATATATTATACATATATAACCCCTGTGGTCTGTGTAAACAGTAAAAAAAAGTTGAGGCATTGTTTTTATCACGAAGTTACGTATAACAATCACTGTTGGTACGTTGTTTAAAAATCATCGGTGAGGTTTCAAAAGCGTGTACGAGCCAAAGTTGTGTGCATTTTGCTATTTTAATAAAAATATAATAGCAAGTATAATTTCTAGTGTATTATGGCATAATGTTCACAAGAATAATAAATCACAGTTCAGAGCAAGCCATTTCGTTAATATACGCGTCCGGGATTGATGTTGATATTACAAAATCTCGAGGCCTCACATAAGATAGATAACAATATTGTTTAACAAAAAATAAAACAATAATAAATAAATAAATATTAATACTAATATTAATAATGGGTTTTAAATGTAAATTTATTCAGTATTACCCTGTCAAAATCATACCTGTTGTTTCAATAAAGTGAACAATTTTTTATAGTGAGTAAGAGGTGTATTGTGTATGTATATTGTATAATGTATGCGCATCGGTGATGTGAACAGGTGGAGGGCAGAGGAGGACGGAGATTGTGTTTAGAAATTTGTGTTTTATGAAAAATAACTTTAATCTATTTAATTGTATTTTGCAGTTACCGTGTACCAGGAACAGTTGATGTGTAAAACGGGTTGACATCAAAACAAAAAATGAGTACTGAAAGTCCTACTGGAATTTCTCTGGAGTTTCAAAATAATTTGCGTTTAGAATGTGACCGCAAATTGAACGAATCTGTTCACCAATTTAAAAGTAAGTGATACGCCTTGCTCGAATAAAATAAACATATTTCATTTACTAAACAAGTATACATTTATGGTATTTTTTTAAACTATGTTTTTACTCATTTTTTTAAAAACTTGTTTAGCATTAAAATAAACTATTAGTGATGAAAATCGATTATAATAGAAAAGGGATAGAAAAATCTAATTACCCACGTAACTATGAATTTTTTGAAGTTTATTGAACAAGAAAAATTATCGAAGATAATAACGGATTTCAAACGAATATCATGAGTATCATCAACATAAAATATGTGACTAACGTATTAATTTTGTAATATGTAAATGGATATTTAATAGTAGTTGCGTTTATGGTACACTTTTGATTAATTGTATTTAGTTGATCTTCGTATATAGTTTAATCATTTACGATACCCTACCCTCCCCCCCCAAAAAAAGTTTTTTTTTCATAAACACGAGGTCTATTTTGTAAATATAATTGATTGAATTTAAAATGTTCTAACATGGCTTGTTGAATATTTTAATTAATTGTATTTTGAAACAAAAAATATTCTCGGATATATTCTCTAAATAACTATTGTGCTAAAAGGTAAAAACTACTAAAAAGCATTTATAATATTACTGTCACATTAATAATTTAGTAAACAATTATTGCAATTTTTTAATACATATAAGTATTAATCGTTTAAAGTATAATTATAAATAAGTAATTAGATCATTGAATATCAAACGAATTATTAAATCTTTTAAATCTAATTGTAATCATTATTTTTATCAACCACAAAAGTAATAAAAAGTACGTACCTACCATGGATTATTTTTCGCTCCTTGGACAGTAAGAGAAAGGGCGTATTGAATTTGAAAGAAACGATAGATCATTTATTTAGTTAAACGTTTCTGAGTAAAGCTTCAGTATACAAATATACAGTTAATTTATTTTATCATTTTTGGTCTAATTGTCGGTAGATTTTTTTTTAAAGTTTTGTCAAATATAAAAAATACTATTTCAGATAAACTTTAAGAAAATAAAGTATATTCAAAGTCTTTTTTTTAGCCCAAAAAGTATCAAATTTTGTTGAAACTTTTATAAAGTATGTAACATTATGTCATCAATACAATATAATGAATATTTAAAGTTTCTAACAACAAGACTTCGCAAGTTATGAGCAAGTGACTAAAATCGATTTGACACCATTTAATTCAATATAGCTATATATAATATTCAGATTATATAAATCTATTTGAAAATAAAATACCAAGAATTTGTTGGCTCTGTTTGAGTTCATTGCTTAAGTATTTTATCTTTATTTTATTTTCTATCTCCATGAAACGGATATTAATCACGAATCACATACTATGACATATAATGTTTTTTGTTATTATCATACATGGTTTACTATCTAGAAATTAAAGTAATAATATTACTTGTTTGCGATATCGCATGAACACTTCGTTTCATTAACGAGTTACTCGTTACGAGTACAATCGAATTTCACTATTTTAAGGCCCTTTATTTAACTATGCGTGTTTGTAAGAGGCTCTTAATAATAACGTAAAGTAAATTTAATTATACGTACCTAGTATCTACACGGATACAAAACAATTTGAGATTTCACGAAGTCTCTGAAACTTTTTAATTATAATTCTAAGCTGTAAATTGTTTTAGATTTTATTCAAGTTACAGGTAATTTCACAAGCTAATTACAAAAAAGTGTACCTATATGAATGATTATTTTAAAATTAATTTTAAGAAAGTAAGCCATGTGAAAAAAACATTGGACTTACGATTAAATTGTGTTTTTTATATCGGATTAGTAAAAAGATTATAAATTAAATTTAACACACTTATGAATTTTAATAATACAAACTATGAAAACGTGTAATGACATAAAAAGTTTCATCCTTTTAAATGATATCAAGTAATATATCATGTTGTAAATTGCATTGAAGTTAATAATTATCTTGTACTTAGGCACTTTTTTACTTTTTTCAAGAAACAAGAATTTTAACAATCCTTATGATAAATATCTAGTTAAATTAGTCATTTTCTACAATAATTTCTGAAATTGTATTATTATTTTGAATTCAACCGTCATGCAGAAACAAAATACAAATATAGGCAAAATCGTTTTTGACTGACGGGACTTTTAAGTCCGGCCAATTCAATCATGAAATGTAATCAACTCAAGGTAACTATAGTACTAGGAATTGCCTTATTATATAATAAACAACATATGTAATTTGCATGCTTACTTTAAAAAATCTTGCCAATTACGAGCTACTAATAATGCGAAAACACGAAATCACAAAACACAAAAATGTGATAACAAAACGTTGATGTTTTCAATGAAAAATTAATTATTTTTTCCTCCGTGATATTTTATATACTGCATTTGTATGGGACTACAAAGTCCCGTCAGTCAATTTACTAGGTCATTTACCCAGTAATACCGGGTCGAAAAATATTTCCTATGATTTAATATGATTTTTTTATCCCCGGGACTGAAAAGTCCCGTTAGTCAGGAAAGGGTTAACTTCAGTATTCTAATCTAATCGTACAAATGTGTAAAACAAAATTTATCACACGTTTACTAGGCAAAGCATCAGTTCTACAAGCGAACTTAATCAGAGTTCATCAGTGTTATTTTCATAGCAGTAAGTGGTAATGATTTAATATTGAACTTATTTAATAAAGACAACTATAACTACAAACACCTTTCATCATTGCTGATGACGGACAACTCATGCACAGTGATGTTCGGGATTGGCCAACGATGACACCACCAGTGTTGAGACCAGATAAGTAAAATTTATCTAGATACAGATAAAAGATAATTGCTCTAATATTATCTAGATTAAGATAAGATATCAGATTTCATAATTATCTTAGATAAGATAAAATTCAATCAAAATTTATCTAGATAAAAAAAAAAGATGAAATTTAAATATTTAAAATAATGAAATTTCATTTTAAAAATAGTTAAATTTTTATGTTACTATTGGAATTTAATATATCTACTTATGTTTAAAATCTTAACATTATGTTCACTGATTTTTTAAGCATAACATGATAACATAAATAACAACTCTTTGTATGCTAGGTACAATTGTATTTATAAATGTTTACCTGTTCTCACTTACACAATTTAAAAAATTAATACAAGTATAAGTTGTGCGTTAAGATTGATTAAAAGTTAAACGTTAATACCTATTTAATCAATTTATTACTATATCTTATTTTAACAGAAAAATGAACCAATATTAAAGTTTAAATTGCTAATATAGGGTGTTACCATTGAGTATCCTCCCTAATCTCATGAATCATGTTATCTGTTTTTATTTTTTACTGTCATTTATCAAACCTACTTGTTATACAAAAAATATGTATAGATTGTAGATTTCTTCAATAAAATTATCATTATAGAGCCTATATAGGAGCTATATAGAGAGCCTATTAGAATCAGAATAAAATATTATTTATTAGTGGAGTGTGACCAACATTACAAAATGCAATTAGAAAGGGAAAAAATATGAAAATCACATTGCAATTATTTTTTTATATGTTTTTTTTAGCTAGATGTTTAGAATAAGGTAAATACATTAAAAAAAATTTTTCGGTTTAAGTATTTTATCTAGATAATTACTTAAAAGATGATAATTTTTTTATCTTAGATAACCATTAGATACCTATCAACATTTTCATCTAGATGAGATAAAAGATTAATAAATATTATCTAGATGAAACATCTAGATAAATGTATCTAGATAAGTCTCAACACTGGACACCACTAATTGAATGGGTCGTGTTTATAGGGATCAGTTGCGCGAATTGTGGTAATCAACATGTCCGAATATATTACTGAAATATGCATTTATTATAAAATCACAGCGATTTCGTCCTCGTAAATGTACTATCATTTTATACGTGACTTAAAAAATTCAGTTGGCGCTAAAATCGTGACGCGCGTTTGTTTTAAATTTTTAATTTTGAACATGAACTTTTCGGTTCATCGTTTGCGGAAATTTAATCGATATTCTCAGCGTATCATTTACATGTGAACTTTCACAGCGCTCTACAATTACTTCAAGATTCCATGCACGATTTGACAAAACACAGCGGTTAAAATACATTTTACAAGTAAATAGTACAGAATTTAACTTAAATATTGATGTTGTGTAAAACTAAGATTTATTTTAACTTTAATTTTGAACTAATATTTCTATTTTCAATATTTGATTTCAATTTTAAAGTATTATTTTATTAAATAGTGTATACATTTTCGACTGTGTGAGTATTCAATATGCTTATGATTTGAAATCATGTTATCATTTTATAATGTAGCCTTTTCGATATTTTTTTAGTGAATCACTTTTTACAGTAAATTTCAGAATGAACAATAAAAAACTTTCCTTTATTTTACTAACTTGTTAGTATTTTCAGTTTCTCAGGGTATTTTATGTAATTACGATAACTAGATTAGTGTTTTCATGCCAAAACTAAAAGTCGGTAATAAAATGGGGACGGGACTTCACATACATTCGTTTCATAAAAAATAATCAATTTTTATTTGATTTTGACAATATCAAATAAATTAGGAAAAATCATTTGGTGGGTCACACAAAACACATTTTTAACTGTCAGTAACATACGTTGGCTGCGGTACCTTAAAATTCATACATACACCAGCATTTTTTACCATCCAGATTACTTAAAATTTAAGTTATCATTTAAGCACAATACGATGACAACTATTGAAAAGTTATATAATTTACGCTCGGTGTTATAATGATATTAATTACTGCTGATTATCGTTTGCTTTCACATAATTTGCTTTAATTTCGAAGCAATATCAATCTTGGTCATTAATAAAAAAATATGCACTTCGCTAAGTATTTTTCACGAACTGTACGATAACGACGGTACCTTAGTTAAACCCTTTTACACCCGGGGTAAATTGTCATGTTTTTATGTCCTTTCCCTCGGCTCTTTGTCAGTTTTCTTAATTAATATCGAATATAATCAATATTTAGTTATTTCATTCTAAAAGTGATACTTAATAATATTTCAAATATAATTAAGCTAGCCAGATAAATAAGGAAATTAGGTTATGTACTTAGTTGTCATCTTAAGTCAGGCTTTGTTTGGAATAAGGTTCGGGGAATTTGAAAAATGCAGTATTTTATTACTATTTTGAATTCATGCAAACATTAGCTATACTGTATCTATAAAACGGCTCCGAGTGAAACTCGACGAGAATAATTGTTATAATTTTTTTTTTTTTATTAAAAGTGATCTTAAATATAATGCTTTTAAAAGTAACACGTTTATATTCTTGAATCTCTTGATAAATTCTACTAAAAAATATACAACTTTACTATGAAGTATCTAAAAAACTAAAATAATGACAACTTAAATTAATGTAATATTATAATATGTGTGAACTTGTATAGTTTAAAATCTTAAGTTACACGATTCATAAAATAAGCTTTGACAGTTTATACTATTTTCAATGTTTAATATTTATTTTTTCCTGCAAGTCATCAAGACTATGATCAAATGATAATTTCATTATCATTAATTAGACTAAGGACTACTCCAAAATCTCAAAATGTGTATGCAGTTAAAAATAAACAAAAATGTGTAAAAAATGATGCACTCAATATTTAAATTTAAAATAAAAAATATTAAAAGAATGATAGTTTGAAAAAATTTAATTAATTAAAACCTTGAGAATTTATTTTTTATCCTCTATTTAATTCTACCCTTTTTTTTCTCATTCAAAAAAAATTTGAACACATTATTATTTTTACGAATTTTTTTGAAATATGTATATACGAGGGCGGGCTGAAAAGTAATGCCTCCTAACGTGTAACTTAAAAACTAATAAAGATAGAATTATGAAATAAAAACACATGTTTAGAGAGTGAAATTATCTTTCATTACGTACTATTATTTTTCAACATAACTACCTTCTAGGGCGATACATTTTTGCCAACGCTTTACTAGTTGAGATATGCCGTCCAAATAAAACTCTTCAAATTGAGCATTGAACTATCGTTTAACTTCAGCTTTAACTTCTCCGTCAGAATTTAATTTTGAACCCTTGAGATGTTCTTTAAGCTTTGGAAATAAAAAAAAATCACATGGTGCCAAATCTGGGCTGAATGGTGGATCTGGAATGACTTGAAATGCCAGGGTTTCAATTGCTTCCCTTGTGGCCCGGCTGCAGTGAGGTCTCGCGTTGTCATGATGAAGCAAAAGTTGAGTAAAATTTGGCCTGACTCGCTTAATTCTTTTTTTAAGTCTTTTTAGTGTCTCTATATATCGTATAGAGTTTATTGTGGATCCTTTTTCTAGGTATTCAGTGTGGATCACACCTTTTGAATCCCAAAACACAGTAAACATGACTTTTTCAGCAGAAGCTTGAACTTTTAACTTTTTGGGGCATGGTGAAGTTTTATGACGAAACTCCATTGACTGTCTTTTGTTTTCAGGGTCATAATGATGAATCCATGATTCTTCTCCAGTAACAATAATGTTCAAAAATTTCCCTTTTCACGGTCATAACGAGAAAGAAGTTTTGCGGCAATTTCAATAACAGCACGTTGTTTGAACCGCACAGACAAAGGCTCCGTCATAATAGATTATTTAAGTAATAAAATAATAACTTAATAATATCGCGTCCTCGCACACACTAAACTAATATCATAAACTAATAAATTCACAACAAATGAAAATTTTATCGTAAATCTATAAATAGTTATGAGAAAAGAGGCATTACTTTTCAGCCCACCCTCGTATTTATCCAGGTTAACGTAATCCTTACTTGAACAAATAAAAAAATAACAAACAAAATGTGTTTTTAATCTTCAAATGTTATGGAATATTTATTTATTAGCACTCGCATTATTTTATGACTTTTCTAGATTAGCAAAGTCATCAGCCCTACTCATTAATAATTGGTAAAAAGGTGAAATTCATGGAAATTTTGGCTTTTGGAAATTCAATAAAATAACAAAATAAAATTTTGAAAATTATATATTAACATTACATTTAATGAGCTTTTCGCCATTTTCAATTATTAAATTGCTAATTTGTAAGAACTTTTAGGATTGAGATAGTTATTGAAAAATTAAATTGTAAAAAAAAATCATTTGGCTGTACAGCTAGTTAGGAAATCTTTCCCCAATGCTCAAAATTTAGATAATTATTTGAAATAAAGTACATTTAATAATTTTAAATTATTTATTCATACACATTTTACAATTATTTATCACTTTAAGACTTAATCTAGTTGTTGTTTCCAGAAGAAAAGAAACGTGCTTAGATGTTATATGTAAATATGAAATTTTGTTATTTTACAATAGTCTAGACCAGGGATCTTCAACCCACGGCCCGTGGGCCGCATGTGGCCCGTTTTGTCATTACTTGTGGCCCGCGATCACATTTGAAATAAAGCATGCATCTTTTCTATTTAGATAAAAATTAAATGACTATGAGCCCAATGAAAAAATTGAGATAGAAGCGATAAAACAAATTAAATTACCTACTTACATGTTATAAATGTTGGCTGTTTTAATGATATTAATGATAGTTTGTAATTAAAAATATTTTAATCATACAAATTATAATAGTAAATCTGAATTTTAGAATAAAATACACGTTTTTACTACGGATGCGGCCCGCGAGATTTGTATAAAATAATGTGTGGCCCTCTCCATAAAAAGGCTGAAGAACCCTGGTCTAGACTCTAGACTATGTCTATAGACTTCGTCTACGTTAAAAGATATTTTCAGATCGTTACTAATTATTATGACGTAAATTAATGTAAAAAATACGATTTTAGATAACTAAGGTTTATGAACTGTTTGATTCTCATAATATGCATATTTATGCTGTTATATATTTGATGCTGTATGCAAACTTATTCTTTTATCAACTTAAAAAAAAAACCATCAAGTTTTTATATTCAAATTATACATTACTTTCTCTTTAAAATAACTGTATTAAGAAAATGTGTTCAATCGATCATCATTAATACGTGTATAGATTTTACTGTAACTTTACTGCCAACGTTTCGGAGACAATTTAAAACACGGATTATTACTTCAGTTTGTAAACTACGTAGTAAACCGTGTATTTTATGTGACACCGAGAGATCAGATATGTATAGGCTAGTATAAATTATTGGTGCGTATAACAACAGGGGATGCGTTTTTGTAATGCGCACGGGTAGGGCATATAGACGTTGTTGAAGTAGCTTTCAAACTATGTATTGTGTTTCAGTAAAGCTGCTTATCATCACGGCAGTGATATAAATGAAAAAAATAAAATCGCCTCCATCAACATAATATTTTTATACGCATGTACGCTGAACAAAATGTACAAAAAATAATTTTTGAATTATTATGCATATCTTAAAATGAATAATTATTTTTTATTTTAAAGAAATATATATATATATATATATATATATATATATATATATATATATCCAGAATGAGCCGAATTCGTTTGACAAATGCAATGACTTTTTTTTTATATTCATTATTTTTAACTATTATTTTTTATTAAATACTATTGTATTGCGATGTACCGAAATTCTATTCAAATATTTTTTTTTGATTTCCGTAACTCAAATTTTAAAATTTTAAATTAAATTTAAAAAAAAAAATCTAAATAGCCATTTTGTAAACCAAAATATTTCTAAAAATATGTTTCACGAAACAGCTATTTAGAAATTTTTTTTCAAACGGTAGGTACAGTAAAATTATTTTTTTTTTTTTTTTAGAGTTAAAAATAAAAAATAAATTAGATTAAATTTTGTTGTAGTGCATTATTCGAGTATATTTTCTTTAAAAAAAAAAAGTTGAAAATAAAAAAAAAAAGTAATTGCATTTATAAAATAGATCTGACTCACTGTATATTTTTTTTTTCAAAAATAATGAGTCTTACAAGAAAAATGAAGAAAAAAACATGAAAATGTTACTTAAGAAAAGTTAGGGTTATGCGACATTTACATATTTTTATATTATTGCATTAATTATGATTGGAAATATTATTTTTGTTTTTAAATTTAATATTTTTTCAATTTGTGTTAATATTAATTGAATGATCACTAATTAAAAGGTATATTGACACTGTAGCTTCTAAATCAATAAATAAACGTCCATTTAAAAACAGATTTCAATAAAGTTAAATGTTCAAAAGTTTACTAAGATAATAAATAGATTATTCGTTAAGCACATAATCGTGTTCGAAGAATTTAAAAAGTTTTTAATACATAATAATATGTTATTTTTTATTATAATTTATAATCTATTCATTAACTTACATATTTATATAAATATTTTAGGGCTTAAAAAGTATTAAAACTTATTAAAATAAATTTATTTTATATTCTTATATTTTACGTCTGACGTGTATACAGAAAGTGAGGTTTGGGAGCTTAACTCGCTTGACATTTTTGAGTTTATTGTAATCAAATTTTTACTGATTATAGATAGAAAAAAAAAAAAAAACTACAAAAAACTATTAGTCACGTGTGCACCGAAATTTCGATTTTCAATTTCAACAAAGTAAATTATACATTTTTTACAGTTTTTGATAGGTTTGTTGCTCAATGCTCATACTCGTTTTGAAATATTCAATGACCAGGTTCAATGGTGTATAAACAAAAATAAGAAACGTCAAATACAAGAATATAAGAAATAATAGTTTTATAGGTTTCAATGTATGGAAAATATGTAAAAGGTTGTATTACATTAGAACAAAATGATTTACAAAATTATATACGTATATATTATATAAATGTTTATACAGTTACAGAAAAGTTAGTTAAACTACATTTTTACACGCTGGGCAGTATTTTTCATTTCTCTAAATGATTGATTAAGTTGTGTACATTGCATAAGTAAAAACTTCCTTCAATAATATGTGTATTTCAAAAGCATGTATTTTCAAGATATATCCACTTGTTGGTATAAAAATGATGTCTTAAGTATTTTACTATAAGTCAAAAACTATTCGGTTTTCTAACATGTTATGCACTCAAAACATGACAGTACGCTAATTTGACAGAAAATAAAAATTACCTGACTTATCAGTTTTTGAATACGGTGAATTATTAACACTACTTTTAATAATTTATCAAAATTATTAAAAAATGTTAACTATACATTATTAAAATAAATTTTAAATGTGACTTTTAAATAGTACGAGCACTGTTAGGATTTTAATGAATTTTGAAGACAAATGTAAGTATTTAGCACCGATTTGTTGATCATTACTATAAATAAATAGTTTGCTTTTAATTATTGACAGATTAAACATTGCAATTGGATATTTAAATTACCATAGCTTGTAGCAGCTATAAATCTTAAGTGCTCATTTTCTTTTGTGTAAGATCGAATAATTTATATAATGTTTACCAAAATTAGTAACCTTTTTCGTTTGTTATGACTCATGTTGGTCTGAAATCATTTAGACATTTTGAAATGCACATTAATCATCAACCGATTGTCACTAATTATTGTATGAAATAATAGTTTGGATAATTTTAAAATGAAAATCAACATTAAAAATACATCACATTCATTGTCAACTAAAACGTGTTTTTGTTATGTGATGTGAATCATTGAAACCACGTGGTAAGTCTAATGAATCAATTTTATTGCATTGTCGATCGTGGTTTAACTAGACTTTATGACTTTATTTGAATTATGTTATTAAAATGAACAAAGCTCGTTGAAGCTCGATGCATCACCGGATTAAGATCGGGTTCGTATGTTTTTTACTGACCCTATCACTAGAATTAAATCATCCATGGTCAAAGAAATTTATGAGGGTTTCCTGGACAATACCTCATCCCCACTTTGTAAATAATTCATTGTAGATTAAAAGGTCAAAACCCAACCACATGGTTTTTAAATATTTATACCCATATAGATACCAATAAATTGTGGTGCAAAGAACGTAAACAATTAGCAATTAAAAAAATGTAAATATTAGTCATAATTTTTATAAAGCTTTGTCATAAAAGTTTTCATTATTGGATTTGCTTTCATTAAAAATGTAAATTATATGGTTTGATAGAAAACGATGTATCTATGTGATATTTGAACTAATTAAAAATACAGTTTTACAATCATATTAATATTGATTATGCACCACATAGAATAAAAAAATTATAAAGAATTAATTAATTTTTAACACATCAATTACTATTTTTTTTACATGCATTAAATACCAATATTATTTAAAAAGTGTTTTCCCTCGTCGTACAAATGGTGTACAACTGTATGTACCATTAATATTGAAAATTATCATAGTAAGGATTCAGTATTTGTATTTACAAACTACATAATACATTTATTTCTGAATAGACAAAGGTAGGTTGGGCTCCATGTTCACTTCATCTAATTCCATTTCCTCGAGCATCATAATCCTTTGTTTGTGTCGCTTAGATGAAAATATTCATTGAAATATTATAAAAATATTTATTTAAATGTTGAAAAATGTTTTTCAAGTATGCTTGTTTATGATACATACGTAATTCTAATACATAATATTAGAATTAAATTTATCAAATATTTTAAATTGGAACAATGATTTAAATATGTTACATAAAAACGATATGTAATACATTAACGTATTTTAAAATTATAAGATCAAATTCGTATTTCAACAAGTATTATTAAATTATAATTCTTGAATACTAAATTATTAATATTTTAAAAGTTGATTTCTTAAATGTATTTATTTATTATTTTTAAAATATATTGTACTTTATTTTAACTTTAATTTATAAAAGCAAAATAAATACAATTATTAACTACAATTAACATTTAATTTAAAAAAAAAACAGACATTATGTTTTTAAACTTTATATGGACATAATTTATTTATTCTCTAAGAGAATAAAACAACTAAAAATCATTTCGATTTTGTAAATATAGTATATTTTAATTATTTAACAGTAAATTTTTGGTAGAAATTATGTTGTGTCTGGTATCATAGTATACAAATTTAAGTTAATAGAAAAATATAATTAGTAAAATTTACTTTTGAAGATTTAATTCATCTGTTATAATAATTTGAATAATGAGTAGGAAATAATACATTTATTTTTATTTATTTATTTATTTTTTTTTTTATTGATCAATATTACAACTTCAGCTGCTATGGCCATTAGTTACATTTTTTTTTCACATTAGTTACATTTTATATTAATTTGTCTAGTCCGGAGTCCTTTAGAAAGAGGATGAATTGGTCTGTGATTATAGGTTCAATTGTTTCATATAAATTTTCAGGGATATTGTATTTATTTTTAATGATGGACTATAATAATACATACGTGAATATATTTTTAATCAATATCATATTGTTAACAGCATGTCTTGTATACAAGTGTTGAAATGTTTATCATAAATCCTACTTAAAAAAAAATAATTTTTTAATTTTCAATTAAATGTTATTTTGATATTGTATCCTGTAAAAAAAAAAAAGATTTTTTAAATAATATACAATTTTTTACTTCTTTTTTATTTATATTTTGTTAAATGTTTTGAAAACTTTTATCATAATATAACGCACCATCTGAAATAACTGCTTCGTTAAACTCGACGAAATTGTTCAATTGTGAACGTTATTTGGAGCTAATGTATGTATATTATATACAATCGTTAATATCATATATATTTGTATTAAGAATAATGTTTTGATGCAGAGTTATTTAGACCATTAAACTGATATTTTACTGGTTCCACTTGAGTTGAAGTTGAATAATTGTTTTATGTTTACCTGGGGTCTGTTTGAGTAATTTATGCGTTAGAATGACTGTGCAAGAAGCTGTGTGTGAACTCAAACATAAGGCGCACGTAATCAAAAGGTTTTAATCTTCGATCAAGCATTATAAAATATGATACATTAAAAAAGTATATTGTATAAAAATGATTTAGTCTATAATACCGGTGAAAAAAACGTTTAATCATATTCAAAGTACCTATTACAAGTATATTAATGTGATTATTGAGTGATGGAGAACGCAATGATTTTTAATAACATTGATTTAATAACACTTAATTGTATTAGTTATAAACGATAAAATACCGTATAATAATCCACGTAAAACAAATTTTCATTCTTAATGAATACCAAAAATGAATACTAAATTTAATCACGTATACCAGTTAACTATTATACTAAATCTAGTGTTTTCATTGATATTATAATCAGACACACTCACACATTGTTACAATTTACTATAAGCTGAAAAAAAAGAATTCCGACCAATTTACTCAACTTGTTTCTTATTTAATCAGGTACCTAAAAATAACATTAACCAAAGATCGTGAAATATAAAAAAACATGAGATGAAAAAAAATGATGACGTTATTATATCAAAAGATAAGACTACAGGTATTGACTATTTTTTTTTTTTCAATACACGTACTCAAAGAAAAAGTTCCTCTTCTATTTGGGATTTCTGAAGTCTGTTTATGAGACAAACACATCTCAATCGAATATAATCCTCAGCAAAACATTAAATACAACTATGGCCTTTGATACCTTACTTGGATCAAATCAAGAATAAAATAGAAAAATGTTACAATAACTAGTACATATCTATTCAATTAAGTATAAAAAAAAATATATGTATGTATTGTTTTATGCTCTTATACCATCTTCCAATCGATTTCTTCCTACCAAAAATAAATAAAGTCAATAATATCAAAAATAAGTATCAGCAATTTGAAAACCTAATAAAATGTGATTTAAGTACTTCGTTAATGACATTTCCAAGTGGATTTGACAGCATTCAGTAAATAATTGTAGTATTTTCTTGAATTTTTAGTATAGCCTAATGTTTTAAATTCTGTGTTTGTATTTACAGATACAAATATAAAAAAAGTGATTATTTAGCATTCATACATTAGTAGAAGTACGAGTCTATTTTACGACAAAGGTTACTATTTCGATAATACGTCTAATCATTATTCAATTCAGTTTACGTATGAAAATCTGTCTGTGCTCTGATATCGGCATTTGAAATTATTCAAGGACGAATATTCAAGAAAAAACTCATAAATATATTGTGGAATATTGGCATCACTACAAATCTCAAGTTATAAAAACTAAGCATTGATAAAATTATGAAATAAAATAAAAGCTTTTTTAGCAAATAGTGCGTCAGAATGAAAAGAAAATGAATACTGCACTAACATCTATTCGAATATTTCGCATTTAGTATTTATGCTTATTATCATTATATTAATATGTTTTAAATGTACCATACGAGTATGTATATAATGTACCTATATCAAATTTATTGGTAATCGATGTACTTAAGTCCGTATTTATATTTTATAAACATATACGTTTTATGTTTAATCATAATTTGAATGTTCTACCTAAATACGAAATAAATATTTTGCATATTTAAGTAGGAGAAAGAGAGTAGGTGTTAAGAGTATTAAAATATTTAAATTTCCTGTTTGAGTACCCGTCACGACGCTGACCAGTGTGATAACACTGTCTGCACTAACTTTATATTTTCTAGAAAAATACGTACGTGTTGTACTGTAATGCAGTAATCAGTTTACAGTTGTCAGTTGGTAAAACTTCTGTAACATATCATACATTATACCTAGTGAATAGTGTATAAGAATTTGATTGATGTGATTATCAATTAAAAGTTAAGGAACATTTTACGTGTCTTTGTGCAGCATAATTTTGAAACCATGAATACAACTCATTTTTTAATACACGACGACGAAAAATCTCATTGAATTAGGAACAACTTTTCCTCGTATAATGAGTTCCTAAAGACTTCCAAAAATGGTTTTAAAAAAATGTTCATAAATATTTCAATGTAATATAAATATTTTTTCATTCGCGTAGGTACAATTTTTTCATCACTAAGCAAACAATAAAAACATTTTTAGTACCTACTGGTTAATCAGATTAATACTTGAACATTTATCAAGAACTTATTTTACCCAGTTAATCAATGTTTACTATATCAATACAATATATTGTGTTATTATAATTAGGAACGGGACCATTGTCAAGTTGTTTTCACTTGTAACGAGCATAACAGGTATGAGTCATGGACTAAATGATGAATATATCAAATCAATTTTACTCTTTTACCAGTGGACCAAAACAATTTTTTGCTTTTATGTATAACAAGATGTCATGTACATTGACAATACTATTATTATTATAGTATAAAATAGTATTTGTAGACCAATCAATCAAAAAAGAGAAAAAATATGATTCAAGTTTTAAAGAAAATTGATAATAAATAATAAAAATCGTTTAGTAAAATCACGATAAATCAAAATTCAAAACTTTGCCCAGAAAGTTTATTCGATTCATATTAATATAAATAATTTGAAAATTATCAAACTGCATATAGTATGTTACACATACCTCTTGGATTAGTTTACTTAATTATGGTACCATAATTCCATATTTCGTTGTCATAATTATTCGTGTTCATATTTTCGTTTGCAATATCCTTTTGCTTATGATTACAAATGTAATTACATTTTTTCACTTTGAATCAATGTTATTTTGAAAGTCGCATCAGAACTATTGGCTTGTTGTACAACTTGCATAATTATTGACTTTTAAAATAAGTTTATTTTAGCATCATTAATACATTTGTAAGCCATCAACGTACATTATTATAGTAGTCGATTCGGAATTTTTTCTCGACATAGTCAAAAAATCTTATTGAGATGCCAATTCACGTGATGAACATATAAATTTAAAATTATATATTTATTTATGTCATTGTAACAAGGTTCTTCGATCAAACATGATTCGCAACACGTGTCTTTGAGTAGATATATATGTATGTTCGAATTTAATGTACGCATGTATACTCTTCGGTCTCTTACATTATGTGAGAAGAATTAAGGTTGGTTTTTTTTTTTTGACAGGTTCACAATTCTGTCGTGGAACGTTTGATGGATGGCTTTGCTGGGGCGATACTGAAGCTGGAGTCACCGTTCACCAACCATGTCCAGAGTTCATTTCTGGATTTGATCCAATGAGTGAGTTTTTTTTTTTTTATTAATTGTAAATGTAATATAAAATACCTTAAAAGCATAATATTTACGATTTAAATATGATAGAAGACGATTGACAAATATGTGCACTGTATTATTGTATCATGTCTATTACCTATGTTATTGTATACATTTAAATTAAAATAAGTTATAATATCTTATATCTGTATAATTGCATTGAAGCTGCCACCAAAAGAAAATCCCTCTAAATTAATTTCCATTATTAAAACACAAACATATCTTTTCATTTTTTTTTTAGATATCTGCAATTTGTGATTTTTGATACGATATGTAAAAAAGCTTCATACAAGATAATACAACTTGATCATAATTTGTGGATGAAGTAGTTTACTAACAACATCTCAGAATGATTATTTTATTTTACCCTTTATACACCCATGCGTTCTAAAAATATTAATGATATATTTTTATATACGAGAAATACAATGTAAAAGGTCGTAAAATTAGTAATTAAATCAATAAATAATAATTTAATAAAATATTTAACATACGGGTTTAGTAATTTTATAGTATTATGTTTGGTTTTTGATAGATACGACTTTTTCATAAACAGAATATGTCGGTTGATTATACGAATCGTAATTAAGCTACAAAAAATAAGCATCTTCATATAAGTATGTTAAGATTATACATATTCACGGCTCAAAAACAAATGATTTAATAAATGTTCATCAAAATTAATAAATTTTTTTTTTTTTAATTTTTTTTTTTTATTATTATTAGATAAAATAGAGTACTTACAATCTGTAATTTATATATATACAATAAGCAAATAAGATAACAAAAAAGAGGAATAACATGAATAGCGTGAGGAGGGAGGTCCACCAGTGTGGATACCCTCTAACTTGGGGGAAAATTAATAAATTATAGAGAACAATTATGTGCCTAAAAATTGAAGGTTAAAGCAAATGCCATGCAACATATGCAAATCATTTATAAGAACCACTTATTGATTACTAGCCAATAAATTTTGGAACAACCAGAAAACATTTCTATAATAATTGTTGTTAAATTCTAGGTAGAAGTTAAAAACTCTAATAGGTAATGAACTAAAATAATTTTTCAATATATTTGTTGAATATACTCTTGTTTTATTCACTAAGAAAACGCAAATAATAAATTTCTGTAATTACAGTGAGTATATATATATATTGTTTTTTTTTTTTTTTTTTTAATAAACTATGAGCAATAAGGCAATAGAAACTTTGATTTGTAATATAATGTTTTTATTTATAATTCATGTAATCAATTTTCATATAAATTGATACCCATAGCTCAAAGGTATAAAAAATTTCATTGGTTTAATATTTATTTTGTAATTTTTACCCAGTACATATTTTGTAAAAAGAAATAAAGAGATTCATTATTACATTTATAAATAAATACTTTTGGAACATTTTAATATCAACGGTTGTGATATATTAAATCGTGTTTCGTTTTAAAATAATTAATTAAAAAATGTTTATTTTCAGGAACTGCTTATAAAATTTGCAATAAAAACGGTACATGGTTCAAGCATCCAATATCACGTACAGTATGGTCCAACTACACAACTTGTCTCAATCATGACGACTATAATGTAAGTACTAAGCTATATGAATAATTCTTAGTTTTCATCAATAATTATTGTGGACAGATGTTTATAAATATAACTAAGTCTCTATAAATTATAGATACTTTTCAATAATTAATTTTTTTGTATAAACTAAGAAATACATATGAAAATGTAATATATATATATATTTGAGTAATAGCCTAATTGTCATATTCTATTACAATTATATTATTTCTTTTTTACTGAACATCACAAATTTAAAATTTGACATATTTACATGTAGTAAAATAAAGATATTATCAAAAAATACTCTCATAAAACTCTAAATAATTACTACCTAACTACTCTCATAATTTATAAATAACAATTTATATTTCAAGTATTTAATGCGACTATTCCAAATAATACAAAATATAACCCAAACAGTAAGTTTCAAAAATATTTCACTTGCAAATATCAATAAAATAAGTTTTTAAGTCGACTGATTATGACAAAGTCATTTTAGAAATAAGTCTAAAGAATTTCATGACATAAGTCTGTGGTAAATAGTTTTACCCTAAAAAGATAAATACTGTTTTACTAAAATATTATAATATGATAATACCAACTGTTATAATTTTATATCCTTATATGCTTCCCTGTGTAAAAAATTGTGTGATAGTCTAAATTGATAGTTCACATTATCTACTTCTTAGTGTTTGTTTGTCTCGAACTAAGTATATGAGTATAATCAACTTACTGCTGTACATATTCGTCAATTTTGAGTACAAACATTTCATATACCTATTGAAAAAAAAATAAGGAATAGTAAATTATAAACGTATATTTTTAATGTAATAAAAAAGTTATTTTTTGTTATATTATTATTATTTTAATTTAAAAGTGTATGTAATAATGTTTAAAATTTAACTCTATTTTTACTTTATAAAAAAAAATTTTCGATTGGTTGGCTTTGATATTACAATATTAACTTAAAATATTTTAAAACCTGAACAATTATAAAAGTTATTAATCCCCACTTTTATTTGTAACTTCCATATTTATATAAACAAATTGATATATTTAAAAAACATACACCTACTGAATTTCGCTATTGAATAATACTCTTTAACCAAAAGTTAAATTCCAAAGTACGTTCCGCTAATTCATTTATCTTTTGAATATTTTTGACACACACACACACACACACACACACACACACACACACACACACACACACACACACACACACACACACACACATACAATGTCAAACATCACGTATTAATTCTAAATATATATGGTTTTCTTGTACTATAAAGTGTTATAGTTTTACACTGTTTTCTTTTATTTTATCAGAAAATTATCCTAAATTTACTCATTGTATTGCAAAAAGAAATTAATTGATCCTATTCCTACGGTTGGTTCAGTTGTTGATTTATTTATTTATTTTTTTTTTTTTTTGAGTTTGGGAGATTGAAAAATATAATTTAAAAATTGATTGTTTTTTCTTGTTTGCGAAGACAAGTAATCCAATATAATATGATTTCTCAATAAACGATATTTTCCGGAATAACGTCATCAGAAATGTATGTTTAAATTAAACCATAGTTCTTTGAAAATCTTCTACATATGAATCTTTGTTTTTTTCATTAAAAAAAAAAAAAAACAATGTATACTTGAAATTAAATTTAAAATCCCTAAAGGTGTGGATGAATGACACACCTTGAGTGACATATTTTTTAATAGTTAGTCAAAGAAATTTTCAAGTAAGCTTACATTAAGAATAATAGAAAGCAATGATACAATTCATACAAAAAAAAAATTGAGTGTATCATATTATAGTGTAAAATTGATGAACTAAATTATTAAAATGTTCGCTTTTGATTTTTTTAATAATTTAAATATATTTGAAATAATATTGCAATTTTTTACACGATAAAAGTTGGATTCGTTTTTTAAATGTCAACATTATATGAAAATAATGACATTAAAACAAATCTTTATTTTTTTTTTTAATCCTTTCACTGTTTTAATAATACATTTATTTTCATATTACTATGACTCAATAAATAATATTCACACTACACTGGTTCTATAATAACAAAAGAGCCAAAAGGACCAAGAAAAGTGAGAAAAAACAAACCCCGAAGGATAAAGCAATAACACCTCGTTAATATTAATCCTTTGAAAGAATATGAGGATCACTAATTAAGGGTCAAAAACAGAATTGTCTCTTTTATCTACCTATACAAACAATAATAATATGTATACTAAAAATGCATAAAGAATAATAAGATTCAATTTTACTTTAATTGCATTGTACTTATACATTGAGCGTTCGGAAAATGTGATAACGATTTAATTAATATGCAAATAGGAAAAATATTTCAAAACCGTCTTCATCTACCAATCGTTTGTACTTTGAAAATGTTCAAACAAAATTTATAAAAGACGTTATTACGTTCACACAATTGAAGGCACCGGTGCAATAACCAGATAAGTCCTGATTTTTAAAAAACTCGTTTTTAATACAAAAACGTACAAAAAATTCTGCATCGATAGACGCAACAATCAGATACGTCCGATCATTATTATGAGAGATATAGTTATAAAACCATTTTTAATTTTTTTTCGGTCGTAATAACTAGGTATGTCCGGACGTATCCGTAAAAACATTATAATATATACAATTTTATTTTTCATTGGGTGCAAAAACCAAATATGTCCGGACGTAACTGGTTATTGCACCTAACAATTATATTAGAGTTTAGATATTGTATCCGGTGCAACAATCAGGTACAAAAAGATAGCTTTTTTTTTACATAAATTTTATTAAATAAATTTAACTATAACATAATTTATACCTAATAATATAATATAAAAATTGTATAAATATAATATATAATATTATGACTATGTTATGGATACCTACCAGATTATTTGCTTTCTTGTTGGTTGCAATAACCAGATGTGTCCAAAACCATAATTGGACGTAACTTGTTATTGCAACTATTGAAAATGTATTTATAAACGATTTTTAGTTTTTATCAATTATTTTCCTGGAAAAAGTATTATCACCAAAGGAAATTATTGTATTTGGTGTGTTTTATTTTTACACAAATAATAACACCACGTTTTTAAAGTTTGGTTAATTTACAAAATTTGTAAAGTTTTTTTTGTCTCCTGAACAATTTATGAAAATGGACTTATCTGGTTATTGCACCGGTGCCTTCAATTATATAATAACTATAATTATATTTTTTATATATTCTATTGATTGAATATTTTTATATTTATATTCACAAGATAAAAAGTAGAAAAATTCTAATAGACATCAATATATACTATCTTTTTCCACTTAGTTCGTCATCTCTAAAGAAGATTGTAATATTAAATTTGAATTCAAGCTTTTCATTGATGAGTTATTAAATTGAAAATAAAGTCAGTGAATTTGCTAAAATATTTTGAAAATTTCAATAGCATAGTAAACAAATATAATATATGTTTACCTATCATCCATTTATTGTATGAACGAAAATTCAATAGATTGAACATTTTTGGTAAAATAATATCCATATTTATTTCACTGTAATAATGCGTTATGTATTTTAACCATATAATGTACAGCAATAATTATTTACATATCATCTTAAATTCTTTATCATTTAATTTCTATAGTTGGCATTTTGAATCAAATGAAAAACTTAAATTTCTATTGAAAAATTAAATTTTTTTCAGCTTATAGTATTTATTATTGTATATCTCTTACTTTATGAGATCCAAAGCTTTATTATTACCTGCCTATTAAATTATACAAAAATGTGGTTTTCGATTAAAATATCGTGCGTTTCTCAAGAACTGTTTAGAGAATTTTCATGTAGAGCAAATATATTTTAAGTTTACTTTTATATTATTCCATTAGGATTATGAACTTACATTCAAGAAACCAAAGAAATTACCATAAAAGTGATGTTATTTGCTTACTAAACGTATAATATAAATTAGGTAAATGGAACATCATGAAGAAGTTGGTAAATTACATTAACATAATAATCACACCTATTTAATTTCACACCTAATGTGTTTATAGTTGTATACCTATTATGGAAATATCAAAGTATTTGTTTTTATGTAAAATTTAAGTCTTTTATAAATAACTATCTCATAAATCATTAAGATCTATAAAAAAAAAGAAATGAAAGACAAAATGATTTTTATTAATTTTTTTAAATGTTCGTTGAATTTTATTCTTTATAGTAGCAACAAATTAGTTTACTCATAAAATGATTAAAATAGAAAGAAAAATTAAATATAAGATTATATTATAGTTAGTAGAAATCGGTTGACTTCACTTTTTTTTCATTTAATTTGATTTTTATTTTTATAATTGTTGCAACAAATCACTCTATTCAAAGATATTTAAAACAATTTAAATACCCCTACAATTCATTACACAGTGTACGGGTTTTCGGCCTTATAAAATAGATAGTAAATATTTGGCCGAGTTTTTGATCAGTATTTATACATTATTACGACTTAGCTTTCACAAAATAAGTCTGCTATCAAATCTATTTAAAATATGTTATTTTTATATTAAATATAAAAAGCGAGACAGTTTTATTAACAGGTCTCTTACACACACACACACACACACACACACACACACACACACACACACACACACACACACACACACACACACACACACACACACACACACACACACACACACACACACTCGTGCGTGAGACTATACATAAAATACAACGTTGTGTATGATTTTATAATTCTAATAATATTTCATATTTTTCTTTTTTACTTAAATATTTCTACTTGTTTTAAATTAATTAATTCTTAAAATTCTTAGAAAAAAAAACAAGATAATCTCAGAGTTCGCTATGCGGTTGTATTTATTATTATTTGAAACACTTTTATTTAAATTTATAATTTTATACATTATAAAAACACTGACTCGTTCTTGATGAAAATAACGATGGATTTCGCAGGTATCAGGACAATTAAACCGTAATACACATACTATACACATAATTTCAGTAGGTAGTACTCCCCTAATCATCTGAAGTCCATAGTCTGTGATTTTAAACTCGAATTCCGATCTTATGAATATAGATATTCGCTGCTTTCAGTTAGTACCCAGATATCTTTAACCCTCTTTGAATTCAGGGTTTCTCATTTCGAGCCTTTTGAGTGTGCAATTGTGTATTACGGTCAGTTTTTAGAAAATCAAATCTAGAAAGTTTATACATCGAATCTGAAAAACATTTTTGAGCCCTTAATTGATATTCGACTTTTTTTATTGTCGTCGTTAAAATGGTTGCGAGTAGTTATGTAAAATATTTTAATATTTTATTTTAAATATTTTATGTTGATATTACATCAATTGATATATTTCTTATATTGTATTATAAGTATTATATTTTATACATGATTTTAGTTTTAAATATATTCTTTTGTATCAAATTAAATAATTTCACATTTTAGATTCTGAGTGAAGCGAAGGATCTTATGGTTTTACAATGATGTTTATTTTTTTTTTTTTTTTTTTTTCTTTTTTTTTTTTTTCTTTTTTTTTTTTTCTGTAAACACTTTTTCGTATAGAAATCCTTGTCCAAAAGTTTCGTCCAGCAACTTTTTAGATTCGAAATTGAACTGAGATGGTACTTTAGAGAGGTCATTTTTCCAAAATCTCCATAGTTTTTCCAGTAATCAAAAATAACGATCGAAAAACTGAGTAAAAACGGTAAAATCGGTAAAAATCCGCCGTAAACGAGATTTTCACTGTTCAGATTTTAGGTATTTAGTCATAAATCGAAAAGTATTGAAGCTAGAAACTTGAAAATTTTATCCAATATCAAATACATACTTTTTTATATTGGACAACATTTTCAGAACAATTATAGCACTTTTGACTTAAATATAGAACTTTTAATTTACCAAATTGTTTGAAAGTTTTTATGTAATATAATTTTAAATATTTGACAAAAAGTTCTGAAAATTTAATATGATCTTACTCATATACCTACCTAATTATCCTAACAAAAGTTCAAAAATCGTTAGTCAGGATTTTTTTTTATACACGTTTTAACAAATTCATATAAATTCGTATATGAATATCGACTGTTTTTACGTTAATTTTCAACTTAAAATCTGTATAAATCTTTTTTGGTGTGTCCGATCACATTGAAACTTGGAATATAGATATAAAAACATGTTTCGAATCTTTTGGTAACAGAAAATTTCTAACGAGTTAAAAATTGAATATTTTATGAGGGTTTAATAACGAAAAAACTCACCAAAAATCAGACAAATAACCGAAAAATACGTAAACAGTATATAAATAATATATTATATTACACTGAAGCTTTGCTCAGAATCGTTTTATACTAAAGAAATGAGTCATCATTTCTTTAAAACTTAATACATTCATCACCAATATCTTGTCCGAGGTTAGGTTAGGTGATCCCATGATAGAAAGTGCTATACACTCCTCACCATTATCTTGTCCGAGGAGCGAAGCGACGAAGGACGAACTTCCACCACCATTATCTTACCAGCTTTTTATAGTTGACCATGTTATTCTACGTCAACTATCAGATGTTCATAGCTCGTTACATAGAACCACAACAATAACTGTACACATTTATTTTTTAGATTCTGAACGGAGTGAAGAATGTATTGATTTTACAATGATGTGTGTGTTTTTTTTTTTTTTTTTTTTTTTTTTATTTATTTTTGTGTCTGTCGACACGATTTGGGGCAGTAAAAATGCTTCGATTGCCTTATATAGCAACTTTTCTGAAAGGAAAGTGAATCTAGTTGGTACTTTGGGGGGTCAAAAGTTAAACATTTTCAATATTTTTTTAACGCGCCGGGAAAAACCCTTAAAAAATGAGGGAAAAACGGTATATTTTACGCAAAACCAGTTTTCGACAAAATCAAATTTTTTATTTTGCTATAACTCAAAAATTAATCGATGTAAATACTTGAAATTTTCACCAGATGTTTAGATTAGCGTTCTCTATACACCGTTAAATTTTCAAAGTATTTTGACTTTTATTGAGCTAATTATAGACAATTGAAATTTTCAATTTTTTTAAGTATTTTTTTTTAAAATAACGATAAAATTTTTTTTTTTTGGCAGAAAATCTTGAAAATTTAATACAAGGTTTCTTATAAGTTGTTCCATAACTGATAAAAAAAAATCCAAAATCGTAAGTCACAATTTTTTTTTATAAGTGCTCAAAGTTCCAATTCATACGAAATATGTACAAATTGCGAAAATTTGCAAATAATTTTGTTGTTGAAAAATCGTAAAATTTTTTTCTTTTATAACTAAGTTTTGAAAATTTGGTACAAGGTTTTTCATTAGTTTTTCTTCAATTATCTGCAAAAAAAACTCTACCGGATTCAGACAAAATATTTTATGAGTGTTTGAAATTTAAATTTTTACAAAAACACGTTAAACAACGGTTTAGCCTCAAACGATTTTTGCTATTTGTTTTTTTTTCAAAAAGTATAAGTTGTAGAAACTTGAAAATTTTATCAGTTGTTTATATTGGCATTTTCTTTATATAATTTTATTTTCAAAAGATTTCACTCATTTTTAATCAATTTATAGGCATTTGAAATATTCGATTTTTTTTATTTTTTTTTTTATAAATGTTGATAAAAAAAATGTAGCTCGGACGAAATACTTGAAAATTTAATAGAAGGGTCCGCATAAGTTGTTCTAACTCCCATTCAAAAATTATAAAAATACATAGGCACAATTTTTTTTTATAAGCAGTTGAAGTTCAAAAATCGACAAAATTTGTCGAAATCACAAATTATGTCGTAGTTGAAAATGTATAAAAAATGTTCTACTCAAAGTTAAGAAATGAAAATGTATTACAAGGTTGTTCATAAGTTTTGCTTGCAAAAAGTATAAAAAATCTCACGATCGGTTCAATGAAAAAATTTTAACGGGCGTCTGAAACTGTAATTTTTACAAAAATTCAAGCGATTTACTATAAACATATTATTCACTGACAATTCATCTTCGTTCAGAATCGTTTTTTTTTTTTATAATATAAAATAATGTCCTAATCTATCCTATAATGCCTAATCTATCAATACATCTCGTGTATCCCACCCAACTCCTGTATCTCTACTCATCACCATAATCTTGTCCGAGGAGCGGAGCGACGATGGACGAACTTCCACCACCATTGTCTTACCGGCTTTTTTTCGTTGATACAGACTTTTTTACTAGATACAAACGTTTTACATTACGAATACCCATAATAATAAAATTGATTAGAGTGCTAATGTCGGCATTAGGGACAAGCGGTTGAGCTTTCAAGAATCTAACCGTGAATTGTTTGAAATTCATTGAATATTTCATACAAATAGAAGAGGAACAGCGACGAGTAAGTTTCGGCGCAAACATCATTTTGACGCGTAATCATGAGTCATGAGTAAGTTGGCGATGATTTCTGTCTATGTGCCAACGGATCGGTAACATTAGTGGTTAAGACCTTTCGTGTGAATAATCATGGTAGATTGTTGAAACTGTTAGTTCAAGAATCAATCATTTCAAATCACAGCTTCTATTGTTTGAAATGAGTTTTACTTATACGTTTATATGTTTCTGTGTACACCATACAGCATATTGTGCCGCAGTTGAATCATTACGTTACAAATCAAATCGAATCTCGTGTTAATTACATCGACAAGAGTCGCTTTTAATAAAGGCGAAAATTCAACGAAGAGACTCTTAAGACGAATTCATTATGATTCGGCGCGTCGGCCCGAGCATATTTGGCTTGAAACTAATACAAAAATACATTATTCTTTTTTACGGCCGGGTAAACATTACTCGAATCAATCTTTATTATTATCGATAGGCAATCGTTATTAGTGGTAAAATAAAAACGAAACGCAATATCGCTATATTTCAAAATCCAATTACACGAGCGAATACAACATTTATAATATGTATGTTTTTTGAATTCCAAATAATCGGGGTGGCGCACGAATGAAATACCGCGGTCGGCCGTCGTGAATAACATTTTAAAATATTTATTTTCACATGCACTTTCGGATCCTATTTTCTTGTTATTGACGGTATCTCGTGAGGATGTTCTATAACGGCGAAAACCGCAGTTTTATTATCGTCTCCCGGTGGACGCGTTTCCGTCCACGAGATTCAAAGCTTTTAGCTGTATCGAATAAAAAAAAAAAAAAATTCCAATAACGTATTATATATATTATATACTCCCGCAAAGAGTCGGCTACGGCGACTGTTCGTGGTCGTCATCGTTATTGCAATCGACGTGCGGCACAGCGGAAAAGGTATGGTGGGAAATTTAAAACGAAATAAAAAAAGAAAAAACCTAATGGAACCTAACCGGAAGTGTGTGCACTCGTACACGAGTACACTCGCGCGTGAGCGCCGTCGCAAGTTTAACGTCCGACAAAGGTGGGGACGGAGTGACGAGCTCTTGAAACTGGATGGTAGGGGGGCATAATAACGTTATGCCGCGCGCCCTTACGCCTACATACCGTTTCTACCGGCGTTTGTTTTTCACGACGACAACGACGACGTGACGTCCCTTGGCCCGTCCGCCGCGGCAAACCGCCGCCGGTGCACACGTGCCGGTATACGGATAGAAGTCGAACCGGCGGTGGCGGCGGTGGTGTGTCGGTTATCGTCATGTCTCGTGTCGTCGCCGCAACTGCTCGGCTAAATGGTTCTTTCCGTCAAATATTGGCCTTTTCACGGAACGAATAATGTTTTTTTCTTTTTTCCTTAATTTTTTTTTTTTTACGCAAAACACACGTAAAACGTCATTACACAAGGACGCTTTTTCACGAAACTTTTACTGACATTTAACATCAAGTGAATTCTTACCACCGAGTGTCCGACCAGAACTCTGTGTGATACCTGTGGGCTGTGACGAATAAATTAGACAATATAAGGAATAAAAACGAGTTATTATGCACCACTTTATATATATATATATATATATTAGTGACCGTTTTGGAAAATAGCGTCCATTTAATGTGGTTTTATTTTAAAAACAGTAAAAAAAAAAAGAATTCCAATTTATGAAATGAACAACTTTTCGTGAAAAGGATGATTGCACAAGTGGCTACTACACACAGGATGGTTTAAGCACGTTCATTTAAGCCTCGTTTTCATCCCTGTCAGTATATTACGTTTATACTGTTGTGTGCGTAGTTTTATATGGCACAAAGAATAACGAATAACCGAAACGTATTTATCTCAGAAAACCAAACTAAACTTAATTATACAGGGAAACATGCTCTTTATGAATATTTTATTCGAATAAAGGTCCGAATACACGTTCGATGCTCTGCTATGGTCAACGAACAACGGATGCTCGTCGTCCAGCGAGGATCCGGGCTCTGTTTGACCAAAAGGGTTGTGACAGCGAATTCCTTATTACCTGGTCATTGTTGGGTGATCGGTTCGTGGAATTAATATGCATAACAAAAGCATTCATTCTACGTTCTATAATAACGATACGTTATACTAACTAACTTATTATATTACTTAACATATTTATGAAAGGTTCCTAACAATACGCATTTTTTTTTTTTTTTTTATGAAAATTCTATAGAGTTTTATTATTTTGGTTTTAAGTTTAAAGTAGAAGGGATCCCTGCAAAAAGTCTCAACATTATTTTTCTCTGGTATAAAATTAATATGCTTATATCATATATTTTAATTTATTGGTCTAATAACAAAGATTTAAATATCAGAATTAAAATATACATATATATTCTTTCTCATATGATATTATGTCACGAACAGTTACTATTTATGAATACTAAAAACTTGAAAAATAAATAACACAGATAAAAAAATAATAATAAGAAAATTACAAAAAAAAATCAAATATACACATTAAATGAGGTTAAAATGAAATTAGAATATTAGAAATTACTTTGTGAATTATAATCTGTTTACATACTTCATAAACTACTGTCACAAAACTACTGAGAATAACATTCTATTTTTTTTTTACTACGTATTACACTACGTTTGTGCACACTAGCAACACAGCCAAAGGCGTAAAAAGCTACTCATTTCGCAGTTCTATAAAATCAACCACTCTTGTAGTCTTGTCACAGCGTCACATTGAATACCAGCAGTAGTGTGTTACCCTGCAGTTTTTTCGCTTCATAAAATGTATATAAAAGCGACGTAGCGATGCGTGCGATCAAATTTTTGCTTTCGCCTCGGTGCTACGAAAAAGTAAAGATTATAAAAGAAGAGCTTACAAGAAAGAATACTTGCGATAATGGGATTAGTGATGAGTGATGACGATTTATAAACGTAAAAATTTTGAAAATATACTTATTTTTATTTTTCACGGAAGAGTGTCGTCTTCGTTGTTTTATCTCGACAGCTGTACACGGAGAACGCCGCTGAACGAAAACAGTTGACACTTAAAATGTTTAGTCACCGTGGTGAGCCAAACGATAATTTGACATGTTTGCTCCGGCCGTACGTTGGCTGCCACTTTGAAGAGTTTTTGCCCGGGAACTCCGGTTTTACAGGTGCAGGCAGCGGGTTTTATTTGATTATTCTACGGGTCAGGGAAAATCAAGATTTGGTGTGACTCGGAAAGCATGCCTTGAGCATCCGCCGAAGATCTACAGAAAAAACGAGAGCAATGTTATTTCAAAACATTTTACCCCAAACAAGAACAAGGAAAATCATAAACATTATATCTAACACTAATACGTAAATAATAATTTTTCAAATTTCAATTAATGACGTTTCTATTAAAAACAATGTGCAGTAAATTTTTCGATGGTATGTTTTACTGGCATGGAAGATATTCCGTTTAAAAGTGGAAGACTCGCGAGTATTGAAAACTCTCGGAGGTGATGGCGTGGAAGCACAAACGTGTGATGATGGATAGACAACGCGTTTTGGAGAACGAGCGTACCTCTCTCGGAGACTCGTGTGTAAGTACGTATACCTGCTGTCGACTTGACACTGTTACGGCGACGTTTACAGCCACTACACGTGACTAACATGACGTCACTTGGCGGCCGAACGCCACTCGTCCGCGATGGTAGATTTTAAATTATTCGCGGGCGCGTTTAGCGGATTAAAACGCGACGACGTGTGTTACTGTTTTTCGCATCGGCATATTTTATCATTGTTATTATTATTTTTTTTAATCTCGGTGTACTCGCCGTACCGTGTCGGTAAACAATACCGTCCTCTCTAGAATATAATATCGTTCTGCAATAAATAATACGTGTACCTATTGTGTGTACGTAAATATGAAATCAATAACGGTATATGATGATTTATGTTTCGTGACGTCTGAAACTCCAGATTTAATTTCAAACCTGACTGATGATTATTGGTTTTCCATTTGAAAAGTTATGTTACGTGATATTTACGACATATCGTCTGGACGCCCCTACAACCTAACCCCGTTCCACTACGAAGTTTCTGTTTGTACATTATGAAACAAAGTGACAACAATTAAAGGCCGGTCCTGGAAACAGAATTCATATTTATACATAATCTTAATGGTAACGTTTTAACGGTATTGTCGAATTTTATTTGAAAAATTTGCAAAACTTAATGATTTTGAAAAACGATTTCCGTCGCACGCCTTGTAACCTCTATCAAACTTGAAGAGTAATGTTAACACTAGTGTAAAATAATCAACTTATAATCTATACAACTGTGAAGTACAAGTATACTGTAGAGATTTTGGAAAGAGAAATAATGAAGTTCCTACTATTCGTATAATTCAATAAAAACTATTTGTACTAAATATTAAGTGTTTTAAGTAATAATAATATACGAGTTGGTACATATCATACTAGGTACTAAAATAATATTCAACGTAGTACTCTTAAAAAACAAACATAATTTTAAATATTGTAAATCAATTCTAACTTAGATACCAAAATGAATCTCAGATGAGATTGATTCATAGAACATATTGTTATTTTATAACACTGATTAATATTAGTTTATATATTTACAATTTATTAGTAAGTAGTTTAACTTTTTTTAAGATACAAGAACTAATTTTACGGAGTAAATTATTGCAAAAATGTAAAACTCGATGTGTAAAATTTTAATAGGTTAATAATAAAAATGCAATTCAATTTATTTACTTAAGAGATTACAATAATAAAGATACGTATATATTTAAAATATTATAAAAAGGAAATAAAATATTTCTAAGACATTGACTTTAGTGAACTAACACTCATTGATCTCTATGGTCTTAGCTTATATAATATTGATTTAAAATTATCTAATACTACAAATTAGTAGATGTTATTTTTTACATTATTCATGATATGTATCATATTTTAGTCACTTTATTTATAGGTGAAATAAGACAGTTTTTTTAACAAGAAAGTTTATTACATTTTTTACTAAAAACTTAGACTCATTAAACGTGAATTGTTTGCTTATTCTGTATAAACCAAAAAATAAAAATAAAAATGAGATACGCAATAATATGGATATTATATGTAAATCAACTGAACTATTCTTTTGAAACAGATTTGTATGGTTTATCCAGAAATCCTTTTGCTCCGTTTTTTTTTCTTTTCGCAAACATTTACTCCTATCGGTTTCATTTAAAAGAGAAACAAAATTAAAATCACAGTATCTTCGGTTGGTTGAGTATTAAAACGAGTAATAAAATAAAGTGAATAATATGCTAAAACGTATATCTAAAAGCAAGAACAGTTAGGTAATTCGTTTTTTTTTTAAATATATGATAAAATATGATATTAACAACTTTATTGTAATAATATTTGTTTATACTTATAAAAATCGTCTTTTCGCTATTATATTTCTGTCAATTTTATATGCAAAGACGGAATTAAAGAAATTTTAGAATATTACATGAATTAAATTCCCATCAAAACTCACTTTATCTTAAGTAAAAATAATCCTTTTTGTGTGAACTTGAGCTTGACATTTAAAATACAATTCTATAACTACTTTTCTGTAGTTAACTTCCCTTGGATTCGAAGTTGAATTTCAAATGTTGTAAAGTTAAGGAATAATTCTATTATACGCATTATACGTAAATTATACGGTGATATATCTAAGATTATTTTTCAACGTATATGAAATGGGAGTAAGAGTTATGTACGAGTTTAGTTTAGTTTTTTTTAAATTATTCCATGTTATGTAATGTATTATAATTTATATTAATTAGAAAATTAAAATACTAAATGATATGATTAAAGTTATAACAATATTTTATTCCCGTCAAATACTGCCAGTAACTAGCCGAATATATGGTCAAATCGATTTAATTTATTTTGTTCTATGTTAATGCATTATCTAAAGCAGATCAATTTAAATGCTTCTATTAAAATGCATTTTCAATTTCAGAATAGGTTATATTATTTTTAGAAACTGTTTCCTTTATAAGAGTCACGTACATAAATAAATATTTAAACTGATACAAAATCTAAAAGACATTTTATACTATTTGATACTATAAAAAAAAAAAGTATCCAAAATTATGACTATAATAAAGTGTAAAAATTCTTTATTTACCTAATTGTCATCAGTATAATAATGGTACTTAATAAGTGATAATAAACCAATTCAATTTCATTTTAAAATACGTATTCAAAAACTCAAAAACAATCAAGTTCCATTACACTTAGTTTATAATTAAATAAATACTTAATAATAATAGTTAAAGTATTTAATAAGTATTTAATTTGAATGAAATAAATCATTATTGTATAAGTACAACGATTCTAAGCAAGGCTTTAGTTTTATACGTTATACAATTTACATATTTTACCGTTTTTAGTATAATTATTGACATGGTTTTTTAATAATCAAAACATTATAAGACTTTTAATTTATATATTGGTATATATTTTTTTTTTACTAAAACATTTTAAATATATTTGTCATTTTATATAACCAAATTCTAAGTTTCATATAGATAGAATTGACCAAAGATCATAAATGATACGAGAAAAAAATTATTTTGAAAATAAATTATTATTAATATTGAACATTATAAATAAAGTTCTTAAGTATACTTTCAATAGTCATAGTATTTGGTTGGGTCAGTGTAGAGATAGTATATAATCGTATCAATGATAATAATGCAATGATTATCTATAAATTAATCGTTATTATTTAGTTCAGAGTTCAACCTTTTTTAAAACTCACAACTGAGTTCTTATTAAATTTCCTTTCAAATATAACAATAAAATTTGTAGGAGGCACTGAGAAATTAAAATGTAGTAGACCATATGTAATAAAGAATAAATAGTTTCTGCTTTTTCATGCTACACATAAAAATAAAGACTGCATACAAGTATACGCGTTCACACTCTCACACACACAAGTTCAGCACTCACGATTAAATATTACTTTTCGGTCACCATCTAGGGAATCACATGATTGCAACCAAAATAGACCTTTTTTCCCTTTTTGATGGCTCGATTCTAACCCACGTATTTTTTTCAAATCAAGTTGATTATGCGAACAAATTATTCTGCAAACGAGTATAATGGTATTCACACGTAAATAATCATGTGGTAACAGACGATTTATAATTTATTTAATTAAATAGTGTCAAAGAATTGTGTTATTTAATAGTTTTGTTTGGTGTCAATTTATATTTTGGGTTATGAATTTTATGATTCTTAATAATATACTTATTTTTCGATCTCAGGTCATAAAACGTTTATAGATCGAATAACTCCATCGTTTCCATTTTTTCTAAATTATAAGTTCAATATACACGGCATACAATCCGCCAATTTCATAAAAATCGTTTTTACGACTGTTTTTCCTTACTCGTGTAAAAACTATTGAGAAGAGAGAAAAGGGAATCCTCAAAGTACCATCTAATTATGATTTCCAATCTATGTAATTGTTCGATGAAACTTTTAGACTAAGTTAAGAGTATCAAAATGTGTCTCTAGAAAAAAAAATGAACATCATTATAAAACTAGTTTTCATCTTCACTTCGCACAGTACATTTGGTAATGATTTCAAGTTAGTTCTATGATTTTCGTTCAAATATTTTATGTTAGCTTAAATAATTGCTCTAAGTCAACAAGTACATAGGATGTTTTGAAATATGTTTATACAACATAAATATTTAGAAAAACATAAAATGAAAAATGGTCAGAATTTCGTAGCGTTATTCATTGCCACCAGTTTAAAAAAATAGTATGAATATTTTTCATTGATATTTAAATACCAAGTCGACATTCCAAAGATATTTGGTTTTATCATTAATCTGTTTAAATTCAAAGAATAATTGTAAAATAATATATTTTAACACAGCTTACCTTGATGGAATATTTAAAATGACATGAATTACAAATTATTTAAAATTTTGACTTCTTAAAATTGATAATAATATTGATTTAATTCTTGTAATGATATAATGGAATTTAGAGGTTTGTAGCTATCTCAAACATTTGTAGTTTAACTATGTATCTGGTCAACAACAAAAGTTTTGTTCATTAATTTTATCATGAAATACTGATGCAATGATAAAGATTAAAAAATTTGCCATAGATACTCTAACATATGTCAATTACTATCTATGTATTAATATTTTTTGGTCAAACTTTATGTCCATAATAATAATAATAAGAAGAAATTCACGTTAAGTACCTAACATAATAAATCATTTTTTGTTGTTTCGATCTTTTAAAATGTGAAATTCAAAAAATCCTTTCTTAGTGTACATATATATTTATATATGTATGTATATGTATGTATGTATATATACACACATACATATATGTATATTTCTATGTAAAATTAAGTAAATTTCCTGAAAATATCAAATAAATCGGTTAGGTAGTTTGAGCTGCATGATGATCAGTCAGTCAGTCAGAACACGTTCAATTGAATGTACAATGTATGATTAGAATGATTTTTTCTTCAAAATCTAATGAAACGTTAAGAAACCCATAATGTATTTACTACATATACACTTAACTCACCGATAGAATTTCCTTTCTTGGTTTATTTCATAAATTTATTGTATACATTGTATTAAATTATACCTTTAACTTTTCAAACGGATTCTTAACTTGTTTCCTGTTGTAATTATATATGTTGAGAACATCAAAAATGCTCTTTCGTTGACTCTTTTCACGTGCAAGTACATTTCCTCGGTCTAACGATGTATTGTTACTAGGGCTGCCAACTTTTGTAATTTCAAAAACTGGACAACCTACTGAACACCTTTTTACCTTTTTTTTTTTAGTCATAAGCTATTGGTATAATTTTAGTGTATCAAGAAAATCAAAATCATGATTCATCAATGAATCATGATTTTGAATGAATTATGAATCAAAATTAATACCAACTTGTCGCTATCGCATCAAATATAAATACATCAAGGGACTTAGGAAAAGCGTGGACATTTAGCATCCAGTTGAAAGGTTTAACTGTACACTGGACAGGTACCAGAAAATCTAAACTGTACAGGTGAAACCTGGACGGTTGGCAACCCTAATTGTTACCCGTTAAAATCTAAACCTTCTGACCGGTTTAAAGTGAACTTCTGGTGTCGACCTCGATACGATCCAGTGTTGTGCCGTTTCGGGCGATACGTTCACGGACATTTGGTATACGCGTTGGAGGGTGAACCACGGCACAAAAACCGAAGTATGCGGGGACAAACGTTGTGCTTACTCTATAAATCACCACTAACAATCCTTGAAAGTGTAATGCTTTCCGTGAGAATCTTGTGAATCGAATAAGTTAAAATAGTTCAATTACATGAGATGGTTGGTTGAACGATGACAATGATCTAGTCCAGCGGTTCTTAACCTTTTGTAGAACACGGACTCCCGATGAAAGATTTTTAGAAATCGCGAACCTTCTACCAATGTTTTGTTGAATACCTTTTTACAAAACATCTCATTTTATCATAACCAAAATTATAATAACTATTTTATATATGTTGATTTTTCTTTTTTCATACACGGAGTCTTTTCATCGTCAACATCAGAATTCTTCCTTTTTAACTTAAATGTCTTTAAGATGATTTGAAAAAATATCACGTATTAATGGTAAATTACGTAGGTATTAAACTAATAAACTGCACTTATTGGTAGTAAATATACGACTGCCGACTCAAGTGATGTATGCCAGTACAATTCGTATGAGCAAGAAAAGCTGAAAAATTAATATTAATAATACAATATTATTAAGTTTAAATACTTAATTCTATCGAATTCCACATTGTCATCGGTGCAATAAAGATAATATAGGTTTATCTCTTACAATATAAGATATATTTTATAATTCTATATTAAAAAAAAAAAAAAAAATATTGTGATAATGCACTCATGTTACATATTGACTTATGTTAGGTGTTAAGGCTACCGCGGACCCCTTACATAAGTGTGGCGGACCCCAGGGGGCCGTGAACCACAGGTTAAGAACCGCTGATCTAGTTGATTCAATTCTTCTTTTATTGCGTAGAAAACAAAAATACGTGAAAACAAATCAGGCCGCTTAATTTTAGTCTAAACTATAGTATAATACATCGTGTATTTTATTAATCGTTTTAGATGAAAACTTAAACTTTTTATCTGAGTGTCCTCTATGTAGATATAAAAATATTATACGACGAACGATGTCAAAAAAATCAACTATCAAAAACCCATTTTTATATTCAAAATATAATTTTTGTATCAATCTAACTCCTGAAATAATACTTGAAATGTATATTAGTTATCGACAATGTAGTATTACAGACTCGATAACATCGAAACCACTTAATCTTTTTTGTTCTTTTGTATAATAGTTTAAATTTTGCATGAATATTTGAATTTTTACAATAAAAACACATATTAGTAAATGCTATCAAAGTATTTTTAAACTGCTTTAACAGTCAAATACTTTTAAGGCAAATACATTTTGTATTTTTAAGTTAGAACACAAAAATTAGACTTTGAAACGTTTTGTTTGTCTAACTTTTTAATTTTCCTCGTATCTGTTTGTTGATTGAATTAAACAATTTTCTGCCTTCTACATCTCAATGAGAGTTTTCTTACAACATTTCGTCATTTTGAGTCATTTACTAAGTGAAGAAAGCTTTTCCTCTTAATATGTTTACGTTTTGGAAAGTAATGTTTGGGAGTGTACTTAATATGTTATGTTACGTGTATTGTACACATAAATGAGATTTTTGGGGTTTACAGTTTCCCAAGAAAATGGAATTTAATTTACCGAATTCCTGTTAAATAATCCATATAATTTAACTGACCCTCAATGACTAAACAGAGTTTACTAATTTGATAGTTTCCAATTTTCCCTGACATTTTGAAATATAACAGAAAATGGACTTTTTTTCTATCTATCAATCAATCTTTGAAGCCTTTTCAATGGTGCTTGTAAAAGAAAATCGATTTAAATAAACTAATAATATGAATAAACAGATTAATGACTAAACACATTTGGTAATATTTTTTAAATCTAATTTAATTTACATTTCAATGCTCAATATCTATTTTTATTTCAAGGAATACCTACCATCAATACATTTTATAACTTAATATTAAATAATGTTATTGGGAATTCAAGTTATTTACTTTCATTTATATCTCATACAATATACTATAATCACAAATAGTATACCTACATATTTTTAATCTTTAGTTGTTTTAACATCTGTACTATTAATTAATGCGATTTTTATCAGGAACAGAATCGTTTAAATGTCTTTACCGAGACTCGAGAGTTTTTATTAGTTTGATTTAGCATAAAACCCCATTATTAAATCTTAGTAATTGTTATTATAAGCAAACATTTATAATATTACAATAATTAGACCGAAAATGTTTAGTGTTTAAATTTAAATTATACGCTCTATTTAGTTTCTAGTTAGTTGTTAAATTCAATAATTGTCCAATGAGTTGCGCTAGATCTCTACTTCGTATTCAGCTATACTCAATGTGTATACCTACACTTAGTCATTCAGTACTGATTCACTCTATTGTTTGTAATCAATCGTATTATAATTTACAATAAATTATTCTATTCATTCAATCTTAATTCATAAATTGTATTGATTTTTGCTTTATTGATCTAATAATTCCAACATCAAAGCTCATATTTGCTACAATACATTTATTTATTATTTTCTAATAAAGAAAAATCTATAATTAAGAATAACTAATCATATTATTTTGATGATGAATTAATTTGGTTTTATTGATTACGACTAGTCACATTCAATTTGATCAATCAAGACGAACCAAGGTAAACCTTAAAATTGTTTGTTTATTCATGGTAAACCACTTTATAATTTTGTTGAAATGAAACCCATAACCATAATGCTGTTACTTATTTTCATCTAATATATAATTAAGAATAAGGCAGTATAAATTTCAAGATAATATTATTTGTAAAAATAATTATTTACTATTCATTACAAAAATATACATAATTATTTTATTACAACGTTAAATAACACAATTTCATTATCAGAGTATTAAATCATGATGTTTTCAAATTGTATTTTTCTGTTATTTAAAATTTAAATATTACATGAGAATTGAGAACCATAAAAAATGAAGTAATAATATGTTTCTTTATTTAATGACTTAAATTTGGTGTAATATCACCAGTTGAATTTTCATCTTATAGTGACCCAACCATTATATAATTATGACCAACATATTTTTTTTTTGTTTTAGAAAGTTGAGTCATTAACATCATCATATCTATTAATTAATTTTTTTATTCAATTTGAATTATTTCAAATTAATACAAAATTGTACACATTGTGTAAACAGCATAATTTTACAAAAAAAAATATTCAAATTTTAAACTCTAGTTTAAATTAAATCTATGATATCTACTTTAACAAAATTATAAATGTAGATAACTAATTATTGATAAAACAATGAATCATTATGTCAGTGTTGTATCAGTGTAGATGATAATAATTAATTCTACCTTGTGATATTTACTTCATTTAATTTTAAAGTTTAACATCAACAATTTAAGGGTGGTCCGTTATAGATCAACAATATCACCTACAGTAAAATATTAAAAATGTACTTTTTTATGAGCATAAACTTTTATTTTTGCAAACTGTAATCGTTACAGAAGATTTTATCTCTTTCGTATAGCTATAAATGTATAATCTCATTTAGCCGTTAAAGAAGTATATTAATACTGATTTCCGCTTACTAATCCATAAAACAAGTTAGTGAATTAGATATATACTGCAGTATATAAATAACTATTTTTTTCAATTGTCTAAAGGCAATGATAATTGTATTAAACTCATTCAGTTGCAGAAAAATTAAAACTTTTTTTCTGTACTCTGAACAATATGAAAAAGTTATTGGTTTTCCAATGATGCGGTTTTTAAAAATATTTTTTCGGTCAATAAAAGTAATATAGCCTTATCAGTCGATAATTAATTCAATACAGATGGTAATTGAAAAAGTTTAATATCGAATTTTTAAGTAATTTAAAAACCTCGTATCAAAACAAGTAAAAAAAAAAAAAAAATGAAACTTACAGCTTGTTCAATGATTAACTATATTTTTTAGTACATTAAATTTATATTAGATGATAAATGCACTCTTTTATTTCCTAGTGTAAAATTAAAATTAATAAATCATTATTTCACGTCACGAGAGATATGTATTTAATTGACATTTAGTTGTCAAAATGTAATACTGTTTTATCGAGTAAAAAGAGTATATATTATTATTTTAAGTTATCAAAAAATAAAAAAAATTATTAAATATTTTTTATAAATATAACTTGATTAACGATCAAAATCGTTTTGTCTTGTTTTTTTCCAATTTTAATCGAAAAAAGGATAAATTATTTTTTTGTTTAAATTGATATCACATTGAATAATAATAAGTAATAATGAAACATTTAAATCCAGTTTCATCACATTTTTTATTTTTGTTAAACAAAATATAAAGTGATTTTTTTAATGAGTTATTTGGAGAAAGAAAATGCCAGGATCAAAGAATCCAAATGTAGTTTACAACACTTTTTTATGTTTAAAATAAAAGTGAAAATAGTGGCCACTTCATAAAGAAGAGGCTATAATTTATTGCTGAAACTAGTATTAAATTATTAAAAACTATAAAAATATTTCAGTTGAATATTAATTGTACATATTTTATATTGAGACAAAAATGTATGCGTTATGTGTTTAACTGTGTGTAAGGGAGAGAATATTAAAATGGTAACTGTGGTTTATATTCGTAAATTCTGAGTTAGGATTAATGGAACTTTTAAAGGAAAGTAAATTGAATTCAATAGAAAACCCAATCTTGAAGTGTCAATCGCACGAAAAAAATGTCTAGTAAAATGGCTAACTCTGTTGCCAATTGAAAGAAGATATTTTCGTTTCTTTTTTCTCTCGTTTCCATGCACTAGTAGTTCTTTGTTCAACAGACGTCAAATTATAAAATTATATTATTCCTTCAGAAAAACCATTTGGTTGCTATGATTAATTTTTAATCACAATTTATAGCTCGTGCCTTTTTAACCGACCCGCCTAAATTCATGTAATAAATTCGTATTCAGCTCACGTGAACTTTCAGGTTATTTCCACTGATTAAAATTTGTTGGTCAAAAGCCGCAAGCGTTGTGTGAAAATAATGTTTAATAAACTGCTATAATTTAATAATTATTATAATATGGTCATGTATTAATTTCATACAAATTTTCGACAAATTAAGATTATTAAATCGTTAAAATAACTACGTAAAATGTATATACAACATCTTTTTTTGCGATATTTTAGTTTATTACGATTTTGTAAATACAAGTATTTTAATGTATAATTTAATGAGAAAAAAAATTTTTTTTTGACCTAATGTTGTTCTTGTAGTGTTCTTAATTTGCATAGGCAAAATTCAAAACAAATATATACTATTATTTATTTAAATAACTCGATGTATAGTAATGAATCATTTACCTTCTTTGTTTAGTCATACGGTTTTTTTTATTTTTACTTAAGAGTTAGTTGAATATATATTATTCATTTAAATAAAGTAGGTACAATTTATTCTATATGCTTATTTCATAATATAACATAACTTATTCTTACAGACATTTTCAAAAATAATATTAAAAACCTTTCAATTTCCGAAATGTAATGCATCCCATTAGAATAATACTTATGTATTTGACTAATCCATGACCGGGCACGTTTGTATAGCTGCAATATTTCCATTTTCCATGGGTGAATAAAATATGTAGATTATTATAGGTCTGTGTATAAAAACACAAATTCAACATTTGAACATCTGAGTGTATTAGTGAAACCACTAAAAGAAAAATATATGTATGATTTTAGATTTTGCGTGATCAAAATGTATTGGTTTTACAGTGACATGTTACATAAAAATAAATTGTATGTAGGTACATTATTACTTTTCAGTAATAGTAATTCAAAAGTTATGTATAAAAACGTAATAAACCAGAAATGTCATTAAATTAACACTTTAAAAAGTAATTTTTCACAACCCTCAAAGGCTTTCCCAGACTTAAGGGAAAACTATCGAAAAATTGAGTAAAAACGGAAAATTTTATTCCAGATGAAACTTTCATAAAATCTATTTACAATATTTAACCACAAATCCAAGAATAATGGAATTATAAATCCGAAATTTTTATTAGTTTTCAATAATATTTGTGACACACAGACTTGACATAAGCCTGAATTTAGACTAAACATATTAATAAAGAACTTCGAAAATAATGGAAATATTGAAAATACTTCATTTGTTTAGAAGTTTATATCTAATACAATTGTATATTCTTAGTAGTAAATCCTAAAAATGTAACATTATTAGCATTTCAGGAAATATTACTTATATACTTTTAACTTTTAAATTTTCAATGAAAGATACATTATATAAGTAGATAAAAAGCTTCAATTTTACTCAAAATTTAGGGAGAAATTAATTTAAAAGAAATCTACAAAATAGGTAGTAAAAGACAAGAATTTCCAATCGTTTTTGTATACAATGGTTTTAAACAGAAATTTTGGAAAACTTGAAATATATACCGAGAACAAATGCTTTCACGGAATTCGGTTCTCTGTGTGTTAACATTTAATTGAAAATCGTCGTTGAAATTTAACTAAACACAATATAAAGTATATTTTTATTACATGTTGTTTTTTCAAATATTTTTAAATAATATGTGTACACAGTATACACGATGTATACGTATTTTATACAATAAAAAAATCTAATGGAAAATCTTGAAACAAACCAATCAACTATGTGTAATACAATAGTATTTGTCTTTTTGGTTCAATAATTAGAATATTAATTAGACTTTTAAAAAAATAAATAAACAACACTCATTTTAACTATCATTTGTGTCTAACAGGATAATAAAAATGTTGACTGACAACTTAAAAGTTTTTTACGCATATTATTTAGCTTATGTGTTTAATTATACAATTATCTGTATTAATTTACATTTAAGCATATCAAAATTCGGTATTTAATAATGACACTTTATTAATTTCCTTACTCGAACGGTACGCGAAGATTACTCCATTTTCAGAATCTGTATCCTATTCAATATTTATATTTTCCTGTCATTTGTGTAGCAAATGTGTATATATAGATGTATTTATTTAAAAATACATTGAAAGGAGATTATATAATTATAATAGTTAGTAATTTTTTTTTTTATAAACGCATTGTGTTCCTTAAAGTTGATTATGACTATTGTATATAATATATGTATATAATATTACAACTAAATGTTTTGATCTCGTTCGTCATTACCTGTTTTTCATAAAATCCACATTTACAAGTCTATTTCTCTATTCCTGTTCTATACATCTGAAGTTACTCGTATTTCTAACTGATAATGAGGAATGAGCTCTTAATCAAAAATAATCAGTACCACAAGCGAATTTAAGTCCGTTGGGATCCTTATTAAATAACATAATATTTTACCAAATGTATATTTGTGAAAACGACAACATTCCAAAATATGTTTAAATAAAATTTAGTTTAAACTCAAAACTTTTGCTTGCAATTTTGGATAATTTAATGTAGGCCGTTCGTATTATGACCTAATATAGTGAAATTTAAAATAAAGTACCTATTGGTATATCTAGAAAATATTTAAGGAAAACATGATATAACGTTGTAGTGACAACACTTTGATTTGATCATTATGTTTGTGGTAAAATAACTATCATAATAATATATTTTGACTGACTAATATGTTAGGAATCACTTGTGATTGAATAGCGAAACGTAAATATAAATTATAATTAATAATAAAAGATTATTGAAATCTGTTAATTCACAATGATCAATTTAAAATATTAGTTACATTAAGCAAGTTATGTGATATAAATACAGTAAAACTATACTTAAGTTAATATTATTATTATTCTATCGTATGATAATTTGTTATCACATTTTTATTTACGACTTATTTTCAACCAAATGATATGAATTATTATTTGATTTATAATATATTCTCAAGTGTGGCATTACACAAAAAATAAAAATAAATGATTTAATTATATTATATTATTATTTTTAATACAATAATTATAATTAACCACTGGAAATTATAAGATGTACTTTTTCATATATTTATTTTTCGTTTTAAACGACGACATGAAGCTTTTAGTGTTATAATGGTGTATTGTTTTCAATCAACACAATAACTTATAAGACGTATTTTTTATTTCTAAAACGTTCACGTATTATAAAAAAAAAAAAAAAAACCAAAAGATAATGGTGATGGAAAGGATAATGGTCACAAGTGTAATGCATTTAAAAGAAACGATATATTATTTCTTTAGCAAAACGTTTTTGAGCAAAGCTTTAATATAATATATACAGTTTCCATATTTTACTGAATTTAGTTTAATTGTTGGTAAGTTTTTCATTAAAAAAATTAAAAAAAATATCTGTTCATAGAAAAAATGTTTTCCATAGTAAATGATTTAAAACATGTTTTTCTAATTAGATCTCAAGTTTCTTAATAATCAGATTAATTCATTATTTTCAGTACACATTAAAAGTTGAAAATACATAGGTATAATAACAGTTGATATCATGAAAATCGTATAAGAATTTAATTTGAACACTTATAATAAATGTCCTGACTACCGATTTTTAAAATGTTTTTAATATCTTTAGGTAAGTACATGAGTGAATTCATATTGAAATATCTCAAGTATTACGAAGAAAAATGTACATCTCATTTTTTTTTCTCATGTTATGAGGTGTCACAGAAGGAACTCTCTGCGTATTACATCCTTAAACATTCGATTTTTGATTTATAAAATTGACAGACGAAACTTTTGGACAAAGTTTACTGCCCCAAAAAGTATTTCCATAAAAGAAGAAAAGAACGACACATCATTGTGAAACCAATAGGTTCTTCGTTTCAGTCAGAATCTAAAAAAAACTTCAACATTATTAATTCATTAAATATTTTTCATATTCAAACCAATAGTGAAATGCAATCATTTTCATATGAATATACGCGTCACATTTTCTGAAAATTGTAGTGAATTTAACACGATTTGAATCACTTTTTAAAATTTAGTTTGAAATTTGTCTTAAGATTTAAATCAAACAACAATATGATATATTTTAAAAGAAAACGAAATAAGAGAAGCTACTGGGAAAAACCATTAGGTCTGCTAAATTAAACAATACAGTTGAGAACTGCTCCATCTTATTGTTTTTCAACAACGAATTACATAACGCAGTTTGGTTTAAATGAAAACAACTAAGAGTAGGTATTTCGGTCAATGGGTTAAATACTAAAGTGTAAATAATGTGATAGGAGCTTTCTATGCAGTTAAAAGACAACAGAAACGCGATATCTGTTCTGAGAATCACAGTTAAAAGGAAAGTAGTAATCTTTTATCATTAAATAATTAGTTTTGCACGCAATTTTTTTCATGAAATTTGCATAGTAATGTACTGTTGACTTATAAAAATTTGGATAATTCTTTCAATAGATAACATTACAATATACCTATATATATGTATATTATCTTAACCTATATTATACACAAAGTATATACTAACATAGTTATAATTTAATAGGGGAGAGTGGGGCAGATTTGAATAAAATTTACATTTTAATTTTTTAATTTTTAATTGTTTGACTAATTTTGAATTTGATGATTACAATCTGTAGTTTAGAGGTTTGTGAATACTATTTGACTCATAACAACCTCATATGTTAAATAACTAATTTATTTTCTACTTAGGAAGTTGAGCATATTTTTATTCAAATGTACCCCATAGGTGGGGTACAATTGAACGTGCAGGGGGTAATTTTGAATGTGTCTTATACATTTAAAGGGGCACATTTGAATGTTGAATATAAATAACTACCACATATCAAATTAATATTCTTTTTTATTTTAATCATATAAGTAACACAATATAATAATAACATAATAATTAAGGAACATTTTAGTCATTAAATTCTTTATATAGGAACATTGTTTAAGCTTGGTAATTACTATACCTATACCTAGGTATTTGTATAGGTATATTTAAACATTTAACACTATATTTTTTTTATGACATTTAACACTATATTTTGATTGGAATTTGAGAACTTCATTGTTAATCAAATTTCCATCATCAGTCTTCATTTTTTTCACTCTATAAAATAAAGTTGTATGTTTAATATTGTTGTCTTCAGCTGCTCTTTTGACACATTTGCCATTATTTATTTCTTCAACTGCTGTTTTAATTTTGTGTTCCAAGTCATTATCAACCTTCTTTTTTTTCACATAATTTCGTACCATATTCTAAACAAAAATAAAAAATAAACTTTAAGGAATAATATGTTTAAACAATTTTCAAATCTACCCCATAACTGCATATTCAAATCTTCCCCATACCAAAATAGTCAATATTTATCATAATACACATTTTAATCATTTTAAATAACAAATGCACGTTAAATATATTGCTAAGCAACAACATTTTGAATAGGTATACATAATTCTATACTCACGATTTTTGATTTTTGTTTCCTAAATGTTCTTACGGAAAACGTGATTTTTTTTTTTAAAATATCGGTAAATCACATTATCATTTTTACTTACCACAAAATTGTTCAAAAATGTATCATAATTACATATGGTATACAAAACAGTGTGACCAACATAGCATATTATTTTTGGTTAATATAAATAATCTGTAACAAATTATATTAGACAAATTCAAATGTACCCCGCATTCAAATCTGCCCCATTCTCCCCTACATAATTATAATTGAAAAATGCAAATTCTAAATTGAGATAACTGTACCTTATAAAAAAAATTCAGTATAGAACATATATATATATATATATATATATATATATATATATATATATATATATATATATATATATATATATATATATATATATGTTTAAATTTAATATGAAAAATAAGTTTACAAATTCAAATTTGAGTTGGGTTTTTCGCACTTATTATTTTCTTTAGAACATGCATCGTGATTAAGAAATAATCAATTTTAATTTTTTGTTCCTTGTTCTTTTATATATTTTTTCTATCTCAAAAAACTTCAATCGAATATAAGCTATTAGTTACATGTCCCACACATAATCTAAAATAAACTTTAAACTCTTTTTAGCAAACTTCAAAAAAATTGTTCTACTGTGATAAAATACTAAGAATTGAACAGAATTGACGTTGAACTTATAAAAAAAAATAGATCCTTCGCTTCACTCAGAATCTAAAAATATGTATTAAGTTTTGAGTTAAAGATTAAAATCCAATATTTGTCTAAAATACTCATAACAAGGCATACAGTATTCATTTACTTTATTATACATTAATATAATTAATTAATACGTTCGTATTAGTTGATATAACTTGATATTTCATTTAAAGTATCAGAAATGAAAAATCCCGATGGAATTTTTTTTTATAGATTTTAATTATCTTTTGTAAAGTTTGTCATTTCCTCTAACGTTCATAAATATTAAATGCAATATCAATAAAGAATTTATTGCGAAATATTAAAACGTTTTCAATCTTTTATTAGGTTTAACAATGGTTATTGAATGAAAAACCATTATTGGTAAAAGAATTATTTAAGAATAATAAATGTGAAAATAAAAATGTTAAACAACGGCGTTAAAAGAAATGATTAACGTAAAATTGTATAGTTTTGATTCTAAATAAAAGAAAAAGATTTATGACGCTCATTTTGTTTACTGAAAGCACTTAAGTTTTGCTAACACATTATTAATCAATTAAATCTAGTAAATTACTGAACAATTATTATTTGTTAGTAGGTATTTATTTTAGATTCTGAGTGAAGGATCTATTGGTTTTACAATGAGGTTTATTTTTTCTTTCTTTTCTTTTTCTGTAAACACTTTTTCGTTTAGTTTAAGTGGCAGCAACTTTATAGTTCGGCAGTTTCATGTAGATTGTACTTTAAAAAGGTCATTTTTCTCCCTTCTCTATATTTTTTCCATTAATTTTCAACTTTGAATATTTATTTAAAAAAATTGATCCGTCCAATCAATATGAAACTTTGGATACAGATAGAACAACATATTATAAATCGTTCGGTAAAAATTGATTTCTCGTTTTTTAAACAGGAAAACTTTAAACAGATTTGATAAAAAAAATAAAAATCATACAAAACTCAATCTAAAAACGGTTAAATATTTAAACGGTATATTTTTGTCATACTGAAGCTTTGCTCAGAGTTGTTTAACTAAAGAAATGATCTGTCGTTTCTATAAACTTCAATATACTCATCATCTCTATTATATTATTCGAGGAGCAAAAAATACCCCATAGTGCGAAGTATGTCCTTTTTACACTTCAATCAGTTATACAAATAGTTTTAAGTACAAATACTTAAGTAATAGTGGCATATAATACATATTTAAGTCTAGGATTCAACTAAAAATAACTTTTTGATATATAATTTAGTTTCATGTGAAATCCAATAGTTTTTCAAGTCTTTATGAGCTATTAAATTATTTGCTATGAGATGTAATACTTATTCGGTTTTGTTTAATGAGTTAAATCTTTTTATGCTACGTAATTAAAACATTTGCCTCCTTTAAACAATTTATCGTGTACAATTTTTCAGTAGATTTAATCATAACATGGCGAATCTTACACAATATTCATAATCATAATCCAATTCGGCGTCAAGTTTAATAATTATTACTACTTCACTTTAGAAATTATTAGTGTCTACGCATTTTTCTCTTATACAACAAATGAATTGTTTCATCGCTTTAATTTTTTTTTCTTAACAATACTTATAGTATCTACGAAACAAACAAAAAAGGGTTAAATCACGTTGCAACTTATAATTTAATTAAAATGGTAATTCATTTATATAACTAATTTTCTTTATCATATACAACTCTTATTTTCACACTAATTAATTTTAAAATTAAAAAGAAAAATTATAATATTCTCACTTTTTAAAACTGTACTAAAATTATATTAAAAAAAAAAAATTCATCAACAATTAAACGTACACAAGTATATATATTTTACTTTTATTTTTGTCAATACATACCTTGATAAGATAACTATATTTATAAAATACTCTAAAAATACCTATTGCCAATCTAATTAAGTTGAATCAAATTTCAATGACCGAATATTGTTGTATTTCCACCGTTTTCACGTCTTGATCAAATTATATTTGACTTCGAAATATGTTCATTTTTTTCAACATACTTGATAATATTACACTTCGTTACCGTAGTTTCCTTTGGTAAGGCCTAAGGTTTTTTTCCTCCATAAATAACATTCATCTGTTGTTCGATATCGGGTTAACTTTTTGTCAACAAGAACATAAATAACCACGGGCAATGTTTTAAGTGTATTCATAGAAATATATAACATTTATATATTCATAAATTTGTTAACTTGGAAAATAAACCAAACCTTCGAAGCTGACTGAATACTGATAGTAGAAAAACGTCCTTCACTACTTCACATCATGTACCAAACATTGTTTGATGGGAGTAAAACACCTTAATACATCGCTTGAATAATTGTTTTCTCCAAAAAATTTCGTATGACTGAATGATGGAATCACACACGCATACGATACATGACCTGAAAATACTACCTATATAAATATAATTAAAAACGTATACGAAGGTGATATAACTTTTGCATAAAATATTTTAAATAGTGTTTTATTTTTGATCAATTTACTCATTTAAAATCTTAGCTTTTAATTAAAGTGAATTGAATCAACAACAAATTGAATAAAATTATTCAATCTTATGCTTTATGTATTGAACATTTAATAAAATTCTACAACTCTTGAAACCGTGATCAAATTAATTTCAAATTTAAAATTAACTGTACTTTTCATCAAAATTCCGTTTATATATGACAAAAAACAACAAAATGTATCATCTTAATGAATATAAATAAACTTGAAAACCATACAATACCTACGAATGATACCTTTAATACGCACGCTGCATAATAATATGAATGCTCGCAATTAAACCAAATTGTATTTTCTACGCTGCCGGGAAGTTTCAATATTTACTCTAATGCTTTCTGTTGAACAATATTTATTCGCAAAACGTATAAAAGGTATGCGTAAGATATTAATATTTTTCTAAAAGACGGGTCTACTTCAATATTTGTTGCCCTATAATATTGCTGATAAAGTGATAACCGTATAATAAATAATAGTGTAATGTGATTTGATTGAAATAATATTCTTCCGAGCCTATTTCGAAATAAGCAAATGAAATATCCACATCTTCATAACTGTATTTCAATAACAAAGATTCCGTTAATCTGAAAAATAATGATCACCAGTTTATGTGGTCTAATAATATATTACTGCAGACCAAAAAGATCTTTTCGTACTTATATCACATTACCGTTTAATTCATTACTCGTATGCAATCAATACACGTTGAATCCCATTCTAGTTAATTTTAATAATCACCTTGTCTTCGAAATGGATTGATAGACAGCGGTATATTGTTAAATTTGAACTATTTTCCAGTCATAAATGCAAAAAGTTTTTGAAAAAATTCACAATGACACAATAATAAATCAACACATCCAGTTATTGAAAACCACTTGCATCTTCAAATATGTGAATATATTTATGTATTTAGTACATTAAAAAGTAATAAAAAGACAAATTAATAAAACTTATAAGTGTTGATGTGTTGACCAACAGAACTGAAAAGTCGAAACATTGCTAATTAAATTATAGATTAAATAATTCCAATTTATTCTAGTCTATTATTTATTACACAAATTCGATTAGCAAACAGTTTCTAAAATGTAGTTATATGCCAAACCATGTATGTGGATAAGTGTTATAAAATTATATCAATTGAAAAATATTGAATATTTTATTCGGTTTCTATGTTGCCTGTAAAGATAACAATACAAAAAAAAAAAAACTAATTTTTACTGTAGGAAATTTTCTATTTTTCTAATATACATATAAAAATAATTTACAACCTTGAGGTTCCTTCTTTTATTTATTTATTTTCAAGTTTATGATAATATTGTGTACTATGAAAAATATTTGGATTCCAATAAAATTTGTAGCAGGTGTAATTTATAACTTTGTAACTTTGTTATGAAATAATTATTTACAAACAAAAATTATCCTAATTATATATTGCATAACTGTTTTCATAAGTTGTTGAAAGACAAAGTGCATAATTATTAATTAACTCGTAAAAAAAAATTCAATTTCGGTAACGTTATTTTGTATAATATATTTTTAAATACTTCCTTTACTTTTATTGTTGACGAAAATTTTATTTGTTGTATTACTCACTGATTCCATTAGGTTCTACTAAGACACGTTAAGTAATTTTCCATTTGTATGATTTTTTCTTTTATCCTAAAAATACTCTAATAAAATAATATTTTATAAATTCCCATACAACATTGAAGAACAAATCGTCAGAATGCATTGAAAACTTATTTGCTACAGTACTCATGTTTTTTTTTTTTTAGTTTTTTTATCAATGAACATATTATGAAATTTTTATGTACCTATTATACGCCTGTATTCCGTTTATAATATTTTAGAAATCACTGTACATTTCGAAAATATTTTCGCGTCAGAATCTAAAAATATACAGGGATTTCTGGCAAACACCTTACTCGGAAGTTTTTGACATCAAATCAGTAGATCAGTGAAGTACTTTTGTCGTTTTTTTTTTTTTTTTGTGAATATCAACATTTTCAATTTCCTCTTTCGAATTCCTGAAATTTTTGACTATAAACTATTCATTACTACATTCACTGTGAAACCTTCTGAAATCGACTTTATTAAAATATTTGCATGGTTTATCTGGTTTAATATTTTATGTGTTCACTAAAAAAGTCTATTATTTTTATTTCATACTTTTCACTTTGAAACAAAGCTTTTCGATTTCAAAAGCTTATAGTGCATATGTATTCTACAATTGTTATTTGAACTTTGTTTCTGGTACTTTCGTTTTTGATTGTAAAATATAACAATAAACGAGACAGAATGGACGTAAATGTGTAATGTGTATGCTATTAATACATTTTCACAATCATAAAATAAGTAAATAATATTTGTTGTACGATCATAAATAAAATAAAATGCTCCAACATCCTCCTATTCAGTAAAAACAAACAAGTTTACTTCCATACCAATTTCTGAATGAAGACGCATTATTACACGATTCATAGTACAGTAAACATATAAACATCTTAAGTTTTTAATTATATTTATTGAAATAATTATTGAAGTTTGAATTATATACCATGTATGCCAAGTATTTTCTATTCTATTTTATAGATGGTATTAAATATTTATGTTCTGGTGCACTGGATAACTTAAGAAGTTTGTTTTAAATTGACAAGTGTTAAATCATGTTTATTATTTCATGCCTCTTCTATAATGTGAGCTCTTGCATACCAAAATCTTAACGTCGAAACCGCAACATCAATATGTATGTTATATCATAAAAATCTTTTTTTTTTTATAAATAAACAATTTTAAATTATTTTAGTAGGTAGCGTTATTTTTACTGTAATTGATACAATTTGATGTTATACAATATAAGAGAATTTATAGAAAATCAGACGTATCTTTTCTGTTGTATTTACTAACAATGTGTTCAACTAAAATATTATGAATATATTATGAACACATTACATAAAAACACTCACACACAGACATTTTACGTCTAGTGACAGGATTTCATTCAGGATTATAGTCCACAAAGAGATACTTATCTTAGACTGATGAGTACTGATCCTCACATCATTCGAAACAGTTAGTGTCTATTTATTTTAATATAGCTCTTCATGTGCTATACCACTAGATTTAAATTTCATTTATTAACAAACACTCAGGTATATTTTTTTCAAACGCTAAATCATTTTTTCACATAAGAGTTTGTAATGCGTACACATAAAATTATAAAATTTCGAATACTTAGAACAAAAACAAAAACTTGAACAACATAAACAAAAATTATCTTTAAGATGAAAAGTTTACCCGACATCTCACATAAAAAAAGCTTTATGTTTTTTTTTTTTTTAAGGGTACTGGTTATGACTTATAAACATAGTGTATGCCATTGTACCGAGGTGATTTCATATAAATTAGTTCTTTACAACTTTTAGTTAGTAGATTTAAAAGTTAATAAACAAAATAATTAATCATTTCCAAGAGATTATTTCTACTTAAAAAAAAAAAAAAAAAAAATGTTTCCACTGTTTGTAGTAACCAACGAACAAAGGCCACTTACGATATTATGGAGAATAGGCACATTTATGAATTTACATCGATTACTATTATGTTGATATCATGAGAAAACATAGACTGTAATCATTAATGAAACATTATCATATATTACAAAGTTCGGTTATTTTAAAAACGTATAATTACCAATCGTATTTAAATATTTATAGTAAATTATTCAAAATATTTCCCGCACCTTTACCAACATTATCGAAAACTTGCTAAGCTATAACCGCTATAGGTTACACGAAGTTCGTGACAACTACTACTAAAATTATTACAACTTAACTGTCCCTCGTACGTTTTCGCTTTACGTTGTTTCGTCATATTATTATTATTATTATTATTATTTATGATAAAAATCATTGAGCTTTTGACGTAGGCAATTTAATATATTACTCTAAAAGCACTGAAGAATATACCTTTCAGTAGTGATTTGGTTGTTCGTTAAAAATAAAACATCAGCGATTTTTTGATTCGAGCATATGGTCCCGAATGAAAATAAAATCAAAAATAATTAATACATCATGACGCTGGCGGGTAAAACGTGTGACACCGATGTTCGTTAAAACATTATTTTCACTACAAAAACATGTTAAATCGATTTAGGTTTTCGAATTCATACAATATTGTTATTTATTCGACGACGCGTGATTGACTGTGGATTCGAAATTAGAGAATACGTTATCGTTAATGGACAAACATTGATGTTTGGCCGTGTGGCTGCAGCAGGTGTTGTAATCTATAATGTCAATTTGCCGAATGAGCGCGCTCATGGCCGCGTTAAAATAAAAATAAATCGCGTTTTAAATATTGTAACACGTTTGGGGCGGTTTAAGCTCATTTGGTTACATGTCAATACCGCCTATTATGTCCCAGCGTTTGTCAAAACAGTCAAAACTGACAGCGCGCGTCAATATTGTTGCGCTTATGACATAATACATTATTAATTTTGTCAGTCCGAAAAAAAAACGCCCGTAGACTTATATTCGCGCCACGGGGTGAGCATATAACTAAGTATAAATCACATGTGAAATTCAAATATTTTTCTTCGTTGTTTTTTTTTTTTTTTTTTCTTTGGTCTTGACAGGACAATACAAATCTGATTGGTGCGAAACGTCCGTGTTCGGTTGTAGAATTTCGCTCGCGTGTGTGTGCTTTAACAAGTGTTAGTGTGAGTACAAGTGTATGGAAAATAAGCAACTGAAGTGCGTGTGACACAAGTGCTGTAAAAGTTTCCAAAAACGATATTTTCTCCTCGTTTGCTGGTTTCCATTTTTTTTCTCTCACAACAGTATAGTGTACGCCTTCATTGTTATTTCTCCTTAAGCGAAAGTCGAGTAACTTTCGATACAGACGCTTCTAAAATATAAATGAGAGGAAGTGAATTTGATCGAACGACACGTGTAACACAATGACGTCGGGCCTGAGGAGTTGCGTCGTAAGCCCATCTCGTTCCGCGTATCTCATGCAAATACGGCGTGTTTTTAACAAGGCGCGACCATAGTAGAACTGTTGTATTTCGCTGAAAAATAGAGTCAGACCGTCAAAATGCACGCTGTATAATTTGCGTTCAATAACTCTCTCCTGTCGAAGTTGACGACATAATTGTCACGCTTATAAAAACGTTTATTGTCGTTTTTGTCTTAGCGTTGATTCCTGAATAATGTTTTGTTTTGTTTTGTTTTTTTTTTTTTTTTTCACTAGAATTTATACAATCTATAAAAAAAATGTTCAATAAGTATAGTGGATGTTACCTTTAAGTGCAGTGGATTGAGTGACTTGATGGAAGAACTAACCAGTGAAGGTACTTCGGCGTGTATTAACGATTATTTAGATATTGAGATCCATGTTTGGTTGTTCATTTAGTTTATAAGGTCACGAGTCCATTTAGCTTGAGTCTTCTGGGAGGGTTTCCGGGGATGGAGATTGATACTAAATTTTTGACATGAGGGTTAGCGGAATATTGAAGGCCATTTCTAAATTTGAAGTAGTACAGTTTTGCTGTTTCAGAAACTTTAGGAATGCAAAGATCTATGTGAAGAGTCTGATTTGAGATATATGGAGGGGCATTAGTTATGAATTAGAGGATTTTTGATTGATATACTTGTATTTTTCTTGTATTTGATATTTTGGCAGTGCTCCAGATCTGTATACCATACAGCCAGATTGGTTTGAGAAGAAGGTTATAGATGTGAATTTTGGTTTTGAAGGATAACTTTGAGAATTTGCTGAGAATAGGTCTGAGAGTTGGTTTAGTTTAAGTTTTGTTGAATAAATGTGTTTAGCCCATGTCGGAGGTTAGGCCAAGGTATTTGGTTGTGTTGGAGTTGGGGATAGGTTTGTTGTTTATATGTGCTGGAGGAGGTTGACAGTGGCGGAGAGCAAAGGCAATATGTATAGATTTGTTTTCATTTATTTTGACTCGCCAGTTGGAGTACCAGTGTGATAGGTCGTTCAAGTGGCTTTGGAGTAAATTTGAAACTAAGTCTGGGTTGGTGTGGGTGGAGTAGATTACTTTATCGTCAGCGTATTCGGTTATTTGAATATTTTGATTGGTGGGTTTGTCTGATAAGTAAATATTGAATAGGGTTGGCAATGCGACTGCACCTTAAGGAACACTGGCTAAAATTAGGGAGATATTGGAGAGTTCAGCTATTGGAGAGTGTCAGATCACTGACGAGGAAGTGGCGTTCGTTAAGTTAGGATTTAAAGAAGAGGTAATATGAAGGATGTGAGAATGATTTTAATTTTAAAGAACTCCGGGATGCCACACCTTGTCAAAGGCTTGTGCGACATCAAGGAATACTGCTGAGGTGTAAAGTTTCTTTTCAAGAGAACAAGCAATGGTATCGGCTAGTCGGTGTATCTGGTGGATGGTTGAGTGATGTTCTGTAAATCCGAATTATGTTACTAGTGAAGATTACGAGGTTTTTGACATGCTGAGGTGATGTGATGTTCAGCACATCAAACGCATCTTAGTACGTGTGCACAGTAAGTTTTTGTGTGGCCATATTCCTGAAAATCAAGACATTGAACTAAGTCACGTTTTTTATACCGTTCTTCAATTTTCACCTTAATATGGAGTATGTGGTCTATATGAAAGATTTCTTTATTTAGTTCTGAGGGTTCGAGGTTGACGAGAAAAATAGGTAATTTTATTTTTGTGATTTTATGTAAGACATTCGTGATTTGGCGTACTCGAAAACCGATTTCTTCAAGGGCTGTTCTAATTTCTGCTGTGTTGGTAGTTGGATGGAGGTTTCTTATTACTATGCGGTAGGCTTTGTCCTCTTGCATTTGGTACGTATAAAATTCGACTTTTGCGTTTTGTAGGAAGTGGATTATTGCTCTGTATGTTTCTGGATTTTTCGTTTGTCTTTTACTCCTTTTACTATTATGGGAGGGAGTAGATGTGTGAGTTTTTTCTTGTTGAGAGTTCACTTCGGTGTTAGTTAAAACTGCGTCTGGGTTTGATGTGATCGCGTCGGATTCAATTGGTTCGGATTGTGATAGTACTTCAAATCGATATTTTTGATATAAATATTTTTTATATCGGTTAATATTTATAGTTGGAAAGATAGGTTCTGATGAGCTTGAGTGATTTCTTTTTTCGGTATGTTGTGTCCAGCCATCATTCTTTGGATTATTAGAATTATTTGGTGAGAGTGAATGACTCAGTTGGAATTGTTTGTAGGTATGTTAATGTTAATACGAGCATCTTTTACATCGGTTTCATTGATTTTATTAACAGTATTTTTATTTTTACAATTAGGATTTATACTTGGCAATGTTGGCATGTTTGGCTCATAGGCAATTACGCAGCAACTATTCGGTAATTAAGACACTCGCGATAACGCAGTAATAACGGTAATTAGACGCTTAAAAATAATTACAAAATTTACTCGATTCACGTTACGATAATAGAATTATAGAGACGTTTTAGGAGTGTTAATAAGAATTATAAGATAGTTTTTAGAATTTTCGATTTTATAAAACAAATATGTAAAATTTGAACATAGATGACCGAAGTTGTATTGGTATTTTAACGGAGCAACAGAAATACGTGCGTTAGATGCGGCTGCTCGCACGGTACTAGTATGTTATTAAATTAAAAATACACGTGCGTGCATTAAACGTAAAATAACGTAACACGAACAGAATAGAACGTGTTGCCATCTATGTTTTGGCTTACTAATTTTCTCTCCGCGACCATTGGAACCGTGACGATGCTAGCGGCACGATACCGTGTTTCCCGACAAACTTCGCGATAAATCCCATTATTTCCAAAAGTGTGACTGCGGACATTTTTAGACTGACGTTTTTGATGGTGTTTCATCACGTATATCGAACCTGGTAAAAAAAACCGCTATCGCTCTCGATAAAGTTTTTCTTAAAAAAAAAAAGTTTCAAAGTCCTCGTTTGAACCCCGTGTTTTTGAGACGTCTAAAAAGGTCACCGCATTCAATATACGCACCATGAAAATATTTCATATCACACATTATAATTATATATTGTTAATATTCACCTCGAGATTCGGTGTAGAGCCGACGTGCGATACCACCCCCCGTGTAAGCGTGACAGCAGCCGCCGTCGCACTAATCTCCACCGCCGTCGGCCGAGAACATTTCACTGATTACATTATTACTATTACTACTATTACCATCATCGTCGTCATCGGCGTCGTGGCCGGGCGCCTCCGTACTAGATTCTTGATCGTGTGCGTTTCTCATCACTCCTGAATCTACTATGATAATAATGAAACGAATTCTTCAATGAAATCGATCACGTTTTGTACACTCATACGCAGCTATTCGTGATAGCCGTGGGTATCGTTTGGCGTTTCGAACTTTCCCCGTCTTCTTGTACAAAAAAAAAAAAAAAAAGCATTTGCATTTTCTATACGTATTTACTTTTAAATATGATGTTTTATCTATTTAATGGTTAATATGCATTGTAACGAGGATGGACCTGTTTATATTGGACACATCGTATAGAAATGTATAACATTTACGATTTTGAAATATAATTAAATCAAAAATACATAAATCGATTTCAGAAGCGTGTTGATTCGAGTCGGTCCAAATTTCAACTTTTTCTAAATTTCGACACTTATTAGATATGTTTTTGCATTTGTTGATTCACTCGATTGAACTTCTATTGTCGCAAAAAAAAAAATGTATACACTTTAATATAAATAGGAACAGTTGACACCACTCATGACGTATACATCCTCTAAGAAATCGTTTGATTAGAATATACCACAAAACACGAATGTCACAATTTCTTCAAAAATTAAGTTAATGTAAGAAATACATATTTTGCTCTAAAAATTCTTGACATTTCTATTTATCAAAATTAATGTTAAAAATACTTTCTTAATATAAAAAATGAATTATATTGTATTCAAATCACTTCTGTGATTTGCATATACATATCAGTTGGCAATTTTAATTATGATCTTACCACTTAATTTTAATATTGAGACAGATAGGCATAATAAGACAACGAATGATTTATTGTTACAGACATAATTAAAATCAAAATGAAATAATTCACAATAATTTTGAAAATTTATTTGAAAGCGTTAAAATTCTAACTGAATAAAATACTTTCAAGGTTAATAACTGAGTAAAATTTATATTGTTCGTGTATATATAATAAATTATTGTAAAATAATTTGATCCAATAAATCAGCAAACTTACTAACGTAATAATATATTATGATAAAAATGAATTTTAAATCATAATTGTTGATCTTCTCTTGTTCTGAGACCAAAGAAAAAAGAAGCAAAGAAAATTACAAGAGTATTGAAGTTCTTATGGAATATAAGCTTTAAAAGAAAAGAATTTTCAAACGAAAGAACGCTAAAAACCCGTTAAGTTGAATTTTTTTATGAATGAATTTCAGAGAGAAATATATTCTGTCACAATACAGAAAAACAAATGGATTTCAAAGCAGCTTAACACAAAAACGTATCCAGTTATTTCTACTAATGAAACGTGTTGTTCCATTGGATTTATTTATAATTTAAATAAATTTTCAGTTATAGTAAAAATAGAAAAAATATATCATAGGAAATGTATAAAGTAATAACACATTTTTATTCATATTTTTATGAATATTAGAACTTGAATGTTGTCAAAGAGGATCAACCAAAAAATATTCAAGCAACATTTTTCGAATTGTATATTTTTCATATAAAATTTGCATTTACTATTTAACTTAAACTACATAATTGTTTACAACTACACTCATATGTATTTAAAGTTACATTTAATATAAAATTATAGTTCACAATATTAAATTATTTATAATATGTATGTATGTATTACGAGGACTTCTAATTTCTAAATGCAGCTAAATGAATCATTGAAGTGAAAACTCGTATATTACATACATTAGGAATTTATGAAAAAAACTTTTTTTGTTTATTCGCTTGCTTTACATGTGAAGAAGTCTTCTATTGGAGTCACGCCTACTAAAATTAATTAATATTTTTAATTTAGCTTATTGTAGGATTATTTTTTATTTTTTGGGGGGATTTCGTGGATATTATTGCCGAATTAAGTCTCTATACCGTGAAATTTTAAACGAGTGGGGTAAATTATTAGGGAGTATATAAGAGAAAGTTCATAAATTAAAAGTTCGGGTGTCCTTACTTGAAAAATAATTTTACTGAGTAATGTTTGACATTTTCATCAATCATTCAATAAAGGAGTTAGCATCCACTAAAAACACTGAATTAATAATATATTTTACATTTAGTTATGATAAAAACCATTTTGCGAATGCAATGATTCATTATTACTTTCAAATTTATAATATCATACAAAATTATCGTATGTCAGGCAAATTAATCTTAAAAATGGTCTACTCTATGTAGTGTTCATCATTTGTATGTACTAGTAATCGTGTGAATGTTGATTTTGTATCGCTAAATTTTGCGATATTAATCTGCTTCCAAGGATAGTAATTTTGAATAGCTGTATGCACATATATTTACATTGTAAATTATCAGTTTTTAAGTCATTCAATAATCATAAACTCATTCTTTATCTTATTTTTTGACCGGGAAATTCGCTTATGTATATACGTGCTGTGTAGATTATGGTCGAAAAGTTTTTCCATTGTATTCATGTTTGCTCCGTTACTGTTGGGAATATGGGAAAGAGTCAAGAGAGCTAATGAGAAAATAAACACGCAATTCATATGCATCATTGTCCCATAAAGTAAAATTTAGTGGTTCCTAAAAAGATTTACACCATCACGAATTTCGATCTTTGAAAATTATAAGCATAGGCGTGCGCCTTTGTCGTACTTGTATTAATTCCTAGAATCTCATTTTTCTATCTTTCCCCAAAAAAATTTCAAGATAGTTTCAACAAAATAATCAAAAAGAAATTTTTGGTTTAAAAATATAATATGCAAAAATAAAATAAGTTTAATAAATAGTAATATAATGTAATAATCATATTATAATGATGATGAGAGAATAAGACAGCAGGTAAATTTAATAAATATTACAAGCAATAAAAATGATTATGATTGTTTATTAGGTAAATGCATTTGATATTAGTATTTATGAGTTGAAAAGTGAAATCAGACTATTAAAAAATATTCCAAATACAGAAATGCCTAAAGGTTCATCAACGGTAGCTATTGCTCAGTGGTTTCAATGGCTAAGTCATTCTGACAGAGCAGAAACTTTTAGTAACTTTTATAAAACACTACAATTATTTAGTACAAACCATGTTAGGTTCTTGTGAAAGAGCTTTTAGCTATAATTTAAATCCATTGTAAAGTCTAATCTTAGGTCTAGTATGGATCAAGAGCGTCTTTGTAGCTTACTTTTTATGAGTATCGAACAAGAAGAATGCATGAAAATTGATTATGGGAAATTTATTGAAGAATTCAAAGGATTAATTCCAGGGAATCGCCGATTAACTTTATAACTGTGTGTTTTTGAATGACTGATATTTTTTGAAGAACTAGTGTAATATATTATATCATTTGTTTAATAATTACACGGTAAATTTTTATTTTTGATATTGATTAAAATTTAAAATTGGTTTCTCTAACCGAAGTACTGTCATGGCGGTGATTTGGTTCAATTTTTAAGAGGGGGAGGCTTAAACCATGCTTCACGAAATAAATCGTGGGGGCTCGAATGAAGTTGGGAAAAATAGCGTATTAAGTAATTTATACTTTGAAAAATGTTAAATGACTTTTGGGGCTTTCAATTTTTGTAGGGCTAAGCCTGGAGGAATCACCCCAATCTCTGCCATGACTATCATAAAATAACCATTAAACAAACTGAGAAACAACAAGAAAAAATAATGCCACACCTGTACAAAATTTCTGCGCACATCTATGATTATAAGCGTACTTGTAGGTTAAGATTCATAACTAATAGCTTGGAAATAATACCCAATAAACTAATTTAAAATTATGTATAAACTTGAAATATATCAACATTGGAATATAACTGTAGCGTTTGAATAAAAAAATAATGCTTGTTATAAAATTGCAGATTTTTATGTTTCAGTAAATGTCAGGAACGTAAAAGTGTGGATAAAAATAAAAGTTGTATGAAAAAATGTATGAAAATTCCCCCTGACTGTAATTGTAACAACAATAAACTATATTCTATTTCAAAAGAGAACATACCCGGGCAGCGACCGGATAACGTTTGACAGGGCGCATCTCCCACCAAAAACCAGCTGTCCGACTATAATAAAATTGTAAACAATTGATTTAATTGGTGTATACACGTCGAACAATTTCGATCGGCGACCGTCGTAAACGATCGACGCGTAATAAGGACGAAAGTGGAAGAAATTGGCCATGGGACGGCCGCCAGCCATCAGTCGTGATGCGCGAAAGCGGTATTTTCTATTTTGAAATGGAGTATAAGCTGTAAACCAAATGTTTATGTATGAACAAATTCACCATACTTTGTTGTTTGTATATTATACGTCATAAACATTTCTAAACACAACACATGTAAATCAAATGGCGGAGGTTCGCCATACAGTCGGGATAAAACGGCAAACATTGTTTTCGCGTGAGGAATTCAGTTACCCGACGAAGGGAGTATAGTAAATTTTGTTCGTATAAATTACGGTCGGTGGTCAATATATCACTACATGTCTTCGTTTACCCGAATATAATTTAAAATGCATAGGATATGATATCAGCAAACACTGAACATATAATTATGCATGTATACACGTAGAATTGCGTTTGTAGCGTTTCTCCAACGTAGTATGCGTGTAGGGGTGGGTGTGTACTATTATATAAATATATTAATTAAATGCATTTTGGGATAGTTTTTGACAAAGAACACATATATTCATCAAGAATCCGTAAAATATTTACATTTTTGTATGGTATTACGGCATAATATCATTAAATTTTACCTCTAACCAACGAAGGATCATAACAAAGGTGGTATCCTGCAGGCTGAGATCAAACAACTGGACCAGAACTTCATTTAGTAGTCTGGTAGACCACAGATGCCACCGAACGTTTATAACAGTACAGTAGTTATATCGTTTTAATTTACAATTTGCAGTTTGAACCAACACAAACATTTACACAATATACAAAGGTTCATGAAATAAACAAACTGATTTATGGAAATAATTTCCCTCGACTTCTTTATAAACTGAATGCATATCTTGAATTTTGGTCAAAATAGATAAATAATATCAGAACGTTTACATGAATAAGTAATGTTTCATAAATGTATGACATATTTTTCATAACAGCTTTCTTAAAGATATGTGGTCTTAATTAGTCAACTACTCAAAAAGAAAATTTAAAATTGTTTAATTTTTGATAATTATAATTTTTTTTTCAAATACTACTTCTTTTCTTATACATTTTTAAGTTTACAGCTTCGTTAAAAATAACAAATATAAAAAAGGTAAAGTTCTTATGAGTCTTAAAACCAAATAAAATTAGACATGTTCATTATAATTGTTCGTATTTTAAATTGTCATATTTGAAATAACTTAAGTTCCTTGTGGAATTAAGTTTGTCGAGAAACACTCTGGCTGTAGAATATACGTATCTCGTACTTGATAAATGAGTACATTGTTCAGGAAATCATATAAAAATCATCTAGTTGTAACGCTTTCAAAATATGTTAAAACTAGTCCATCAAAGTTGATACAAACGCTTTCAAATGAAAACAAGATATTTTTTTTTGACATGATCAAAAACATAGGAAAATTTTGGCAAGTTATTTATTTTAATACATTAATATTAAGACAATTCGAAAACTATTGATATTAATTACTTACTCATACACCCACTCCATTACTTTACTCGGGGGACTGAAATCTACACACAGTCATCACATTACTATCTGAATCACATACTCCGTACAACGATAACTATAAATATATTTTTATTTTTATAAGACGTATATTATGTGCATATTTTTCAAAATTTAAATGTAAAAAATAAAATAAACTCATGTTGTATACTTTTCAAAATTATGTATTATTTCAACATTTACAATTTACTATGGTATTAAATTGCTAAAAGTTTTATTAATTTTGACTATACCGTGGAATTTTTAAAATATCAACATTTATAACCACTAACAAATATCTGAACATCAAATATTTTAGAAAACGTGTAACTTATATTTATTTTTCATAAATAACATTTGCTTTTACCTAGAATTTCAATGTGTACATAATACTTTTAAACTATATGAAATATGAAATGTGAAATGTCGCTATAGTTTGAAACTAAGAAAAATGGACCTATTACTTTATAAGGCACCCGTCTCGATTCCACGCAAGTGATGTATTATTATTTTTAAATTTAAACATGAAAAATTATTACGTAAATTCGATAAATAATGATTATTTGTGGATCCTTTATTATTTAACTCGGAAATGGTTCAACATGTAAAACATTTGAGGATCAGTTTCATTTCTTTGAATTGTAACTATTTTTCTTGAAAATCTAAAAAAAATCACACCGTTTAAATAAAATACTTTAAGCTTATAACGATCGATGTCTGCTCCATTCTATGAGCCCGAAGTTCAACCAAGGCATAGATGCGGGATAGCAACACCATATTAAGACTGTAATCTCCAGCTGATGTTAGATTCATCGAACAACACACGTTTTGTCATCCCGATGATTGCATCTTAACTTAAACTTAAGATTTAAATGCCTAAGACTTATATGAAATCCTTTAAGCCCAAAATTTATTTTTTCAAGTTATAACTTATAAACTACATAACCAAATATTGTTTAGGTATAACATTTCGTTCAATATTAATTTAAGCATAATAATTATTCAAGATAATCTGTTCCTAAAATATTCCTAACATAGATATCTCTTTTAAACTAACAACAAATCAATAAATATAATATTATGTAAAACATAGTATGTTTTTTATAATTTTTTTTTTTTTTTTTTTACCAAAAACCATTGAAAAAATAATTCAGCTCGACAATTTTACAAATAATAGCTAATATAATTCGATGATTATTGAACAGAATACAACAACATATTTAGAAACTATGAATATAATAGAAAATGTATGATACCTATGTGGACAATATAATAATTATTGATATATATACATAGGTATATTTTAGCGTAAAAGTTACGTGAAATTTAATATAGATAATTAAAATAAACTCAGATAGTAATAAACAGTGGTTGGTCATACAAAATCAAATTCAACAGTTACGATATGCCTTATAGATTGTTAGGGAATACCATGGATTATGTAATCATTTACAGTGTGAAATAGTAATTACTGCGAATAATAAAAAGAAACTATAGTATAATATATATATATATTATATAGTATTTATTATTATAGTTATAATTGGGCATTGTTTATAATTGCAGGGAGGAGAGAAATGAGATTTTCGATGACATTTGTAAAATTAGAAATGAAAGAAGTTAATGATTTTTCGATCTTTGATGAATTTTGAGATTAATATTGATTTTAAGAAGTAACTTGTGCACAGAAAGGATTGGCGGAAAAGGCTTAATAAGGCTAAATGTGGGTTGAGAAAAATTGTTTTTGGTTAAGGAACAAAGAAGACCAGAATAGAGGGAGTTATTATTTGGTGGGTATTATTATGGAAATTTGTGGGGTTAGTTTATGGTGCTTCAAAACGGTTTGGTAGACTCGAAATCATTTAAAGTTGGCCGTATGTCTCTCTGAGAAGAGGGCACATTTGGCAAGCTTGCTGCTATCTTTGAGGCAGTTTTCAGAAAGATGGGTCATGCTTCAATTGACACAGCAAAGTGAATGATTGTGGTGGCTGTGGGTGTGGCCGTAGTTTGGACACTTGAAGCATTGTAGAGAACTCCGTCTACGTTTGTGAGGCTTCTAAATTACTACGACTGAGTTTATTAATGATGTAATATTATAAATATTATTGTTATTTTGTTACATTCAAAGTCTATGAAAAGTATTTGTCGTGGGCGATAGTTTTTTTTTTTTACGGTTTGGCCTTCTGCGGAGAAAGTCGCTGAAATATCGACACTTAGAGTTGTGTGATGTAGATTTTGTATATCGATCCTGAACGGTATATAGAACGGTAAAGGAAGATATGATAACTAGCGTTGGTTTTATTTAAATTATAACTACTTATCGAAATCAAGACAATCTCTAGGTCGAACTATTAGATGTGGAGAAGTTGATTACATGTAAATCCATTTGAACTGATAATTTTGGTTAAAACATTGTTGAAAGCGGAAAATTATTTAATATTTTTAATGTATATGGGCAGTACTTGTGGTACATTCTTGTTCTCAGCGTGAGGTATTATGCCATTGATATCATAATGTTTGATCGAGGGAGCAATAAATGTGCTTTCTGCAGTGACCTTGGTATAGTGGACGGCGAATTGGTTCGATATTATAAAAGTGTTGGACTTCTTGTCCTCTTGAAGTGGTATATATGGTAATGTTAATAAATTTGAATGTATATTGGAGTAAATTGGGGAGTGAGGTACACTTTTATTGTCGTGGTATGATCAGAAATAGCTATATTTTCCATATTTATAAGTAGTTTGTCTGGAATTGACTTATCTTCCGGTTCTCACTTGCCATAGTGATACTTATTGTATGATGTTGGAAGGAAATAAGTTTAAGGAAAACGGTGTGAAACACTGTGCGCACACGACAGACAGCATGTACGTGCGGTCGCACTGACGGCTAGAACAAACACTGCAGTTGTAAATTAACCTAAAACATAAAGTTTTTTATGTCATTATATGAAATGTATGTATTAACAAATATCGTCTCTAAAACTATAGGATTTTAAAATAGTTCAAATTTACTTATTAAATGACCTAAATATGTAATTTTAATCGATACGACATTACTATTCTAAGGCAAATATGTAATAGAATTTAAAACAAAGAAATGTATCACAACAAAACTTGTAATTTTCTTTAAACTTTTACATTTTCTTCTATAGCATTGAATTTTATTGATACTACCTAAAAATGTATTATTTTACAGTGGACACAACAAATCAATAGCATTTATCAAACTGGATACTTAGTTTCATTCATCGCGCTCCTATTATCGATCGGAATTCTTACATATTTCAAGTGAGTATTAAAACCTACTATTATGGATTTTATTTAATCAAAAGCATTAGCCAAAAGTGTTTGAAGTGTTATCCTTGTATGTACCAACAAAGATGTCGAGTACGATTAATATACAATATACATTCTAAAATAATACTGAAATAATAAAAACAAATTTGTGTTATTACTAACAGGCGTATAATGTTCATTTTGGGATTTTTTTTTCTAGAATATTAAAAGAAAACATGAGATTTTTATACAACTTTTTCAACTAAGATTAATTTTAATACTTTCTTTTCACTTCAAAAAAATACACTCGATGTTCAATTTTGAAGTAAAACATAACTGCGAACTATTTGTATTAATATTTATAACTTAGGTGCTATTTTAATGGCTTTTGGATCAATTTTGAGTCAATATCCTGTTGTGCCACAACAAAATTTTAGTAGGTCAATACATCTGGTACTGAAATATAATGATAGCATATTAATTATAACGTTATTGTATTGTGATTGTCTCGTAATAAAGATTTTTAATTATTTAAGTGGAATACTTGCTAATTTAACATTTAAATATATACATTTCAATTTGTTACTTGCGTTAATTAGGGAACGTGTTCCGCCATTTAATTCATATTTGTTCATACTTGAACACGTAAAAGTTATAATTCATTCATTACAGAAGAGTGTTAGATACATATGTGTTGATAATATATTTTTAAATGTAAAAATGTTTATTTTATCTCACCTTGGATTGTTGGTTGAATAAATGAAAAAGAAAAAAATAATGTCTTTAAGTAATAGCTGCAATATAAAATTTGATATGAGCTGTTAACATTCTTAAGTTGTTTCCAGGGTGGTGTTATAATTCGTAATATGGTATTATCGTATAAAAAAAAATAAAAATAAAAATGTTTTCTTTATTTAATACGAATTCATAATTATTAAATATACAAAAAAAAAAAAATATATATATATATATATATATATATATATATACAAACAGATATACTCCTACATTTTATTTACAATACATCGTTATGGAAATAATATTTATTAAGGATATCATAATGTAAAAATACAAGTCAAACTTTTTTCTGAACTACGGATATATTGTACTCATAAATATTATTCTGTAAAAGTATAACAATTACCAACATGTACTCATTACACATAACATCATACTTGATCCCGATTTCACTTTCAATGACGGAATAACGTAATTGTATTAGATGATCATGGTGCATGTTCATAAATTCAACATGATCTCCGTGACCCTTTTGTTTTCATTTCGTTGACTGTGATTTAGTGTCGGCGAGATAAAATAGAGTGAAAGAAAAATACTCACTGCATATGATTCACGTTTTTTTCTGTTTGTTTGTTTGTGCGTTTATTAATGTTAATGCAACACAAAAACAACTACAACATATTCTTCACCGTGTTAGATGTGGCTCGTTGAAAACGGTGTCATTATTAAAATGGTTAGTATAAAATGACCGCCATTATTTTTCTTTATTTATTTATCGTTCACCTTAATAAATCAACTTGATTTCAAAACAAAAAACAATTTAAGTTCGTATCAACATTGGGCATTGTTTTAAAACCTTTTATCAGTGTATGATTTCACTAGAATAATCGTTTTAAAATCACATCCTTTTCCGATCGAAGTTTTCAGAATTTCTACACAAAACAGTGATATTGCATGCATTTTATGAACGGAATAAAGAGTATTTTTATTACATGCTATAGAACTCCAGTAAAAATTCTATAAAATTTGAATTTTTATAGACTTATTGTGAATTTAATTTCTTTATTTAATTATTATTTTTATTGTTATTCATTTTTATATATAAATTTAATCACTTCTAAACTCTGAAAATAGATTTTAAGAGATATAATTTATAAACGCATAAGGATTATAATTTTAACATAATACATTCTAAAATGCCTCTACGGCAAAGTTTAATTAAATTTATATTTTTGAGTGATCACTTATAAAATGCACACGTAACTGTGATCAAGATTTTAAGTTTTATCTATGTATCTACAATCTATATGACATGGACTTTAGCGATGGACTCCTTTTTCTAATCAAGTATAATATTTGGGCTCCTGTTTTTCGATTATTCTAAACATTGTGAACCTGCAGACAGACAGATGCGTATCCAGTAAAATATTACTGGATGGTTTTATATATTGATGAGCTATTTTACTTGCGTGTGTAAAGAGAGGGTTGTACTTCTAAACCCTTCTGGGTACGCCACTGCATAAATACATTTGATTTAAATTACTATGGGCTTATCTTTTTTCCACGAATCATTATCATACATAAATAAATAAAAGCTTTTATAATGCGAGTATGGTTATAGTAAAAATAAGTAATGCCTTGCTAGTGTTTTTGTTCAAAGCTGTAATACACTCTTAGCCCTTGACATAAGAAAGATAATGACCATTAAAATAATCTTGCAAAACTTCCAGTTGGACTGACTTACTCCGAGTACACGTCACTGCCGAAGATTGTTTCAAATCGAGTAGATCAGTTTATAATCAATGACAATATATTGAAGTTGTGAAAATGAAACAGTTTTTAATTTTCTTTTGTAGTTTTTTATCACTGGCTTAGAGATATCGCCAATATTTATTTTTATGAGTAAATTTACATCAATACATGATCACAGATACAACATTGTGATTTTTTTTAATTATAAAAAATATTTATTCATCTGATTAAATTTACATTTCATTACTTATACTTAGAAATATTTACGTTTTTCACAGTTATAATACAATTAACAATCATTTTTATTCTCAGCTTTAATATTTAATATTAAATGTATACTATATATTTATTTAGTCATAAAAATAAATATTCATTTGTCTATACAGTCGCGACATCGTAGCCATTCAGTGCACACGCATGTTACACTGTGCTGCGTAGAATAAGTTACCAAATCCTAACGGATTCTCGCCGTGTTGATTTTTATCTATTCGGAATCTAACTAAAAACTTTCTCCCTTCGTTTTTTATTGACCTTGAGCCGGACTCAAGCAACCTAGAATTCTCAAAAATCACGTCACTCTTGCACACAAAAATCAAGGTCAAAGAACCGCACAAACGCCGGGAAATCCCCCAGTGCTTAAACTGTCAATCGCACGGCCACACCAGGGCATACTGTAAAATGCGCCGAATACCATCACACCTCAATATGCAACAAATCACCAGACACTCCTGCTACCTGCACCCTATGTAGCGGGAATCATCCAGCCAACTACAAAGGCTGCAGCGTGCATAAAGAACTTCAAAGACGTCGCCGTCAACCATCCACCACTACCAAACTCAATCAACATTATCAATAACACCGGCCCACTCCACATCCAGCCCAGCCAAGCAGTTCAACAGACAGCCATACGCCACCAAATCCACATGGTAGATCTTATACGAATGGTAACTACACCACATATAGCTCGCCAACAAATCCACCTCCTCTTATTGAGAATAATGCTCTTTCAAATTGTATAAACAAATTCAAGTCCATCATTAATCCCCTGATAATTTTCCTCACTTCCTTAATAACTAAGCTTCTTGCTACCCAACAAAATTACTAACTCATATACTCTTCCAACTGGTAAACGGAAAATTGGTACGGTGATTGTGTTTTGAACAAAAGAAATGAAATAGGCGGAATATTGGTACTATAAAATATTTTATTTTCAGTGGTTCAAAAAATTAAATTAAAATAAATATATGTTCACAATTAATATTAATAATATAGTAGTTAAATATAAATTCACAATAGTTTCCCTATGATATTTAAAAAAATGTCCATTGTAATTTCTTTATTTACGTAACTGGTAACAGTTTCATGAAGTTTATATTGGAGGGAAGTATATTTTTTATTTTTTTTTCGAGATGTTAAATTATTAGGTTGTTCATGCCGTATACTTTCAATTCGCATCGTAGATTCATCTTGTTGAATACATTGTAGAACTAACCAAAATGATGGGTTTCTTGTTCCTACAAGCTTATTAAAATAATTATTCCACCCTTCGCAATAGTTATTTGTTCTATCACCTCCGTTCAATGTGATCCACCTCATACTCACTTGGAACACGAAAGGGCTCTGTTTGGGCCGGGTGCGTACAAAAATAATACGCGCGCCCGGACACCGTATACTTCGTGCGCACGCACCACCTACTGCCTATTGTCGGCCACACGTGTGTAAGTGTGTATTTATGTATGTAGCTCAATCAGAGTGGTTGGGTTCGCCGCGCAAATCTGACGAGCTACGTGGTGATGGTGGAGTGTGTATGGTGTGTATATTTGTGGTGTGTACTTAAAAACTAAAGAAAAAGGGTAACTAGAACTAATAAAAAATGTAAAAAAAATTGAGGTAACTGGTGTTGCTGTATAATAATTAATAAATCAATAAAGTACAATTATAAATAAGGTGAAAAACTCACAGCAACACACAAATAAATAAATAAAATAATAATAAATATCGGCCCTTCTGGCCCAACAATAATCAAGAATAATAAATTGCCCCTTTGACACAACTATAATAATTATAAATACTGATACATAAAATAAATAAAACTCACAATTTTTGTCGGTGCGCAGACTGGCCAGCCGCTACCTAGAGCCTGTATAAAATAATTAAATAATAACACACAAACACACTAATAAAAATATAATATAATAAAATTCACAATGGATTGTTGCGATTAGCGCACACAAAAATATAAAAAATAATAACAAGAACAAAATAACGGTAATTCGCACACGTAAATAAAACTCACAACATTTAGTGGCGATTCGCGCACACGTAAATGTGTAAAAAATAATAATTCATAAGAAAATAATAATACAAAATCGCGGCGATTAGCGCACACGTTTCATTTTAATTAAACAATAATAAAAAATAAAATAATAATCAAAACCGGCAATTCGCGCACGGGTAAAGTGTGTTTCGTACACGGCGAACGGAGACAGAAGAGACGGACAGGGAACGACGACGGTGGCGTACGTGCCGGCTTCGGTCGTCAGCCTTTGATTACATAATAATAAATATATAACAAATAACAATATAATACAAACACATATAACAATTAAGGCAAATATTAAAATTAACTTAAAGCTACGTATGTTATGTAATGTGCGTGTGTGTGAATGTGCGGCCGACGGCCGTTGATCGCGATATTATTAACAATAAATATACCGATAATGGTATTGGCGGTGGCGGCGGCACTTGTTCGCGGCAGTGGCGCGAACAGGCTCAATAAACATAAAAATAAATAACTCGCCACACTACAAAACAAAAGAACTGACGTTGCACTTATTTCTGAAACCCATTTCACCAACACGTCTAATCTTAAATTACCGGCTATAAATGCTTTCACCCCTGCCATCCTGTTGACACAGCCCACGCTGGAGCAGCAATAATTGTCGGATCCACACTCTAAATCTACCCTTTACCTATTTACCAAACCTCACATATACTAGTTTGTACCATATCTTTAACACTGAACTATTAACCTATAACGATATCAGCAACATACTGTCCACCATTTCACAATATAACACCAAATCAATTTAACGACTATTTTAATTATATCGGATCAAAATATATAATGGGAGGAGACATAAATGCAAAGCATACCCAATGGGAATGCCGTACAAACAACCCCCACGGCAATCTCCTACACTGCATCATAACATTTCAGCAATATAAAATAATCTCCCCCCTTCTCCCGCGTATTGGCCCAATTCGCCCAGAAAAAGACCCGACATACTAGATATTTACAAAACAAGAATCTCAAATAGTCTTAACTGTCATATAACAAACTTACATGAACCCTGCTCAGACCACTCCCTTGTTTTGCTTACAATTGACACATTACCCCCCATTAAACCTCTTCCTTCTTTCCTCATAAATCGCCATAAAGATTGGATTGGATTAACAAATAAAACTAAAAACTCGTCTTAAATCTCCCTCCAAAATTGATGATGCAATTAATTCGTTTACCACTTCCATTCAAACAGCTGCCTAGCCTTCACCTACTCCAATACCACCAAAATCCACAAATGAAAGCCTCCTTATCTCCGTAAGACATCTTATTGCTACCAAGCGTCGTGCCAGATCTATCTGGCAAAGAACCCAGTACCCCTCTGATAAACACTACTATAATAATCTAACACAAAAACTAAAAAGCACCTCCTCTGAAATTCGAACAGTGAGTTTTAATAAGCATCTCACCTCACTCACCACAAAAGACAACTCGATATGGAAAGCTACAAAGTATATATTACGAACTCCGCCTCGAATTTACGTCCTTAAAAAACCAGATGGTACCTGGACAACAAGCGATGAAGAGAAGGCAGACATTTTCCGCGAACACCTCTCATCGACTTTTAAACCAAACTAATCATTACTCAGCCCCATAAAAGTTAACGAAATAAACACATCCCTTCACTCGCCTTTACCTATGACAATTTCACCCAAACATACATATCCTCATGAAGTTACATACCTAATAAATAAATCACAGGAACACAAATCTCCCGGCTACGATTTAATCACATCTGAAGTTGCAGTTCATCTCCCAAAAATACGTTACTGTTCCTCATTTTTATTTAAAATTCTGTGATAAAGCTCACCTACTTTCCTTTACTTTGGAAATATTCAATAATTATAATTATCCATAAGTCAGGCAAATCAACAGAAATGCCTCAATCGCTCAGATCAATCAGCCTCTTACCCAACTTCTCGAAAATTTTCAAAAAACTGATTCTTTAAGTCTCCTACCAATCATAGAAAAAAACCTTCCCAATACTCAATTTGGGTTTAGGCACAATCATTCCACAATACATCAGATCCACCGTCTTATAGATAAGATCTCCTTTTCTCTTGAAGAAAAGCTCATAGGCACAGGAGTGTTCCTGGACGTTGAACACGAATTTGATCGAGTTCGTCACCAAGGGCTCCACAAAATTAAAGCATTTTCCCTCCGTACTTGTATCTACTTAGAAAATTATATATTAGCGAACGCCACTTCTCTGCGTGCTCAGGAACATTTTTTTCAAATATTTCTAAAATAGATGCTGGTGTCCCGCAAGGTGCAGTTATTGAACCACTCCTTTTTAACATCTACACCGCGGACCAACGCACTACTCAAAATACAATAGTAGCCGACTTTGCGGACGAAAAAGCACTACTTACATGCCACTCTGACCCAGACATAGCTGCCTCTTTTATGCGAACCAATCTTGACCTACTAGCCTCATGGTACACAGAATGGGGCCTAAAATTAAACGAAACGAAATCGCTCCATTCTGCCTTTACACTACGCCTCAGAGATGGTCCACAACTATTCCTCAATAATTAACCTCTACCCTACTCTCAAAACGTCAAATATCTTGGACTAACCCTAGACCGCCGGCTCACATGGGCTCCTCATATACGCTTCAAACGTATGACGCTCAATTATCGTAGCCGTCAACCAAGACACTTATTGACCTCCAAGCATATTCATCTGAATAACAAGCTCCTTATTTATAAAATGCTACTCAAACCAATATGGGTCTATGGAATACAACTCTGGGGATCATCAAAACCTACTAATATCAATAGAATACAATCATATCAGTCCAAAACTCTAAGACAAATCACTAAAACACCATATTACGTTTCCAATCATACACTCCATCACGACCTCTCCATATTCTTTGTTGCAGACGTGGCTAAAACACACTAAAAAAGATACCATAACCGCCTTTTAAACCATATAAACCCACTTATGCACGATATTTTATCCTTGCTATCCCTGGAAATCTTCCCAAACGGCTTAAGTGCAAATGGTGTAGAAACTTACTGACTAATTAAATTGTATACTCATGTTTTTTTGTTAATGTGGTACCTTCGCTAGAAGGCTTCTACGCTCTGTTATATTTTTCTTATTATTAAATTTTAATTTTTTTTTTTTTTTACTATCTATTACTTTCTCAATTGTTCTTATTGTTCTTTTTTGTAACAGATTGAATAAAACATTTAATAAGCAAAAAAAAAGAAAATTTGTCTCCATTGATATTGCTATGTTCATAAATTTTTATTCAAAATATTAAACATTCATTCACAATATATTGTCTTATAAATTTGTGTTACATTACAGTATTTATGAACGATGATAATGTCTTCAATAGATGCTATCATTATTATTTTATGTTCATAATATTTTCACAGCTATTTTGATTTACTAGATTATATACTATTTGTACGATTCTCTAATATTAATGTTTCTCATAATAAAATCATGAAGCGAAAACATTTGCATGACATTTAAAAAATTTACAAACCGTATTTTACTATAATACGCTTAGTCTGAGCTTAATTTATTTAACTATATCAAATTAAATAGAAATTCCAATCATAAACATCAAGCTAACAACAAATACTTAAATGAGCTAAGTAATTATGAAAACCAATGAATGTTAATGAAACCCACCCAAAATAGAATATGTTAACTAAAAGTCTTATTATATCAATGAAAACTGTCGACTAGAGATGTAAATTCAATACGAATTATACTAGATACTTTAAGAGCCAAATAATTTTTTTTGTTTAAATTATATAAATATCCTATATTAAAAATACCTTTGATATCAAAATTTAAAATTTTTCTTTTTTTCGTGTTTATCCCTTATACGTATACTTATTAAAAATTCAAAAATAAATGTATCATCAAAATACACTAAACGTATTTTAATTATCTTAGATATCTTTAAACAAATTACATACTTGTTCTTCATTCAGTGTTTACCGAATACCGATGGTTAAGAAATATTTAAACTTTTTTCATTAGACAAAACAAAAAAATTATTACAGCAGGGATCATCTTTTTAAATTGAATTTTCGTTACAACATGACGAAAAACTATAGTTTTTCAACTTTTTCAAGTGCTAAAAAATAAAATAAAATAATTAAAACCGCTTGAGAATCAAATTAAGAAAAACGTACAGTATCTATAAAATTTCTTGGTTACTGAACATCTCAAACATTATGATTTAAAACAGTATCTCATTGTACTAACATTATTTTTAATTTTTGAAACACGTAATTTGATATGAATAATAGAATCAATGTTTGAATTATTGACCTGTCTAATACATTAATAAAATAAGCGAGGAACTACTTATTACATCCTCTAGTAAAATATAGTATACGGTTTGACAATTTACAAGATTTGTGTTTATGATTTAATGAAAATATATTTTTTTTTTGGATGAATCATCATATTAATAAACTAAAGCTACTATCACAATTAAAATTTGAATGCATTCTTCTAATGATCGTGTAACTTTAAATATTCTTGCGTCACGTTGTCACAAAATTGTGAAAAATACAATGCATTTAAAATTGATAAACCTTACAGAATTAAACAAGACTAGAATGTAGTGATTTCTGCCAGTATATTACTTTACTATGAATGTTTGAGTAATTTATTTTAAAACTCATATTCTTATTTATTAACATTAATGGCAGTCCATTAATTTGTCATGTAAGTGTGCTTTTTTTAAACTGATATTTTTTCATCATAAATCATTAATAATTTGTGTATATCATGTATCATGTTGTAAAATTAATATATATATATATATATAAACATTGTCTATTTCGTTAATACTAAAGAAATTATGATAATTATAAGTTGTTAAAAAAGAAGGTATTTAACTATCATGAAAATTAAAATCACAAAAATATTTATTTTTCCAGCCATGAAAATGATTATGATTTGATTTGCGGTTATAAGTAATTTTACAGTATAATAAATAAATAATGTTGGATTCATTATAAATTAACCGAATAATCAAGTTAACTGATTTTCCATAAACCCTGGTAGAGAATTCACAGTAAAAATTTAGGCGCTTATTATAGTAATTGATTCAAAACTGCCATATACAATTATTGGCAGTGAATTGAATGAAGACTTTTTGACGTTACGTTCACGGCTTTGCATATATATGTATTTTAAAAATGCAAAAGTAGCAATATTCACAAAAAACAACTCATCTTTTGACCGAAAAAGAAAATATCTAATGTGGAGTTGCTAATTCTTTATCCTTTATATAGTGACAAACGAGATAAACATTATAATATCTTAGAAAAGCTACTATGACAAAAAGGAGAAAAAAATGTATCAGTATATTGCGATGATATAAACATTTTAAATCCTGAAGTAATTCACCTGGAACGATTTTTAATATCAACTATCAAGTTAATACGAATGTCACATGTAAAATTGGTGACTTGTAAATACATTTATATGTAATACGAATCCTTACAACGACTGAGGTACCAGTCCTCGAGTGATTTTCATTTGAATAATCATTAATTATGTCGGGTCTAAATTAATTTAGTCAGTTATTTATGAAAAACATATAACACTATTCCGTTAAAATATGTCTGTGAGAAAATAATGTGCTAAAAATTTTAAAATTTTATAATCATTATTATTATAATGAATTTATATATTTATATGATATATATTTAAATATATTTTGAACATTTTTCAGGAAAATATAACTGTAATATACACATTGCATTGTATCAGTATTATTTATTTTCATTGTTGGTTTACGTCTGATACAAATATATGTTTTCTAATTAGATAACTTTTGATTAATTCCTTTAAATTATAATCACTACTTTAATTCTATTGGACCTTTTTTTGGATACTAATTTAAAATAATGGACACAAATTTAAGTGTCCTAACCACAGTGTCCTAAACACATTATGCAACAGTGTGAGTATTTTCTAATTAAAATTCTTTGGAAATATGTAAACAAATAACTTTTTATTGGTTTGGTTGGACAACTCACAACAATTTATGTTAATAAATTAAATGTAAAAGTTAAATAGAAATTCTTTGGTTTTAAACATTTCCTTTGGATATGTATTTTAAAACGTTTTATCAATTAAACTATTTTAACTATTTAAATCCCGTATTTGGTATATGTAAACATACTAGTTATAAATAAACATGTATATATGTTATATAAGTTGTTTTAAGAATATACTGTAAAATTCAAAATAACATATAGGTAACATTTTAAAAATTCATATTCTTTTGATTTCATATTCAGATATTTTATTTGTTTTCAAATTTAGTCTATATTGATATAAATTATAGTATTGAACAAATTTTCTATCAATTTAAATTTATAGTAATAATTATTTTATATTTGTATTTTGTTTTTAAATAAAGTTTTGATAAAGATTTAATACAATTAAATTCAACAGTATTAAACCGATTTACCTTTAATTATTCGGTTTGTAAATACTTGGTATAATTAAAAATATATAGTTTCATAATTACTACATAAAATCACAAAATGTATTAAAAAGTTAATAGTTTCTTAATTTCAATTTATGAAAAAAATTAACAAAATATATTACTTGCTCATATTATCTTTGTACACGTATATGTACCGAAATTGCCTATACATATCGCCGTACACATTTAATTCAACTTAATACATAGATAAAACAACTTGCAGTTTTATTCAATTTAGATTCTAAGTGGTGGTAAGGTTTTACAATGATTATTGTTTTCTTTTTTTTTCTGGAGATACTTATTCCTCAACTTAACTCTGTCCAAAATTAAGCTCTCATCTCAATAAATTTTCAGCTGAGAGAAAAAACAGCCAAACATAACGATTATGAAAATTTCAAAAATCGGGACACAGGATTTATTTATTTTTAAGCGTTTCGGCAAATAATTAAGCTATTTTTACGAAATAAAATATTTTTACATACATTTTCTAATTTAAATATTTATTCAAATAAATTGTTCCATTTGAATGGTATATTTCAATTCTGAAACTTAAAATTTATTAATCAACTAACGAGTTTTAGCACTGCAATTCTATAAACTTTCTTTTTCAATACCTCTTGACAATAACTAGGTACGTTATAACTGTTAAGCATTTTTGAAAATGAAGCTACCACATTATACGCATTCTGTGGTTGTGTTATAGATTATTATACATTTCAAAAATAAAATTTGTTGTGGTACTTTTCATTTACAGATCATGAATTTATAAAAAAAAAATTAAATTATTTCATAAAATTGAATGTAATGAGTTTGAATAATAATATGAAATGGCTCAAATAATATATTAATTCCCTATTTCAAGTTTATTATTTTATCATCAATGATTAATTGATGATTTTTTTTTTCATTTGGTACTAAGAAATTAAAATATTACAAATAAGACGTGCTCACACCATATAAAATCCACTAGTAAACAATAAATGTATTTATTTTATATTTTATAAATATAAAATAAAAATTATAAAAGTATTTTAAAAAATGTTCTCAATAAAAAATTTAGCCATGTCAGTTTAAAATCACTGAAAAAAAGGAAAATTAGCTAAAGTTATTTACTAAAAACTTAATTTTTTGAACATTAATGTTTGCTTTAAGATTAGGGGATAGGAAAACAATAAAAATTTAAATCAGATTACAAATTAATATTGATTTTTTCGTTTCAAATAAACAAAATATAATGAAAGTTAATTTAAGTTATCAATTAATCAACATAGAAGTTAAGATAAAGTAATGAATTATTTGACATTTGTCTTCTCATGATTGATGATAAGTAGTTTCATGGGATAAACAATAATGATATTATTGTTTTTTTTTGCTAGACTACCATTAATATTGGATTTCGCAAACCATTGCATTAAATTATTGCATCCCGAAATATAATTAAATACATTCAAAACTAAGAATATAATACAAAGAGTGATTTATTTAATGTACTATAGTAGGTACCAAAGTAATTTTTTACTCGTTGATTGAATACACATATACCTATATGTTACGGTCAGTGATGGAAACGAGTATATTGACATACTTAATTGAATAGTGATTGAAGTTAATTACCTAACACAATGACATTTAACGTAAATAATCGATGTTTTATGTGAATTACCATATACTATTAATCAATGGTGTTTATATTAATGTACCTAGGTATTAAGTAAAAACATGTCTGAGTATTTTTTATTATTACAAACGCAGAATTAATAGTATAAAGAAAAGTTAAATATATAAAAATATTATATTTAGTTGATATAAGTTTAATCCTTGTGAGTGTCAGTAGTGTAAAGCATCACAAAGGAAGTGTACAAAGCCCTTATATGTGTGTATATATATATATATATATATATATATATATATATATATATATGATATACTTAAGTCTTTTGGACACTTACAATAATACTCACGATATATAACAATAAATATTGATTATATTCGAAAACTATGATAGTTTTTTTTTCTTGTAATAGTGTAATAAGTTGGCGATTTGTTGACAATTAGGATCTTATAACTACTGTTCGGATTCAAATGAAAAATAAAATAAACTTTTATGTTTCGTTTTATATTCGATAATCTAAAATACATGTGAAGAAGTTATTTGATATAATATTTTCTACTGTTTGGTGATTGTATGAAAACCAATTCAGCACCATTAAACAATGAAATTCGTAACCCGTGTTTAAAATGAAAGATACTCTATTCAACACGATGCATAGGATCAAAATCCATAAACCTTTCAACAATATTTGAATATAGGTACTTAGAATAGAAATGCTATCCGTATATATTTGTTATAATAATTGCTCTTTTTTCTTTTTTTTTTTCTTAATTATTTAGTTGAATTATTTAATCAATTTAATACGATATGAGTTTTTCAGATTTTTAACTTTTACAAATACAATAATAGTTTACTTCGTTGAAAATAATATTTTTTTTTTCCATCATCTTGTCAATTCATACATTTTTTTATTTTATCAAACACACTATTAATATGTATCTACATTACAAGGAAATATTTCCAGCTACACGCTATTACTAAAAGTAACAGTTGATACTTATTTCCTCCTTTTTATTAGATATATATGATTTTTTTTTTTTTTTGTATTTTTTAGGTAAATATTTTTTTAATAATTCATTTTTCATACTGTTGTGACTATAAACATGTTAATAATTTCGGAAATGGAGGAGAATCGGGAAAATAGAAATATTGGATAATAGAATGTAGTATTTTTTGCGTATTTTTTAACCTTAGGTTAAATTATAATGATATCTTGTACCTACCTTCAACATAAACATAATGTAAACACGTCATGCCTTTGAAAAAAATAAAAAACTTAAATTCTTAAAAAAGGCATAATTATAATTTTCGTAAATACTTTTCATATTTCACTATGAATGTTTTGATGATATCGTTGTACGAGTATATTTTGTACTTCGAAATCAGGTATTTATAACATAGTTCTATCTATGATGAATATTGTAACAACAGACTTATTTCAAATCGATAATTTATTATCGGTACCTTATAGAGTACTTACTACATCTTAAGAGTAGTTTTATATAAGGTATCAAAAGTTACATTACACCCATCATTTTGCACTACTTAAAGGTTTTTAATGTTATCATTTCATCAAATATGACAATAAGTATAAAATTTAACTTAAAAGATTACGATTATAATAGTCACATTCAAATATTTATTATTTACTGTTTATGTTTATATAAGTTTGTATAAGTTATTATGAATAATAATAATAGTAAATTAAATGTTTTGGATTGTTTTTTTTACGAACGAAATTTATTTTTATTTATAACAGTATAGATGACGAATACTCTACAAAATATAATTGCGATTAGTGTATATAACGTTACTTCGCGTCATTTAAAATAATAATATTTTTTGTCAAAGAAAACAAATTTTTTAGAAAAACTGTAATGACATTGTTATCGTTTATAATATATAAATAAATTCGTTACTTGTTCGTCATTTTTCCCCAGACTAATGGTATTTTACTTCTGGCTATTTTCTTTTAATATATAATCGTAGACTATTTTTATGATATTTCTACATCGACATTTTTTAAATTTATAATAAATGTTACTTAATGTGAAGGAAAAAAATTATATTATTTTTAATAAAATATGATAATAATTATACTATACAGGATCACAGGTTTATTTTACAAATGCCAAAAATTGTTTTCCTATTCATTATTTAAACTCTTTTTTTCTAATACATTTTTGAGCCATACGTCACAACAAAATTGAATTCAAAGATTTATTTTAATATTTAGAAGTCAAATTTTAATATTTTTAATTTTATTGTACTGTTTAATACAAAATTTAAGATAGCTATTTTATGAAAATGATTTCTAGAAAAGTTTTGGTGCTTAAGTCTCTGATAAAGATTAATCCGTTAATTTTCTAAGAATTTTTTAAGTTTGTGAAAAAGTTAGCAATACTATTGTATTTTGTATAATTTTATCTCATATTATTGTAAACCGCAATTAATTAAATGGCTGAATGAAGTTTAATGCATTCCAAGATTTTTGTTTTCCCTTGTAGCTATTATCCTATTATAATTGATGAAAAATAATATTTATCATTATCAATTATAAAAAGATCGAGTCACTGACTTAATAGAACGTAAAATAATAGATAAAATAATTTTAATTATTAAATTTACATTTAAGCAAATTTAAATACCATAATAAATTATTTTATAAATAATTATAAAATATTTTAATATCATGATTTTCTAAAGATCTGGTATATGGAATAACTATTTTGGTTTTTTTTTTTTTAATGGTGAAATTAAATTTTTAATTTTAGAATTTAAGTTACGAAAATCCAAAAAATATTTTTATACAATTTCGATCTAGCACATTACAATAATATTTATTTACAAAAAAGTTAAAAATAATAATAAGAAAAAAAAATATGGTATTTTTCAATATTAGACCTGACACTTTCCGTATAAATCAATATTTAATTGTTAATTTTTTTTAACATGAAGTTAAATACTTTGATAGTTCAAATATTAAAAATAAAACTATTACATAAGTATACTCTCGATATTTATTGACGATGTATTATAAATTTAAATTAACGAATTAATAAAACGAACAAAATAAGGTCAATTAAATATTCCAAAAATAAACTTAAAACTGTGAAAAAAGATAAATAATTAAAATAAATTAATTACGTTGGTAAAATATGATTTAAATAATTAAAATATGATAGAATATATTATTGCTAAATTGCTTTAACTAAATAATAGCAGTAAGTGTATTGAGAATGGTTGTAAGAAGAGAGATTAAAGAGTAAACGATAAATTTAAGATCTGAAATGAAATTGGATTGGATATTAGAAATAGGTGAGAATGGACAATTAATATTGTTTTTCTTTGTTTTCACACAAGATTTCTTTTTGGGAGGAGAATGAGTGACCACAATGTTTGCTATCGGGAAAAATAGATACATTTTTTTTGTTGACAAATCTTCTTTTGTAACTGTAGATTGTCAATGTCATGCAATTTTTTCTGTTTCTTAACATCGGAGCAGCTTTTATAATTAGCAGTATGAGTGCAGAAACATTAAGGATATTTTTAAGTGGTTCACAAGACTATTAAAATCTTAAACTACTGAATTTAAATCATAATTTGATAACGTACTATCGAAGTTGTCGAACCTGGCTATTTCTTCTATATGTTCGTAAATTAATTATAATTCAAATAAACTGAACAGTATTTTCCCTAAAATAAAATTAGTACGGAAAAGAAAAAAATTATAAATTTAAATAAGACTTGAGTGTTATAACATATTGTTGAACTAAACTAAATTTTCTGTGCAAAGTTTGATTTATTGAAATTTATTTCAGTATTTTTTATACAGTATTTCATGGTTTTCGCAAAAACCGTTAAGAATATTTAACTATTTTGATGTATTCAAAATAAAATAATAGAAAAACGTATAATAATATAAACAGTTTTATAAAGTTTTTTCTTTAACTCATATTTAACAGATGTTTCAAAAGCATACAACTTGGTAGATATATTTTATTTTTTCAATAAAATAATACAATATTAAAAACAATATGTTTGTCAGCCTATCCAGCATTATTGGCATTTAGATAAAAGTAGTAAGTATAGATATATTATTTATTTACATCGCTCAACCCTCAACTTTTGAACTTACTCTCCAAATCAGTGCCATTATTTTGTAGACGCCACAGTCATTTTTTCAAATATTATATAGATCGTTGATAAATCTATTAGTCTTCTTCATAATTTTTGAAATTAAATATGAAAATACCATGGTTGCATGTTTATAAATCATATATTTTTATTTTTACGTATAATAGGCTTATTTTGAAAACTTTTTAAAAATATCTATTAAATATACGCTATATTTAAATACATAAACGCATTTAATATACAGGGTGTAAGTGTGCGCTTATTATGGTACATCATACTATCAATATTCTACCATAAACTTGATTTTGATACATTCAAATGATTAAAAGTTGCTATCGTGTTCTCTGCACTTTTTATTATATTTAAATTATTGAACCATGTTTGGTGTAATTTTTTTACCCTTTTTGAAGGTTTTATTATTTACAATAATAATGTAGGGATTGCTTTACTTTGTTGTGTAATATATACTTAACGTCATGTACAATATAATACCATTACAAAAATACGTATAATAGTATTATTATATGACAAAGTAGACTAAATAACTTCATATAAGCATAGGAATGACTTTTATAATTTTACAATCTTACTGAATTTCATATGAATGAAAGACAAAATTGTGAAAACTAATAAATTGTATTAAAACAAAAATCATATATTTTAAATATAGTTACTAAAACTTTATAACATTTACCACTATTAAATTAATCAATATAACTTACGGTGTGAAGACTTAACAATCGTAAAGAGAACTAAGTTCGAAATCAAATATAGTTATGGGAAAATTCAGGAGTAGAACATTTATGAGAAATAAATTCCTTTTGGGATTGAACTGTTGAATATTCACTCGTGAATATGTGGTACTTACTACGATTTACATTGAAATTATTGTATTGAATACTTTGTAGGGATGTATTAATAAAGTTACGTTAATACACATATAAAATAGTTCCACAAATATTTATTTGAAAAATAGTAACACAATCACACTATTTTATCATGTCTATACATATAAACCACCCCTCATTCAATGATAAGTGGTTTGGTATGTCAAGTATTTACCCGAACTTTGGTAAAGAAGGGGATGTTTCAATTGTAACCAATATGGAACATTTGCGGTATTTTCGGTTGTAAATTCATGATGCGTGGTAGCCATAGACATAATAGATCTATTATGTCTATGGTGGTAGCTTGCCGGTGTACACTGCACTGATTTCATATTCCATGAAACATTTTACTTCCACCATGACGGTTAAATCTTGTAATTCGTATGGTGATTCCGAAATAACAAGTTTCTTATAAATCAAAACGAAAACTTTAAAACGTGTAAATTTGAGCTAGTGTATATACAAACGTCAACATTTGCCACTAGATTGATGTTGCGTAATCTAATTAAGAACTACTAAATATTATCTTTTAAGAAAACGTAAGTAATGATCAATATAACATCTTAAACGCTATCTCCTGAATGAAATTGCAAATATATGAAACGAAAAATAAAATAATTTGTATAATATAGTTTAAACTTTTTGAACTAATATCATATAAATCTACATTTCACATTTTAACATAAGCAATATTATTAAGATGGAAAATAATTTAAATCAATAATAAATAACACCAAAAGCTATGTATTTTTTATCTTGTTTAATAAATTATAAACTAACAGTTATTATAGTGCACCGCTGTATTGATCTTTTCACTATGAAAAAGACGAAAATTCATTGAAATGTACTATAAAGAATATATTAAAATGTGTAAACTACTGATGTCACATGACGACAAAAATCATTAAAATTTAAATTCACTTTTTCCATAAATAACACATAACCTATATTATAATTTAATATTCACATTGGTTTTAGTGACGCTAACTTGTTTTTTTTTTAGTACAATTAGTACATACAAATAAATGGTATTTCCGTTACATGACGATAAAATAAAAGTGTTAATTAGTTAACAATAGGAAGTATGACTGCAAAAAGTTTTTATTGGATGATAATTTTAAATCGCGCTTAAATATTACGCTATTTGTATTTGTATTTTGATTTTTCAGTGGACTTTTGATTTTTCATATAAAATTGTGTACTACGATCATTGAACAAAGTTTCTAATATTAATATTTTACCATTCAAAACAGCAGTACTAATATCTTTTGAAATACGTTTTCATTAATATTTTAAAATATTAATTACACTCTCTATAAAGAAACATCATTTCTAAGAACTCAGTGAACAAATAACTTATCTGTGCAATATACATATTAAATGATATAGACCTGGAAAAAGACATTTTTAGAACTACTCGATATAGTCTTGTGCGTGCACATGTTAAAAAATGTACCAATCGCTTCACAGATAATACTACCTTAGATACCTACTCTAAAATTAATCACACACTTTAATGCTATTATACAATACTTTTATTTTATTTTATTATTTATTTTTAATTAATACAATAAATTAAATTACGTTTTTTTTAATCTTAAGTTCCGTCATCACTACCATCACTTTAAATTTTATTTTCATCAAAAAAACGCTATTGATATAGTTCTTTTCAAAACTCTTTGTTTCTTTTTACTCAACCAATGATAAACTGTGTCTCTAAGACCCCAACTGAATACTGGTGGCATATTTTAATAAACGTACGAATTTTCTGTTCCAACATTTATAGTTGAACGAAAATATGTTATTGATAAATTATTGGCAGAGGCACTAATCAAACGTTCAACATCGGCATTATGGGGTTTAACAGTTGATAAAATATTAAAATATAACACTAAATTGTTTTAAAATTAAATACACCAATTTTACAGAAAATTCATAGGTTTTAGGTAATGATCAAATGTGTTTATAGAACTACGCATTTTAATTTAAAATTATCCATATTGGTAAAATCTACCCGTTAGCGCAAGTTCTGGAATGATGATCTCATTTTTATTATACCTTCATTATTTTTTTCACAAAACCAGTTATTATGTCTTGTCAGTTGAATAATAATAATGTCATAAAACTCAGTGAAACCTCCAATAATGCAAGATACTCGAAGACAATGAAGGTATCTATTATTTAAGTGATATTCGTAAACGCCGGTACGTCTATTTTGATTATTTATTTCATTAATAAAGTTTCATTCATAACAAAGTTTCTGACTATTGTTTACTACAATATAATACAATAATCATAGACCAATGGAAATCTTATGCGTGTCTAACAGATTTCGGATGAAAATGTTAATTTGCTAATTATTTCAAAATATTCAAATATACGAATACACAAACAATAGAAAATACAATGTTAAATATTTCATAAATATTATGTTGAAAATATTGAATTTTACGTTTTCAAATGTCAAATTTAATAAATTTATTTTTCTACATTCTTTAGACATTAAAACCTGTGTCAAATTCACCAAATATTAATTTTATATTATCAATACTAAAAATCTTTATATTTGATATAAACCCATGACAATCAGTGATCTTTAATGAAAATAATTAATACTAATACCCTCACAAATTACATGGATTCGGATCGATCTGAATAAAACTTTTTTAGCCGAGTAATCAATATAATTATCGAATAGAATGACAGTCTCGTTTAAAAATGATGGCATACTATGTATACTACACAATAATTTTTGATCACACTGTACATAGCACTATAGATAATTTAATTGATTCGACGTCAGTTATAGTGTATTATTTAGTATTTATTTACTCCTTAATTGATTACACATCTCCTAATTTCAATAATTTCAACTGAATCATTTAAAAATTCTATAGGACTATATTCTACTCCAATCACGGAACTTTAAATAAGATAAATGAAGTAACAACATTCAATGAAAAAAGCATGTACAAGATGTACAAGATAAGTAAAATAAATATTCGACTGAGAACGAAATTTAAAATTTGGTGTACTGATGTTTCAAATGTTTCAACTGTTCAATATCATCACTAGTTTATCAGCACTATTCAAATCATTGCTCTATATTCCGAGAAAATAAAGAACCAAAATCAGTTTTTTCTCGTCGCATATTATGTGCCACTCCATACAAAATTTCGTTAAGGTAAACTTGGTGTACCAAATAATTAAATCATGTCCAGTATATAATACATTTTACGGGAATTAGGGTAAATATGTTCATTGTAAATGTGTTATTGTACGACCGACGATGCATACTCTGTTCATTTGAAGTCATCTCCCCCCCCCCCCCAAAAAAAATCAATGATAAATTCTGATGGTCATCGGAATTTGAAATAGGTCTTATTCATTCATTCTACAACAATGCTTCCAAATGAGTTTTGAGATTTGGCATCTCTCTCTCCTTTCCTCACACACATACTCCATATTATACCACGTCAGCAAAACACAGTTCAGTGAATCGGATTAGGAAATTTCTTGGAGAAAATTAAGTTGGACTTGAGTACGACTGTATGAAAACAGGTTGTTAGCAAAGTAATGATAAAGACGAAATAGACATTTTGATTTTCACCATAAATGACTTAAAATCAAATTCTTTCAACTACTCAAGGGACAATGTCATTAGTGTGTAAAATGGAAATAAAAAGGTAAAATCCATACTCATTTACGAGTTAAAGTGAACAATCTTTAATATTTTATCGTCATTAGGGGTTATTATAATTCTAATGTGAAATTAGCTCTATTCAGTAGGTATAGTTAGGAAAGTTAAATATGTACATGAAAACATATTTGTGTGATATGAATTTATATATAATTAATTGATATATTTTGTAAGTTTAAAAATTATAAATTAGTCTTACATCACATTTTTATCAATACATTTGAGTGATAGATTCTAATATTGTCTGAAGAAAACTTCACAAAATTAAAGAAAAGAATGCTTTAATTTAGAAAAAATTATTAAAAATATAAAAGTTAGTATATTTATAATCTTATTCCTGGTTTATAGATTTAGTTTTAATTTATAACCGTGAAAGCTAATCACTTATGATATAAATGAACTGAGATGGTACTTTAGAGAGGTCATTTTTCCAAAATCTCCATAGTTTTTCCAGTAATCAAGAATAACGATCGAAAAACTGAGTAAAAACGGTAAAATCGGTAAAAATCCGCCGTAAACGAGATTTTCACTGTTCAGATTTTAGGTATTTAGTCATAAATCGAAAAGTATTGAAGCTAGAAACTTGAAAATTTTATCCAATATCAAATACATACTTTTTTATATTGGACAAAATTTTCAGAACAATTAAAGCATTTTTGACTTAAATATAGAACTTTTAATTTACCAAATTGTTTGAAAGTTTTTATGTAATATAATTTTAAATATTTGACAAAAAGTTCTGAAAATTTAATATGACCTTACTCATATACCTACCTAATTATCCTAACAAAATTTCAAAAATCGTTAGTCAGGATTTTTTTTTATACACGTTTTAACAAATTCATATAAATTCGTATATGAATATCGACTGTTTTTACGTTAATTTTCAACTTAAAATTTATTTATATTAGGTTTGATTTTTTTTTTTTTTTTTGAGACATCTTTAATGTTAGGCTATATATTTTATGGATTAGGCTGAATGGAAGAAAAGACGTAGTTCAAACATGTTAGAATAAACCCTGGTATTTATATTTAATTTTTACATAATGAATTGATGGAGAAGACAATTCACAACTCATAAGATTCAAAATAACGATTAATTTGTCCATGGAAATATGTTCTTGGACATTAAATTGAGTTTACATACAAAGACTTATTATACGTTTTATTGAATACGAAAAATCATATCAAGTTTAACGGAAACGTGTGTCATGTATATTTCCAATCATAATATTCATTAAACGATTTGCCGTACACATGCTTCGTTGTACTTGATACGATTTATATTGTCATATTCAATGAGATGTACAACAAATCGACAATCGTTACGAATAAACTTGCTTTGATATAGGCCTAAAAATACACTCATTTTACCGAATCCACAGTATCAAACAATTACAGATTGGTGGGAAATTATTTTTGCAAATTGAGTACAGCAGAGTGAACAAAACGCATTTGGATCTACTGTAGCCTTTCCAATACATATATATTCATCTACACCCAGAGCCGTGCCGTGGGGGGGCCTAGGGGGCATATGCCCCGGGCGTATGGCTTAAAGGGGCGCCAAAAAATTTTTTTATAATATTTTAAACTTTACATAAATAAAATATATGAGAAAGATTATTGTTTTACAATTATTTTGGACCATTACACATTTTTTCTGAACAAATTTCTGACTATGTTCGAGTAATAATAATTATTATTATTCAACCATAACGTTTTAGTTTTATTCTTGTATTGCCTATTTGGCTTTATAATAAATTATCGTATTCTTTATCTCAAAATCGACTGCACGTCGAGCACGCGAAGTGCGATAAGCGATAGTAAATAAAAACCAGATACAAATTATTGCATTTTGGTATTATATAATATTATTTTTTTCATTAAAGTCCAGGAAAATTAAGTTTAAATTTGTAAATATAATATGTATATATAATATAATTTGTGATATGTATCATTTTTAATTAATTAATACGGTATAAATTAATAAATTATACCTAACTATTTTCTTTGATAATTACTATTACAATTAGCTTTAGTTTTTTGTCAAATCAATGTTCGAAATACGTTGTAAAAAAAAAATTTAATTTAATACGAATGAAATGCAATACGATTAATGATAAATAAAATAGGGGGCGAATATTTTTAATTTTGCCCTGGGCGCCAAACCTTAACGGCACGGCTCTGTCTACACCAATGAACTTAAATAAACACTATTCTTGTATATTCAAATATAAATTACTATATTGCAATTTTTCACACTATCAATAAATTACGATAAATTTATAATTTCAATTGAATGAGAGTGAATAATAATTTTATAATGATCGAAATGTGGTGCACTTTTTTTATTTTTATTTTTTATGAAATCGAGGAAAACATTTTTAAACTTAATTTTATAACAAAATGCATTTTCTATGTTATTTATGTTATTTATACAAATATATATGGATGTATATACTTTTTTCAACGAAATTTTTTCATAAAAATCTCTCTCTCTCTCTCTCTCTCTCTCTCTCTCTCTCTCTCTCTCATTGACCGATTCTTTTTCTCTATCCTGATTTTCAATACAGAATAAGTAAACTATGATTTAAACACGATAACTTTGAAATACTAAATAAAAGTTAATTTTCAACTAAATTAAAATTACAGTAGTTTTATATGGATTTTAACAAAACTGATGATTATTGTTTATTTTTAATTTTTAATAAAACAAAATAATATTTTAATTAAAATACGAAAAAGCACACTGCTGTGAAATCAAATCAAAACATGTGGTCTGCTACGTTCTGGGTGGAAATAATAAATATTCTACGTAGATCTTTCACCACTCGATCAAAAAACGTTTTTAAACCAAATCTATTGTGAAGCGACGATCACGTACATAAGTGGTTGAACCTCACGGTACCGTCCTGAAGCAAAATATATTCCGAAAAACGTATTCCGACCGTTCGATTCCCTTTCACTCCAGTAATATCCTGTGAAGGATGACTGTAATAGGACGCACGCCGAAAGACGGCCACGACGAATAATTACAATAAACATGCTTGTATGATAATTTTATCGCGAACGATTATCATAACTCGCAGTCGTGATAATAACGATAACAACAACAATGACAATAACAATACTAATAGTAATAACAACTATTATCAGGTCGCCAATAAAGGCCGGCGTGTCTATGGCGACCGTCTAGACTCTAGAGTGTACACGCCACGGCGCATAATAGGCTGTAATTTGCGTGCATACGCCGCGCCGCGCAACGCCATTATACCGATAAAGGGTTACGGTCGGTATAACAATAATTACGCAGGTCGGACTGCGGCCGGCCGCGATAACCCTACACCCCTCCCAGCGAGCGTATTTTCGGTGACGCCACGACCGCAGTCATGGTAGCCCGGGAAGTGGTAGTGGTAAAGTGCACATTCGAAGGGTTCACGATCACAGCGCGGTCGCGTAGGTTTTGGAATAACGAAGAAATGGCTAGCGGTAGCCACGCGCAATGAGTCTGACTCCAGAACATTTTTGCCAAAAGTCTGAAAAACGACACTTCAATAATACTCAGACATGGTATAGTATGTGCGTGTGCGACACGTGAAGAATCTATTGGTTTATACATAATTATGTGTTTTTTTTTTTTAATTCCACTTTTTAAGGTAGTATACTACATCCGAAATTATGTTCAAAAACTCTGTAGATGTATAAATCCGAAATCACATCAATAAATTACTCTAAAGCGATCACTTTTCTATATTCTCGAAAGTTTTCCCAAACGTAAGATAAACTCTACCAAAAAGAAAAAAGTCGAGTGAAAATGATAAAATTTGCCTTTACAAGATTTTTATTAAATCGATTTTAGTCAATTGACAATTAGTCATAACTACAAAATTAATTTAGCCATTTAACTAAAATATTCACCAATATCAATTTTACGGCTTAGAAAAAATGTCAACTGTTTCTGAACTAAATGTAGAACTATAAAAATACTTTATCTTTTGAATGATTTTAAGCAATAATTATTTTTTATTTTTCATATTAAGATCTGAAAATAAAACTTAATCAAATATTTCATTATGAACATTGAACAAATCCAAAAAATGGTCAGTTAAAGGATTTTTTATAGCATATAGTTAAAATTTGACGGGTCAAAAGATTTTATACCAAATGTATACTTTAAATGATTATACATCTAGATGTATCAATCTGATTTTTATAAAACATGGGGTATAGAAAGAATAATATTTTTCAAATCGTTTGGTAAAATAAAATTTCAACCAAATTTTAAATTCAAAATATAATTAGGTTTTGATTACTAAATTAAACTCAACAATAGTTAGACTAAAAACGGTAAAATATGTGAACAGTATAATATATTACATTGAAGCTTTTCTTTGAATCGTTTTAATGATTTATAGTTTCTTTTAAATTAAATACACCCATCATCATTATCTGTCCGAAGACTGGAGTGGTCAACTTCCACCGCCACAATTTTGCCAAGGTTTTTTTTCAAAATAATTTTAAGAGCTAATAATGAAAAACGTCAATATTACGGGTAATAATAAGTGATACAAATTTAGGAAAATATTTGCTATTTCTTAAATGCGGCAAAAAGCAATATTTATGATTAAATATTTAATAATATTTACCCTTTGATTGAGAGTATTATACAAAGTTCACAATTTTTATTTTTATTTCATAATGTATAAGTTTTTCATTTTAAAACCACAGAAAATGATATAATTTACGAAATTTCAAATCGTTACACCACTTTTAATGCAAAACAGTGTCATGTGTATTATAGACGTAGTATAATTCAAAATATAACTCCTAATTTCTTAATAAAGCTGTGTACGCGAAAACTTGTGTAAAATGAAAACGTTAGTATAAAAATAATTAAAGTGCATTTCAAAATACCAATATGTTTAATATTTTAATGACACGAGCAAGGAATTGTATGTACCTATTCCAGTCATGCCATCTCGAAAACGGCTCTAAAGATTTTTCTTATAATTCATATATAAAGAGTTTTCGACCTCAGGAATCCAATGGACTTTCAAAATTTCAAGAAAATTTCATTTCTATGAGTTTTCATAAAAAATCTTTATACAGTAAAAGTATCTGTGGGTGAGGTTCGCGGTACGGCAACGGACGGCGGCTAGACGTGGCCGCCCAAACTTCCCCTTCCACATCACCGTCGCGCGACGTGATAGTTCATATCTTTATACGTTGCTAATGGAAAACCTTTCTTGGGACCGCGATAATGACAACGCGACGTTCTGGGTTCTGGTAACCTACAATTCGATTCTCCCTGCAGCGTGTCCGATGGCCATAGACCTTATACTAGCAGTAATATCTATGCCGACGGCCAGTCGTTGAGTGATAAAAAAAAATAATACACATTTAACTATTTAAATGATACAAATAATACTTTTAAAAATTCAAAAAATTAATTTTTTAAATAATATTCACAAATTTAATGGTAAATATCTTTTAATTTTACATTTTATGAAACAGTACTTCTGCAAAAAGAACAAATTCAAAACTCAAATTCAAACTTCCGTGCATATACTTATCAAGTAAATATTAATATTTTTTATTAAATGCAGTTTACAAATTATTTTATGGAAAAAAATTTATTTGAAAATCATAAATTATAAAATTTTCTTCGTTTAATTACACGAAATTTCCCACGTATACCTCATACTCGGAAAGTACCAATAAATTCTTTAAGCTTTGAACTTTCAGTTTATCACTATCTGCATTGGGGAATTCGCGATTTCATGGTAAAAATAATTAATTTCATGAATTCTCCCCATAAGACTAATGCAATATTTATTTATCTTTGCACCCTTATATCTAAAAAATTTTCACGACAATCGACTATAAGACCCATACCATTTGATTCCTGAGGCTTTTCTTTAACAACCTGTATATGTCTTAGTAGGGGAATTCATTGGCCAGAGCGTCCTTAAAATCTTTAAGATATTTTTTTTCATAATACCCTAAAAAAATATAAATTTATAGATATACAAAGATAAAAAATTCGCTTGACATTTTAAGATTTTATTTTTCAAATATTATTTCCGAAAACAAATTAGTAAAAAATAGTAAAATTTCAAAACACAACATATCAAGTTTATACATCAAAGGTGACTTTTGCAAGCTATAATTATCTGAACATTTTTTATTTATTAACGAAAATCTACTTACAAAAAAATAAGCATACTTTTTTGCATAAAAACAATACAGTGTAAAATAACCGCACCTTATTTACTAATAAATAGATCGGAGATCTACGATATCTTACGATCGGAGATCGGCCTTCCTGGTACTAAAGCTCTATACGCGAAAACTTATGTAAAATGAAAACGTTAGTATAAAAATAATTAGAGTGCATCACATTTCAAAATACCAATATGTCTAATATTTTAATGACACTTTTGAAATGCGACACTTCCAAGTTCTAATTGTTTAAGAGTGACGCGTTACATCCAGATATGAATCGTGATTTCACTTCGTCATACAGACATATGATAAGATTAAAAATTACGATTAAAGAGTAATTACAATAAATTCCATTTCGAAGACAATCGTTTAACAAATACTTCACTTGATTTTTATCATTAATTTTTTCGATTAATTCTCATTTAGTTTCTTTAAATCGCTGAAAAGTGACCAGTGTTGTTGATTAATGTCACGTCCGGTTACGGGGTAATTTTAAAAAGCCTATGGTCCACTGCCCCCTCTGTGCCGTGGCCGTTCATCAAAAACTTCGATGGTATTCGAGGGGGCAATGAGGGGGGCATTGGAGAGTACGGTTATTAAGAAGAAGGCAAGTGACGTCACGGTGCGATCACTCTCGTAGTGCCATCGTCGCCACGCCGCACGACTCGTCGACATGTCGTGGACTCGTGACCGTAATCGTGACCACGGTACGAAGCGCACCGTGTCCAAAACGCTGAGACGACGAGTCGCGGTCGTCGGCCCGTCGGTCGGACAAAGTTTCCGACGAACGCGAGAAGACCGAACCGTCATCGTGACAGCATCTCACGCGCCCTTTCCACCACGCACCTCTGCATTCGTCGGATACGAGTACGCTCAGTGACTACCTCCAACGTTTCCACCGTCGCCTCGAAATTTACGCGTCAAAGTCTTCCTTGTTGCTTCGTCTTGATTCGATTTTCCAAACTTTTCCGCGTATGAGTGACGTGATGGATGGATGGCGACGTGTCGCAACCTGAACGTGTGTGTGTAATGTGTGTGTGTGTGTGTGTGTGTGTCTGTGTGTGTGTGTGTGTGTGTGTGTGTGTATTCGTGTGCACGAGCACGTTCAATAATACGTTAAATAATGTTGTCAGGACGAAAGGGTAGAAGGCCCAACCATGGCGGTGGAGGCAGGTCGATCCTGGCCCCAACGTACCAGCGCGCACATCCGCCGGTTCGTCCCCACACCGGAGCAGGGTCGGAGGATAATAAAAATAACGAACATCGGAAAATGTGCTACGTTCAATGATTATAATATTGATAATTTATGTAACTACAACGTGACCGCATAAGTGATATATGTACATCGTATACGATGTGCGTATAAAATAAAACGGAGTATGCTGTGCGGCGCAGCGCAGATACAACCAAAACATTATAGCATTATTACTGCAGTTATTTTTATTTTTTATTCTTTTGTTACATGTTTATGTTTTTATATATTTTTTGTGTCTTGTTTAATGTATTAGCACGGCGAACGTATTACTTTTTGCGGAACCTTAGTGCAAATGCATCATGTTAAATTAACAAAACATTATTTGAAAAAGTTGGAAAACGTTTTGTTTTTATTTCAAATTAGTTTTTCTCGAAGATCAAGATATTCGTGTTTCATATGCGTTTATCGTTTAAACACATAAATGTACTTGAAATCACGAAAACTGCTTGTAAACAGTGTGTAATGAATAATGATATCATTTAACATGATAAATAACATACGAAGAGGTTAGGCGCAGGTAATTCTCCGTAAATGTTACTCTTTTATTTCAAATTCAACGTGCTTTCATGTTGCACACTTGCACCGTGTGTAAGCAAAGTCAATAGTGAACGGCAGTCGTGCGCCATTGTTGTGATTCAATAAAATGAATAAGAAAATATTTCCTACATCATAATATACTTTTCAAGTACCCCGTTCATTTCCGCTAGTAGACAATCGGTTTTCAAATTTTATTCACAAAACGAATGTATTGCGTAAACAGCGCCAACGTCAACGAAATTCCCCTAGGCGCGTATGCCATTCGCACTACAGCGTCGTTGAGATATTGAATCACCGAACACTGAACATATCTAGACAATATTTTAAATGTGAAAACAAAAGTAATTTTTTCTCGTGTATTATTATATGTGTTTCCAAAATGAAAGCTTTAAAATCAATATTTGGTTCAAGAAATTTAATTTATCGTTATTTTTTTTTTCGATTTAATGAACTAAAATTTAGCCGGCCTGATTTCTGAAATATTTATTTTCACGCGTAATGTAAAATTGGAAGTAATAATTTATTGACTTTACAAAAGATATCAAAACAATACGCAAAAGAATAAAAATTTAAAAACAGATAAATCAAAAACTCCTGTGTTTAAATACAGATCATATAGCTAACACAACTTTTTGCTAACACATACACACACTCAGTAATTTTTTTTTAATAGGTATATGTACACCTGATTTAAAAGAAAATGTTCTGTTGTCAGCATTTCAAAATCATGAATATAAAATATTTTATGCATTTAAATAAAAATTAAATTAAAATTTTTAAAATACAATTTAAAAGTTTTATAATATTTTATTTTACTTCTAAACTTATACTACATTCAAATTATGATATTTAATATGTGCAACAATTGTTGAAGGATTTCGAAAAAATTGTCAAAAATTTTAATATAACTGTTTAAATTAAATTAATTGATCTTTATGTAATCATTTATCAGCATTGTTCATTATCCAATATTAATATGTATATAATATTTTTGTATATGATGTATATACATATCAATATTGGATAATGAATAGGGCTCGGAAGTTGTAGAAGTTGCATATTGTACAGTATACTCTCAATTTATAGCAGACCAAGCTAGAAATCCAATATATTTTTAATATAGATTGTATGTAATGTGTTGTATTGTATTGTAATATGATGATGTATTTTTGTTTTTTTTTTTTTTTAATGAATACTATAGCCTAGCGCTACAATAAAATTACATTAAATTAAATTAAATAATAATTAATTTTAAATTTTATTTTAGAGTTTGAAAAAAAAATCAAAATAGTCATTTTGTAAACATGATTTTTAGAAAAATTTTGGTGTTTGAAATTCTTATAAAGGTTGATCCGTTAATTTTCTATAATTTTTTAAAGTTTACGAAAAATGTAATAATATATATCGTTTATCAGTCATCATATAATATCACTAGTTTAATGAACTATATTAAGCAATTTAATTCGATTTTTCGTAAACTTTAAAAAATCATAGAAAATTAACGGATCAACCTTTATAAGAATTTCAAACACCAAAATTTTTCTAAAAATCATGTTTACAAAATGGCCATTTTGAATTTTTTTTTCAAACTCTAAATTAAAATTTTAAATTTTGAAATTTGAGTTTTAAAAATAAAAAAAAAATTTAATATAATTTTATTGTAGCGCTAGGCTATAGTATTTATTTAAAAAAAAAAAAAGTTAAAAATATTGAATAGAACAAAAGTTATTCAACACGTCAGATCTTCGTGAAACATCCTGTATATATATATATATATGTGTGTGTGTGTGTGTGTGTGTGTGTGTGTGTGTGTGTGTGTGTGTGTGTGTGTGTGTGTGTGTATATAAGTATATACATATTACATACAATCAATCCGTAGGTCCTGAATCAGAATTACCACAATTATTATATTTATAATATAATAGAAATAAGAACTAGAATTTTATGAAGTAACACAACAATTTGTTTTATTAAGTAGGTATTTAAAGTAATATTTATTTTAATTATTACAAAATTAATATTGAGGATTGATTGTCTAAAATTACTCATGTATACAATGTACAACCATAATATATCTTAAGTCTAAAGTTGCTTAAGTTCCTAAGAATGACTGATTTGTGAGCATGAAAGTCACATGTGATTAGTAATACTTAATATATTGTTAAATCTACTAAAGTTTCTGTAATTGGATAAATAATGGCTACAAAGATAAAGAAGATAATTTTTAATGTTACATTGTTTATGTTAAGTTTGTTTCAAAAAATAGGTACTTAAAATTGTTTATCAACTCTCATCAGGGCCGTACACAGAGGGGTGTTTTGGGTGTTCAAACACCCCCCGAAATGTTTAGTTTTCTGAATGGTTATTTATTTATTTAATTTTAAAGTTAGATAATTGTCATATAATTATACTTTAATAGACAAGTGTATAGTATCACATTTTATTTGTGGAACACTGGCTAAAGCTAAATAAAAATGAAATACTAACAAATTGTATTTTAATTTAAAAATTAAATTAAATTAAAATACTTACTTAGGACTTATTATAAAATAAAATTATACCTATTATACTACGGGAAAAAAAGTATCTGTAGCTACAAGTGAACGCTCGTTTTCTTCCCTTCGTAGGTTGAAAACGTACTTACGAAACAGAACAGGTGAAGAGAGATTGAATGGATTGACTTTGTTAAATATACACAGAGATATAGAAGTTGATTGTAATGATATTCTCACCATAATAGCTAAAAATCCAAGAAAATTAGATTTAGTTCTGTATTTTGTTTTATTAAATCTATGTTTACATTACAAAAAAATTATTAAAAGTATAGCTGATTTTCATGTTTAAATTTCGTATGTTTTTAAAAAAAAAAAGGTCTGATTTCCAATAAATGATTTTCAAAAACACCCCCAAAACTTTTTTCTGCATACGGTCCTGACTCTCATCATTCAAGAGTTGATCAATTTAATAATATTTTTGATATCCAACTTTATTCATTTTGATAAAACATTTATACTGATGTGGTTTAAAGATGATTAACTGTTTTAATTTCATTTCTAAATAATTTCAAAATTCGGATTTTTGTAGGAGTATTATAACTCACTTTAAAATTATTTTAGAGTAAATAATACCGTACTTAAAATTATATCTTAGTGTGTTTTGTATAAGTGTGACAATGGATTATCTCGTTTGAGGCATTCACAGATAACTCAATCTTTGACAGTTGTGAAGTTGTATTATTTTATTATTGTCATATTCCTTTGATTTAAATTTCTTCTAATTAATTCCCATGGAAGATTCTTTTTTAAATTAATAATGAGTACCTACTCAATAATGCAGTCATAGGTGTGTTTAATAGTTATAATTGTAGATAAATATTAAAATTGATCCATTGATTATTTATTGATATGTGAATATATGCATACATTTCATTAATGTATCTGCCAATAACTATGGTATCATATTTTTTAATAGTAATTACATATTTTAAAGTATTTTTGACGTGAATCTAAAATAATTTACTTAAAACAAAGTATACATATAAAATCATTTATGTTGATTTGTAACTTTTTTTAATTGAATACGCTTTTAGTGCATTTAAAATTGATCATACCAAATTCAATATGTTTTGTCTTACTTTTTTATCAATAACTATTTTTATATAACACATATTATGTAGTATGTATATTTGGCAAGTTACAGAGTGATTACATGTGTATATTTACTCTTAAAGAAATACTACAATAATACAAGCTTCGTAAACTACAATCAACAATCGCATTATTTCTAAAATAATTATATAAATAAAGATACCAAGCTTTCACAATTTATTATTATTTCTGATTCTGATAAAATTTACTATTACTATGTTATTTACACACAATATTGAGTTCATCAACAATGGTCGCACCAAAAGAGTTACATTTTTCATAATAAATTAAAGTGAAAATTATTAAATACATTTTTACGAAATTTCAAAGTGCATAATCATAAATAAATAATTAAAAAATGATGTAAATATAAATATAAATGAACTTACGCCAAATTAAAACTTTAACCAAAAATTTATTCCACCAAAATGTTCTAAAACCATTCGTGAAGTGATTCGATAATAACATTCCAGAAAACTATTGCAATTAGTTATATGGATATCAGTGTGAATTCCTGTATACTTTTGTGTTTGACATTTTGATCCGAAGTTGAAACCCATGAGACCACATAAGTCTAAATTATGTTTTGTTTATGTAGATTAATGATTATTTTTTATTTTTTGAATAATTTTAAATTTTAAATCCTGAAATAAATATTCTTGACATCCATTATTTTAAATTTTAGTCAAATCGTTCGGATATTTTATAGTATAATATTATGATAATTTATCTTTACTTGTACTAAAATTGATAGACCTATTATAATAATACTTAACTGTGGCTATCTTCATTTGAAATTCAATACTCACGATAAATGTACCTAGGACTTAAGATACAGCAATGAGTTCAAAAACATTCCGATAACCTTCAAATAACTAACCTATCTATTTCAATCAAATAATACAAATTTACATCCTCAAAATTTAATGCAATTATTGATATTAACCCTGAAATAACTCATTAAAAATAATGCTAGTTTTTATTCTTACATAATCCTATATACTTTGACTTGCGTACATATTCCATATCAATTTATTTGATCAAAATACAAATTAACAATTATCGATACTAATCAAAAACTATTCCATAACGGATTATTATAATGATATTTATTATTAAAATAGGTACGACTAAATATTATTTTTAAAGAATTATGTCTCAGCAAAAACATTTAAATATTTAAGTTTAATTATACAACAATTATGTTTGAATACTTAAAAATAATCCGAAATAATAAAAAAAAAATATGACTGTTAGCTATATAAGGTTTCATATGTATAGATTTATGTATTCTTTAAACATATAAAATAGTGTAATTAGCTGGTATAATTTCCGAATAATAAATAATAAATTTAATTTTACTTTATAAATATTTTCTTGATGTGAATTCGTATTCTTTCTCTTCTGTTTTATTCTTCGATAATTATGTATCTTAATATTTCTTTTACATTGTTTAGAATAAAAAAATAATTGTATTTAAAAAGTATTTGAATCATATAGATAAATGATCCTCTAACTTATGGTTATTACGGTAATAATCTAACGTGTCTAAGTCTTTTTATTCAGAATAATAATATAGAGCCCAAACTTGAGTGTTGATTAAAGTCCTACTGATGAGCTAGTTATGTCAATGAATGGACTTTGATTAATAATATAGTCTTTGACATATGTTTAATAGCATATCATTGGTTTCATCGACAATATAATTCACTTCATAATATTTTACCAGCAGTTCGTTTGATTTTCGAAACTTGCTTAATTCCATTGCCTTTGATGGATATCATTAGTTAAAAAGTAACTAGAGATAAATTTCCATGATAAATATAACGTTAAGTATAGTCAATCAACTTACCCTTTGGAATTCTCTAACATTCTATAAACTTTTAAGAAAAACATTAATTATGTTATTTAAGGGTGATTTTTGTCGTATATTAATTAGCAAAATATATTTGAGCATTTCTAGAGTATTATGTTTAGTTCTTAGCAAACACTGAAACAAACATATATGTCACAATACGCATTTACTTAACGTAAAGGTTGTGGCGTTTTAAAAATAAGATATTTTCAGGATTTTTTTAAATTTTTATTATTCTGGAAATTATGGATATTTTTCGTAGCAGTCATCCAAGATATCTATGTAAAATTAAATGCAAGGTTTTTATTTTTTAATAAGGGACAGACTCAAAAATGTAAAGGTAAACTATTCATTATAATGTAGAATGATATAACATATTTATACTTTTAGTATAACATATATGAGTATTGAAATAGTGTATTGATAAAAATGCATTAATATCGTGTTTCTTTCATAAAATATTGGTATATTTTCAATTTTTTCTATTTTTAAGAATTAATACGAGAATATTATTTTTAAAATCCACTTTTATTGAAATACATGTATAGGTAAAACGAAACTAATTTAAAATAATAAATTCAAGATCGATTAAATTCATATTAATAAAAAACAATATTCATTTCAGTATGAAAAACAATATGAAAAACAAACCAATATTATAAAGAGTTATAACTATACATCCAAAGACATGTACTCAATATAATAATCTATTTTCAATTTATGCAAAACTTCTCCGTTGTTTGAATTCAATTTGCCTAATATAAACTTTCAAAATTGCATTGGAATTTGTTTTTTTTTTTTTTTATGAACATCTAAAAAATGAAATATGATCCCATAACATCAAATAAACTTTCTAGATTCCAATTTACTTTAAACACAATATGAACTTACGACACCTCTGTAATGTGCTCCAGGCCTCGAGATAGCGATGTGTTTTTAAAAAACTAAAAATTAATATTTTGTGATCGCTTTATATAAATATTGACAGATTATTTTGAAGAACTTTAAATAATAAATATAATATTTGCTGGTTTCACAATATTTATATTAGATTCAAAAATCACAGAAACAATCTATGCTGTATAATAATTTATTATGACGTATTAATTTACTCAAATTAAAAAAAAAATGAACAATAAATACATTCTAAGTAATAATATTATTTTTTCTTATATATTATACCTACTTAATTTTTAGAACGTGTTTTCTATCATTTTGTCAAAATAACACACCCTATACTCAGAAAAATAATCTTAACACATAATGTAATAAATTTAAATATTTTTTTAATTCTTCGATCACAATGATGATATTTATGTTTAAAACAACCAAATTGAGTAAAATACTAAAACATCAATTTCTTTTGAAATACTTCTGAAAATAAATGTATTAGAAATTAAGTATAGACAATCGTATCATGTCAATTATAGTTTAAAATGCAGTCATATTCGTAAAACGGCGTTTTGCCCGTTCAAGTTATACCGTATATAATCTAAAGTAAGTTATTGACATTGAAATAATTTAGCCTACCAATAGTCACGTTTGAATTTACTTGAAATTAAATAACTACCTATTTATAAAACATGTTGCAATAGAATTCACAACTAATATTAGTTTTATCATCAAGTGTAAAAATCAAACAAAGTTAATTCATTTTACACCGAAAACAGCCACGACGAACGGCAAAAATGTTAAACGCAATTTCAAATATATTCAAGCACCTATAAATTATAATAACCGTACGGCCAAAACATTGGTGATAACCAATAGCAAGAAGGCGTATGAAGCAAAACTTCGTTTTTATTTGAATAGCAAAAAGTCATGCACAAAAAAATGATATTCAAAATACGATACCTCTAACGTTGTTGTTAATACTTTTACAGGTCCCTAAGATGTGCACGTAACACTCTACACACGCACATGTTTACGTCGTTCGCCATAAATAATCTTCTGTGGCTGCTGTGGTACAGAATGGTCGTCGAGCATCCGTCAGTCATTTTTCACAACGGGGTATGTAAATTTCTGAGCCATTATGCATCAGTTTAACTAACGGTGTATGAGTCGTTCTAACTAATTCCCCAAGGTCTATCCGACCCGGTACAAAAAAGACGTTTTTTCATCTTTCGTTGTTTTGCATTGAAAATATATTCATTTAATTTATTTCCTAAAAAAAAATCACATTATTCTCATCGTTATAAGACGATAGTTTTTCACTTACTACCTTTGTTTTTTTTAAGAAACATTCTAAAAAAATTATCTACATATTTTATTTCTTTCACCTTGGTTTTCTAAGAAATTTCACATAGGTAATTTCAATAAACAAAATGAGAAAAAAAATATATTCGTGTAGTATATTTCTGCACGTCTAACGGTATCACGTACACTTTTCAAAATAGTGTTGTTTCATACTGGTTTTTTTCCGTGAAAGTAATTGCGCATCATCTAACCGTCTTCTAAGTTTTCGTTCTAACCTATGAAACGTGATGGTCTGGAAATGTATCTTGTACCTTTTTATTCCATTAGTTATTTACAAGATTCTGAAGATATTTAATAATTTAAAAAATATGTTACAAACGTTTTTTTTTTATCTATTCATATTCAATTTTAATCCACGAAGTACACAATCATGTTTACATATTATATTGATTTATTTGAAAAATCAAAATGAATAAATACCACTGCATACTTAAAAATGTATTTCTGATTAAAAAATAATATGTCCTATTGATCCATCAAATCTATTATTAAATTATATATAATATAAAACATGGAATATTTATAGTAATATAATTTGTTTTTAGTAACTTAAATGTTGGGTTTTCTACAAACTTTAAAACAATGATTTATTATTCAGAATTCATCATTTTTGTACTCATATAAAAAAAAAAATAAGTATTTACAATTGAAAAACTTGATAGAAATTGTTTTTTTGTTTATTTGCTTCCAATAAAATTGTATCAAAATTTTAGTACATGCCTTGTATTTACATTCACTTCACCTTTTAGGATTTACTTTAAATTCAACGGTGCTCAAGTGTAAATAATTTGACATTTTAATATTGAAAAAATAACTTTTGGTCTTAAATTATTTTTACTTTCATCATTGATTATTTATACTCATATAATATATATATTTCATATTTACTTACGATAAATTTAAATGATGATTCATTTTTATTTATCTAAATTCAAAACCTATCGCAAATACATTCAAACCAAACTTATAGTACTCTAGACTTAATATATTTTATTTTATTAATTATTGCTCTGTTTATTTATTTATTTATCTTACACAAATATATGTATTTGATAATTTTTAGTTAAATGATTTAATATATATTATGGCTAACATGAATAACTATAGTATTATCCACAACAAGTTATATTTTTATTGAACAAAATTCATTTTCAGAATAGATTTTTGTACCTTAGGTAGTAATAATTTATCTTTGATATTTATAGTAAAAACCCTTTTTAAAACTCAATATAAATATACACTACAAAATCGTTTAAGCATAGTGTTACATCATTATTCGAGTTTATAACAATATAGGTACTCATTTGCTTGAAGACTTCACGAAATTGTTTTCTTGGAAAATGTAACATTTGTCAAGTGTCAAAAGAAACAGTAGCGTATCTTAACAAATGAGGACACACCAATGTTTGTCGTCTATTTCCTTATCATTTTTCATCCACATCAGATACCATTAGTTGATTATAAGTCACACCCCGTTTAAAAGCTCTTGACAAGTGAATTCTTGTCAATAAATTTATTGGTCTATTGTTTAACTCGATTAGCGTCGAATCTCTCTCCAACTTAACACCTAGATAACTATAATAGTATAAATGATAGGACTATTTTTTTTAAATAACAAATAATAAATACCAATCAGCTATCACTATTTCATAGGTATACGTGGAATATTCTATCATTGCTTTTGGTGTTTTTATTTAGATAAGACGTAATAAAATAAACGTTTATTTTATATCGTTTACTTTTTCATTTTTCCACAATAACATAAAATAATTATTGGCCAAACGAAATGGTATCATACCGCATTTTATTTATCGAAAAATCATTAAAAATTAATGATATGTAGTTAACGATAACTTGACCATTATTAAAAAAGAAATCATTTGTTCATAATCATTTAAAACTATAGAGCAGTAGTAAATATCCACTATACGATCGTAATCAATGATAAAACAAATAGTTAACGATGTAAGAAAAATTACTAAATAAATTAAAAGTAATATCGAATCTAAATTTCTTCATACTAATGATTTCTAAGTCTAAGCTTAATGAAAACACTGAAAATTGAATTACTATTTTAACCATACATTATGCATATTGATAATTGAACATTTTTCTTATATATTATTATTCACTAAGGGATGAACGCTACAGTTTTACAGTTATATTATGTTACAATTGTTCATAAATCAATAATATTTTGCTATTCAAGAATAAAATAAAATTATTTTCATTTAAATTAAATATTATGACTACGATTGAAAAAAATCCATCTTGCATAAAATATATAACTGTATATTTTAGTTTGTATTTTAATTTCCTTGTAAATTCCTAATTAAATTTTAAACACTAGTTTCTAACTAAAGTTTATATCAAAAATTAAAATGATAAGAACTCTATATTATGCCTGTCCTGTGTATTCTCAAAGTCTTTAGATACAGTGTACACTATACAAATTGTTTACAAATAATATTAACCACATGCATTGCACCCATTCAACTATAATAATTATTATACTTCAAAATATATAATTTTAATTTTAGATATATCATATAGTTATCATGCTGGCTAAATCAAAAAATAGTCTAATGTTAAACTTAAAAGTTACTTGAAGAGCGTCAGTAAAAATTATTTCTATCATATGTTCAGAATAGAAATATTAAGTTCAACATTTAACTTAAAAATACTCACCGACCATGATGTGATGTAAGTCTTGATGAAAGTCTAATGAAAAACTCGGCTAACCATGGTACTATTAAAATATACCTACAGTAAATAATTAAAGTACTATTTATTGTAAATTAAAATCTATTATAAAATATTAATATAAATATGAAAAACATACAGGAATAATACACAACATTATATTTTTATTTTACAAGGAATTATGTCAAACAATTATTTTACATCATTTACCTGTATAAAAATGTGAAAGATAATGTAATAGTGGGTTAAAGAAATCTCACTGATTCGTGTGACGTGCTTAACACTGAACCTTTAAATTAATATTATTTTACTGTTATATAATAAAACCTATCAAATAAAAACTACAATTCGTTTTCTCGTGATTTAATAATGTCAGATATTTTTCAAACTTAAGAGTTGTTACTAATCTCAGTTATGTATACTTTTATTTCAAATATTTCAAATATTTATTTTATTCTTTAAGCGCAATGGAGTGTTTCAATGAAATAAAAAAATCTTAGACAGTGAAAAAATGAGAACTGAAATCAAAACAATCAATGAATACACAGAAGTAAAACAATACTTAATTTGATTGGTGTCTATTACTAAATTATATTAATTTTAGTAAATATACACCTCATTAAGTATGGATAGTTATGAAAATAAAAAAATTAAGAAGTTATGTAAATAAAAAATGCATACACCATTAAATTCTTAAAATAAAATAATTGATACAAAATATTATTATAAGGCATTTCTCCGGGACATGATATTTTTCAGGCAAAAAATAACATTTCAATTCAAAATAAAATTACTCGAATTTTTATTCAGAGTTATTAAAACGATGTTAAAGCCATAAACAATAAATAATATTCCCTAATATGACAGATATTCAATTAATATAGCCGAACTTCGTTTTGCCACTGCATGACTGGTATCTATGATCCTTCGGGAATCTATGACATGGGGTATGAAATTACCAATTATGTAGCTCACAAATAATGCTCAATTATTTTGAATATTTTATTTTCACTCATATCATTGAAATCGCGGGGACCAAAGAAAGGTGTAAAAATAAGTTACTTAATCTATAGACTACTTAAAGCCGACAGAAGAGATTTATTCGGATTTTGACTGATAATTTTTTAATTGTGAAACTGTATGTATACCGTTTTTATTAAATACAATGTAATGAATATGGCTGCATTAAAAGTCCCACAACGAAAACTGAGTGCAAGTTTTAGTATACTTACATCTATTTTTGTAAACGTCTTTTACTAACAACATCAAATTTTTTATTATTCTACGAGCCGAAATAATTGGTAAATCAGACGTTTATTTTTAAATGTTCAATGAATAAAAGAATAATGCACATATGCGTGCTTCTATCATTGAGGTGACTCATTTTAACATGTACCCACATATTGTACCTAAAGTTGCTGTTGTTTTCAATCACCTGAAATTATACATCACTAAATTATAATTTTACATCATTTTTACAGTGGTGGTGTCAAATACTACATGTTGTTTTACACTATTTTTTACTGACCAACTACGCTTGGATGTTAGCCGAAGGTTTTTACTTGCACACGCTTCTTGTGTTCGCCTTCACATCCGAAGACACACTAGTTCGATGGTCGTGGACATTGGCCTGGTCGACGCCGTTAGTGGTCATTTCCTTGTATTCCATACTCCGTATGGCCAACGAACATACGTCCGAGTGAGTGATATTATGATTCATAGTATATTTATTGATTTTTCAAATAAAATTATATTCTACATTTAGCCCAAAAAAGGTAAACTTTTTTTGGAACTTTCGTCAAGTCTATATAAGGATATGGTTTATATGTGATACAAGTTTAGAGTTTTTAGCAACATTATTTTTAGATTTATGACTAGTTTAAATCGAAAATGGGTTATTTGATGGCTCACTTTCATTAAGTTTCATCGGTTTTTATTCACTTTTTTAGTAGTTTTTCCATGCGTTTCGAAAAACTACTGAAGGTAGAAAAAAATCTATAGATCAAAATTTTACGGTTTTTTCTAATAGTTTTTCTTGAGTTTAAGAAAATATTTTAAAAATTACGTTTTCAAAGTGCTAACTAGATCAAATTTCTGATCTATAAATATGGTAAACATAACTGTTTGTCTAATATTACTACTATCCAAAAACGTTATAAGTGATAATGATATCGTTAATATAATATTTTAACATATTGTATAATATATGTATACGAGTACATAGAAAAAACGATAAAATACAAATCATATCATTGTAAAACCAATAAATTCATAATTTCTTACAGAACCTAAAAAGTACACATTATTCCATGTGAATTTAAATTTCGAAAATTATAATCACAAAAATGAACCGTATTCATTGTAGTTATATACAAACAAACCAATCCATTTTTTTTTTTTATGAGTTATCACTCATTAGTGTTTTTATGCTTTCAAATTTAAGATAATTTTATTACAAAGATGATAATTATTTTTTTAAATCTCTTCGCCTCAATAATAAACTCGTTAACTAATTTTATATAATAATCATATTTATTATAATTGTGATGCATTTTTAATATAGTAAATACACAATTATTACTGTATTTCATTCGTTTTGAATGAAACACTCTCAAAGAAGAAATTTAATTTCGTTAAAAATTATTTGGATTTTGTGCATTATTATAACGAAAAACTGTACTGAGAAAAATAAACTAGCCATGGAATGTACATCTAATTTATTTTGAAACTCATAAAGGCAATAAGTATATTATAATACAAACATTGTTGAACTTTAAATTAAATCAAAATGTTCCACTTTTCATGATAAATTCAAATATATATAGAGTGCTATTTTTAGTAAATCTCGCAATCAAAAGTATAAAAATTATATGTAATCAAATAAATATTATTTTTTCAGGTATAGTTTCAAACATTTTAAAAACAATTATAAAATTGTATTCGAAAGTGTATTTATAGTCTTCATTGATAAAATGAATGAGCAATAATACATTTGCAACGATATGAATACAGATAATTAAATTTACTACCTACGTATGCCACATTATAATAAATATACCAATGTATCCAGGTCAAAATATGATTAATGTGGTTAATTTTTTTGATACATTTTAAGTAAAAACATATTATTTTGGAAATCTATACGATTAAAGTTCATTATTCACACAGTATTTTTCGTATTAACACGTTTAATATAATAAAACATTTATCAAAATGCTAAATTTTATCTTCATCCGAAACTTCAACTTTGGACATTTGTTTATGTCTATGGAAAATATAATTTATTTCACGCGCATATCTCAAAATTGTATCTCTGTAAGTATGTTAATTAATCAATTTTCATTTCAACAGAATTTCTAGCTATAAATCTATGTTAGATTTATAGCTCTATTTTAATCTAAAAATTTAACTAACGATATTTTTTCTTCTTACTTATCAGTTATCACTATTAAGTAACTTTAAAATTTTAAGTAATAACTTTAAAAAATTACAACATATTCCATACGTATATTAATTTTATTTTGTTATTCATTACAATGTCTAATTTAGTTCATTTTCACAGTATTTTAATTATTGAATGTACATTATATATATAGTATTTAAACTGCAAGATTTAATTTTTTTGTAAACCAGACAGTATTTGAATTCAACAATGGAAAACTTATAAGATTTAAATACTGTAACTGAGGATTTTTATGTGCTCTCTCATTTATCAATTAAAATAAAAAGTTTAAAAAATATGTTATTCTCACACTACTCATATTTTGAAAAAGCGTTTAGTTTTTGAATAATTTATGTCATAACTTCTAATGAAAATGTGTTCCATACAATTCCTAAAATGAAAAATTAAGTAATTGTAAGTAATCAAAATTACAGTACATTAAATAGTTTAACTTGTTGAACGGGACATATTTACCTTTTAATTTATTTACAGTCTGCTGAAAATATTTCCAACTTAAAGCATACCTCTCTCTCTCTCTCTCTCTCTCTCTCTCTCTCTCTCTCTCTCTCTCTCTCTCTCTCTCTATCTACCTATTTATCTCATATATATATATATATATATATATATATATATATATAACTTAAGTGTAATTAACGTTAAGACAAGAGTTAATCTAAAATCTCTGCAATATGCTCATCGAATGCCCATCTTTCAGAAATCTTTTTTCTACTTTTCTTCCATAGACCCCTTTTCTCGTGATATAAATTTACTTCTCAACTTCCGTTGCCCAGCTATTATCCGTATAATACTATAACGCAAAGCACTATCTTTTTCATTTCAATTATATATAAACTCATGTACATCCCGATTTTTCCATCTACATTTTTAATTCAAACCTAATCACTTCTCTACAAATCTTTGAATATGAATAAATGTTAATACTCGTAGTAATTTATTTTCAATTCTAAGTTGTCATACGATGACATTTATTTATTCAAATATGACTGTCAACCATGGGCGCCGACTATTGGGGTGCTGCGGTGCTCAAGCACCCCATGAATCATTCTATGGGGTGCTCTGCACCCCGTGAAATAAAAAGATTGAGCCATATGTAATTTAATACGTTTATAATTTTTTCGTTGTATAATATTTATGACAACAATATATTTTGGATGTTTTGATAACTCGTTCCTAACATACGTATATGAAATGAAAATAATTTTACGTATAATAATTAATATGTACTTAAAAGTTTTAAATGTTTTAATATATGAAAAAGGTCGTATTAAATAAGATAATAATTTATGTTGAAGAACAATTATTATTTATTTAAATTGGCATTTATTAATGTCTAAGGATTTTAGGCACCCCATGAAATTTGGGAAACCCGGCGCCCATGCTGTCAACAACTTTCAGATTAAATTCTTAACAGTCTTAGCAGTTATAATATAATTACAATTGAAACAATACATTTCATTTATTTAGGGTGTATACGTATTGTAATAAAATTTAAACATTTAATGAAAATTGAATTCAAATGTAGTCAAATGGAAAATACTTATCACTGATCGAAGTTACGTTTTAATCACTTTTTCCTGGCTTATTCGATTTGAAAACGAAACAAATGCAATAGCAATGAATGCCTTAATACCCAAACAACTATCAATGTTAAATGCGCACTTAAGCTTAGTAAAAAAAATTTATAAATAGGTATTTTTCAATGAATTATTTATTATTTTCTATCTACTTTAATTTTGTCTTTGTATCGTCATGATATCAAGACTCAATACATAACAATCACTTGACATAAATTAAAAAATGTATTACATTTTCAAACATTCAGAACATAGTAACTTATATAGTTTGAGGTAATTAGTGGTATTATTGCAAATGGCATGGCACCATTTCTTTGATTTTCTAAAATTGAAATAAATTATTAGTTGCATTATTATTAATTTTTATCGATCGTAATTTTTCACTAATATCATTTATTACACACTTCGTCACCATGTAATACATAAATAACGCCATAGGTTGATTCCTCAAAATATTTTATATAACGTTTAGCATATATTGTAAATTATCAATTTTATCATAATCACTTAATATTCTATCAGTGTGCAAATTGTTTTATAGTTTTAATGAAAAAAAATGTTTAAATATTTAGAACAATATGTCATTATACTTTACAACGTTACTAATAAATATAATTGATATTTTAAGTGTGATGACGATTAAAATCTAAAGCGAAATTTTTTACTGTTTTTCCAGTAAAATTTCTCTATTCAAAACCTAATTTCTTAAATTTTTAAGCTCCAATAAAATGACGTTGTAGTAAATATTCTCGGAGATATACTCGAGATTTTTAACCCCTAACCAGCCGTAAATGCCATGGAATAAATGATGTCGGCCGTTCTGGGTTGACATATAAAGTATATCATGGTCCGTGATGTAAATTTTACGGTTAGTATTTTTTTTCTTTTTTTTTCATAAACTTACTGGTTAAGTGTACGTTCAAATTACCCTATCCTATTTCTAATAAACTATTCAAAAATATCTCTCTGACCGTAAACTTCAGTAAATCTATTCAATTCTGGTATAGACGCAAATCTTTCCAACCCAGTTCAAATATTATTATTGTTAGATACCCGAATCGTGTGTCAACTAAATAAGAACTGTCAAATTCTAGAATCAATATTAAAGGAATAAGAAAATGAATGAAACCCAAATTTGTTAAACCTTCCTCGAAAAAATGTTTAAACACGCTCTTTTTTATGATGTATCCAACAAAAACGTTTATGAAAACGATTGCTTTTTCACAAAACACATACCAATGCGATGTATTTTAAGTACTCGGATCAATACCTTGTCCTAAGTGCTGAAGAAATAGTGAAAAGAAATATTTGGTTCACAATTCATATGTCACCTTGAATAACGTGTCACTCACATATGAATTTCATAAAACTTACGCCCACAACTAGTATGCAGCCGAATATGTGTGTGTGTGTGTGTGTGTGTGTGTGTGTGTGTGTGTGTGTGTGTGTGTGTGTGTGTGTGTGTGTGTTTGTGTGTATGTGTGTGTGTGTGTGTGTAGGGTGGGGGGTGTCTGTTGAGTAAAAAGGGCAGGATCGGTCCGACGAACAACGCGTCTAATCATGTGCTGACCCTGCGCGTCCGTTCCAGATGTTGGATCAACGAGTCTCCGTTCACGGAGCTGCTCGCCGTGCCCGTGTGCTTGTCAATGGCGCTCAACCTGGTGTTCCTGTGCAACATTGTGCGTGTGCTGTGGGTCAAGCTGCAGGCGGGCCCGTCGCACCTGTCCAACAGCACGCCGTCCCGGACCCTGTTGCAGGCGTTCCGCGCTACGCTGTTGCTTCTGCCGCTGCTCGGGCTCCACTACCTGCTCACACCGTTCCGGCCACCCAAACAGCACCCGTGGGAGCCGTTTTACGAGGTCGTGTCAGCCACCACGTCGTCGTTTCAAGTAAGTGCTGCCGCCAACGCGCGTTAATAGACGCTTTTACACGGCGACGTGTCCGAAAACCGCACGCTTTTCATTTCGACCCCAAAAAGGTCGACAGGCCAATCCCGATCAGTATATCACTTTATCGCACACAAATCATACCGGTTTTTTTCCATCGTAAATTATAAAATAGTATATTTATTTTGACTTAAAATTTAATACATCAGAGAATCACCCCGGACAAAAAAAAAAGCTATAAAAAATAAAATAAATGATTTTTCTATTTTTTTTAATTATTTGGTATCTAATAATAATAATATATTTTTGCATAAATTTAAATAAATGTATTTTTATCAATACAAAAAGTGTGGAATTTCTCTTTAATTTTTCGAGTGTTAATCAATAAAATACATTGTTTTTGAGTACAACAATCTTAAAAAAAAAAAAGGTGCCAATTTTGTATACAACCACTTATTGGCCCATGCCATTTGATTGGTCGACCACCGTGACCCCAACAAAATAATATTATGGCTTTTTGGATTTCGAAGCGCATTCTAATGTTCTCTATCGATTCATGCTGATGTCTCAACGTTACGAGAGAAAAATCTTATCGTTCAGTAATTATCGCCAGCGTATATTTTAAATGTGTACGCTAACAGTTTAAATGTATAATATTTTCTTTTGTTTAGTACTTGACCGTCGAATTCCAAGTCTAACATTACAGCGCGTCAACCATAGTCAACATAATCGGTTGAGATTTCAAATTACTTAGATTATTTTTTTCTCGTGAAAACTACGACTGAAAACAATTTCTGGAAAAACGTGTTTTTAACCCTCTGCGTTATTATAGCAATCGTCACTATTGCACTTCCGTTTTCGCCGTCACCATCACAATCGTCCTACTCTCGGTTATGATTCTCATACGTCATCCGTGCAGACATAACAGCAGACCGTACAAACCCCACAGTACCCGTACAACGTCCTCGTGACACCGACGTTGACCCGTATTGGGCCACACTTCTCGATTAGATCTTGTGACGTAAACCGTCGAGCTGAGCCAATAATATCGTTACCTCATAACAGTATCAATCACGGTCATCGCTACCGATTTTCCTCTCCACTGTGAATTCTCTCCGTTTTTTTCAATTTGCCCCTGATGATCGTATTACCCCGCAATACGAGGTTCGTGACTATAGCCAATTTTACAACACGACGCTACGCCTATACACACTCGCACACAAAAATATAATACATATATATGTTATATACATTACAACGTGTTCGTATTTGTACCAAATGACACTAAACTGAAAAACTCCAAACGAATGTATTTTGATCAGTTACACTACGATAACCCATTTTAAGCATTTTTATTTTTTATTCCGTCATCAAAGCGTAAATATTTCCTGAAATGATATAACGCTATATTTCACATTATTCAAATTATTCTGAATTACACGGACGCTGATAATATTCCACTAAAGTAATCGCAAACACTGATATCCAGAAACTGGCCACAGAAATACACCAAAATCAACTTGACAATTTTACACTGTATCACTGTATAATCTACAGGGCGTTTCAGATCTATTTAATTAATGCATGCCATTTAATGATTTTACTATAAATGCAATGACTTGTATGTATTTATTACTTTTATCGTTAAAAAAAAAACTGTATGTAATACTCCGACACAATGTTAAGGAAAATAATATTTCAACTATTTTTATCAACGTAGTTTTTATTTTTTTTAATAAATATTAATTTATTTCTTCTTAAACTTTAACCATTATTTCTAACATAATATTCCGAGTGAAAGATTTTTTTTTAAATTTTTATTATTGAACCAATATTTTAAAAGATATGAGCAAAGTAGTACAATAAAGAAACTTTGGACACGTCACAAAAATATTATACAGTTTTTAAGTATAAAATTATATCACCTATCCCAAATTTTTTTCAATGTTTGAATAACACCAAATTGGAAAAAAAATACTTCAACTTACATTTTGATGATGACCTTATTGCAAAAAAGTCCAATAGGTTCTTTTATGTAACCACATATCGCTGTATAAACTTAAAACTTTCAATTTTCGATCACCCTGTAAAAGGTATATAATTTTGAATAGAATATCAAAAAAGGAAAATAATTTTTAGATAATCGACTTCCTATTATTACATGGTAGAATCCAACAAGTAACTACAAAAACAATATAAATATTTGTTTACGTAAACAAGAAGTAGACGAAAAAAGATATTTAAATATTCTCTTAGGAAAAACAATTAATTTGAATGAAAAAAAAGCGTCATAAACTTTTAGAAATGAAAATTCAAAGTAAAAACACCGAAACGAAGCAGAAAAGTTTTATCACGTTGCTCCCGTTGGCGTCATGCAATAATTTAAAATCTCTCCAAAGACCTATTAGTGGCCATTAAAAATATTAAAGGCAAAAAGATGTTATAAGGTACAAGTATATTATTCACGGTAAAGGTTTTATGAAACAATATGCATTTGTATCGTGTTTTAAATCTACTTAAACATTAATTAAAGTAAGTTTATCCCCGCGTTTATTATTGTTTGTGATAACATATCTGTCTACGACGAACACTATTTATATTTATTGAATTATTTACTTTTTTTATCGTTACATTTTATTAGATTAACATTTTTATTTTGTACCCAAATGAATAATAAAGGATTCCATTAAATTAAAAATTTAACTGCATATTGTGTCGGACATTTTTTTAAATGAAAATTCGCGAACAAAACGTTTCTATGTTTTTACATTGTCTGTTTCAAACTTGTAAAACCATATTATTATAAACTTTTCTCGTTCAAAATTAATTTAACGATATCCCAATATCGTCAACAGAGAACGATTTTCAATTTTTTTATTAAATTTTTTCTTTTCAATTATATTTTCTAAGTACTTAGGTACTGTATACAATCTGCAACAATTTATAGTTTATCATGATTATACTTCACTGTTATAATTAAACAGTATGTTCTTTAAACTTAAAACAATCTATTTAAACCATAAATGACTAAACAAACACGTATTTAAAATACAATTAAAACTGACTGTTTTTAAGAAAAACTTTTTTTGTATCCTTTTTGAGAATATTTTTTCTTGTAATCATCAATGTTTAAGACGCCTAACGTCTAAAAATACTTAACTAGAACCTTTTTTTCGCTATTTTCATCTCACTATTTACTAGTAAAATCCATTACGGGCAAATGTATGGTCTAAAATGTAAAATGTATTTCGGGAACTTTTTTTATATGTGTACAGCTATGAAAAAGTATGACACATCTAAGTATAACTTATGTTTACAACGCCTAATGATTTCAATTTTACTATAACTTGATAATATAATATACTCGTTGAGTCTTAAATTCAATTTAATATACTTTAAATATACATATAAAGTCTCTCATTCGTGATCGGTTGTATTTATTTGTTTTTCTTAGTGAAATATTTTTAAATATATTTAAATTATTTAAATCAAATACGCTATTAATAGCAAAAAATATTGTGTTGTTCAAATAACACAGAAAAATTTTTCGCTGAATTAATTAAACTCACCTGGGCTATAAAAACGTTTTAGAGTTAGGTTTTTATGCAGCTAAATGTAAAACTAAAAAAAATATACCAATATCACCTGACCTAACCGTTTTATTGGTGCTTTTAGATTTACTAAACTCGTCGTAAACTTACAGTTAATACCCTCACACTAAACTGACCGCTGTCGAAAGAAAGCAAAAGAAGATTAATCACTCAATACTTTAGAGTACCTCTAAGAAAATTTAAAACAGTAGTATTGATCGGAGTTATAACCATAATAGTTGTTCTTTTGTTACAACAATAATTATTTATCCTTGTCTTTTTAAAATTAAATTATTAATACGTAGATTTATGGATCACTAAAATATATTTTTAAAGTTATTTAAAAGTTTTTTTTTCATTTTCATATATCTAAATGTATGAAAAAATACTTGTAAAATTTTATATTATAAAAAAAATTATTAATATGTCTGTAAATCTGAATATTTTTAGAATTGAGGAAATTTTTAGTTTTATCAAAACTTAAATTTATTGTTAAATTTTCCTTAGTAAATATTAAATATTTAAAATGTATTTATTGAATGTAAACGCCCTTGAAGGGCTCAGTACAGAAAAAGAAACAATACTTAATACTAAGGATGACATAAAAGCAATTAAACAATAAATGTCATTATAAACAAATTTTCACAATAATGTATGTTATAAGTAGAAATTTTAAACTAAAAACTTTAACTTGATTGAAATATCATAGAAGAAATCAAACTGTTTTAATTTATTACCCGATAAAAGGAGCAAAATGATAGTATTTTTGTCGGAAAGTGTCGGTGTAAAAAGTATATAATAAACGAGTATTAACATGAGAAAAATTTAGGGGTATTCGACATAATAATTAACAGAGCAGTCAATTTGTGAATTAAGGAGTTTTTTATAACCAAAGTAGATCTCTATATTTTCTTCTCTTTTCAAGTTACTTGACATTAAAATCAGTTGCTAACTGTTCGATAGAAGTACCTATTTTGTTGGTTTTATATGCTAAAACTCGTAGTAGCCTGTTTTGAATACGTTCTATTTTAACAATTGAGGTAGATTGATACGGGTTCCAAATTATTGACCCATATTCTAATGTGGAACGAACCAAAAAAAAATAAAGTGTTTTTAAGCAATTCGGAATTTCTAAATTCCAAACAATTTCGACGTATGAGACCAATTGAGAGCTTTATTACACATTGCGTATGTATGATTATTAAAAGATAATTCACTTGATAAAATCTAAAAAAAATCTAAAAAAAAGTCTTTAATTTGAGTTACTACAGGAAAATTTGATCCATTTAAACTATATTGATATTTTATATTTGATTTCCGATGGGAAAAAGTTATTTTTGCACATTTATTTACGTTGATACTTATGCCATTAATTGAACACCATTCACAAAATCAATTTAGATTGGATTGCAGATTATTACAATTAGTCGATGAAATCTGCATATATAGTTTTAGATCATCGGCAAACATTAACAATTTACATTACTTGAAGATTTAATTAACATCGTTCATAAATAATAATAAAAGTAACGGGGATAAATTTCACCTTTGAGGGACACCAGAAGTGAAAATGAAAACGAAGTAGAACTATCGTATACAAAACATATAAACATGTATGTCTTGAACATTGCATGTAATTTGATTGTTCGACATTCAATACATAAAAATCTAATATAATTCTAATATTATTCTAAATGTCTATTTTCAAACATAAAATATAATTTCAGGACTTTTTGATTGTAAAAACTATTTAAGAACTTACGTTTACTATTGTGTTTTTCAACTTAGTGTGGCTATATCGAAAATAAAATTCCAAGATATTCATGATACATCATATATTGTATAGTTTTAAAATCAGGCCCGAAGTTAAGAGAAACTAAACAAGGAGAGGTGTCCATAAGGTTCAAGTAGTTCTAGGGTCCACTGACATACAATAATATACTTCAATACTTCAAATATCATCCCCATGGTTACGTTTTTTTTTTACGACGAAAATTTCAATACCAAATATTTTTATTTACTGATTTACAATTTCTTATTGGTATGATATAATACCGACTATGTATGAACTTTTTTTTTTTTTTACAAATCAGTAAACATATTTCAACTAAAAATGAAATGAATTTTCACTGTATAATATTTATGATTATTTATGATTTGTTTTTTTTTTTTTGAACTACTTCAAAAATAGAAACTAAATTTTAATATTTAATGAACAAATATTTGTTAGTTAAAACGTATTCCTAATTTTGGTTTCTTATTGACGTGATTTAATTGATTTAAAATTATAATTTATATATAGCATTATTATTTATCAAGTTATTATTGTCAATAAAAAATTATTAAGTACATTTAAAAAAAAATACAATTAAAAACCAATATTATGTACCCATATTATAAATAATATTACTCGTATAGTTTAAATGAAAGTAATAAAATGTAGTTAATGAAGAAAAATAATTTTTAATAATTTTAAAGGTACAAGTTTATGATTAATTATACATCAAGTACATAACTCTTTTATTTCTATGCCCACCACTTGACCATTAGATTTCAGTTAAAATATTATTTTTTAAATGTGTAACTGTTTAATTTAAATTCAATGGCTTTTATGTCTTTCCATATGTATTGCATGATAAATAAATATAATTTGAGTATTAAGTTAATTCATCGTAAAAAATGGTTAACTACTTAAAATAGGATATGAATAAAATAATATTATTTAAAATTTTTAAAGTTCTTATTATGATACATTATATTTTTAGAGGCACTAATTTTCTAAGACTTGTACCGCGACACAGTACTCTTTAAATAAAATCCCAATAAAGTGGAATGTTAATTAAATAATAATTCATGAGTAATTTAAAATGTAAAATAATGTTATATAACACTATAACACACCAGACGAGCTAATCGTAAAAATAATCTATCCAAAGTGACATTCACCCACCATCAATTTCGTTTCTGAGGAGTGAAGCGATGACAGACACACTTCCACCATCGTACCATAAGGCTTTTTTTCATAATAATTGTTTAGTTTTTCACAACTTTCAAGAAACCAATTAAAAACTTTAAAAACGACCTCTTAAAGTATAACCTCAACCTGCGATAAGTTCCAAATATAATATTCAGCGTTCGTGTAACTTTCAAAGAATTTTTTACACCCTAAAAACGTATAAAAACACATATGTATGACGTGAGACATACAATACGTTTAATTATTAAATATAATATAAATGGACTATTCTATAGTGTACTGAATCAGTCATATATTAATGGAATTGGAAACTATGAACTATTTGAACTATTTAGTCAATATCATTTTTATGTTGATAGGTTTGAATTTTTATACCACGTAATTCTAAAAATGCTGGAAAAAATTAAAAAATATTATATATTTTTTATAATATTTCACATTGTAATTTCACGTTCCTAATATTTTTCGTAAAAACATAAGATTTAAATGGTTCACCTTAATTTTTATTTATAGCAAATAAGGGGTGTAGATTTTTTATACGCGCGCACATGTATATAACTGTGTGTATGATTAACTTCAGTTAAGCCAGTTAAGGATTTTAGTCACGACACTCGCATTAAAAAATAATGATTGAATTCTTTATGAAAATGCGTCCGAATCTTTATCGTATAAAACTGTACACAACATCATTCATGAGAATATTCTACACAAATTATTTTTATCTTCTAAATTTATTTCAATATTTAGTTTAAATTATAGTAATTTGTTTGCTTACTTTTATAGTAACAATGATTCTGTTCAATAATATTATACTTTTATTGAACATAGAGTAAACTTAGTTTGATATGATATAATATGGATGTTATTCATTTTTTTTTTCAGGGACTTTGTGTGGCAACACTATTTTGCTTTCTAAATGGAGAGGTACGTATGTGCATTTTATACTAAACAGTATTTTTGATGAGTACAAAATTTTTTTTAAATATATTGATTTTAAGTATATTTTAGATTTAAATAAGTACCTAACAATAAGCATAAGTAGCATTAATATGTTTCAAACAACATTGTTGTAAAATAAACGTATATTATTATACCGAATTTTATACGAATAAATTATATATTCAATAAAGATAGACGTGTCATATTTCTGAGACATATATATTTTTTTTATTAAAGCAAATCATTTTGAAAATATTTTCAAATATTCTCGTCAGAAAATACTCATTTGTTTCAAAAACCTTGGCACGCTTCAAATTGAGTGGAGATCTAATAAAAATGTACTCATACATTAATTCAAGTGACTTGTCCAGAGTACTCACTCATAGTAATGAGTTTTTATTACACGAATGTTGTTGTAATGTCTTGATATAGTAAATATAGTATATACAGCCTATAGTACTATACTGAATGGCTTGATTAATACGCTAATCTGTATTTTGGAAAATAAGGTAATCTAGTTTTAATTTAATCGCGTTTAAGATTGCGATTAACTTAATTTTAACAACTGTGTGTAAGTGTCTACTTTTTCTTAAAAAGACCGTAATATTAGTTACTAGCAATTGTAAAATGGTGACTAAAATAATAATTTAAAACCCAATCTTTTTTCATGAATATTGGTATATAATATCAGTATCTATATCTAGCTATCGGTTTGGTAAATTTAAAATAACTGAAATTAGAAATTGAAACATTCCGCTTATTTTTTATATCTATTCCCAAAGTGATCTTTTCTTCTTGACATGTTATCTACACTTAAAACGGCCACAATAAATAGCCATTTATCTGATATTATTGATGACGTTGTAAAGTAGTAAAGCACGTAAGTGTTTTCAGAAAGTGTTTTATTTTACGGGTTTTAATCGAAAAGCTATGAATAGCTCTTTTAAAATGAGAATCGTGACAAAGAAAATAGAAAAAGGTAATGAAATAATTATTATGACAATGGAAAAATGTATTCTGCCAGTAAAATTAATATTAAAAAAAAAAAAAAAAAAAACAAAAAAAAAACGAACATTTCCCAACGTATAGTATATTATATTATTATAGCCTAGAATTGTATGTGTATGTATGTATATTACGTAAAAAAAAAAAAAAAATACTAACTTTCCTGTATTATATTTTGATCACAGGTGGTAGCACAGATTAAGAGAAGATGGCAATTCATGTTTTTCCGGACACGCGCCAACTCATACACAGCTACAACGGTCTCGGTACGTCAGGTCAGCCACTGTTCACTTATGCACGTTGCACGTCACTTACACATTTACACGTTTTCTCATATAAACACACACGCGCACACACACACACACACACACACACACACACACACACACACACACACACACACACACACACACACTAACGGCCGATTGGTTTGAAATATTTTCGTGGTGTGTATATTGTACATTTGTATTGTCGCCGAACGTTTTTGACGAAAAAGGGGCCGAAGGACGACGTCAGATTTCAGCTTCGACATAAAGCGTTAAGCCGGTCTCGGGAGGCCGAAAACCCATGTCCCCGTCCAACTTTCGACGAGTCCTCGGGTCCAGCCCCTGAACGGACGGCAATCACTTCCGGCCTCACGTGTATACGTCCGGCCGCGCGTTCCACGACCGTTTTACACGGGATATCCTCACACATGCTTGCGTGATTTGGCTTTATTCCCGATTCATCTCCGGCGTCCGTTCTTTCATCGGACAACGGAAGCCGGTAACGTTTCTAAAGCGCTTACGGTTAGACATACGACTTCGCAGACCGGTGTTTTTAATTTTTTTTTTACTTCGTTGACCTATTTTTTTCTTTCCGTGACCGTTACCATTACGGTTCACAAAGTATCAAACGTTTGTTTTTACCTAACAACGGTCCTAGTAAATCGTCTGCGACACGTTTTAGTGACATATTACTACCGGGTAATACTCGTGTACAGCTAATAATATTGATATCACCGGTTTAAATTTTATATACATCTCCGATATACATGATTTTTTTTATATTTGATACGTATAATAGCGTTGACTCGTATGGTTTGGTTAATGCTATTACTATTACGTATAGTATATTCACTAATTTTATTTTCGGAAGAAGAATTCCGTTAGGCAATGTCTTCGATGGAATTCAATTCAAGGTGGATTTATAGGGCATTTTTGTGCATTTCAAACAATCTAAAAATAAAACTTCCGCATGGGTAAACGTTATAATAAACTGAGATATACATTCACAATTGTTTTGATGAATGCTTCAATTTTTCATTGTTTTAAAAGGTGATGTGATAATACACTGTTTTAGATTCAAACATAAATGAGATAAACCCTACTTCTGGATCATCTCTACAATTTTTTTAGCTTAACGTAGCTTTTTATTTAAAATTAAATATAATTTCATAAGAATAATTTTTAATATATTTCTAATATATATCTGATTCGTCAGTTCACGATTTCAATAAGTATGTGCCTACAATAATTTTAACAGTTTTATTAAATTGTTTCTTTTAATGTCATTTATTATTAATCGCATAAAAATTAATAAAAACATTTTTTTTGTCTAGTTCTAAACTTTTTTTGCGTTGTTATGAAATTTTTGATCGATTGTCTACTTACATTGTGTATTAATTTTCAATTAGTTCCGTGGCTTTTTAAACGTACGAATTGAAAGATTGTAATATGGTTAATCGGAATATCTTTTTCACTTAAATAATACCATGTTATAACCCATCTGTATATACTATGTAGTTATTATTATTTCGTTGAGTATCGTTATTTTTTTCAGTTTGCCATGAAGTTTTTTTAATTTAATATTTGCCTTTTGTTTTCTATTTTTTCAATTCCGTAGAGTTACTTGATGTTTTAAATATAATATTATCTCTTTTAATGTCTTAGTATTTTGCATTTATGATTGCATTTTTCTGCCACTCAAGAAGTATGTGAAATCATGCAGAGATTAATTTATCTAATAATTATTTTTTCTATAATCATAATAATTAGTTTTGTTTTACAATAGTTCCAAAATGTTTACAATATCGTTATCTGGTGGGTCTACAAAAAATGTCTTTTTTTTACATCCGTAATATTATATTAATTTATACAATAATAATACAATTAAGTTTTTACATGTACAATAGAAAGTTGCTATCAGAAGGTATATTTTGAATAGCATTAAACGTGATTCGTATTGAATTCTAATAAATACTGTATCAAAAACTTATTTTTTAATTTTAATTAAAAATAAATTGAAAATATTTTATAAAATCAATCAAATAAAAATGTGTTTTTAAAGTAAAAAAAATAATGGGGGATATTCACTTCGAAGCGTTTAATACAGAAATATTGACTGAAAAAAAGTATTATTATTTTCAGTACTATACATAAATATGGCATCGATAATGTAAAAGCTGAAATCTTTTATTTTTATTTTTTTTATTACAATGAAATAAAATGATAAATATTCCCTGCCTCTGAGTTTTTTTTCCAACGATAAATACAATACTTAAATAAATGTCAGTGTATGAGGTTAATAGTTTATATCATAAAATTGACGAAAACACTTCGTCAATAACAAAACTTTACCAAAACGATCACTCTATTCCGGTTTCATTAGTAATTACATTTTCTAAATAAAATTCAGTGAAGAAAAAGAAATAGTTGTTTGGAAAAATTGATCAAAATATATTTTTATATTCCTCTGGCGTCATCTTTCATTTGATTGTGATTTTTGTGTAAAAGTTACATGACAACAAATATTGTCGGATTTGACATTGAAAATATTGGCAACGTTTTCTAAATTAAAGACTTACAGTTTTTACACGTTTTTATTAATTAAAAAAAAAATCAATGTTTTTTAGGTACTAGTATTATTTATCACGAGTTAACCTATTACATCACTAATTCATAATAATCACACATTAAAATTAATATAAGTAATTCCCTCTAATTCATATGACAATTTAAATTAATAATAATAATAGATTAGAAGCAAATGTAAATATTACTTTTATAAATTTATTTTACTGAAATTACAAAACTAATCATTCATAACATTGGTTCGTATAAAAATATTAACCCTACAAAAATACTCGTATACATTTATTTTCACTTCATAATTAAAATTAATTCGCTTTGTTTCACCTATAGAGCAATAGACATTTATTTATAGAAACTATATTGACAAGTGACGTACAAACACGTGAACATTTAAAAAATATAAATTGCAATTTTAAGTGATTTCCATTGTCTATACTTAATTGAATATTATATACCTATGTATTATACATTTACACAAAGAACTCTATAAATAGTATTGTATAAATAATGTAATTCAAACTTGATTGACAGTATTTCAATTTTGTAGTACTTATAGTTTTTTCTGAACGATCCGAAAATATTTAAGTAAACTTTTGCTAATTGCAATGATGTATACTTCGTTGTCTGTTTGAAAATAAATAGTTAGTAATGGCAAGTAGAAGGGAAAAATTGAAATTGAAAGAATTTTTTTCCAAGGATAATACGAAAAATCTACCATTGTTTAAATTTGACCATATAGGTAGATATTGTACTTGTTTGTTTGCATATTGAATTAATTGACAGTTTTGAGAGTTGAAAATAAGAGTTCAAACGGAAACCTAAGGACAGATCGAAAAATCTACAAACTGTGTATTCCACGTTAGAAGCGAAAATATTACAAATTTTCCTTCGATTTTAAATTATAAATATCCGTTCATCCAATACTCAAACGATATAAATAAATAACACTTTTGAAATGATTGCGATTTTAAATTTTTTGAATTGTCAACTTTATTAAAAAAAAATTATTCTTGACAAATGCATTTTATTTATTATCAACTACGTAATGGTTAACATGAAAACGTATATTGAGATTCGAAATTTTGATGAGAGAATTTATTTGTGTTATTTTGTTGTATAGTACAGAGTAAAAAGCCACAAAAAATAGTTATTGAAATATTAATACTTTATAACACAGAAAAACACATTAACTTGCGGCATTCAAAAATCATCAATTTAAATTACTAAAGTAAACAAAACGAACCATTTCCATTATAGTTCTTATTTATATTGGACTTAAATTGCGTTTATCTTATGATAGACATGACATCATTTTAAACTTTCTTACACTAACTGTTATTCTTCACATTTTCTTCTTTCCATTTTTGAGTCCGAAACCATCTCATCAACTTCCAAGTTCCCTTCACAAAGTTTGACAAAATCGATTTCAATTACATTGTTGTATTGTTTTATATTTTTCCCATTTAAATATCAAACACTGATCAAACTTCTATGCTTGATAATCTACAAACAATATCATATTTGTACTCAATAATTGTCATTTTCGATTATTATGTTCCACGTGACATTTATTATAACATTTCCTGACTTGTGGTATCATTTTAAAAATGTTTTAAACTTTTAAAATTTATTTTGAAAAACATGTCATCATTTGAATCCTATAATACGACTCTAATTAGAGTAGTGCTTTTTTCGAACTCTTTATGTACCCCTTTGATATTATCTCATTTCATCGTTATAAAATTAATGTCTCAAATAGCATAAACATAATTAATTCACCAAATAAAGTTAAATGATACCGATTTCAATAAACATAGAAACATTTAAACCAACAGCAATTTACATTTTCCTAAACGAATCACTACTATACAATTTTGACAGAATCTAAGTAAAAATAAGATTAAAGAACAATTGATATATTAATATTATAATATTAATAAAATAAGAATAAGATTGATTTTTTCGTTATGAATATTAATATTAAATTTTGTATGATAACGATTTCAATTAATTATCGTATTCAATCAAATCAACGGCTACTTTACATTTATATTTTTATTTTAAATAAAATAGAAACTGTTTTCAATGTATATATTATGTTATTAATTTGATTTTTTTTTTTTATTATTCTCAGTATATTGCTTCACTTATATTTCCAGACGTTTGGAATTTTTTAAAACTAACAACAAGAGTACTCGAAAAGTATGACTAAAACTTTCATTTTAAGCTTATTCGTATGTTATTTTAAATGTCAAAGTATGCTCTTACAAAATCAAATATGCTTTGAAAATTGAAAACCAAGCCTAATATCTTGAATATATTTGGCACTTGAATTTTAAAACACACAAACTATGTTTATGACTTGAATAATAAATTATAACTACACATTTTTTAATACCCACTGCTATACTTTCATAAAGAATTCATCTTAAAAATTTAACCCATACATTTTACGTATATATGCATTTAATTTTATTCTGTTGATAACATTGAATGTCCTCCTTATATTAAATTTTATATATTGCTATTTGTTAAAAACCTTGTAAAAACAAAAAATTTGTTGAAACAATAAAAATTAACAAATAAAAAAAAAATTTATATTGTATAACATGTCCGTGTCATATACGCTATCAATATGTTTACAGACACATTTGATATTATTCATAATAAAGTTTGTTGGTAAGAGCATCGAAATTGAATAGAAATGCTATTAAATTTTAACAGTCTAAGTGAACTTTGAGAGTGTTTTCCCTACCCAACAGATCCAAATTACCTTCGGACACAACTTTCAACCCTTATACCAGACAACTTTGTTGATGAAATTATCGTACACTCAGCAAAATGACCAGCTTCAATAATTTGTTCCAACTAAATATTGATAATTATCGTAGTAAACTTAATATTTATTTAATTATTTCATTAACATAAATTCGTATTTGATAAATATTCAATGATTTTACTTACAATATAATAGCGGTGCGAAGTAATTCTTTTTTCATCTGCTATAAAATGCTAACAATATTATAAGTCAGTAATTAATAATTTTTCCAAAATATTATAAAATGTGTTTTAAAATAATTATAGTTGTTACTAATCAATTTCGTAGGCAAAATTTAAAATATCAATAATGAAGTTTGTGTCTCGTGAGTTGTTTTATCTTTGTTGACTAGCAAGGTTCACATTAGACATAATAACAATAAAGTCTATACGTGAATACTCTTACGGCGTCACGCCGCTTTGACGTTCCACGTAGAATACTAAGAAGCTTTTGCTGAGGGGTTGTCTGACAACCTGTATTGTCTTATTGTTCAGGTCAAAATTATTTATTAAATTAACTGATACATTTGTGCTCAAATTCAATACCTCATATCTATTTTTGCCCCTCATGCTATTTGATTATTCATAATTATGTTATTCCACCATGCTATTGAATAATTCAAATTAATGTCTTACGCCTTGTATTGTTGATTAAATTGCCCGTATTAAAGGATGGTTTTCGGTAACTTCTGTTGTTTATTTGATTTCGTTACTCGACTCTTGCGAAGCTCATAAGTGGTTTGAGATAATAATGTGTAAGTTTAATGATTTCTTTCAAAATTGTTTTGAACTTATTCGACTTTTGTAATTCCCACTGTGTTTTAAAAATCTACATTCGATAATCATTTTCATATGAACATAAACCATCAGTAAAATACTAACGTTTTATTATTAAATAATAAAAAAAATCTAGCCTAGTATTTAGTATACAACAGTGCAATTTTAATTCAATTCAATGAAAAAATATGTTCTCAAATTATTTTTCTTCGATGTTTTGAACATAACCTTTTGATGTAGTTTCTTTGTTTAATTTGTTTAATTTGTGATATTTCAAAAGTCGAATTAAATTAATTTGAAAATACGGCACACAAACTTTTGTGGGAATTCACTAAATATTTCGGGTCACCTATAGTTGTTCTATGTCTATATAAACAAGTTTCCTGTTTATTGTTATTTTCATTTGACTACAGAAACAGTTTAAATAATTCTCTTTACATCAAATTTTACGTTTGATTATTTGTTAGTTCTTTATCTGATACTAAACATGTATATGTAACGTAATACTAATACTTAGCTGATTTATTCAGACGTTTTTATAAATATTTATTTTCAATGTAGCTCCATAAGATGTATAAACTAAGTGTAATGTTTTAAGAAAGAAAGTTCAAAATAAACTTTAATTTATTATTTTCATTTAATTACAATCAAATATTTTAAAATAGTTACTTAAATGTTTTTTTTATGTTTTTTACTTGAGCTTATTTAACTTACCAAAAGCTTCCTCAGATAATGACCAAAATAAAAAAGTTCTGTGATACTATTTAAAATATTTTATTTCACGTCATTTATTCTTAATAAATATTAATATATGAAAAAATTGAATGTCTAATCATGTTAACTCAAGGTAAAAATAAGTACTATAGGATAATTCATTATTCTATACATATATTAATTACTTTCAAATTCTTTCAATAGAAAATTTAGTGACGATAACAATACACTTCGTAAATATATTTCTAATTGAAAACAATTTAAGTTGAATTTTAACGAAACATTATTATTTAATTTATAATCCATGACACCAAAAGTAGATTCACAGCAAAATCTACTAGGTAGGTATATTTGACTGTAAAATAAATTAATCATATGTTTTGTTGACATGTTTAATATTTTACAGTACCTATATATGAGTGTAAATTACATTATTTGTCTTTCTCGTGTAACGTGGTGAACATTGTTATCATATTATAGTCTATTATACGAAAATTAAATAGTATTTACGTACCATCTTGGACCAATTGTTCATGTATGTAGCAATGTATCTTTTATTTTTATTTTTTCAACTACTTTAGGCTCATCGAATTTTATCAGCCCTTATATAGTCTTGCATGAATAGTTTTGTTTTATATAATTCAATACTTTCTGCGCATGTGTAATCGCAATTATAATATTATTGAATACAATTGTACAATTTTATCAGTGGAATTCAGTTTTTATTTTGCACATATGTATAATTAGTATATATTTTTTGGTAATTTTTATGTTAATGAATAGCAATCTGTAATATTAACTATTATATTTAGTATTAGTATTGATAATTTTTAGATTATTTTTTTTCACTGTCTCAACTCATAAAAACTCATAAAAATCAAAATGTTGAAGACTTCCAAGTTTAGTAATACATATTTGTTTTTATTTTTACATTTTTATATTATACACATATACTTATATACTTAGTAGTGACTAAGTTTCCATATGTCCCAAGGAAATACCTAAAAACGGTAAAATGTTACGAATTAGCAATTTTAATCTTTCAATTAATGATTTATAATTTGATGAAAAAATTATTTTCATAAATAATTTTAGTAATTAATTAACTATTATTCAATCGTATAATACTATCATATTTTTGGATTTTTATGCTCAAATCCCAATCTTAATGGGTTTTATCGTCCTGTTAAGTCAATCACACACAAATCATAGATTATTAATTTAAAATGTATTTGATAAAATATAAATAATTTTCTTTAACTTTAATTACCCTCGATATAGTTTTTTCTTAATCTGGCAATCCTACATGAAAATTATTAACTATACACGTCTTTATACTGTATACAAAAAATGACATTAGTAAATTATCATTTTTCACATTTCCCAAAAATATGTTTAGTAAAATAAAATTAAATACAAAACTATTCTGCACTAAGAACAATGTGGCCAACAAATTTATACTCATAATAGAAAAATTATTTTTTTTAATTCCTTGTTTAAAAAAAATTAATTTTTTAAAAGGCCTTACTATTGATCGTTTCTAAAAATATTAAAATATAATACCGTTTATTTTGATTTATTACTTACACGTATTACATTGAAAAAATAATGAACTAATATTTATTTTTAATCCCATATTGGATATATTAATAATATATTTTTAACTCATTAACAATTGAAAACCATTAGTTTTATTTTTCTTTGGAAAAAAATTCGTATTAGTAAGTAAAATCTAGACTTAAAAAGAGAATATAAAACAGTTCTTTTTTATACAATATTTCTTCGAATTAGACGACTTAATTTTAATTCTGTGTTACAGTTCGTAAGATCAACTGCAGGCCCAGGCGATAATGAAGAAAAAGTATAAGACGAGTTACATCGAAGACATTTTCTCAGCTAAACTAACCATTCATCAAATATATAAAAATATATTAAGAGTGGTTCAAAATGTATGTAACAAAAATATTATCAAATAAATATCGAAAATATCGAAAAATAATTAAAGTTTTTACTTTTTTAACACATGGAAATCTAAAATAATATATACATTTTATAGGTTCTTAAATGGTTTAAGGACAGTTTAGAGGGTCAACTTTTGAAAATCAAATGGGAAACTATAATTCTTTTTTCGAAAAATATTTTGTTAATACATTTTAGTGAATAATAATCATTAATTTATTGCAAAACTTTATAATTGAGGTCATTTATAATTTTGAGTTTTTAGAAATTGCATTTTGACCACACGCGTGGGTTAAATGTACGTACATCACTGATGTGAGCTCTCCCAAGTATGCATGCAATCACAATCGAATTTCTAAAAACATTAAATTGCTTTAAACTATGGAGTTTTACATTAATCAATGCCTTTTTAATAATTAAAATGTATTGAAAATATCTTCACATTATGTTTGTAAAAATTTATAGATTCTCATTTGATTATAACCATCAAAACTACCCCTACAATATCATAAAATGATATAAAATTCACTGATCATTTAAAATTTTCTAAATCAAAAATTTTTCAAAAATTAAATTTCTCATTATTTTAAATATTTTTTTTTTATATTATCGCCATGACGTAAATTTTGGATCACTCTGTATATATAGGTATATTTATGTATATAATAGAGATACATGATGAATATGGTATATATTATAATACATTATGTATAAATCTGGCACTTGTGCAGCTTTTATTCACAAAAATAATATAATTGTTCAAGTTTGTATTTCATTATTGTAATTATATTATATACACACCCACACATATATATTTTTTTTTTCATAATGATATTAACTTTTGTTGAAATGATGTGCTGTTAATATTGTTTAATACTGTATTTATGTAGATCATAAAAAAAACATATGTTATCCTATATCGTATATTATATTTAAAATTATTCTATTCATAGATCGAATTAACAATAAAAATGGTTTATTCAAACGATTTGAATTCATCAAAACGATTCATAAGAAATTATCATGATCACAACACCAACAATTTTAAACCAGTCATGGTCTGATAAATTACTTATCGTTAAAATATAAAGTTAACTTGACATATTGTTAATTTGATTGCTAAGCTAACTGCAAAGTGGCTCTGTCACGTTTGTGAACTATAGAATAAAGTATTTCCAGCGTTTTTTTATAGCCAAAAAGCACAAATCGTTGAATGAAATTATATTTACAATATCTTACATGCTCGTTTTATTCGTCATCTAATCATAAACGTAACAAACAATAACGATTAGATATTTTTTTTAAATACTCAAAAGAAAATTAATATTTTCTAACCTCTAAATTCCTTGAACTTTTAATATCGATATGAAATAATATTATTATAATAAATATAACACATTCAAAGTCACATAATATTACAATTCATATTGTAACACAACCCTATGAGTATCTATTAAAAGTCTATGTCATATATTGGACAACGGTTGAAAATAAGGGCTCGTTCATTTCGTCGGTAGGACCAAAACATTTAATTCTAAGGTAGATACACATAATTTTAAATATTATTTCTACATTTTTACGAATATGTATGTATTACTATAAAAACTTAACTCAATCCGAACAGAACTATGTATGTATAATGTAGAATGTGCGTCGAGAGTTTTCGTCGGAAAATCAAATTATCGTAAATTCCAAAGACGAAAAGTAAATTACGAATAATTAAATCAATGTGAAGGTAATAATTTACCTAAATTGCATATTGATTATGTCTTTCATATACAAATAAAGTTAGTTTTATGAGTAGAAAGTTGATTAAAGTTTTAAATATTCCAGATCCAGAACATATTTCATACATGCACGTATGAGTAATTATTATTAGTATCACAATTACGTGTAAATAAGTAACCACCACACAAGGTAAGTTTTGATTCCGGTATCTTACAAAAAAAACAATACATACAAATTTATATTGAGGAAGTATAAGCAATTTTGAAAATTTTGCGATCAATTCTGAAAAAAATATTTATCATAAATACTCGTATAGTATCAACATTATATAATTACGATGAGCTTTAGAATACTATTATGTACAGCAAATTTTGAAAAGCCATATAAATTTCAAGCTCATGAAGTATTCAAAACAACATTTCCATAGGGTTTACTTCAATAAAATAGTGTACCAACTATCGACACATCAAAATTATATTACACAAAGGAGGCAACCATTTTTAAAGAAAGTATGGAAATGATAGTTTTGTAAAACATAGAAAGTAAATGTATTTCAACTTAATTTCCAAAATATTATAGCTATACAATTATACCGATTCACGTTGACGAAAATAATAATAATAAAGATCTCAATTTATTAAAAACATCATAAAATATTTTAAAACTATACCAATTTGAATTGCTATTTAATTAATATAAAATGTGATTTGTACTTCTATGCGTTTTAAATAATGGAGGGATTTTCGAACAATTTATTGAGTAACTTATGTTTTTGATCTTTGTAAATTGAATTTTAAATAAAAAATGTTTAGTTTAGTTTAAAATAATAAAATTAAAATTAAAAAATAAATGTCAACAAAATAATTTTTTTAAATGTTTTTTTTTTTTTTTTTTAATTTTAAATCGCTCTCATTCGGTCAATATTGGATTGAGAGTAGTATTTGTTAGATCAAAATTACTTTTAAAAAATACATAAATCCGAAAATTATATTCAAAATAGGTGTTGCCGTTTAAAAAAAAAATGAAGTTGTGTTACGCATGCATAAAATACATGAGTAAAAAAAATTGTAAATCACCGAAATTAAAGATCCAATAGTCTAATTTAATATCCCGAAAACAGAATTGAAAAATATGTACAGGGTAATGAGTGGTTAAGTGTGCCCTGTTTCCGTAGACACACGGCATTTATATATATATATACAAATAATACAATAATATAACATAATTAAAATAATAAGATATAACATAATAAAGGATAAAAAGATTTATATATATATATATATATATATATATAATAATAGTAATAATAATGATAACGATTATAATAATAATAATAATAATAATAGTAATACATTCAATGTTTATTAAAATAATTTGGTATTTCTCGAAGACATTAAAATATTTATGGGGTCATATAAGGTAAACTTTTTAGATAAATGAAGAATGTAAAATAAATGATTGTAACGAGTGTAGTGGTTATTGACTTTGAAATTTAATTGACTTAATAAATATGAACCATCAATCTCGTTATTCAGTAATCTGGTGAGAAAGGTGTTGTATGATAAGTGTCTACGTACATTTAAAGATTTTAAGATTAACAATTTTAAAATGTTATCATAACCAGATTGAGGAGTTATTTTGAACATTACATTTATGACATATAAATCTGAGAACTTTATTTTGCACTTTTTCAAGTTGATCATTATGCCTTACATGTACAAATGATTTATCGTTTGTTTAAAATGTAATTCACCCAATCCCATTATTTTGTCCAAGGAGCAAAAAAAATTCATAGTATGTCTGGCTTTTTTAAAACTAGATATTTAAAAAAAATAACTTTTCAGTAAGTACTGTATAAATAAAATTTCTAATTTTTAATAGGATTAAAGTTACTTTTTGACGACTTCCAAGTTCCACTGCACAAAATCGTGGTAACAGGCATTAAAAAACATATCAGACTAGATCCGTAATATTCTCAGTTACACTCAGGATCTAAAATACACCAACTTAATTTTATGGGGAGAAATGAATTATAGTTAAAATGGTATTTTCATCAGTCACTTAAATTGTATATATTATATAAAATAATTATCTTTGATAAAAACAGTATAACTTACTTGATACTCTTATCATTTGTTTTTAACCTAAATTAATTTCATGAATCAAACCATATTAAAATTTATTATTTAAATAGAATCTATAATTCGAATTTAGTACTTACCTTACCTATCTGTCTCCATAAACATTATTACTTATTAGTGTCAAATGTATATGAATACAACGTTTTGTAATAATATTTTGAAAAAACTGATCACAACAAAATGTCTAAATACTATTAAAACTCATGCAGCTTTTAATTATATGGTTTTCAAATGTCATTTTAAGGTGAAATAAGTCGAGGGAGTTCGTATCTATACAACAATGCGAAATTTTGAATTTTCTCTGAAGTCTAAAAAAACGATAAAGTGTGACTATACTTCACAAGTCTGCTATTTAAAAATTTGTTCATGACGGTATAATCTACCTAAAACACAAACGCGTAGTTATTTTGATAATCGCATGACGTGCAAACTAACAACAAAGTCAAGCTTTAATGATTAGTTAAACATACAACACACATAGTTTAACATATTTAAATTAAAGTAAGTATAAAACAGGCACATTTAACAATGTTTGGTGTTTAACTATTTTGTGGCACTACACATAACAATGTTTAAGTTCACCTACTTTAATAGTGAATTAATGAATGAATTACTCAACGTGACGTTTGGAAAATTCAACCATTAATATATGTATTAGAAACATTTTATTGAATATCCAACCAACGGTGATAGATTTACGAGTTTAAACTATTTGACTCTTTTTTTTTCTTATGTAAATAACATTGAACATATTAGCGATAAAAATAATTACCGTGATACAAACCAATACCTATGTATGAAAATATTAATAACATTATTAACTTTAAACTTTACTTAACACAAAGAGATATTCAAATTTCAAAGTTTAATTTATCACACAAGAAGTAGTTTTTATATCTTGTTTCCTTTTACTCCGAAATATTTGGCTTTCAGTTATTGTTTTAAACTTTAAACATTACACAGCTTTTGCAGTCAAAAACTTGTGGTTTACACAGTTAGTGGATTTATTACGAAAATAACGTATATAGCTTGTCAACGTAAAGGGTAGGAATTACAAAGTAATAAAATTAATGTATTTCATTTTTAGGAAATCAACCAAATAACTTCCGAAACATTCTACCGTGGCCAATAGATATATTTCTAAATACATAAGACATGATTAAAACAATATTGTTATTGAACTGGTAATTTTCCTTTTACGTAAACTCGTAGGCATATAAATGCATCATATAGTGGGGTATAACTATACACAATAATCAACAACCAATTTACTATTGTCATAATATTCAGTAGCACTGCCAAGGGGAACTACAAGTAGTTGGAATCTCTGGATTTCACATTAGGTAGCCCTATTAATGATGGTTTATATTATACGACTTGACGCAGTAATCAAATGCCTCATCAGATATCAAATGTTTGATCATTGTAGTTCGGTTGTTGTGTATATGATGTGTATTCAGCGCTTGGTATTACCAGGATTAATGTTAGTATACGCTAATTCGGATGATACACGCTCAAAATACACACAAGTATTTTACTAATTTTCAGTACCTATGTAAAATACAGTAGGAAATCACTTTGTGTGTGTGTGTGTGTGTGTGTGTGTGTGTGTGTGTGTGTGTGTGTGTGTGTGTGTGTGTGTGTGTGTGTGTGTGTGTGTGTGAGTGTGTGTGTGTGTGTGTGTGTGTGTGTGTGTGTGTGTGTGTGTGTGTGTGTGTGTGTGTGTGTGTGTGTGTGTGTGTGTGTGTGTGTGTGTGTGTGTATCACCATAAATACCATTCGAGTATGATATCGAAAATTGAACATATCTACATCACCGAAAGTCGTGTTGTTACTTAGTCTTTTACTATTATATTTTTTTTATATAGTTTTCATTTTTTTTTTTGCATAATTATATTTTATGTAACACTCAACAAGGGTGACCCGTCACTTGATCCCGTAAGTAATATCCTACGCAACTCGAGCCGTGTCAAAAAATCCGAAGTAAAAATATTTCACGTCATACTAAAATATATGAATAACTTAAACTAAATACCAAAATAAACACAAAACATTCAACATCATTTATTACTTAAGTCAAAAAATATTTCATAACCAAGTACCATGAATATAATACAGTAGCCCGTGCATTATAATAATTGTTAACAAATTAAAACTTGGATAATATTATTTAAATAAATTAAAATAAAGGATAGATACATTTATTATTATCTACTACCACTTTTAAGCAATAGTCGGCAAGGTTATACATTTTTTTTCATTTAATGATTTCTTCATGCATTAAATTTTCACGCCTAATTTTTAAATCATTGTGTAAACAAATGCAATACTTCACACAAATTTAAAAATTGCAACAGTCGACCAACTAGCCAAAACAAATTACAATAGATTTCACTCCAAACTGCAACACGATCTCAACCCTCTAGTGTCCCACCTATCATCACGTACTCTTCCCGTCTCCCGATAACCCTCCACGCCGCCTCAAAAGACGTGACGTGACTAGTGCCGTGACTAATTAAATTAAATTAATGATCTAAGAAAACAAAAATACCAAATGGTTCCATCACTGAATGATTTTCCTTCATCATGTGCCCATGTGTTGTTTATCTCTATGTATATGTATATATCTGTTCTCTATTTTACTTATTGTGTTTATAAATACAGATTGTAAATTTTCCAAATAAAAAACCAACAAAAAATCATTGTGCTCCAATCAACAACAAAAAAAGGATGTACTTCACACAGTGGGGTGTTCTTTGCTACTCGGACAAGATAATGGGGACGGGTGTATTGAATTTCAAAGAAATAATAGATCATTTCTTCAGTTAAACGATTCTGAACAAAGCTTCGGTACAAAAATAAATATACCGTTTTTAGTTTAATTGTCGGTATGTTTTTTTTCTTATCAAAGCTGTTTAAAGTTTTGTTGTTTTTCTAATAACAATTATTTTTTACCAACAGATTCAAAAAATGTTCTGTATACAAAGTACCATAATGATTGCACGGACCAATTTTATGAAATAAACATATCATGTTAAAAATTGAAATTAAAATTCCCTAAAAATCGTATAATTTTATACTTACAAAAAAAATCGTGTGAAACCGTTTTTTAAATTTTTTTCAGCATCATTAGTAAAGTGTACAAGTATGATCATATTAAATTTTAGATTCTGAGTGAAGCGAAGGATCTTATGGTTTTACAATGATGTTTATTATTTTTTTTTTTTTTTTTTTCTGTAAACACTTTTTCGTATAGAAATCCTTGTCCAAAAGTTTCATCCAGCAACTTTTTAGATTCGAAATTAAACTGAAATGGTACTTTAGAGAGGTCATTTTTCCTTAATATCCATAGTTTTTCCAGTAATCAAGAATAACGATCGAAAAACTCAGTAAAAACGGTAAAATCGGTAAAAATTCGCCGTAAACGAGATTTTCACTGTTCAGATTTTAGGTATTTAGTCATAAATCGAAAAGTATTGAAGCTAGAAACTTGAAAATTTTATCCAATATCAAATACATACTTTTTTATATTGGACAACATTTTCAGAACAATTATAGCACTTTTGACTTAAATATAGAACTTTTAATTTACCAAATTGTTTGAAAGTTTTTATGTAATATAATTTTAAATATTTGACTAAAAGTTCTGAAAATTTAATATGACCTTACTCATATACATACCTAATTATCCTAACAAAAGTTCAAAAATGGTTAGTCAGGATTTTTTTTTATACACACTTTAATAAATTATTATACGATTTTTTTCGATATTGTCTGATTTCTTTTAAGTTTATTTCTAATGAGTTATAATTGTTATAACAATTGAAGTTTAAATGAGTTATATCTAATTGAATATTTTATGAGGGTTTAATTACAAAAAAACTCACCGAAATTATACAAATAACCGTAAAATACGTAAACAGTATTTAAATAATAATATATTATATTACACTGAAACTTTGCTCAGAATCGTTTTACACTAAAGAAATGAGTCATCATTTCTTTAAAACTTAATACATTCATCACCAATATCTTGTCCGAGGACCGAAGGGACGAAGGACGAACTTGTACCACCATCATCTCACTTACCAGCTTTTTCGAACTCTTGGTCAAATATTCAATATTTTATTAGAGATTAACTTTTAAAAAATTAAGAATTTTCAAAGTTCTACTTTCAACCTAAAAGTTTTCAACATTTTTTGAAACTAATGTAAAATATGTAAAAATATAGCATAAATATATTGTGAAAATTTCAAGTTTTTAGCAAAATGACTTCACGAGTTATGATTAAATAACTAAAATCAATTTAGTGAAAGTGGCTTTCACAACAAATTTTACCAATTTTACTCGGTTCTTTGACAGTTTTTCATTATGTATGGAAAAACTATTGAGAGGAGAAAAAATGGCCTCTTAAGAATACAATCTAAATGTGATATCCAATCTATAAAGTTGCTTGATAAAAATGTTGGGCTACTCTAACTCTCCAAAAAGTGTTCACAGAATAAAAGAAACATCATTGTAAAACAAAACCAATGATGAAAACCGCTTCACTCAGAATCTAAAAGTGAATATATTTCAATAGGTACGTAATACGATGACATGATAATTTGCTGCCAGTATTAAATGCATGATGTCGTCTCTCTTCTGTGTAATAGTTCTAAATACTGTATTTAATACAACATTGTCATTGTTCCTACAAGAAATTAAAGGTTTTTTCCATTGTTTACAAACCAATTGACCTATTCAAGTATGTTGGAAATAGTCCAAATTTCGTTGAAATGGTATGTATATTTTCTATACATGCTCGTAGTATTTGGATTCAATGGGTTCCTCATATGATGGTACGGAATATTTTATGGATACCATTCACTACAATCAAAACTAAAACCATGGTGTATAAAACTGGGGACATACATTTGTAATTCAGGGAAAACTCTTCAATTTTCAGGGGACACAAAATGTGTCAAGGGACGCAATATTTCAGACCGTGGTTTATCGAAAAATCACATTTCCATATTTGAGTTTGTAACCAGTGCCGTGTGTCTTCGTTTAAATACATGTTTGCTTAAAGATACTGAAGATAAATTAATAAAACTTTAAGACATGCGTCATTTTTCATACCGTTAGAGATTTCCAACCATTTATACATCATATGACTTTTTTTATTAGTATGTGTGTTACGTTAACCTTATTTGTGTTACGTTTTAAAGTTTACATTTAAATCCTAGATAATAGCAGTAATCATGTTTCATGTAATATAATAATATATGTATAGGTCACAGTATTTATTTGCATTTCATATTTCATTAATTTTTTTCTTACAATGTATTAATTAGCTAGCATAATGAATCCTTTCAACGGAATATTTCATATTTAGATTAGCATTTATCATAGAAAAAAAACGTAAAAGAAAGTCACCGATTAATTTATTTTTCGCGAATAATGTTCGAATGTTTTGTTCTTGTTATGTAAATAATACTTAAACGCAAATGAGGTAATGTAATACGAATACGACGATACTAAAGTAAATCGATTTCGTGTAACAACTTAAGATCCATCGTTCCACTTGTAAATATAAACAATGGAAATTAAGTATTACGAAATAGATCACAAAACTGATTATGACGTAATATTTAATGTATTGTGTCAATATTTCATCGTTAAAAAAATATTCCATAAATCGAGTGAAATGCAGATCACAGTTTCTTTATAACCTTTAAGCCCTTAAGACCTTTAAAACGAAACCGGTACAACGGTCGATGACCCTGCAGTTATTCGGTTGTCCCGTGTCCCATCTCGGTCGTCAGTACGACAAGAGTTAGTATTCAGGATGATTTTGTTGCATAGCTGTTACGTAGATGAATAATGAATATGTACGTTATGTCGTTATCTACAGTTTCGTTTTTCGAAAATACGAGGGAAAATTCAGGTTAATCGTATTGAATTCCTGTAGTAATCTCACTTTCTATCTTCTATGTATGTTATCATTATTATTATTATTATTGTTTTGTTTATCATCATGTTCATGTTATATACCGGTTAGTGGTTACTATTATTATTATTCCGTAGTACAACAAATCATACCCAGGCAAGTTGTGTTTTATGTGTGTAATAAATTAGTCACTCGGTTAACCATGTGTTTTTTTCTTTTGTAATAATTTTTTATTATAAGTTTAATATTTATATCGTCTATGAAATGTATTTCTTTAAATAAAAATTAGATTTCTATTTAAAATATCCAATAGGTTATGGGCCCAGAAACGCTGTTGGTCAAAGAGTAAAATTTATTTGGATTTATTTGGATAAAAAGAATGGCTAGAAAAGAAGATAGATATGGGATTACTCCATTTAATGGGAATGATTTTGAAAACTGGAAATTTCGGTTGGAAACAATACTAGAAGAGCATGGAGTGCTATATTGCATAACTGAAGGTAAACCAAGTAAGCATGTTGAAGGGAAAGATTTTGACAAAGATGATCGAAAGGCTAAATCAATTCTTGTTCAATGTGTTGGTGATAGTCACTTAGAATATGTACGCGATGGTAAAAGCACCAAAGAGAAGTTTGATAAATTGCTGTCAACTTTTGAACGCAAAGGCATTTCAAGTAGGTTGTTTTTACGAAAGAAGTTGATGTTGCTAAAATTTAAAGATAATGAACCGTTACAAGATTTTTTTTTAGTATTTGATGAAACGGTAAGAAGTTTAAAGGCAGCTGGTGGAAACCTTGAAGAAGATGATGTGATATGTTATTTACTTTTATCAATGCCAGAAACTTACAATGTTGTAGTAACAGCGATTGAAACAATATCAAGTGATAATTTGACTGTTAATTTTGTGAAAGGACGTTTACTGGATGAAGAAATCAAACGATTAGGGACGTCAAGTCAAATTGAAGAACAGTCAGCAGCATTTGAAGTGAGAACATCAAAACCGATTAGGTGTTATGCGTGCGAAGAATTAGGACATAAGAAATGGTCTCCAAAATGCAAGAAACGTGGTAATAAAAAATTGTTTGAGGCTGAAATTGTATTCGGAAATCCTGATGATAATGAAGATGCAGTAGCGTTTCTTGTTGACAGTAAAAATGGAGATGAGACTATCACTTGGTGTTTAGATTCAGGAGCCAGTGATCATTTAGTAAATACTGATGCATATTTTACACAATTTGATAAATTACATTCACCAATAGTCATCGGAGTTGCAAAAGCTGGACAAGATTTAAAGGCATATAAAAGAGGAAAAATTGAAGTTCTTGTTGAAAATACAAAGAAGAAAATTATAATTGAAAATGTTTTATTTTTACCAAATTTAAGGAAAAATTTACTCTCGGCAAGTGCAATTACAAATGGTGGACTATCAATTAAACTGAATCGTGATGAAGCGCTAGTTTATGATAAAAATGGTTTATTATTTAAAGGATTTAAAAAGGAAAAACTGTATGAAGTTGAATTTAAACTCATAACAAAATTAAATGCATATAGTATATGTAACAATGAACAGAATATGCTTTGGCATAGAAGATTTGGTCATCTTGGTAGTGAATCAATGTTTAAGTTGGAGAAAATGGTTAATGGGTTGAAATTAGACGACAACAGAAATTTCTCAAGAAATTGTGTAGGATGTATCCAAGGGAAACAGACAAGACGGCCATTCCAAGGAAAACACACACAAGCAAGTAAAGCATTGACTCTGGTTCATAGTGACATATGTGGCCCAATATCACCAGAATCATGGAATGGTAAAAGGTATTTTGTTACATTTATGGATGATTTTACTCATTTTCTGCATGTTTATCCTTTAAGTAAGAAAAGTGATGTATTTAATACATTTAAACAGTATTATGCACTAGTGACTGCTAAATATGGAAGTAGCTTACAAGTTTTACGTTGTGATAATGGAGGTGAGTATTCATCTAATCAGTTTAAACAGTTTTGTAGTGAAAAGGGTGTTAAGTTACAGTATACAATTCCATACACTCCTGAACAAAATGGACACTCAGAAAGGATGAACCGTACTATTACAGAACGAGTGAGGTCAATGTTGGCAGATTCTAATTTACCAAAATCATTATGGAATGAAGCAGTTTTGATGGCTGCATATTTAATCAATAGATCTCCAACGTCAGTTTTAAAGGAAGTCACTCCTGCCGAGTTATGGTTTGATGAAAAACCCAATGTAAGTAATTTAAGAATATTTGGTGCGGTGGCTCATGTTCATTGTCCTAAACAATTTCGAAATAAAATGGATAGTAAGTCTAAAATGTGTTATATGGTTGGTTATGCTGATAGAGCTTACAAATTATGGGATCCCATCTGTAAAAAGTTAATATTGGCTCGGGATATCATAATTGATGAGGATAGCATATTCAACATTAAAGATATTACTATACCGATTACAGATGATAAAAACTTGATTAATATTGATTTAAAATCTGACATTTCTTCTACTGGTAGTGATAATGTTGTTAATATTGATTTAAAATCAGATACTTCAAATGAGACAGAACCTTTGGATACTATGCCCGTTACAGAAGTAGGTACGGGCAAAAGACAGAAAAAAAAAACCTTTATGGATGAACGATTATGACACTTCTTATTTTGCTTTAGCTTTATCAGCAGAATGTTTTGACAATGATGTTCCTCAGTCTTATGATGATATTGAGGATAGAGATGATAATCATTTGTGGAAACATGCTATGAACGAAGAAATTAAATCATTGATGGATAATGAAACATAGAAATTAGTGGAGAAACCTGAAAAAAAGAAAGTTGTAAATAATAAATGGGTTTTTCAAATTAAACATAATGACGCTGGAGAACAAGTTAAGTATAAGGCTAGGTTGTTTGCTAAGGGCTATTCTCAGAGGAAGGGATTCGATTATAATGAAACATATGCACCGGTAGCAAATATAATAACGGTTCGAACACTTTTGGCAATTTCTATTCATAAGAATTATTTCCTCTTCCAATAAGATGTAAAGACAGCTTTTTTAAATGGTTTTTTGGATGAAGAAATATACATGGAACAACCTGAAGGTTTCATTCAGGGTGTCAACTTAGTATGTAAACTAAACAAATCTATATATGGTCTTAAACAAGCATCAAATTGTTGGAATAGAAGATTTAATGATTTTATTTGTAAATTGGGTTTCAAGAGAAGTCTTTCTGATAGTTGTATAGTTACTAAAGATATCCATATTTATTTACTTATTTATGTGGATGATATTTTAATTGCTAGTAACTCTGAAGAATCTATTTATGAACTTAGTGAGACATTAAATAAAGAATTCAAGCTGTCAGATCAGGGAGAAGCAACATACTTTCTTGGTATAAATTTAATACGGGAAAATGGTAATTTAAAGATAAATCAATCTGGTTATTTAAATAAATTACTAAATACATTTTCAATGACAGAGTGCAAACCGAAGACTACACCTACTGAAAAGAATTTAATTTTCCAAAATAGTGAACTTACTAAAAAACCATTTAAAGAATTGGTTGGTTGCTTAATGTATGTTATGTTACATTCAAGACCAGACATAAGTGTAGCAGTTAATTACTTTAGTCGATGTCAATCTATAGCTACAGATGCCCATTTTGAACAGTTGAAAAAAATATTGCGTTACATAAAGGCAACATTGGATTTGAGTCTTATATATAAACAAAACAATGATGCAAATATCCTACAGGGTTATGTAGATGCAGATTATGCCAATGATGTTGCGGATAGAAAATCAACATCTGGGTATTTGTTTCAAGTTTATGGTTCAACTGTATGCTGGGTTACACGGAAACAGGCTACAGTCAGTTTGTCTTCCACAGAAGCTGAATATCAGTCATTAGCATCAGCAGTACAAGAATGTATATGGTTAAGAGGATTGGTGGAAGAAATGTGCATTTTGGATATTAAGGATACAACTTGTTTATTTGAAGACAGTCAATCTTGCATTAAGTTTGCCGAGGAGCCAAGGAGACATCATCGAATGAAACACCTAGATGATAAATTCAATTTTATTCATGATGCTATTTTAAGTAAACAAGTGAAGTTGAAATTTGTGGAATCAGAAAACCAAATTGCAGATTTTCTAACAAAACCGCTAGCATATCCTGTTTTTAATAAAATGAGATTTAATATTGGTTTAGAATAAATTATGTACCTATCTAATATATTGTATTGGTTGTTGTTATATTGTATTATGTTAATGTATGAGATTAGGGAGAAGTATTGAATTCCTGTAGTAATCTCACTTTCTATCTTCTATGTATGTTATCATTATTATTATTATTATTGTTTTGTTTATCATCATGTTCATGTTATATACTGGTTAGTGGTTACTATTATTATTATTCCGTAGTACAACAAATCATACCCAGGCAAGTTGTGTTTTATGTGTGTAATAAAATAGTCATTCGGTTAACCATGTGTTTTTTTCTTTTGTAATAATTTTTATTATAAGTTTAATATATATATATTCTATGAAATGTATTTCTTTAAATAAAAATTAGATTTCTATTTAAAATATCCAATAAATCGTTAGGCACACAACAGTGTGTGTGATTAAAAAATGTATTTTTCTTTCCCTTGTTATTTTAGCAAGGAAAAAAATTAACGGTTTCATCGGACCCTGTGGCATTAAAATGCATCTCTTATAACGACAACATTGGCCAATCAAAAAGGTTTTTCTTATTTTCCATGTGTTTCTATTAGCTTGTGCAAACAACAAACAAAATGTTTGAACTTTTTAAACAAAGACTATTTTATTCATTCGTTATCGGTCGGTTGAATTATTAGGAACCCATCTGGAAATAAAATCGTTTTGGAATTAGGAGTTACAAAGAATTAAACAAAGAACTCTTGTTATACTGTATATAGAAAAGTAGGGAGTGATGTATAACTTATACATCACTCCCTACTTTTCTTTTTTATCTAGTTCTTATGTTAGATTTTATTTATAGGGGTCGTTACATAGTTTTTAATGTGTTTACTTTCTGTACTGTAAATGTAACAGGTACATGTACAAATATAACATTTTCACCTTCTCGAGTGTAGCTTTTTGTATAAACCATAATAGAAACTACAGTTTTCTAGACTTTTTTTGTTATAATTTCAAATATATGCCAAGATTATTAAAACACCATTCAAAAACAACTTTATTTTTCAAAATCAATGTTACAAAATTCCATATATTTCATAAAATATCGTAGTTAAACAGACAATAAATATTAATAACATAATTTTGAAACTATTTGTGAATTTTTTTTTTTTTTTTTTGCTTGTTCTAAATATGTAATTGATTTAATAAAATTCGTTTCATAATGATACCAATTTAAAAGTTCATAATTTTGCATATTTTAATGCTAGGGATTATTTTTTCATATTTTTGAATGATTAGACATATTTCAGCTTATTTTAGGAATTTCCACTTATTCATATTTATTTTATTTCACTAAGTTTTGATCTTTTGAAAACCAAAAAAATTTTTATCGTTTTACTGTCCAAATTATGATCATTGTTGTCACGCCACGTTTTGGTGACGACAATTTTATTATTATTAGTTAATAATAAAAAAGATACTGTTTCTAATTTATTAAATTTATTATCTTTTTGATTTGAGTTTTTTTTTTAGATATTTAATTACTGTAAATATTTTTTACTGCTAATTCAACTGCATATTATGATATTTCAAAGTGGGTATTTTAAGCTTTTAAGTGCTACAATTTCATAACCCTTATAATTAATATCTAGATTTAATGTTTGTGATCCACGTAAAACATACAAACAGAAACTTAATTTTATACAATAAAATTGTTATATCAACCTAATTATAATAATCATGAGCAAAGTTGCAGCAAACAGTAATTATTCATGTTTTAAAATGTCTTACAAATGGATTAAGTAACAACCAACACGAATAAAATGTATACACATGGTATTCATTTCCCAGACTCTGTACCACGAAAATATACAAATTAATCATTCAGTGTCTGTCCCACAAGAAATCCTGTGGATGTTAAGCATAACCGAGTAGTATGAAAGTCTCTACAAAAGTAGTTTCTTTCAAAAATATAATAGGAATAATTTACAAAATTCGTCTTTTGATAACATTGGTACACAACGTACTGTGCACACGTATCATATTAAACGATATTCGAAGAAAAACATTTTTAATATAATAAAATGTTAGGTATTTCATAATCGTGTTTGAATACGTTCAAATACGTGTTATATTGAACGAGCGTAATATTTCATATAAGTTTTCTCGATATTGTCACCTGGTAAAAATATGGCGATAGAATTTTAATTGTTAACAAATAAAAATATGAACACGTTCATAGCAGATATTCATCACAATTTCCATCTACGAGTAATATTATAAAGTTATAGCGTATGTGTATGAAAATTTAAAAAAAGGGACGGTAGACAAAATAAAAACTTCAAATGTTTATAACGTATTACGAATATGTCAAGCAAAATTGTTTTTTTTTTTCGGGAAGCTAGTTCTGTCAATAGCAAAAACTGAAAATAAAACAGAATGTTGTACACTTATTACATATTTCTAGCAATTATATTGCTGTATATTATATAAAAAAAAAACCTTCAATATTTCGTGAAGTAAAATGTGATGTTTTAAGTTTGAAATAAGAATAACCATCTATAGATTTTGAAAATTATAGTAAAAGTAAAAATATTTAACTGAAATGCTATAAACGATAACAATATAATATAATCCAATTATAACTGATAGTTTATTACTAATACGTAGTACGATTGAATCTTCTGCATATATTATTTTAGCCTGCATGGATAAAACTATTCAGTAAAATTTTAAAATACAGTTTCGTCAATAATGTTTTGTTTTTATAAATTTCATAACCCAAAACAAATTTTCCTTTAAAGATAATCGATGTAAAATCACGTGTAAAATATGTGAATTAAACTTAAGACAATCATTATAAAATAACTGTAGTTCATATAGTAATTGATATATATATATATATAATATAATTACTACATATTAATATATGTAGTACATATATGTATGTTGATATATTCATTTATTTATTTATTTATTAATTACTACATATTGATACATCATGAATACTACCCACAATCCCTCGAGGTATTAACAATAAATTCATACAATTTTTTCTTTAGATAAAATATATCCAAACCATTTAGTCAAATAGATTAAGATTAAAAATTAAATTAAATTAATGAATAAATAAAATATGTCATTAAATTAATAATGTGTTTATACATTGTACGTACTATATTGATAAGAAAAATTAGGAACCTAAATTAAAATTAAAAGTCAATCTCATGTTCAACAGATACCTACTAGAATTATAAATATTCATAAATAAGAATGCAACAAACTAGTTTTTATGATTTTCAAATTCACAATATGAAAAACTCAAATGTAACATTTAAAGTTGAATAGTTGAATATACATGAGATATAGAAACAAAATAAAAAAATGAGAACAGTAATGTCGAAGGAGTTAACTATACTGAACAGTTTTATTAACTTCGAATCAGGTATAGAAAATACCAAAATTAATTACCTATATACGTAAAACACAGATTTTCTATCATTATTTCTCGAAAATTTAAACCTCTAAACCAATGTACGAATACAATGGTAAATGACCTTTGGACAATAAAATAAAGCTTTTTCAGTATACTTTCCCTCACTATCTCTAATAAATTATATACCTCACCATTTGTTAATGTGGCCAGTGGTGAATGGTCTCTAGACATTAAAATAAAGCTTTTCAAGGATTCTTTCTACTGCATCTTACCCGCCACTCGCCAATGGGATGATACTCAGAGCAACAACCACTTTTAACTATTTAGTACCTACCTAATACCTATGTAATATAAATTGTGAACATGAGATAGTACAAAATACATAACATTATATGCGTTTTATTTTATATAGTATGTTCAGAGTAATAAGTAATAACACATTAGTAAACACGATGAAGACAATATTACAATTATTTTTACAAAATATTTCCTATAAAAAATGCATGACTTTTTTTCATCGTTAATAATTCCCAAGTCAAACGGTGTTTTTTCCCAGTTTAAGGAAATTTTTCTTGATAAAATCTTCAGAGCATAGAAAGGTTATTGAAACCTTTAACAACCCCACTCTCCTTAAAAATACCACTGCCTTACAGTACAGCATACCTATGGAAGGTAATAAAGAATTGTTGCACATGTGAAAATTTATTTTTAACTTTATCTACTTTGATGGCTCTCACTAATATAATATGAACCAAAACTGGATTTAATAATTACAAAATGTATGAAAATACATGGCGAGCTTATTTATTTTATAGGTCTTTCTATTGTATATATTATAGTGAGAAGTACGTTCTTTTTAATATTCGAATAATAACATAAAAGTTAAGAAATAAAAGTGAACATTAGTTATAACTTATAAATTGTGAAATAGCGTATTAAATTAACACGTGTTACATTATTTGTTGCGTATTTCTTAAAATATACAATTTTTAGATTCTGAGTGAAGCGAAGGATCTTATGATTTTACAATGATGTTTTTTTTTTCTGTAAACACTTTTTCGCATAGAAATCCTTGTCCAAAAGTTTCGTCCAGAAACTTTTTAGATTTGAAATTGAACTGAGATGGTACTTTAGAGAGGTCATTTTTCCAAAATCTCCATAGTTTTTCCAGTAATCAAGAATAACGATCGAAAAACTGAGTAAAAACGGTAAAATCGGTAAAAATCCGCCGTAAACGAGATATTCACTGTTCAGATTTTAGGTATTTAGTCATAAATCGAAAAGTATTGAAGCTAGAAACTTGAAAATTTTATCCAATATCAAATACATACTTTTTTATATTGGACAACATTTTCAGAACAATTATAGCACTTTTGACTTAAATATAGAACTTTTAATTTACTAAATTGTTTGAAAGTTTTTATGTAATATAATTTTAAATATTTGACAAAAAGTTCTGAAAATTTAATATGACCTTACTCATATACCTACCTAATTATCCTAACAAAAATTCAAAAATCGTGACTCAGGATTTTTTTTATACACACTTTAATAAATTATTATACGATTTTTTATGATATTGTCTGATTTCTTTTAAGTTTATTTCTAATGAAATATTGAGTATTTGTTAGAAAGTTCTGAAATTTTAATACAAGTTTACTCTTATACTAAACTATCAATACCGAAAAAATGTCAATAATCGTGACTCAAGATTTTTCGAATCTTTTGGTTACAGAAAATGTCTAATGAGTTATAATTGTTATAACAGTTGAAGTTTAAATGAGTTATATCTAATTGAATATTTTATGAGGGTTTAATTACAAAAAAACTCACCAAAAATTATACAAATAACCGTAAAATACGTAAACAGTATTTAAATAATAATATATTATATTACACTGAAGCTTTGCTCAGAATCGTTTTATACTAAAGAAATGAGTCATCATTTCTTTAAAACTTTATTTTTATTAATACATTTACTTTATTTATTTAATACATTTATCACCAATATCTTGTCCGAGAACCGAAGGGACGAAGGACGAACTTGTACCACCATCATCTCACCAGCTTTTTTCCATTTTTTATCATAATTTTGCTGTGACGTTGTACTCGCATATCTGGAGTTATAATTGGATACTATGGTTTATACGAGTACTGCTATAGTGTACACTGTACATGTAATCAATGTGTAAATGTTTTGAGTGATCAAATAAAAAATTTTAAACCAGATTTATCGATGCTAACTGAAGCACTATTAATAAAATATTATTTTTCTATTAAATTAATTACGTCTAAAAATAATAAATGTACACTGATATTTAATCAGTAAATACAAATGATGAAAATTACTTTACAATTTGTTTCACAGTTATATTCAACATCAAATAGCATTATAAAAAAAAAAAAAGCCGATAAGATAATGGTGGTGGAAGTTCGTCCTTCGTCGCTTCGCTCCTCGGACAAGATAATGGTGAGGAGTGTATAGCACTTTCTATCATGGGATCACCTGGTTTACGATAGTTTAGTTGTATGGTACTTTACATTTGAATGCAATGATAAATCATTGTAAGTTAAGTACAGGATACAGTAGTTGGGTGGGATACACGAGATGCATTGCTAGATTAGGCATTATTGGATAGATTTTGGAATTATTTTATATTATAAAAAAAAAAAACGATTCTGAACGAAGATGAAGATGTCAGCCTTAAATTGTAATATATATTTTATTTTAATATCCTAGATTGGGTTAAATTTAAATTTGTCTATTCATGTGACTTCTGCTCGTGAGCATTGGACAAACCAGGATGTGCATAGATAGGGCGTAGGTAAATACCATATTATTTGCCTAAATGCACTATCGTGACGGTACCACCCGACCCCGCCGTCCATATATGCTGAATGCTCCGTGGATACGTCTATTTAAATATTAATAATTAATAATAATATATAAAATCCGCATGTTTATGGAACTGATACACACATTAAAATAACTGGAAATTGGAAGTTAGTAATGTTCTATTCAACCATGTAAAGGTACGTTATACACCTTGTGTTTACAATCTACCAATATTTTGTATAGAACAGCTGTCAGCTACTGATTATATTATAATAAACTTAATCTATTTAATTATCTTTATCAGCTGTGATATTACATAATATTTTCATTTCTTATCTTTGAATACAAAAATTTTTATACATTTTCAACTACAAAATAATTTGCAAATATTCGTGATTTTGACAAATTTTGTCGATTTTTGAACTTCAACTGCTTATAAAAAAAAATTGTGCCTATGTATTTGAATAATTTTTGAATCACTCTTAGATCAACTTATTCAAAACCTTCTATTAAATTTTCAAGCGATTTGGTAGGGCCAAAAAATTGTTATCGACTTTTATAAAAAAAAATCCAAGAAAAATCGAATTATTCAAATGCCTATAAATAGCTAAAAAATAAACGAAATATTTTGAAAATACAACTATGTAAAGAAAATGCCTATTTAAACATTTTGTAAAAGTTTTAAGTTTCTACGACCTATACTTTTTGAATAAGAACAAATATCAAAAATCAATGATGCCTAAATTGTTATTTTACGTGATTATGTGAAAAAATTGTAATTTCAAACACTCATAAAAATTTTTGATTTTATTCCAGTGCAAATTTTTTTACAGATAATTGAAGGAAACCGTATGTCAAACTTTGTACCGAATTTACAATTCTTAGTTTTGAATACTTAAAATTTTATGAATTTTCAACTGCAAAATAACTTCAAATTTTCGCGATTTTCTACACATTTCGTAAAAATATGAACTTTTTATGCTTATAAAAAAAAATTGTGCATTACGCTTTGAATTTTTTTTTTATACCGATAAGTTCGACATATTAGACGTCCATTACGCCAGCCCCTCCCCAACTAAAAATAATCAGATTTTTATTATGTTTAATTAGTACGTAATTTGTATGAATTTGTACGACCATTTTTGGAATTTGTACGCAATTCGTTCGTCGGTAAAAATTGATTTTATGTGGGAGGGGCTGGGGTAACGTTACTCCAGCCCCTCCCGGCTCTCTAAACACACGTTTTACAAAGTTTATACATGTAAATAATTAGTACGTAATTTGTATGAATTTGTACGACCATTTTTGGAATTTGTACGCAATTCGTTCGTCGGTAAAAATTGATTTTATGCGGGAGGGGCTGGGGTAACGTTACCCCAGCCCCTCCCAGCTCTCTAAACACACATAGTACAAAGTTTATACATGTAAATAATTAGTACGTAATTTGTATGAATTTGTACGACCATTTTTGGAATTTGTACGCAATTCGTTCGTCGGTAAAAATTGATTTTATGTGGGAGGGGCTGGGGTAACGTAACTCCAGCCCCTCCCGGCTCTCTAAACACACGTTTTACAAAGTTTATACATGTAAATAATTAGTACGTAATTTGTATGAATTTGTACGACCATTTTTGGAATTTGTACGCAATTCGTTCGTCGGTAAAAATTGATTTTATGTGGGAGGGGCTGGGGTAACGTTACTCCAGCCCCTCCCGGCTCTCTAAACACACGTTTTACAAAGTTTATACATGTAAATAATTAGTACGTAATTTGTATGAATTTGTACGACCATTTTTGGAATTTGTACGCAATTCGTTCGTCGGTAAAAATTGATTTTATGTGGGAGGGGCTGGGGTAACGTTACTCCAGCCCCTCCCGGCTCTCTAAACACACGTTTTACAAAGTTTATACATGTAAATAATTAGTACGTAATTTGTATGAGTTTGTACGACCATTTTTGGAATTTGTATGCAACCCCCTCCTGAGTTATAATCGAAAAACCCTTTTTCCCGTGTCGCCCGCCCCCCATGCGGAATTTTCCACTTTTTTCTGCTCGAAAATATTAAACGCCATTTGTATGAATTTGTATGACCATTTTTAGAATTTGTATGCAACCCCCTCCTGAGTTATAATCGAAAAACCCTTTTTCCCGTGTCGCCCCGCCACAATTCGGAATTTTCCACTTTTTTCTGCGCGAAAATATTAAACGCCATTTGTATGAATTTGTATGACCAATTTTAGAATTTGTATGCAACCCCCTCTCGCGTAATAATTTAAGAATATATCTAGTAACCCTAATAAAAATGTATTTGTTAAAAAATGTTTTTTTTGTTATTTATAGATATATATATATCACGGTTATCTACACAGGTTGGCGCACGGCGTGTTATCGCTGGTCGATGCGGCGAACGCAGTGAACTATTAGCGCTAGTAGTCAGTGGGCCTACATTTACATTCGTATGTACTGGGAAATCGAAGATTTTTTATTCAAATTCGTTATTATCGTCCTAACGACTAAAATTACGAATTAAAAACATTCCACAATTATTGTAAACCGTGAAAAGGTGATTATGACTGACATCAGCAAATAATAATCAAAATTAATTGGTAAAAATATTTTTAATGATAAAATTAACATAAAATACATATACCTAAATAATGTTTGATTTAGTTAACTAAGGCAGTGTTTATTATAAACAAATGCATACATTGGTATCTCTTATTTATTTTATCGTGTTTGTTATTATTTGTTAAATTAATTAATTAATTAAATCACGTGTATTATGTACTGTTACTCCCTACACCACCACAAGCTTAGCTTAAAGGTGTAGGTTATTTTTATTATTTCTTTAAATTCTTTGTATTGTGTTTTTCAAATAATAAAAAAAATTTATAAATTCAATTCAATTCAAATAATTAATGACTACAAGTCTTTCTTACCCAGTTATAATTTATTTTATTTATAAAATATCTGTAAAATAAAATACCGAATAAACATAATATGTTATTATTAATTTGTTTATTACTTATTCTTTATGTAATAAAACCTATTTAGTAGTTGGTTAATACTTAATATGATGTTAGTAGAAAAATTTCCTTCATACTTATTGACCAAGATATAATGATTTATGTTAAAACCCAATAATTAAAATTGTAAAAATACGTAACAGCAATATAATGTTTGGAACAAACATAGGTATTGTCGTTTACAACAAAGTTTTTCCTTGGAATAGCTTTTTGCCATTTTTGCCGCAAACCAGTATCTTTTGGTGCTGAAAACTGTGACACCTTTTTTGTGTTGCTTTTGTAGCCTGAAGTACATCAAACTATACAACACTAAGCCACCATCGCAATAAAACTACCTACTACCAATTATGTAATGACAACAATACAAAATAACGTCGAAATTCGAAAATTATTTTGTTCTTTGTCATGCATTAAGAATGTACTCATGTTATCTCTAGGTTAGGTGTCGGTTGTGTTCTTATCACCTTTTCACGGTCTACAATAATTATTGTGGAATGTTTTTAATTCGTAATTTTAGTCGTTTGGGTGATATAACGAATTTGAATAAAAAATCTTCGATTTCCCAGTATATATAAATGTAAACGTAGGCCCACTGACTACTAGCGCTAATAGTTCACTACGGTCACCGCATAGACCACCCGTCTGCATTAGTATCATAGTGGCGTGCGCCAACCTGTGTAGATAACCGTGATATATATATATATCTGTGTGTGTGTATATATCTGTGTGTGTGTGTGTGTGTGTGTGTGTGTGTGTGTGTGTGTGTGTGTGTGTGTGTGTGTGTGTGTGTGTGTGTGTGTGTGTGTGTGTGTGTGTGTGTGTGTGTGTGTGTGTGTGTGTGTGTGTGTGTGTGTGTTTATGTGTGTGCACACTGTACAACGTAGGTACATTTAGAAATATAGTATTTTTTATAATTTTTGAACGTTTGAGTAATTTATAAAATAGTTATAATTAAAACATATTTTGAAAAAAATTAATTAAACTGTAATCAACTTGTTAAAAATTGTTCAATGCATAGTTATAAATCTATACCTATTAAAAAATATTATGAATAAAAATAAATAAAATAAAAATAATAATAAAAACAAAAAACAAAAATAACGGTACGATCGACATTGAACGAAAATAACATGGATATTTTGTATATATATATATATTAGCTAATTTGTACGTTATTATCTCCATTAGAAACTTGTACAAGCATATTATTAATAATATCTATATGAACGAAATACATTATTACCTACAAAATAATTTGTACATTTTCAATTTGATACATTTTATAGAAATTTCAACTTTAAGTGCTTATTAAAAAAAATATGCCAATGTGTTTTTAATATTTTTCAACTGCTGTTAATTGTAACAGTATATCAGTAGAGTTTTGTGTTAGATTTACACTAGCAAAAACTTACAAGGAACCTTGTATTTTATTTTCAAGTTTTTTGCCAGAGCGAAAAATTTTTTATCGACATTAATTAAAAAAAACTCATATAATCGAACATTTCTTAAGCCTATAAATAGCTCAGCATGAGTCAAAATATTATAAGAATAATATTATAATATTATAAGTAGACGAGAAAAGTGTATTGTTGTTTTATATTTGTAATTTAGATGGCCATGGCCCATCCATTATCCCCACTGGAAATGCCCTAAGGGCTGAAACAGACGACCGGTTTTCGCCGGCCGGCGCGCGCCGGCCGGTGAAAAATAAATGTGAACACACGAGGACTCGCCGGCCGGCGAGTTTCGTATTTTAATCACCTGGTAGAGTAAATACAATGTTTACAGTATTTTTCAAAAGTTTTGATACACATATACATGTGAATATTACAACTTACCGCAGTGATACATTTCTGAAATGTTCTATCTTGAACATTCTTTCTACCTTGAATTACATTAAAAATAAACACCAATGAGAAATAAATACTCACAGAAGGTACAGTGAATGATATTTATTTTATGAGAACAAGTATCATCATTTTATTGTTTACATAAACTCAATCTTCGCTGTTAAATACAATATTATGGTTTTTAAAATGTGTATAGGGGCATGGCCCCATATTTAGAATGAGTTTTCGGGAGGGGGGCAATAGGGAGATAGGACAATAAATAAGTTTAAGTTTTAAAATCTTCGAATCGGGCATCAAAATTATGTAAGAAATGTAACAAATTTCGGGCCGCCGGCCGGCGAAACGGCCGGTCGTGTGTTCACTCCAATCATTTTATATGTAATTTGCTGGGAACCGGTGGTTTTTTCACCGGCCGGTCGCCGGTACCCACCAAGCCTGGTAAATGCGCCGGCCGGCGAGTTCCGACGAGAACTAACCGGCCGGCGAAAAACGGTATCGTCTGTTTACTCTAATCTAACTCAATGTAAAAAGAAACCGGCCGGCGCGCGCCGGCCGGCGAAAACCGGTCGTCTGTTTCAGCCCTAAGACTTCTGAAATTTCCTTTTAGAAAAAATTTTGAAACAAACTTGGGATATTGACAAACCAAGATATTCACAATACTTCACAATATGTTCATTTAAATTTGAATTTTAGTGTAAAAGGTGTTTATAGTGTATTCTTTAAAATGTATAAATGGAAAAAATAAATAAGTCAAGCATTCAAAAATTATTAAAAATACTACTATATTTCTACATGTACCTACGTTGTACTCACACACACACACACACACACACACACACACACACACACACACACACACACACACACACACACACACACACACACACACAGGCCCGCGCTAACTAGGTGTGCGAGGTGTACGAAAAACAAGGGCGGCAAAAAGTGGTAATATTCCAGGGGCGGCAAATTTTAATATCTATCTAAGTTTTTGGGAATTAATTTTGATTTTTGACGCTGAGGCGTTTAGTAGGTATCGTGTGGTTCTATCGTCTATCAATATGTTTTTGACATGCAATTCGTAATAAATATACAACATAATACAATATAACAAATAAATATAATAATTTATAAGAGGATAGTAACTAGCGACATTGTGTACAATTTATACATATATATTATATATATTTTATTATTATTATATATCATAGCTTCAAAAGAGTGGCTGTAATGCTGTATCGAGTTATTTAAACAACTTAAAAATAAATCTGTAAAATTTCGTCTGTCCACGGGAAATACCCAAGATAAGCCGAGCACTAGACACTATAGTAGTATAATATAATGTTTTAGAGATGATTGAAAATTTAAAAGAATACTATACAAAGAAAAGAAGTGACGAACATTTTTTAGATATTATCTCAAAGTCAAAAAAGTTATCTTTAGATGTAAACGGAGACACTACATTTCCAATAGAAAAAAGACTTAGGAAAAGAAAGAAACATTTTGACTATGAAACTGAAGATGAACCCATAATTTTATTGATCCACAAAATAGTTTTAAATGTAACTTTTACTATACTATTTTAGATTCTACTTTATTGTCACTTAATGAAAGATTTGAGTTACTTAGATCAAATTCGGATATATTTTTAATATTTTATTCAATTAAGAATTTAGTACAAATGTCTGATAAAGAATAACTCAAACATTGTAATGATTTACAAGTACATCTTACCGATAATGTCCTTAATGAATCTGATATAAGTGGTCCTGAGTTGTATGAAGAAATTATATCATTAAAAATTCATTTAAAATTAGATTACAATTCTCATGATGTTTTAAATTATATTCATACAAATGGCTTATCATCATTTTTCCCTAACATGTGTATTGCCCTACGTATTTATTTAACAATGCCAGTTAGTGTTGCTACAGGAGAAAGATCTTTTTCAAAGTTAAAAATAGTCAAAAACTACCTTAGATCAACCATGAATCAAGATAGATTGACTAATCTGTCAATTATTTCAATTAAACATCAATTATGTCAAAGTGTGGACACAAAATCATTAATTGAAAAGTTTTCAGCTGTAAAAGCTAGAAAAGTTCATTTTGTTTAAGTTAAAAAAGACATTTATATAATAAGCTACTTTGTAACATTATAATAATATATTCTATGTATTTATAAAATACCATATAATAATGATATAATATATTATGTATACTGTGTTCTTTTTTGTAGAAGTTAAATTTTTTTCATCTTGAATTAAATGTTTAGTTATAATTATTTTAAAGTTCATATTACTGAATTATTGTGTATATATCCAGTCTATAGGTTTGTAGGTAAAGAAAAAAAGTTGATTTTATCAAATTTATTTCATTGAGGTAAAGTTGTCTAACATTTTAAAATAATATATTATGTTTTTATGTTTAAATTGAATTAATTTATTGGAAGACAGCTAATAACATTTGATATAGGTACTTACATGCTACAATCCTCATACCGAAATATGCAAATACAATTTCTGTTCAGTCAAGGTATGATATTGAGTGATCAAGTAGGTGGGGGGGCAATTTTGTTATAGAACAAAGGCAGCTGAATAGGTCAGAGCGGGCCTGCACACACACACACACACACACACACATATATATATATATATATATATATATATATATATATATATATATATATATATATATATACGTAAGATTTAAATTTTAAAACATTATTATTACATAAAACAATTAAAATATCAATAAACAACAATCAAAGAGTAAGATATAAACGGGAGCACGAAAACAAAACCGATATTGCAATTTCGATTTTGGTTTTAAAAACCCGGTTATGAGCTACCAAGATATTGGTTAACCACTCATATAACAAAAAAATTAATTTGTAACAATACCTTTTTATTTGGATTCCTAATATATTCTTTAATTATTACGCAAGAGGAGGTTGCATACAAATTCTAAAAATGGTCATACAAATTCATACAGAAGGCGTTTAATATTTTCGTGCAGAAAAAAGTGGAAAATTCCGCATGGGGGCGGGCGACACGGGAAAAAGGATTTTTTGATTATAACTCAGGAGGGGGTTGCATACAAATTCCAAAAATGGTCGTACAAATTCATACAAATTACGTACTAATTATTTACATGTATAAACTTTGTATTATGTGTGTTTAGAGAGCTGGGAGGGGCTGGGGTAACGTTACCCCAGCCCCTCCCGCATAAAATCAATTTTTACTGCCGAACGAATTGCGTACAAATTCCAAAAATGGTCGTACAAATTCATACAAATTACGTACTAATTATTTACATATATAAACTTTGTACTATGTGTGTTTAGAGAGCTGGGAGGGGCTGGGGTAACGTTACCCCAGCCCCTCCCGCATAAAATCAATTTTTACTGCCGAACGAATTGCGTACAAATTCCAAAAATGGTCGTACAAATTCATACAAATTACGTACTAATTATTTACATGTATAAACTTTGTAAAACGTGTGTTTAGAGAGCCGGGAGGGGCTGGAGTAACGTTATTCCAGCCCCTCCCACATAAAATCAATTTTTACCGACGAACGAATTGCGTACAAATTCCAAAAATGGTCGTACAAATTCATACAAATTACGTACTAATTAAACATAATAAAAATCTGAGTATTTTTAGTTGGGGAGGGGCTGGCGTAATGGACGTACATATTAGGTACCTTGTATTAAATTTTCAAGAATTTTTGTCCTGTCAAATTTTTTTTATCCACATTTCAGAAAAAAAAACAAAGAAAAGTTGAAAATTTCAATTGTCTATTAAAAGCTCAAAGAAAGTCTAAAGTTTACAAAAATTGTACTACGTATAGATGATTCCAATATAAACATTTGGTGAAAGTTTCAAGTTTTTTCGACTTATACTTTTTGAATAAGAACAAATATCAAAAATCGTTGAAGGCTAAATTATTATTTTACGCAATCATGTAATTATTTCGTAAACGTTTAAACTTTAGATGCTTATAAACAAAAATTGTGAGTCACGATTTTTGATTTTTTTTAATAGCAATAAGTACTTCTAATGAGGAACCTTGTACTAAATTTTCAAAGTTTTATGGCCAACCAAATTTTTTTTATCCACATTTCAGAAAAAAATAAGTTCAAATTTTCGCGATTTTTCAATATTTCATAAAAATTTAAACTTTTTATGCTTATAAAAAAAAAGGTGTGCATTTCGCTTTGAATTTTTTTTTTATACCGATAAGTACTTCTTATGAGGAACTTTATATTAAATTTTCAAGATTTTTAGTCCAGCCAAATTTTTTTTATCCACTTTTCAGAAAAAAAAACTAAGAAAAGTCAAAAATTTAAATTGTCTATAAAAAGCTCAAAAAAAGTCAAAAGTGTTCAAAAATTTTACCACGTATAGACGATTTCAATATAAACATTTTGTGAAAATTTCAAGTATCTACAATTTTTGGTTTTTGAGTAACGGCTAAATAAAAAAATCGATTTCGTCGAAAACGGGTTTTGCACAAAAAGTACCGTTTTTTCCTCATTTTTTGTTTGTTTTTCCCGTGGCATTTGAAAACTTTTGGGAATTTTCACTTGTGACCTCTCTAAGGTACCTCCGATATTCGTTTTGCCACCGAAAACATACCCTGAAGTTCAAAATTGAAGCATTATTTCGAGTAGTTATGGTGTACACAGACACAAAAACAAAAAAAAAAAAAAAACAAAAAAAAAAACAAAAAAAAAAAAAAAAAAACACACGTCATAGTAAAATCAATACATTCTTCACTTCGTTCAGAATCTAAAAATAAAACCAATCCAAATTAATACTTCTATCAAGTATAGAAAAATGTAAGTATATTCCAACTGATTTATAAATATACTTCTCGAAAATTTGTGATTAATTTATTCAATTTATTAAAATGATCTGTAATCCTATCCGGATTATTGTTTATTAGAAGTAATCATAAATATATTGGATAAATCTCTTCACTTCCATTAATTTGTTCATTTTATGCCACATTATGTAATCCTAACCAATTTAAAGCAGCTTTTGTTTCATATGAATTATGAGTTAATGGCTATACGAACAGAGAAATGTAGTATATTGTGCTTCAATTGACTTCCAAGATAGTAACGATTGATTAGATTCGCGTGAAATCTGTTTGAATAATTCGTTTCTTCAAAAATAATAATTATTATTTACTAATATCCTCAAAATGGCAAATTAGAAAAAATATATATAAAAACGAAAATCTAACTTATTTTACTTATATATTATATAATACAATATCGAAATATGAAGCATACATATTATAACACGGATTTGCTGTTAATAAAAAATAAATAAATCATTAGCTGCTTTCATTTTAAATAACAAGCAAGGTGTTATGTTGGTGCAAATACAAAAAATAAAAGGTGCCGAAGTTAATAACTAAGGTTTTATACGATTTATTTATTTATTTTTTTAATAAATGAAAAATTATTATCTTCCCCTTGCAAAAATGGTTTCCGATAATTTATCGGTATAAAACTGACATTAATGGGAAACAACTTTAATGCCGATCTTATGGCGCTTTCATAATACACATTTTTATAATATTAGGTGTTTGATCAAATCCCAGTAGGAATAATTTTAATAGAAATACTACAAATTTACAAACAAATTTAACAGATTCGAGGTCAGACAATTACTACAAACTCAATATAAAATATTGAATTGTAAAAACCATATCTCACTGAGGTAGAACGGGCTAAACGACCCAACCATATCAGCTTCCAATAAAATGCAAATCATTTTACTCTATACAAATGAGGTCACTTTTCGATTTTCTCAAACAAAATGAAATGAAACGGTAAGCAAGTACCCGTTTTCCGATTAACCGAGCCCCGATTGTAATCAATTTTATTTATTGTCGCTTTCAAATGTTTTACAACAATACAAATATGAACACGACCCAACCGGCTTGTGTAAAGATAAGCCAACGTCCTATGTATATGTGTGTGTGTGTGTGTGTGTGTGTGTGTGTGTGTGTGTGTGTGTGTGTGTGTGTGTGTGTGTGTGTGTGTGTGTGTTAAGTATTTTTTTAACTTTCATAATTTAAGTTTTGTTACACGATTCCCAGTTAAAGTATAGGTACTTGTAATAATCCCGTAGGTTATAAAATATAATTTTTTTTTCGCAAACTAAGTACGCTATTTAAGAAAATTAATACTTAGTAATTGATAAAAAAATTCCTGTACTGAATGATTATTGCTAAACAATAAATATAAATCTTTATAAAATATGCATTATATTTATTAAAATTCAACTAAGTTGCCTTTAGTTATTACCTACTACCTGGTCTACAATTCCAAATACGAATTGATCCAAGAATGAAGTAAGTATAAATTTAAACTTTTTTCCTCTTTCATAAATTGAAAAAATTCATTTCTAAAGTGTTTATACATATAAAAACCATTTTAGGTTTCTAAATTTAGTGTTGAGTGAAAAAAAAGTTTAGGCACCTTATATCCCTATAGTATTTATCAGTCAAGCCATCTGTCTATTACATATATTTTTTTTTTGTGATTTATTTATGTCTAAAAACTACTGTGCCTCACTTGGAGGACTTTTGTAGAGATCCAGGGACATTATTATGAATTTATCCACCAGCAAACGACATTATTTTTTGGATAGATTAGGGAGTAAATATAATTCGTTTTGTTTTTTTATTGATAATATGTCAATATCAACATTAAATTTGTAACAAACTAAGATATTTTATTTTATTCAAGTTTCTATGCATTAGTATAAATTAAGTTAGACAAATAATTTTAAAATTGTACATGGAATCATAGTCTATTGTTAAAAATATGTCAAGAAGCCGAGAGTTTATTAATTTGTATACATTTTTGATAAGAACACCAAGTTTATTCCATATATATAAATATACAGTGAAACCTCTGAATACCAGACACTCTCGGTAGCCAAAATATTGTCCTTTATTTAGAGGTGTCCGCTATTCAGAGGAAAAAATAGAGGTGAATATGTTCCTGTCCCCATAAAAACGTCCACTAATTGGAGGTGTCCGCTATTCAGAGGTGTCCGTTAAAGGAAGTTTCACTGTATTTATATATATATATATATAAATAAGGTAATGAAATGAACGTAGGTAATCTAAAATGAAAACAACATAAACAACATATAATGCGTTTTCGTCGTAGATCTTAGATATAAAAATGCATGAAAGGCGTGTTTCAACTACCCACTTATGTCTATGAAACCGAGTCCACAAAGTGAACCATTTCCGTTGGAAGGAACAACGATATTTTCATATAAGCATATTTAAGGATTTTTTTTTTTTATTTCCAGAGAGAATAAACTTTAGCATTAAACCTGCGTGGTTACATGCGTCGTGTTGATTACATGTTTCGTTTTCGGTGAACTGCGTCGTTGTATTATCGCGTCAATGGTTCTTACACGGATAACGTGTCTTTACAGTGACGTCTGATAACTTATTTTAAAAATGTTCCCAATAATTTTAGCCCGAATGTAAAAACTGCAAACTGTGACTAGACGCAAACGCATCAAATACACATCACATGCATGTGTATCCCGTATCGTACGTATAGATTTTATTTTCATCTTGATTTATCGAGGTTGAAAAATAATAAATAATATTTATCCTTTATTGTAAGAATATTATATCGGAGGCATGTGAAACCTCCCACGAGGTAAGTGAGTTTTAAATAAATTGTATACTCTTAAAGAATTACCCATCCAAGAAATAAATTGAATTCGATTCTAGCAGATAGCTCTCATACTTGTAAGCAAGAGTCTGAAAAAGACGAAACGCGACTGTTCTCTCAGTCTCTGTATTCCATCAGTTCTACAGAACACTTTTCCATATTTTCTTTTCAGGTTAATTTTTATTTGTATTTATTAGATTTTTAGTTTCTCGCCTTAACATCTATTTATGTTTCAGCATTATAATTTTTTTTTTTTTTTTTTTTTATTATTATTATTAATTTTTATTAAATGAAAGTATTTTGTCTACATTAAAAATAAACAAATTTTTACTATATTTTAAAACATTTAAACTAAACTGCATAAATAATAAATAATATAAAAAATTATTTTAACCAATAGATAATGTAATTATTGTTGACACAATTTATATATATAATACAAATATTAATTCTCAAAGATACACATAATATTGTTCAACTCAAAATAACGCATAAATTTGAATTTTTTTTTCATATAGATACTATTTAAAATACTATGTAGAACTATATTTTTATGAAAAACATAACTTTTAGTTCTTTTTCATACAGATGATTTTTTAGTATTTTAATTTACACGATGATAAATATTTTTTATAGCATAATAATAATTTATAATAATAATTTTTATTAAAATTCAATCCTTAAATTTTTACTACCGAGCCATTAATTTAAGGAGGTTAAAGCATTTAAAGTTTAAAGTACCTAGCGCAGTAACGACAATATATTTTTGGGGATATCCCTCTTCTCCACTCGGCCATCTAAGTTTTAAATGTTTATACGTCTTAAACTATTGGTTCAATAACACAAAATTATAAATATTAATTTCCGAAAAAAAAATTGTTCTTTTTTATTTATAATAGTGATAATTTTAGAAAACCAAAACACTTAAAAACTCACGAAGTAAATATGAACAAAAAAATTTAGTGTTTTAAATCATAAATTCCAGTGTAAAATTCCTATTGATGCATTACGCAAAATTAGATCACATTAGATATGTAACCTGTGAGACACCCAGTTTATAATATATTTCACGCCCCTAATATAATCTAACAATATCTAACAATAAACCAAAACTAAACTAAAAACGCGTTCGATCTGTACGACCCCGTGATCAACTCTCTCCCACGTGTATACACCGCATAAATCGCTGATCGCGAACGCCCGTTGGAAGTCGATCGCGTATTCGTGTGCAGTGATCCGAGTGGACGCGCGCGAAACACGCGACTCGTCGTCTCGTCCGGTAGCCGGCACACGCGTCGTCCGCGCGAGAACGGCCGGAGAAATAAGTGCCGATCGTGACAGGAAAACGACCGCGGAAAGGCTCTCGTGGACGGACATCGACCAACGCATGTCGTGAATGTCATAGAAAATCTTCGCGGACACGTCGAGGTATGTTTCACACTTGAATCTTGATCGTGACACACGCTAAGGTTGTTCACTGTTTAACGTACCCGTGTACTGGCCATCGAAATGTCATGATAATTGTTATGACGGTCGTTTAGCGCGTAGCGCGGAGTGAGCAATAATTACATTTTAACGTGTGTGCGTGTATAGTTGGGTGAAAAATCAAAATACCATGTGACCACGTCGTTCTATATAAATTTCCGTTTAAATAAATACAATTTTAGGCTGCAAATCGACGTCACTCGTTCTACGGTTGCAGTAATTTCTACACGTGTTATTTAAAAAAAATACGAAACTCTGATATTTTATTTCATTTGTTAATGGTAATAGTTTAAAAAAAATAAAACTCACGTCACAGTTTTTTCGAATCGTATCTTGTTCAAATTTAGAATATTAATCAAATATCAACTTAACAATCAGTTACTTCGTTTCAAGTGTAAAAATAAAGTGAGTAGCTATTCTTAAAGAATCTCTAGAATTTCACCACAGTGGCATTTTTTAGAGAGCAATCGGTCTTCTCAAATTTTTTTAATTTTATTAGTACCAGCATATTCAGAGAGGTATTTACATAGCAGCCAAATGAAGGTAAAATTTTAGCATCCGGTGCAGTGGATTTTTGAGACCATTTCGATACATGGCTAATAAATAAATAAAAAAATATTATCATTTGAATATTACTATGGTTATCATTTATTACAAAACAGCCATCGATAATATTAGGATATAAAAAAGCATTGTGGTTTGAGATATTAATATGTTTATTTACCTATACTCATCAAGCTTTTTACTCATAATATGTAGAAATTACGTTAGAATATTTCTTTCTTACCCTATTTCTAACTGTTTTGCCAAGAGATTTTTTTTCATCTTACAAAATATCGAATCTTATTTGACATCAAGAAGTATATTTGGCAAAAGACTATATTATGCGTTGATTGTCATAACCATAGAGACACATTTTACAAAGGAATTAAATTAATAGATCATTGATGCATTTTCAAATGAAAAAGCTCATCGTAAACATTTTTCATTTGATTTAAATTTTTTCCGTTTCAATTTGATTATCATACATTAGTTATATAATTTCATTACAATATATTTGATATGTACCTACAATGTTGTACTATTAAGTCTATTAATTTTGTATGCTTTGAATTAAATGTATTACATTTTGACAAATGTATATTAGTATATGTATTTTGTATACCTAATATGTTTTTAAATTCTGAGTGAAGTAAAAAATGTATTAGTTTTACTATGGTGTATTTTTTTTCACAATATATTGCTCAATAAATTTGTCGGGGTCGCGGGTCGTTTCTTTTAACTGTCCTGAGACTCGAAAAACCTGAATACGCCTCTGAACATATTTAATATTAATATTTATATTTATAATAGTTTGCACCCTGTGAACTTATTAAGTAGAATAATAAACTAGGTACAATAATCAGTGTTGAGTTTATCTAGATAAGTTATTTAGACAATTATTAATATATCTTTAATTTAATCTAGATAACATTTTTATAGTTTATCTTTATTTGAACTAAATTAAAATGTATTTATCTTGACTTAACACTGACAATAATACACTGTGAGTACTTTGTAACAATATATTACAACGAAGAATACGTTTAATTAATATGATAAACATTAAAATATAAAATACAATCCATAGCAATTTATCGAAGTGAATCAAGAATCAAAATAAGGAAATTTCTCCACGGAAGGTAGACTGAGAGGAAAACTGATGTAATCAATCATCAATATTTTTGTTTCATAATTTACTAACTAAACGTAACAAACTGAATATGATAACTTCAATCAATAATTGTACAACTATTGATAACAAAAGAGGAAAAGTTGTAAATGACTACAGATACGGACTAAATACATGTAAACAGAATAAAGTAAGGTGATAAACGTGGTTCAAACAAATTTGAAATACCTTTTTGAATGATTTAAAAAAACATATATATTTGTTGACACATCTTGATTGCCATATTGATTGCCAATCCACAAAACAAGACTGTCTTATTCATTTACTGAGTGGCTAACGTTTGATGTGCAAGTCGTAGAGTAGCAACAATTGATTTCTTGTTTCTTATTATCTAATATATATTTCTTTCACAGTTTTCTCAAACCCTGCCGTTAAGGGTTAATAGGGTTATTTTTGGTTATTAAATTTTTAACCCGAAGTAAAGGCAAGTATATTATTGTTCATTTCTATTATACTAGAAGTCACGTCCAATTTTAATGATGTAGCGTTTTGTTTTATAATTGATTGCCAATAAAAACAATATTTTTCAAGGGAGATATTGTGCATTTTTGAACGTCATCACACTGAAGAAATTAAACATTTTAAGTACCATTAATTAATTTTAGGAATTATGTGCTCCTACAATATTTATTGTTATTATAATAATTATAAATTTGGAAAGGAAAATATCATTTTTCGCAATTGCACATTAACCAAACTATTACCATAAAAATAAATATCATTTAACGAAACCACATTAACTTTCTAAGCAGCATTTGAGTTGAAATGTTATAAAACACAATTAGGTCATATTAACCTAAAATATGAATATATTTTAGTTTCCTGATACATGAAGTTCATCACATAGATAAATTCAAATTACTAAAATTAATTGTGTGATCAAAAATTATTCAGTACAAAATTTAAAAAATAAGTACATTGTTGAACTCTTTTTCTTTTTTCCTCCTTCTTCTTCAACCCTTCAACAACAAACATAATTCAAGGTAAGCTATTTGGAAGAAAAATGATGTTTTCCAAAATATAATAATTCTTCCTAATGCCTGAAATTTTCTTCTGAGAAAATACATTAGGGACTTGTATCCCTGAGCCAGGACTCCCCTGATGTTTACTGTGTTCACACTAATTATAGTAATAATGTTAACATTTAATTATAATATGACTAAAAACGTACAATTTTTATATTTTAGTTCAGTTTTACAACAGCATAAAAATAAATAAAGCTATACCACGTGACTATACTCGTAGATCATGTTCGAATAGATTTTTACAAAAAAAAAAATATATACGAACGTATAAAAACTATTTGTGTAATCAGTAAATCTTATAGTTTGCTTAATATTAATCGATTAATATTTCATCGTGTCATTTAAAACTATCACTTCAGACAGTAATAAAATTAAAATGTATTGCATATTATATTAACCAAAGTCGATTTAGAAAAAAGTACCACACTCCAATTAAATTTATTTTGTCAGTTTTACGTTTACGTTTTACATTTAAATGCAACATTTTCTACGTGAGAATGAATTTCTTTTTTAATTAATTAAATTATTCACTTAAATGTTTGGTAGTTTTATTTACAAAAATCGAGAATAATACTTGATGGAGTACTAATGTCTCAGACTTTATGGTATCGGCTATTTGGTACGGTACGCAATATCTCTTTTCTTCTTCAGTACCTACATATATGGGTAAATGTATTTCTGTACATTTCAACATATATACAATACATATATCTCGTATGTGACTTTTGAGAATTCACTAGCGTCTTCTAACTAAGCCGTTCATAAATCCAACAACCTCCAGTTAAATATGTTCTCAAGGATTTTTTTCTTTTTCTCAAGGATAGCAGTGGCTAATAATCCGCTAAAAATATTAATAGGTCTAAACTCTGAGTATCATATTATGTATACTAAATAGACACGTATAAGGTATAACCAATAAAACATGAGAGTAATGCATCATTCTTGTAGGCCGCGACTTCAACTTTAATTTTGAAGTGAAATAAAATTTAATGCTACTCGTTATTTTTTTTTTTTTCTTAACAAATTAATAATAAATAACAGTTGTTTGTGTTAGAAAATAAACCACTAAGTTTTTAAAACTTTTAATATAAAATTGTTTTTTTCATATGCTACATATGAGATTATGTCAAAATTTACCAAAAATTACCACTACATTCACAAGAAAATTGTTTTTCACGAAAAACACACGTTTCAATCAAAAATGATAGTTAACAAAACCAATTACTTAGTATTTAGTAAACATCCAATTATTCATAACGTCATTTTTTTATAAAGTCCTAATGAAAGTCAATTCGAATTTTTCGTAATGAATAAATATTTTTTTTAATGTTTTCTTTTCTTTCTGTAAACCCGTAATATTTCTTCTTCTTAGGGTCATCGACCCGAAGGTTGGTTTGCACCTAGAAGAAGGTGTTACTTGGAAAGGGTTTTTACTGTGCAGTGGTTTCTCGTTGCCTCCTGCACAGGGGAGATGGCGGCCGCTCTCTCTAGACAGTCGCCTGCCCAGAGAGAGAGAGCCGCCCGTGACTGAGGTATGAACCGGCGACAGTGTGCGTCGGCAGTGATGCCTGGTTCCACTCGGCCATTCCGTCTCCCCCGAAATATTTATTTGTGTTTAAATTTCTGAAATATACTCTTTAAATAATGCATGTTAAATATCGACCCTTAAAAGGGTCAATTTAGTAAGTATTTATCTGTTCTTCGTCGATTAAACTTGGAATAAAAATACTTGTAGAGAGCTGTAGGTTACTTTGTGGTAATGTTAAGTCTAAGTTACATCAAATAATATTTGAATCGATAATTAGATACGTTACATTTACACATTATGTTACTTTATTAAATATGGTTGCTTTCAAAATTTGTAAGATCGGCATGCGTTTTCAACGAAAAATTTGATTTTTTTTTAAGAAAAATTTTTTGTTTCAAATAATTAGATTAGTAAATAAATAATAAGCGTAAACATTGCCTACTTTTTGAATTAATATAATTTTCCATAGAATTTGAATATTATTAAATAATTTATCAGAATTTATTTTCTCGATAATACCTCATAGAAAAAACCTATGGGTCTATTACACATAAAATTACAATAAAACTCGATGGTATTAAAGCAATAAAATATTTTTTTTTTTTGAAAACATTGACGCAATCGACAAAAACAGATACGTATAAATATTTTTTTTTTATTTTATATTATAGCTTTGTGATTATAATAATACCTAGTATTATTGTAAGCTTCAACTTAATATTAAACATTATTATAATATAAACCATACATTAATAAACAAATTACAAATTTAACTACATACATAATATAGAAATTTGTTTCTTATCAATATCATAAATCGAAGTCCTGATCAGTGAAGTATGTAGGACAAAATAAAAGGACGAAAACTCCGGATTATTGTACTCCATTTTCCCCAAGGCAAATTTCCAATTATATTTCTCAATAGCCTCTCAAAGTCACCAATAAGACATTCGAACAAAATACGATGCTATCACACGTCGCCATCGCGTATTGACATTTTACACATGTGCAGCATGCATAAAATATACATATAGAAAATTGATTCAAACGTATTCTACCAGCATCATGATTTTTAAAGAAATAAAAACTGGTAACCAGAAATAATAATTTTTCAAGTTAACGATTCGAGTACACAAAGAAAATTGGACTCTCCTAGAACTGAAAAATAAATTATATTCGGTCAGTTTGGTGTACGTTTATAATAAAATCTGACTAATTCTGGAATTTCAACCTATCTTAATGACTCTTTCGGTGAAAATGGAATAATGCACATATAAAAAAACGCAATTTTCAGACCAAAGAAACCATTCACCCGTGTCTTAAGCCTTTCGTTTCCACATTTCTAATGTTCCAATAAAATCTCTATTTCAAATGTAATTTTAGTGATTTTTAACTCAGTTTTCAAATTTTCAATTATGTTTGTATTTATAAATAACAATATAGCAAAATTAATTTGCATCGTACTTACTGAAAATTTCAAAACTACAATAAAGTATGCAAATTTCATACATTTTCAAACGATAATTATGGTATTGTAAACCTTTTAATTGAAAGTAGGTCTTCACAGCAACTTCTTTAAACTCAATGTAGTAATTAACACGAGTTAAATCATATGATATTTAAGTATACAAAAATTAAGAATGGTAATAATAATTTTTTATGAGTTGAATTACTTAAGTTATGGTTAAGAAATGACATTTTAGTACTCAATTTATTTTTGGTTGATTTAGGTTTTCCAAAATTAAATTCTATTGCAACGTGCATTCATGATAATTATTCAATTCGCTATAATACAGGTTCTTATAAACTCAAAAAGACAAATAATTGTATTTTATACTTAATAGGTCTCACTTAAATTTAACTTATAGCCATGTATGTTTTTCTATATACTAAAAAAAGCCGGATTAACTTCGCACCAAGGGTATTCTTCTCTTTTAAGACGAGATAATCGTGATGGATGTAAAGAACTTAAGATTAGCTACTTATACGATTAGTGAACGATACGTATAGCATGATTTTATCTTCTATTTTAAATCAATGACAAATTATTGTTTTCGTAAAATGACTCTGAGTGCAGCTTAAGTAATAATTTATTATAGTATCAACTAGTTAAGTTTTCATAAAATTGAAAACCATCATGATAAACAATACAATGTATGTTTTCGAGTTTAAAGTTTAAAATTTCTGAAATAATAACAAGAAAAATCCATGTCAATTTTTATAATATTTAAACATTTCTATTTTATATTAAAAAAAAATATCAAATTTTTAATAAAATAAAACTACAAGTTTATGAATTTGTGAAATTTAATAAAAAAATTTAATTTATGAAAAAAAAAAGTAAAAATAAATTTGACATTTTACGTAAAAAGAGTTATTTAAACAGTATTCCTACATAAAATGCGTTTGAAAACTAATTAATTGATCTTTATGAAATTTAAATCATACATAGAAATATATGTGACAAATCTATTGGTATAAAAAAAAATTTACCGGATTAACAATTTTAAAATGTATAAGGTTTTTATTGAAAAGTATCGCTAATTTATGTGAAATTATAATGATTTTTATCAACATTTGAACTTAAAACGCGTATGAAAAAAAATCCGGAATAACGATTTTTGAAATGTTTCAGTACTTTCAGTTAAGTATAAAAAATGTATGTTATTACATTTTTAGGTTTTTATGACAAATATTCAAAATTTCATTGGATAAAAACTTCCAAAAAACAAAATATTTTCAATAATTTAAAAGTTTTATATATAGCTCGAAAATGGTAAAATGTTTTCAAAACTTTTTTCTAATGGACCATTCTGTGTTAGGACCATATTGGAATTTTATGAAAATTTCAAGCACCATTATTTTTGAATTTATAGCTAAATAAAAATAGGTAATAAAATCGTATACAGCAAATTTTACCGGTTTTATTGAATTTTTAGTTAGTTTTTCCACACTCTTGGAAAAACTATCGAGAATAGTGAAAACTGACCTTCTTTAAGTACCATCTAGATGAAATTCCTGATCTATAGAGTGGGAGGATGAAACTTTTGTAGCACTAATACAAATCGAAAAGGTGTTTACATACTTTAAAAAAGCCGATAAGATAATGGTGGTGGAAGTTCGTCCTTCGTCGCTTCGCTCCTCGGACAAGATAATGGTGAGGAGTGTATAGCACTTTCTATCATGGGATCACCTGGTTTACGATAGTTTAGTTGTATGGTACTTTACATTTGAATGCAATGATAAATCATTGTAAGTTAAGTACAGGATACAGTAGTTGGGTGGGATACACGAGATGCATTGCTAGATTAGGCATTATTGGATAGATTTTGGAATTATTTTATATTATAAAAAAAAAAACGATTCTGAACGAAGATGAAGATGTCAGCCTTAAATTGTAATATATATTTTATTTTAATATCCTAGATTGGGTTAAATTTACATTTGTCTATTCATGTGACTTCTGCTCGTGAGCATTGGACAAACCAGGATGTGCATAGATAGGGCGTAGGTAAATACCATATTATTTGCCTAAATGCACTATCGTGACGGTACCACCCGACCCCGCCGTCCATATATGCTGAATGCTCCGTGGCTACGTCTATTTAAATATTAATAATTAATAATAATATATAAAATCCGCATGTTTATGGAACTGATACACACATTAAAATAACTGGAAATTGGAAGTTAGTAACGTTCTATTCAACCATGTAAAGGTACGTTATACACCTTGTGTTTACAATCTACCAATATTTTGTATAGAACAGCTGTCAGCTACTGATTATATTATAATAAACTTAATCTATTTAATTATCTTTATCAGCTGTGATATTACATAATATTTTCATTTCTTATCTTTGAATACAAAAATTTTTATACATTTTCAACTACAAAATAATTTGCAAATATTCGTGATTTTGACAAATTTTGTCGATTTTTGAACTTCAACTGCTTATAAAAAAAAATTGTGCCTATGTATTTGAATAATTTTTGAATCACTCTTAGATCAACTTATTCAAAACCTTCTATTAAATTTTCAAGCGATTTGGTAGGGCCAAAAAATTGTTATCGACTTTTATAAAAAAAAATCTAAGAAAAATCGAATTATTCAAATGCCTATAAATAGCTAAAAAATAAACGAAATATTTTGAAAATACAACTATGTAAAGAAAATGCCTATTTAAACATTTTGTAAAAGTTTTAAGTTTCTACGACCTATACTTTTTGAATAAGAACAAATATCAAAAATCAATGATGCCTAAATTGTTATTTTACGCGATTATGTGAAAAAATTGTAATTTCAAACACTCATAAAAATTTTTGATTTTATTCCAGTGCAAATTTTTTTACAGATAATTGAAGGAAAACGTATGTCAAACTTTGTACCGAATTTACAATTCTTAGTTTTGAATACTTAAAATTTTATGAATTTTCAACTGCAAAATAACTTCAAATTTTCGCGATTTTCTACATATTTCGTAAAAATATGAACTTTTTATACTGATAAGTTCGACATATTAGGTACCTTGTATTAAATTTTCAAGAATTTTTGTCCAGTCAAATTTTTTTTATCCACATTTTAGAAAAAAAAACAAAGAAAAGTTGAAAATTTCAATTGTCTATTAAAAGCTCAAAAAAAGTCTAAAGTTTACAAAAATTGTACTACGTATAGATGATTCCAATATAAACATTTGGTGAAAGTTTCAAGTTTTTTCGACTTATACTTTTTGAATAAGAACAAATATCAAAAATCGTTTAAGGCTAAATTATTATTTTACGCAATCATGTAATTATTTCGTAAACGTTTGAACTTTAGATGCTTATAAAAAAAAATTGTGCCTATGTATTTTTATAATTTTTGAATGGGAGTTAGAACAACTTATGTGGACCCTTCTATTAAATTTTCAAGTATTTCGTCCGAGCTACATTTTTTTTATCAACATTTATAAAAAAAAAAATAAAAAAAATCGAATATTTCAAATGCCTATAAATTGATTAAAAATGAGTGAAATCTTTTGAAAATAAAATTATATAAAGAAAATGCCAATATAAACAACTGATAAAATTTTCAAGTTTCTACAACTTATACTTTTTGAAAAAAAAACAAATAGCAAAAATCGTTTGAGGCTAAACCGTTGTTTAACGTGTTTTTGTAAAAATTTAAATTTCAAACACTCATAAATTTTTTTTGTCTGAATCCGGTAGAGTTTTTTTTGCAGATAATTGAAGAAAAACTAATGAAAAACCTTGTACCAAATTTTCAAAACTTAGTTATAAAAGAAAAAAATTTTACGATTTTTCAACAACAAAATTATTTGCAAATTTTCGCAATTTTTACATATTTCGTATAAATTGGAACTTTGAGCACTTATAAAAAAAAATTGTGACTTACGATTTTGGATTTTTTTTTATCAGTTATGGAACAACTTATAAGAAACCTTGTATTAAATTTTCAAGATTTTCTGGCAAAAAAAAAAAAATTTATCGTTATTTTAAAAAAAAATACTTAAAAAAATTGAAAATTTCAATTGTCTATAATTAGCTCAATAAAAGTCAAAATACTTTGAAAATTTAACGGTGTATAGAAAACGCTAATCTAAACATTTGGTGAAAATTTCAAGTATTTACATCGATTATTTTTTGAGTTATAGCAAAATAAAAAATTTGATTTTGTCGAAAACTGGTTTTGCGTAAAATATACCGTTTTTCCCTCATTTTTTAAGGGTTTTTCCCGGCGCGTTAAAAAAATATTGAAAATTTTTAACTTTTGACCCCCCAAAGTACCAACTAGATTCAATTTCCTTTCAGAAAAGTTGCTATATAAGGCAATCGAAGCATTTTTACTGCCCCAAATCGTGTCGACAGACACAAAAATAAAAAAAAAAAAATAAAAAAAAAAAAAAAAAAAAAAAACACACATCATTGTAAAATCAATACATTCTTCACTCCGTTCAGAATCTAAAAATAGATCATTGTTAAACCACCAAACTATTTGTCGTTTCACTCAGAATTTAAATTCATAAAACAAATTGTTGAAGAAATATTTTAATTTTTATTAATAAGTGACATATCGCCTTTATCGCACCAATCAGTGCATCAATATTTAGATTATTTAACCAAGTAAATAGTAATTGATTACGTTTGACGATCTTTTATTGCTTTACCAATGTATTTATAAATCATCGACCATAAACAAAAATTGAATTTTTTCAACATTAACAACTTAACTGACAACACATCAGTAATATTTTTCATAGTAATGATATTGAATATTAATTAATCATCGATAAATATCGTGTTGCCGACATGGTATGTTTTCACCCAATGCACGTACATCAACGGCAGGTGAAACTTATCGGCAGTGTAAGCTACTGTTCACAACATAACATATATATATTTACGAGCGCCATCTGTCGTGTCGGAAAACGTCGAATCTGCGCGCGATTAAAACATTATATATTATAACAATATTATCCTCTGCCACCACCGTCCGTGTATGTTATAACTATAAAGTCATTTATCAATATCGTGGGCTTCGTCATCTGAATTGCACACAAATCATCCACGCGGTATTTTCTGATCATCCGTTTTTCCCCCTATCGTTTTTCATAATGTGCCATCGGTGTATACGCCAACGAATCCAAGCTATGATGCTGTGAAAGAAATAAAAATAAAATGCACGTGTGTTCCAACGTTGACGTTAATTATTGTCACCTGTGTACGCCGTACAACCGGTGAGGGTAAAATAACATCACGCCACGTCGACTGCGGTCCGTGCAGGGTTTTCGTTGCGGCCACAGAGCTCTGCGCTCGAATATTATTACAGACACTTTACACGACGTGTATTAAAATAGGCACCTGCTCAGTGTGTAATACGAACGCAATTAACTAAATACCTAGTCACGTCGAACGTTTTAAAAGTCTCGTTAACCTTGTAATTGGATAATTATTTAACCGCGGAATGTGATTCAAACGTCAAACCGATTGAAATAAAAATAAAATAAAAAAAATAAAAAAATAGCACAGAGAATAAAATATTTGAGCTGTTTCGCGACTGTATCGTATGTTAGTATGCTATGACGATATTTCCGGTCATAACATCTGCTAAATTATTAAAATCGTCAAAAAAATAACTCTGCCGTTATCCCGACTCCCGTTTCCCTTACAGCCACCCGAAAACTGAACGAAAAGTATTATGAACACTGATTCGATCAATGTTGAACTGTTTCTCGGCAACTGTTTTCGAATTTGTTTAAAATTTAGTGATAATTTTAACAATCACTCACGTGTATCAATACAATAGATATATCGATTAAATTATTACCTGATTAAAGAAAAGAGAGGTTATAGGTTAATTAATATGTTAAGGTGTGATGTATATTTGTGGCATTTTATTTTAGCTTTCCGCTCAAACGTCAAATCAAAAACACTAAAATAATTAGAATGTTTTCAAGAATATTCTAAGCAAGGTTTATAACTATGTGGTCATTTATAGTTGACCAAAAATGCAAAATGAATTAATACGATTTTCAGCTAATCAACAGAAAAAGTACGATTTTTTTTTTATTTATTTAGACTATATTTTCTAACTGTTATCCTATTCCTTGTAAACAATAACACTGTGTTTGGCTACAATTTTTGAGACAAGTTACCATCGTAAACTGGAAGTATAGTTTGAAGTTTTATCCAGCATCATCTAGTATTCTTGTCGACCATAATAATACAACATTCATTGTCAATAAAACGAATTTAAATCACATATTCTTATCGATGATTTTCTGTAAATTAATATCATACAAGTATATCAGGAATACATATCTGGAATTTTTACAAGGGGTGTTTCCGTTTTAAATGATAATTGACTTCTGAAAATATGTATGTATTTGATCACACCAAAAATCAATTATGGGTGTAGGTAATAAAAACTATGTTTTTTTTTCAAACGCCGTTACATAATGCAATATTACAATCAAAGTTCAAAACAACTAAGTTAAACATTCATTTCATGAATAGTAAGCTAATGAAAACGTGTACACATTTCACAAAGTCTCCACTCACTTACACAAAAATGCATAAGGTTTCACTTGATAATATTTGTATCAAAAATGTCTCGAATAGAGACTAACTTTACTAACTCTGTAGAGTTCTAACTTATACTTACATACCAACAACAATTAACTTATTTTTCACACAAATGCTATTTGAGGATGGTATACTTTCTAAAACATCCACTTCTAACTATACTTCAGTAGATAAATTGGTTCTACTATATATTATCCTACGTAAAAATCGAAAATTGAATACATGTTATGATTTTCCATTTAAAGTTTTTGAACTGATAACAATTGTAAAGGAACGTCGAACGCATATATCATACTCATACAAGTTCATACCAATATAAAGAAAACTTAGATGTCAAAGTACAAAAAAAAATCCCCAGGTGATATCCCGTCGAGCTATTCTTATTTATTCTGGGCTAAGACAACGTCAGCAGGCAGCGGCGATATATATTGCAATATAATACACACTACGTGTGGTGTGTGTGTGTGTGTGTGTGTGTGTGTGTGTGTGTGTGTGTGTGTGTGTGTGTGTGTGTGTGTGTGTGTGTGTGCGTGTGTGTGTGTGTGTATGTGTGAGAGAGAAAGAGAGAGTAGGCATACATATGATTTTTAATAAGTCAGAGAGTAAATTTAAAACTAATAGAAGAAAATATGTGCCTACAACAAGTGAGAAAAATAATATGCTTAACTCCTTTTTTTTCTTGCGATTTAGGATTTTCTCCCATAAGTACGGTCAGGTTTCAATCTGGCCATGAAAAAGTATAAGAGGGATAGCGATATACTCAGCTACCCATATCATACACGATTCAGTTCGGAATACTGTCGAGCTTAACAATAATAAAGGGTTGACATTTTTATTTCTTTTTCAATATTCATGTATTTTTCGTCGCCCATTATTTGTATGAAGGTAACATAATATACATATTGAGCCCATTGCGATTTTTCGATATGTATTAGTATATTATGTATAGAGTATACCCCGGAGATTTTTACAATGCGATTGAACCCCCATATAGTGAATTAATTATAAAAAGTAATAGAACTTTTTTGAAGTACCTCTGTTTACATACCTATCTTAGTAATTTATATATATATATATATAAATTTAGTCATATTGATGATATAAATTTCACATGAAAATTATTCAAATGTACGTATTGCATACAGGGTTAAATCCCAATCTGTATGTTTCTCGGTGTATCTCCGTGGGGTAGTCTGTATTGCTATATAAGCCAAGCATATAGTTAAACTTTTGAGAAAAAAGATCCAAAACCGTGCATGATCATCACATTACAATAAACCATTCGTAAATAAATCAAAAATGATCAGATATTAAACTATACGACTGTGTACAATAAATTGAATACAAGTATATGTTGACAAAGTTAAAAATATATGTTAATACATATTAGGTAACACAATACCAAATATAATGTTTTACAGTTTGCTTTTTTTTCTAAACGGCTACTAAAACTTTAATTACAAATCATACACATTATCATAACAATAGCATAGTATCTATAGGACATGGATGTTTATGTCCTATAAAAGCGTTAAATATGCACAATAAAATGCGTTTTAATATTTAAGAATGTGATAAAAAAGAAACAATTTAAAAATGTAATGAAATACAATTCAAATGTTTTAATAGCCTGTATGCCTATAAAGCGTAAAAATAATTAAATATGAACGGTAATCATATATTTTACAGTTTTATCGCTAAAAAAGTGTTGAAAAAATAATCGTAATTTCCGTTTTCTTGTACGTACATTGATTTTATTCCATATTTTTATCGCATGCATCATTTGTCTATGCGCTGCAAGGTATAGGTAGATAAGTTTAAACAGAATATGTATTTAGGTGCATAATCTGTGATGCAGCCAAAAAGGAGAGCCTTTTTATGCCTATTCGTTTGGTTATTTAGTGACTAGTAAGTACTAAGTAGTGACCAAAGATATTTAATAATTAAGTGTCTATGAACATGCGTTGTAGAGATACATTGTAGAAATATGTTACAGAGAAACCAGAGCCGGATTTAACAAGGTCATTTGGGGCACTTGATCCGGGTTCCCGAATTTCAGAGGCGCGTGAGTGTGTGTGTGTGTGTGTGTGTGTGTGTGTGTGTGTGTGTGTGTGTGTGTGTGTGTGTGTGTGTGTGTGTGTGTGTGTGTGTGTGTGTAGTTGCAACTTGCATAAATATGAATAATAGATATTATGTACATCTGTATTCACTGTATACGATGTGCTCTGTAATCTGTACAGTTAATATTTATAGTAATTAGTTATACTAAGAAGTTATAAGAACTAAGAAGCAATGACTCTATAACAGCCGAAAGCTCTAACAAGCCATTTTCTAAAAAATGCAATAACCTCCTCTCTCTAAGCACGCTACTATTTGTACAGGGCACCGGTGTTCAACATTATCGATTTACAAAATATGTAAATTATTAGCTTAATTCTACTATGTAAAAATCTTAAAGATGACGATAAATCTCGTCATTTTTAAAGATATAGTGACATTAGTCACCTGTTATTTTAACTTAATGTTTGAAGATCTAACAATACAATTCTACAAGTTAATTCATACGTACATAAATTTCATCCAAAAGGCTCCATTTTTAATTTAAAAAATATTTGATTGTTCTTAGAAATTTAATGTATAAAACAAAAGAGTTTTTCTGAATTAAAATTTAAAATCAAATATTTAATTTTTTAACAAAACTAGAAAACTAATAAATTTTTTCGTTTTTGTACAACGATACTAACTTAATATAATACTATCATTATAATTTGTAGTTAAATTAACATTCGACTTCATGATCATCACTCATTATGTATGAATATGATTGGTGATAATAATTTTAGATTTTTCGTGTCCATGAACTATTTTTTAAACGTAAAAATTTGGGATTTCGTAACTGATAATGATGGTGATGGATAGCAAACCTATGTCTAAAGTATATACGAAAATAACAATGAATAATACAGAAAACATCCGTTAGTAAACTTATATCAAAAAACCTATGTTCTTTTATCTAATAAATAACGATTAGATGTGTATTTATATTTGATGAGTATACTTTTTTTTTTACATTAAATAATATAAAGCTAAAATTATTGTAATTTAATAACAATTTTTAATTGAAAAATGGCTAAAATATTCTTTAAAACGGCCGCAAAAATTTAAATAGAAATTTTATGTAATTTAGGCTTTTCTGATAGGATATCAAATGAGGTCTTTCAAATAGTAATTGTCATAACGCGATTGATAAAAATCTTTATTGATTCTGACATTTTTGTTGAAAAACATTTAGTAAAATACATATTACATTGTTCGTCCAAAAAAAAACATCAGTCGAGAAATAAATCCAATAAAAAATTTATTTTAAATTATCTGTGCCTACATTTATGATTCATATACATTATTCATTTTTATCGCAAACCATTATTTCATCCAAATCAAATGTATGTGAAATTGGTTAGTCGGTAGCTGCAGTAACCGATAATCTGAAAAATATATAGGCACATATTATCCGCTCCCGAGTTCACTTTAATGCCCATATATTGTTATAATAATAATACTACTAATAATTACTATTTTAATACGATGCCGTTGACGGGTTGAATCACCGACGTCGAATTCTTTCATAAAAAAAAAAACATTTTTTTTCAAACTTGTTTTTTCGTTGGCTTATAACTCGTTCTATTCTGTGTTTGCCCTTTTAAATTGGTAATAAGAATTATTTACATACGACAAACGTCATTCACAAAAAAAATGTGAGACATGAAACTATTTCAGCAGTACCACGTAAATCATATGTAAATACGTGTTATTCGTATAACTTATTATATTATACTTTATTTGTTGTGCGTAGAAATCGAATTTATTGGAAACGAATGCTTGCGATTATCGTTAAGCCGCATGCAATATTTCCTCACCCTTAAAATAGTCAAAAATAATATAAACCAAGTTTTTTCAAATTTTTCTCTCTAATTTTTTATTACATCAATTTAACAAATAATTATAATAATGAAGTGTTATAAAATAAATAGTAAATACCGAGATAGCGAGCTATCATAGGGTAGAATATAATAATTAAAACTTGATTTTAGATTCCGATCGAAGTTTTATTGGCATTAAAATAATTTTACATTGATGTGACTTGGTGCCTGATAATATTATGAACATTTTTCTGTGATTTGTTTGTAATATTTATTCACTGTTATTTCATACGAAAGTCGTAGCAGTACGTTTCGAATTTCTAATTTAAAAATAAAAACTTACAAAATATGACAAAAAAAAATTGTTTCGATAAAACTTATTTAAAATGACATATTATTAGCAATAATGTATAAGACTGATTCGAAACAAGATTGATTTATTCAATTATTGCTTTACGTTATTCGGTTAGTCGAATTCATTTAAATAGTATGAATTCAACTCTTAAATCGATAATGTGTTTTTAGTTATGCATGTTACACTGTATACTTTGATTCTTATTCAAATTAAAAAATAAATAAAAGTATGATGGAGAAATAAAATTTACTCAAAGATAACATACACATTTTATATATAATAGAAATATACGAGAAATATAATAGCATGACCCTGCCCACAATTCACAAGTCACATATCATTCACAAAAACTGTGGAGCAGTGAATGCTTAGAGCACCTTAATTAAGTGCCTATAAAAGCAGAAGAATTTCCACATTGACTAGACGAACTTAAACTGATTGATTGTTTGATAATGTACTCTATACATCGTTCCGCAAGTACATAACATAAATTTAAACTCGAAAGCATAGTTGGAAAACGATTAAATAATTAAACGCGATTTCATTAAAACGGGCGTCTTATTTGCCCAATGGTCTTAAACGTTTTTTCGTCTTTTTTACAGTTTGATGTCACGATTTTTGACATTTTTTTAACCACTGATAATACTTCTGTTTAAATTTTAACATTTCAAAGCGCTTACAATCCGTGCCAAGTTTCCGGCGGATGATCGGTTAGACATGAAACATTCGGAGTACTTTTACTGCCCACGTGACGAGTCGTTTTCGAAAACAAGCACGTTCTTGAAAACAAAATAGTCCTCTCGAAATATGACATAAACACTCTCCGTAAAATAAGATTCTGTGTAAACTTAATAGATAGTTTTTTTTTGTAAAACGATTTATCATTGTCTCCGTATAATAAGCATAGGTGTGCGCACAAGAGGGACAGGGTGGGCAATAGCCTCTCCTACAGATGGAAATTTTTTCCATATAGTGTATAAATATCACAAACATTCTTCTTCTCTCTTCTTTCTCTGGCCTGTCTACTCTATAAAAGTTTTTGCCGCGATTACTACACTTCGCCACCGATCTCTATCTCTAGTACTATCTCTCTCCAATACTCAACTCCAAGGCTTTTTAGATCTTCTTCCACCACGCATTATCGTATTTAGGATTTGGTTGCCCTGGGTACACTTTCTTTTTATGCCCTCTTCCTCTCACCGTTTTTTTATAGAAGCAATTTTTCTTAACTTATAATAACATGTGATTTGGTAATAATATCATGCAGTATTAAAATCTTTTGAGTGCCCAAAAATGTTGTATATCGTAGGTACTTTCAGTAGTACTCGTGATAACAAAATAATCAAAGCAAATTGTAAAGTATATTAATTTATTTTCTTACCTGTTTACGAAATAGTGAATGAAACGTCCACAAAGGAAAAAAATTGGTTAAAAATTAATATAATATAAATATTTAACAGAAGAAAAACGAACTTCATTAACTAACATTTTTACAATTTTTTTTTTTTTCTACAACTGCTTAAATCATTATGAATCTGTTAAAAGAAAAAGCTTCCAGATAAATTTACTGCCCCCGAAAAAGTGCTGCCTTGGGCAATTGCCCCCCTTGTTCCCCTCCCTTAAATACACCACTGCCACCACGTCAATCCATCTTTCCCTAGGTCTTTTTCCTTGTGATTTCCACTCCAATGCTACTCTAACTGCTTCGTCCTCTCCTCTTCTCATTATATGAGAAATATAACTGCAAATATTAGTTGGTTTAATCTCTCGTTATTTAATCAATATTAAATCTTAAATTTGTATTCATGTAAAGGAAAATGAAAATTACCTTCATCGTTATAATTTATTTGAAACATAGTATCAACTAATTTTTCATCGTAATAAATTAAAAGCAGTTTTATGAAATTGCAATTGCTATTTACAAAATCAAATAAAGTACAAAATAATTTTGATAATCAACGCTGCTACGAAACTTACACAGACGATGATTATTGAGCTATTAAAAAGATCTTAAGAGACATAGGTTCTCAAAGGGGAGAACATCGAAATGGTATATTTGGCTTTGGAGTTTTCGAAATATGTATATTATATTTTTGGAATATCAATTTTGGAAAATCAAAATTTTTTTTTTTTTAGATTTTTTCACTCACCTCCTAGAAAACATTACATATTACAAGTATTGACCTGAATAAACAACAAACAAAAATGATCACCCCTAACCTGCTATTAAGATCTGCACACGCCTATGATTATATAAGTAGTAGATATCATAATATAATGTAAACCTTTCAGAATCGAATTTCTGTATTTTGTAGGGCGTTAAGTAAACCTTTTGAAACAATACACATAAATAATAAATATCACACCGATATAATGTATTAAGAGAACTATTATGAAGTTTTAAAAACGCTAGAAGGGAGGGTAAAAAATACGTATTACAAAAATCTTCTTCAAATTTTTTTACAATATATTACAATGTGCAGTTTTACAGAACACAAATAAGAAAGGGATACCGGGCAGTTGCGTCTTGCATCACACGACTTCGGTGAAAATAAACATAAACCGATTACTACAACTTTCGTATGAACGTGGAGTAGCCGATAAATTGCTCAAGTGCTGACCGCTGGACGAGTAATTAACGATCGACCGTAATCGTAAAATATATAGAGATTTTATATGTTTTTTTTTTATTGTTGGACATTTTATAGGCTGAATTTTTCGAAGACCATGAACAACGTTTATTTAGCTAGTTGATAAATCCCCGGTCCTGCTACTATTACGCCATTAAAAAGTATAGTAGTCAAAATCGATGACTAATATAACTACTTATGAATTGTCCTTAAAATATTCATTCTATGATGTTGAATGATGAACGTTTTCGTTGTCACGGAATAATTTGAAAACTTGAATTTGAGCGATACGCGGTTACGCACACACCGATCTGATCAATTTATTTTCAAACTGAATAAAATATTGTAAGTAGAATCAATACTTTTATTTTTATGATTTTTACGACCACTCCTAACTTCATTTATGTAACACACTCTTGCTGTCGGTGATACACTTTATAGGTTATAACTTCTATGCATACATCTATAATATATAAATCAATAAATGTATTCTACAATGTCGAGAGAATAAAAAAAAGACATTGAGCGCCGAGTGACTTAGTAGTGGTTACATGCCAAGTTCGACGGTAGTATAGGTAAGTGCACTCACAAAATTGTCGGGAAAACAAAATATCATTCTTACAATATATTAAAACAAACAAAAAGACGGGTTATCGCGGAAAATAAAAAAATAATCCGGTGAAAAAATTGATAAAAAGAAATGAACAATCGGCTTATTTCGATTGAGTCACCTAAATAAATATTTTATTCGAACTTAACAAAAGAAAACCAAACGGTTCACTGCTCCGCATTTAAAAAATTGTGCACAAAACAGACACCCGGCAACATTTAATACGTTAATCGATACATTCAAATTATCATTGATTAAGTAGGTAGTATACCTGCACACCTTTATTCAATGTAGGCTTAAAATAAACTTTAAGGATCAAGTGATGGAAATAAATTTCTAGTTCATATCCTATAGACTATTTCATTGGAAAATAAATCAAACTTTTTTAAATAATTATCATAAGATCTGTTTTTACATACGATTCGAATGATGGAGATCCGTATACATATTATACTCGCTTGGTAAATCATGACAGTCATAATGTATGGAACATGAATAAATAAACACTTGAATTTAAAATGTATTAATGAATATATTAAATATCAAAATACGTAAACAAACCGTTCGTTTTAATTATTTTCTTCGTGAATAGAAATGATGTTTTTTAATTATTCGTCATATTTATGCATTTGATAAATCTCTTGCATTCACGTCAAATAACCAGAAAAAATGACTCCTAAAACAATTGTTTACACATTTATTTATAATTCATTCATTTTACTGACACAATACGTACTTATATTTTTGTTGCCTTGCTCAAATAAATAATCGATATACATGTTTTTTTATCTATTGACTATCATTTTATTATATATATAATTATATAATATATAATATAATAATAATTGAAACTTCAAAGTTTAGTTCCTATACAAGTTCTTCGAATAACCATTTAATAAGATTCACCGTTTTCAAATTTTACTTAGGGCAGCAGTATAGTATACAATAAACTAAATAAATGATAATTGATAGGTATACATGTTCAACTGTTAACACACTTGTAATTAAATACATTTAAATTAAACAAATTAGTTCAAAATTTAAAAAGTGGATTAATACATTTTTATAATCTTTGAAAAAATAGTAATAATTAACAATAAATAATATCGTAATGATGATTTTGATTTCTATCGAATATGTAAGCAATTAAAAAGGAACTTGGGACCTTACCAATCAACAAAATAATTCTACATTTGAATGATAATGGAGTGGAAAATTAAACTTATTTGATTAAAATTTAAATATTTCTAAAATATATTCCATGAAAACAAAATAATTTTCTTCTTCAAAAAAAAAAAGGCAACTTCTCACATCGAACTATTTCGTCGATTTTTTTATAAATGTGAAGAACTGAAAAAAAATAATTTTAAATCAACAAAAATTGGTGTCAATATTGTTATCGGCAAAGATCAAAATGATCGATAGTAACTTTCAAATGTAAATACCTATTCATTATTATGATAATAAAATTATTCAAATAGATCATTTAAATTAATTACATAAACTAGAAATATTAGATATTTCGATAAAATAAATCCAATTTTAATTGGGATTCAAATATAACATAAAATGTTAAAATATTGCTCTCAAAATGCCTCCGTGTGACACTGTAGGTAGTAGGAACGCGACACTCCACGACGTATTGGCCACATCTGTTCACTGTTGTGTACTTTTTAACTTTGTTTATTTTGCGATGTAAATTTGTAATCATGATCGATAAAATACTGACGTATTTCATATTAAGGTAAAATTAATTGTAAACTCATTTTACAACGAACAATAATTCATATTTTCGGAGTAAATAATATTGGAAACTATTTTGTTTTTAATTAAATTTGATTTTTGAATCCCTGAAAATGTTTCGCCGTTGGTATTTATTAAATTACTTTTTGAAGAACGATAATAATTAATTTTAAGAAAATTATTTCACGATTAGTTTTAATCTTTTAAAACTTTAATGTCACTCGTTAAACCCAATCATAACTGCAGGAACAAGTTTAGTTTATAAATATTCGTTCTTTGTTTTTAATTAGTAAGGTTTCTAAAGAAACAATGATTTATATATAGAATATAGATGGTTCATTATACTATATATAAAAAAAATATAGAAGTAGTAATATGTACTAGTACATTATAATATAGTAGGTACAGAAATCTGAGCAACATATAACCACATAATGACAAAATGGGATGGAAAATACACACGTAAATGGTTATTGCATATTACATGTGAACCTTAAAGGTTATTTTAATTCCAAACGTAATAATTTTATTATCTATATTATCTAAGCTAGCATTCATATCAAATATATCGACCATTTTGAAACCTACTATTTTTAATATGTATAATGTGTATGTAGTAAGTACTGTCGTGTGCCTAAAATGTTCATACAAATATTTCTATTCATATATTTTCAGAATAAAAATCTATGGTGGAGCTCGACGTTGAAAAAAAAATCACTAACGATATTTACCTCAAGACAACATCACCTGGTTAAATAGTCTGTTGAAAAAAAAAACATTTTCAGTTGTACGCTATTTGGTGATGATATTCACGTTTCCTAAACTGTGTAACAAGAGATTGGCACCGAGGGGTAGTATTATATAGGCGCGAGTGTAAAAATCAATATTCTCTCAGAATGAGTATTTTGTTTTCGTACGGAACATGTTTTTAATATAAAACGGACAATTATTTTACGCGCTAACACCAAAGTAAAACATTTCTGTAAATATATACATCTAGTGATTAATCGAATTAGTGTCATTGTTTATTAACGTCTTAGTAAAGTAACAGATTGCGATTATACATGCAACATGAAAATTGATGCTGCAAAATGTATCATTGTGTATTTATGCATCGTTGTAGTAAGTTGCTCATGTTTCCAAAAGCACATACAAGCATTAACTGCTAAGGTGAATGAACTATTCGGGAAAAAACCGTGCGAAGATGACAGCACACCACCGACATGGAAACTAGACCATGATAGACCTGTAGTGTCTCAGTGTAGTAATAATGATGATACATTTTTTTTATTCGGCATCAATTGGAGAATAATAAGTTCGAAGATCACAAACAACTGGTGGATAATCGCTGTGTCATCACTATTACCGTTTATCATTTTTTGGCGGATCCAATATAATATGAGAAATAAGGTAAACATTCTGTTACATAATGCATTTATTAGGCAGGTTTAACAAAAAATATATTTCAGCTTCATGAATGGAAAAAATTACTGATCAAAAAAGAAAAGACATCCTACATTAACTCAAGAAGACTAACATTACCTGAATTAACTTTGGCCAAACACGTACGAAGAGAGTCAATGGCTGCCGAAGCTTCACAAAAAATGGCCAGTGAGTTATTATTTAAAAATAAATACAATATCAAAGCTAATTATGACTAAATATATATTTTAGATCGTTCTAGAAAACTATCTCAGTGCAACAATTCACATTTTAGGAATATTAAGAAGGATACATCTGAGAGGAATGATGAGTTGCTCGGGGAAACAAAGAGAGTCCATTTAATTAGACGACGTTGATAATTTTGTTTATATGTAAAATGTTTAATTAAATAAATTGTATGTATTTGTGCCAACTTTGTCTGAGTTTGTGTGCACAATAATTGTTGTGTAAATTTAAATAAATATAAAATGTTGAAAAATACATGATTTCTAGGATTGTTCTATTAATGATACTTAAAAGATGTTAGAGCAAAATAATAACAATAGTTAATAAGTGCAGAATTTTTTTTCAATCAAAGTAGATACATTTACATATTTATTCATAATTACATTGAATTTCATTGTAGACTTAAAAAATTATTATCACCGTGAACAGTCTGAATTACTCTCCCTTGTTTTTATCTTCTCGATAATGCAGGAACACAAAACTGAATATAAATACACCAAACATCATTGAAAAAGCACTTGCATAATATGGATATGCACTTGAAATAAATCTTTCATATTGAGTATGTTCCAATGGAATCACAGATACCTACAATTTAAAAATTAATTAATCAATTCTATATATTTAATATTAAAACACACGCACACACACACACACACACACACACACACACACACACATTTACCATGGTTAAACTTCTAATTGCAGTAAATCCTATTCGATTATATTCAACTTTGAATTGATACACTCCGTATGTATCTGGTATTTTAAATGTAAACTCATACTTTCCATTTTCTTTATTTATAAGGTTTCCTCTCCAGAATGGATCTATACGTACAAATTCTACTTGCACATCATTAGCGTTATGAGGAATCCATTTTCCATTTTCCCAGCGTTCCAATTCAATCTTATATACCTATTAAAAATATATAAGTAATTATTTTTTTTAACTTATAATTAAATATTATATTTTATTAGTATTACGGCCATATCCATAATAGTATAAGATGATGGTGGTGAAGATTCGCCCAGTTTATGATGGTTTACAGATTTCACTCTTATCATACCTCTATCTTTCAAGGTCCACAAAACTATGTTTGAAGCAACTTCTTGATTTCCAGAAAAAGTGTACGTTTTTCCATCCTATTTAAGAACATTTTTTTCACAACATTAAAATAACTTTAAAAATTTCAACATTTTTAAAACAAAAACTTACAGCTTTTTCCACAGAAGATCTAAAAGCAGCATCTGAAAAGAAGTATAGCGATCCAGAAAATACAACTCTAGCATTATTTCTTGCTTGTAAAGCAGCAATTAGTAATAAATCTTTGCCTGTTCCTAATGAATACTGAAAATAATTTCCATTGTTATGTAAGTAACAATAAATTAATACCAGGACTTATCATCATTTATCTATATAACTTTAATTAACTATGATGAATCTGAAAAACTCAATACCAATGAAAAATTGTTAACAAAAATGAAAACCAAAAACTGATATTGATGAAAATAATACAATTTTTAATCAAAATTTGTGAACATGGTTTAAAACATGAAAATGGAAAATAAAATAATCCATAAAATGCTGAATTTATCAACAGTTGAAAAATTGGTGACATAAAATAATTATTAAAATATTAAACAAAAATAAACACAAACTATATATTTAGAAATTGGTTCAAAATCATTTATAAGTTGATTTCAAAATTAAGAAGGTTTCTGAACAGTATTTACTGAGATTCAAATAGGTTTATACTTTGAAAAAACTAATATTTAAACCATATTTAATTTCATTGAAAACATTTAATATATTTAAATATATATATAATACACAAGTACCTAATTGTGGTATTAAAATTCATCAATATGAACACCAATATAATTTCAACATACATTTTTTATCAATGTTCAATAACCTTAAATCATAGCTCACATAAGTATACATACTAACAACAAGGTCCTGGTCAAATTATATAGGTATTTAAGTAGGTATTTATAGTATAACTTACATCTTTGATAGGTTGGTCTGGCTTGTATGAATATGCAGTTGATTCAGCATGAAGAATAGGAAGTACTAAAGGATTTTTTGGGTCAGTAATTACTGTTGTTCCTTCATACAATAGTGGTTTTTCATTGACCTTTCCAACAATTTCTTCGGATTTAATAAGATTTGATGAACTGGTTATTACTAATGTATGCTGAATACAAAAATAAAACAAAATTAGAACAATAATACTTGAAGATTATTAGACATTATTGTTATTAGAAGCAAAATAATGGGAAGTAATTATTATTGGTAGACTAATTTTTATAGCCTATCAACCAATTGATAAAATATAATTGGTAATTTAAATGCATTCATTCAGGAGATTTTCAACATTATTATCAATCAAATTACCTTTAATTTATAACTTATATCAAAATTAAAAATGAACTAAAATAAGAAAAATAGTAGCAATTTGATAAAATAAACTGTGGTACTATAAATAAAAATCCTCTATATGGTTACTACTTATTATTACTTTTCCTGAATCATTGGCATCATAATTTAAATGGTCAATCAGAGATGAATTTTCTTCAGTTACTTCAAAACCACATTCAGCAGCTAATTCTCTAAGAGCAGAACCAGTAGACGCACCTCCCGTGAATAAAACATTACCTATAACCACAAAATAATAAATATTTTTTAATATTAATAAATTTATAAAATAAAAAAATACCTCCGTCATCAATAAATTGAGTGATTGTTTCAATGCTAAGAGATCCGCCAAATTCTTGTACAGTTGGTGCAAAAATAATTAAGTTTTCATAAAAGTATTTTCCATATTTTGAAAGAACCAACGATGGGTCGTCAGCGGATTTGAAAGTCAATTGATATCCTCTTTCTAAAAAAAAATAAATTGGTAACATACATTTATGTTAAAAATAAATTTAAATTACCTTTAACATAAGAGAATTATAAAAAAAAAAAAAGTTATGAAACTAGGACAAAATCAATAATGTCTCAATAAATCAAAAACATATAATGATAATATAATGTGATAAATAACAACTTATTTTAGATTGACAAGAGATTTTTGGATTAAAGAATTTTTAAGTATGTAATACATCGTATGTATATTCTTTATTATTAAATTTGTTTTAATAAATTTCATTTTAACTAGAAAATCATTATACCTACATTTTAGTAATTTTGGATAAGTAGACTTATAGGAAACATGGACATTAAATTAAATAAAATGTATGTAACTATTTAATTTTTATGTTCATAGCATAAATAATATACAAGGAAAGATGACTTGTATCCCTCTAATTTATTAAGCTTTTTGGTTCTTTTGCATTTTATTTTCTCTATAATGCCTAGATTTTCAATTACTTTTCATCTCCACAGTTTAAATGACTAGATTTTCTATATTTCTGAAAAAAAGCACTATTTCAAAAAATAAAAGTGTGGTCTAACTGAATGTATTCATTTGATCTTTTTTTTTTAAGTTTCTCTAAAATTAGTACAGTACATACAAGTGAAAGACCACTGACAGAGTTTATCAAAGCCATAATGCTTATTGATAAATAAAAGCACATAGATCGTGCAGCACAAATAATGAGTGCAGAGAAAGCCCATGGAATATCATATCCAAATCTAAATGTTTAAATTGTGTGAAAAATAAAATGATTAAAATTTAAAAAAGCCTTTAAAGCTTTTAAAATTTTGAAACATATCTTAGTAAAGACCTATTACTGTTAAACAAGATAACATGAAAAAACCGATAATCGGAGGGTAAATACCTTTGAGAGTGTTAAATAAAATGGAATGCGTTTCTTTGATGACCAAGTTGTTAAGCAACACGAGCGTCTCTTTGGAAGCATTGGCGAACGCGATGAAACTTAACGTTAATATTGAACACACGTAATATTTAATTAACATTATTATGAAGTAAAAATAACAGTAAAAATAAAGTAAAAATACAATAAATCCCACGAAATAAGGTATTACCGAAAAAATTATACCAATTAAATATTGGGCTACAATTTGATACGAATCGCAAACATCGTTGTCTACGACTCCGGGCTTGAATAGTTGAATGTTTGATGTGTCGAGTTGAGATTAACGCCGATAACACGTATCAAGGAACGCCACGATGCCGGCAATAAACATGGTTACCAACATCAAATATTAAACTTTTGTGCCACTGCCACACCATGATCATTTGTTCATTACACATTTGCGTTATATAGACATAGATCATATACCATGCCACCATGGATGGAGCCACAGCGTATTATTTCCGTGCCGATATAAGCGACAAGTCTCTGAATTAGGTGTTCGATGTATGCATGCGTGGTTACTGGTTGCAACTCCTCGAAAAATTATCCATAGTTTACTATCACCACAAAACAGACCTATAATCATTATTTTTATAGCATTTAGCACAGAATTTATTATTTTATAATATATAACTTACAATCTTATTTCTTAGTTTCTTACCATATTGATATTATTAATTATTATAATATAATGTTCTTACTTCTTAGCTCGTAACTTCGTGGTTAGTGCTTTTAGTAGTTTATACGTCTTAATAGTTGATAGTACTAACTCTATATTCTATCCATTCTGTGTTTAATATAACTATTATTTAATAATCATAAATCATTATATTATAAAAGTAATATAGTAGGTACCTATTATACAATTCCTTTTTTAGATTCTGAGTAAAACGAAGGATCTTATGGTTTTACAATGATGTTTATTATTTTTTTTTTTTTTCTGTAAACACTTTTTCGTATAGAAATCCTTGTCCAAAAATTTCGTCCAGCAACTTTTTAGATTCGAAATTGAACTGAGATGGTACTTTAAAGTGGTCATTTTTCCAAAATCTCCATAGTTTTTCCAGTAATCAAGAAGAAAGATCGAAAAACTGAGTAAAAACGGTAAAATCGGTAAAAATTCGCCGTAAACGAGATTTTCACTGTTCAGATTTAGTTATTTAGTCATAAATCGAAAAGTATTGAAGCTAGAAACTTGGAAATTTTATCCAACATCAAATACATACTTTTTTATATTGGACAACATTTTCAGAACAATAATAGCACTTTTACTTAAATATAGAACTTTTAACTTACCAAATTGTTTGAAAGTTTTTATGTAATATAATTTTAAATATATGACAAAAAATTCTGAAAATTTAATATGACCTTACTCATATACCTACCTAATTATCCTGACAAAAATTCAAGAATCGTGACTCTGGACTTTTTTTTATACACAATTTAATAAATTATTATACGATTTTTTACGATATTGTCTGATTTCTTTTAAGTTTATTTCTAATGAAATATTGAGTATTTGTTAGAAAGTTCTGAAATTTTAATACAAGTTTACTCTTATACTAAACTATCAATACCGAAAAAATATCAATAATCGTGATTCAAGATTTTTTTTTCCAAGCATTTAAGTAAATTATTATCACAATTTTTACAGAATAAACTGGTTTTTTAATTTATTTTGATTGTTCGATTGAAAATTTGTATCTAATAATATTTTTGATATTTGTTAAAAAGCTCTGAAATATTAAAATGACCCTACTTAAATAACTATACTTTCTTAAATATTCTAAAAAAAAATTTGAATATCGAATACTTGGCATCAAATAAATTAATGTTTGAGTAGAAATAGCCCGGCACACGACGAATTTTATATTTTTATTATTTAATTTCCAAAAAAATAAAAACTAGACAAGAAGTTCTCCGACACCCGACGGCTTTTTGATTTTTATTGTAATGAATTTATTTGAACACTTAAAAATTTGAGAAGGGTTCCCCGGCGTCCGAGGGCCAATTGATTTTAGTTTTAGAGAAATAATTTCTTAAAAATTTGAAATTAGACAAGATATTCCCCGACCTTTAAAATATCTATGGACATCTATGGAATCTAAACATTTTTTTTTTTTTTTTTTTTTTTTTTTTTATTAGCGTTACACAATCTATACAATTTGAGTACAATAAGCGTAAATGATAATATAGAAAAAAAACAGACATTGAAAATTTGATTTGGAGAAGCTACCCATTGACGACACTCCTTAGGGCATTATATTATACGAGTATAGGATTAATTAAAGAGAAGGTCGCGGCACCATTTTCTTTTGAGTCTTTTGGGAGGGTTTCCAGGGATAGGTAAAGTCAGATCTTTTGCGAGGTTGTTCGGATGGTTTTTTAAAGAGTTGTGGTATCGGGTGTAGTAATCTGTAGCAGTTTGTGCGATTGTTTTCATTTTTAAGTCGGAGTGTAATGTTTGATTTGTTACGTAGAATGGAGCATTAGTGATTAGGCGTAAAATTTTATTTTGGGTTATTTGGATTTTATTCAAGTTTGATTTTTTGGCGGATCCCCAGATCTGGATGCCATAAGTCCATATTGGTTTTAGGAGGAGCTTATAAAGATTAAGTTTTGTGTGCAGAGTAAGTTTCGACTTTGAATGCAGGATTTGTCTAAGTAAGCGTAGACGGGTGTTTATTTTGAGTTTTGTACAGTGGATATGGTGTGCCCATTTCAGTTTTTTATCGAAATGTACTCCAAGATATTTTGTTGTATTCGATGTCGGTATTATAATATTATTTAGTGTTATCGGGGGGCAGATTCCGTGTTTGAGTGTAAAGGTAATATGCCATGATTTCGTTTCGTTAATTTTAACTTTCCAGTTTTTATACCAAGATTCTAGCTCATGAAGCCTTGAGAGGATTTTCGTGGACGGAGAGAATGGCTTTGTCGTCAGCGTATTCAGCTACTAAGGTGTTTGGTGAGGTCGGTTGATCAGCGATGAATATGTTAAAAAGAAGAGGAGCAGCTATCGCTCCTTGTGGAACTCCAGCGTTTATTGTGGATAAGGATGATAAACTTGTGCGGTATCGAACAGCGAATTGACGTTCGGAGAGGTAAGATTTGAAAATTAAGTAAAATGACGGTGGCAGAATCTTTTTAAGTTTATAGAGGAGGCCGGCATGCCACACCCGGTCGAAGGCTTGCGCGACGTCAAGAAAGACTGCGGTGCAATATTGTTTTTTTTCTAGCGAAGCTGAAATTGTGTCCGTTATACGATTGATTTGGTGAGTAGTTGAATGAAAATTACGGAACCCGAATTGAGTATTTGGGATAATTCTTGAGTCAGATATTATTGGAGTTATTCTTTTGAGTATTAGTTTTTCCAGAACTTTTGAAAAAAAAGGGAGGAGACTTGTAGGTCTGTAAGAAGTTGGGCAGTCTGGGGGTTTTCCAGGTTTTGGGATAACTACTATAATAGAGAATTTCCACTGAAGTGGGAAGTATGAGAGACGGAGTGTGGTGTTAAAAATATATGTAAGAAGAATTAGAGTTTTCCTTGGTAGGCGTCTTGCGACCTCATGTGTTATGAGGTCGAAGCCAGGAGATTTTTTTTTGGGAAAGGTTGATATGCAGTGTTCGACTTCGGCTGGTGAAAAAGCTTTTGGTGATAAGGACATTTGCAGCGGCGATAAAAAGTAGTTTGTAACGTCATTAGATATGGATTGATTTTCAATATTAGTGTGTGGCTTAAAAACTTCGGTCAAATGGTTTTGGAACAGTTCAGATTTTTCTGAATCATTAATGGCCCATGAGCCGTCAGGATTTTTGAGAGGAGGGAAACAGGGTTTGTCTCTAAGCACTCTTTTTGTAGTTTTCCAGATTGAGCCGTCCTGGATAGAGAGAGATGCTATGTGTTTGTAATACGAGTCGTTTCTAAATTTAGTCAGTAACCTCTTTAAATGTGCTGTTAGCGTATTAAGACATGTTTTATCTGAAGGATATCTAGTAACTTGCCATAGTGATCTAGCACGTCGTTTTTCTGTTATAAGGTTACGTATATATGTGGGTAAGTTTAGCTGAAAAGGTTTCTGGATGTTTGTAGTTAAAGTGGTAGAGTTCCATGCAGCAGACTGAATAGCCGTTGTTAGATTTGTTATGGCGTCTTCGATATCATCTGGGGATTTTAATTTTATATCAAGTTTAGTGGTTTTTAGGAGCAGGTCGTTGAACTTCTCCCAGTCAGTGGTTTTATTTGTTAAATAAGGGTTGTTGAAGTTGATTGGAGGTGTGGAATTCATAGTGAGTAATATAGCTGAGTGGTCGGAGTGTAAGTCATTAAAGTTTTCTACATGATGAAAAAGGTGATTTGGAGCTTTTGAGATAAAAAAATCAAGTATATCTGGACGTTTGTTTGGGGATGTGGGCCAGTAAATTGGAAGTGGAATCTAAACATAGATAATTAAAATCGTACACTAAAAATATTAATTCAAGATTAAATGTTCCACTATCTCTTGCTACAAAATTTTCCATTCAATTTTCTGAATTAATGTGCAGTTTCGATATTAATTTTTATAATTCATATACTCCATTAAGTGAAGGAACTATAGCTAATACATGTACATATTTTGATATATTTAGTAATTTATACTTAGGTGATGCAGTTTTATTGCATAACTCATTATGCTTTGATAAAATTTCATATTGTAATACTGTATATAAGATTAATTTTATATTAACCAATTATGATTCAAGTGATGAACTGATTGTTTATATATTACATAAAATTGTATGTTTAAATAAAAATACTATTTATTTTTTTTTGTCAAAAAATGAATGTTATCAATTATGAAAATCATTTGGCAAGCTATAAAATAAGTAAATCTATGACTGATGATTATGTTTTCAAACCAATAAATTATTTTAATGATACCCCTATTCATTTGTATGAAATTCCCATGTTCCCTAATGAGTTTGTAATAAGATTAAAACAAAAAAAATAACATCGGAGGTTAATTATTATTAAAATTGTAATTTTCGTAGGTAGGTATGTTATAATGTATTATTATATTGTATTACATTTTTGTCTAAAATTTGTTATTGTATTCGTAATTTTTGCACTTGTATCATTCTATTACTAAACATTGTTTAAAGTATAATTTTTTTAAATTGTAATTTTTTATTTTAAATGCTTGTAAATATCAATATGACTGTTTTGAAAATAAATATACTTAGTTTTTTTTCTATAACAATAATTATGTGTTTATAGATTTTTTATTTAATTTTCATTTCTCCTCTCCATTATTATTGTTACCTATTGTACATAATTTAAATAATTGTATACAATTTAATAGTTTCTTAAAAATTTTAAAATAATTAAATTATGGCAATGATAACAAAGAAAAAAATTCCATTTAAATGATGCTAGTCCATCATACTATTGAGTATGCTTTATAAGATTAATTTTATTATTAATCATATGATTCCATTAATTATAAGAAAATAATTCCATTAAAATGATACTGTGTGTCATAGTATTGACAATATTGGTTAATTATTTTTAAGAGTAAATACAAATTTATACCTTATAATTAATACCATAATATTATAGAGTTTAAGATGAATATACTAGATTATAGTACTTGTTTGTCATAATTTTAAGGAAGCCGTATCATTCTATCAAAATAAAATCATTTAAAAATGATGATAAACATAATATAATTGATGTATAGTCGATTTAATTAATTTAAAAGATTCTATATTCATAAATTAATGAGTGAGTTCCATAGGCTCCAAATCATACCCTATTCCATTAAATTTACAGTCGTTTTTCATTAATAATAAAACATTTTTTTCTGGGTGAAGTAGTATAAGGTCTATGTGTACACCTTTATTTCACAGTCATCTATGTAAATTTATATCAGATCGAGATCGGTTTATACATAATCGAATTAATACTAAGTACTTATAATTACAATCAGTTGTGTATAAGCAAAACATGATTGAACAAAAAAAAAAAAATGTAATAGGTAGTACAACGATGGACTCCATTGTAATTGTCAAATAATATACTCACCGACAAAAAACGAGCCCATAATTTTTCCAACATTTACGTTCCCCGGGTCTAAGGGCCAAGTGATGTTATTAATTAAAAATATATTTTTTTAATAAAAATGTAAGTAGACGTTCCCTGGCACCAAAGGGCTAAGTGATTTCAATGATCAAATATATATTCCAAAAAATTAAAAATTCGAAGAGAGGTTCCCCAGCGTTGGAGGGCTAATAGGTTATAATTATTATGAAACATTTTTAGATTCTGAGTGAAGCGAAGGATCTTATGGTTTTACAATGATGTTTATTTTTTTTTTTTTTCTGTAAACACTTTTTCGTATAGAAATCCTTGTCCAAAAGTTTCGTCCAGTAACTTTTTAGATTCGAAATTGAACTGAGATGGTACTTTAAAGTGGTCATTTTTCCAAAATCTTCATAGTTTTTCCAGTAATCAAGAATAACGGTTGAAAAACTGAGTAAAATCGGTAAAAATCCGCCGTAAACGAGATTTTCACTATTCAGATTTTAGGTATTTACCTACCTAATTATCCTAACAAAAATTCAAAAATCGTGACTCAGTATTTTTTTTTATACACACTTTAATAAATTATTATATGATTTTTTACGATGTTGTCTGATTTCTTTTAAGTTTATTTCTAATGAAATATTGAGTATTTGTTAGAAAGTTCTGAAATTTTAATACAAGTTTACTCTTATACTAAACTATCAATACAGAAAAAAATCAATAATCGTGACTCAAGATTTTTCTTCCGAGCATTTAAAAAAATTATACAAATAACCGTAAAATACGTAAACAGTACCTATTTAAATAATAATATATTATATTACACTGAAGCTTTGCTCAGAATCGTTTTATACTAAAGAAATGAGTCATCATTTCTTTAAAACTTAATACATTCATCACCAATATCTTGTCCGAGGACCGAAGGGACGAAGGACGAACTTGTACCACCATCATCTCACTTACCAGCTTTTTAAATATAAAATTGTAAAAACATGGTAGTTACTTCTTAATAATATTTATTTAAATCCATTTTAATACTCTCATCATTATTATTATTATAATTATTAATTAATAATAGGTACATAAATCAAAATTAAAATTATAAATATAAAAAATTAGAATGATTGATTATGAAATAAAATTTGTTTTGTATACTTATGCCTTATTTTTCGATCAATAATTGCAAAAGTATATGATTTAGAATGCATAACAACTTTTTTCAAAATGGACTGAACAAAGTTCACGCCTTGGATAAATGTCTGACTCATTATATCCACAGGCCTCTATCCATTTTAGCCGTTAAGCTTGGTCCTTAGGAAAACTAAATATTTTTTAAAATACTTTAATTATTTAATGCCTAAAATTATTTTTTACTAATTTACTTATGCAAAGATAAACCTGGATGCAATTTAACAGACCGTAAACAAAATACACAGGTATTAACTTTCTTACTCATATTTAAAATTATTATTTCAATATTAAAAGTTAAAAATATGAGTAATATAATGGGCTCAGTTCTCCTACAACCAATAAGAACAGACTACCCCAATGTTACCAACTATCGAAAATCAAAATCTGAATTAAAAAATGGCTTATCATAATCGTCCTAATCAGTAATCAGCATTCAGAAATTCAGAACAAAAATTAAAAACTATCGAGTATCGACATTTTCATCCGAATAAATAATTTTCATTCGAATAAAAACTATTGTTTTACTAATTTTGTTTTTAGTTTGTTATTGATGGCCATTCCGAATTAATATCTGATTCAGCAATATGGAAAATCAAAAGTCAAGCATAGAGTATTTCATACTAATTCAAACAAATCAACCTTAACAAAATGTTGAAACTATCAACTTTAATGCAACGAGGAGGTCAACCGATAAATATAATACATCTCCCAAGAGATATTTTTAAAAGAACAATGCAAAATGGAGAAACTGCATTAAGAAATTGGATTTTGTCCTAACCTAATCAAATAATAAATTATAATCAAAACTGATTTTACTCAAATTGAAATATTTTACAACACAGTCATAGTATTAACATTTTGTACATTTCAATATACACGTCAATGAAAAATGTATAATAATTAAATATTTCAATTAATTTACTAATCACTAATAACATATAAAATGAAACAATTTGATTATGTTTTAAAAAATACACAGAGTCCATATTACAAAACTATAAGTTTAACTCACATTTGTCTTTCCTACTAACCAATTACAAAGTTACATGCAGCTTAAAGGACTACACAACCAAAAAATTGTATTTTTTTTTATTGTATGAATATATAGTATATTAAAAAATACAAATTTTGGTGGTCTCAAAATTTTTGGCGGACATATGGTTCCGTGTTTAAATATAAATCACGTTTTACGCGTGACGTCATAAAATCACACCGTCCGACAAGTCGTATCTAGAATACACGCGTTGTATTTATTTTGCGCGACTAAAATAAGCATAGAGAAAAATTGATTTAAGGTATAAGTAATTATAGTACATTTATAAAAAGGTTATAATTTTTTTTAGATGATAATATTAATTTTACAGCATTTAAATTTGTTTTAGGGTAGTTTTTAGGAAAGACAAAAAATAAAAATACATAAAATACCAAACAAATATTAAATAATATATTATACACTGTTAAAAGTTTAAGCAAATGTGTTATTATAATTCATAGTTTAAGAACTAAAATAAATTTGTAAAAAAAATCCTCACAATAAAATATCTTATTAATTATATATTAAATATATATATATATATATATAATTCAAATAAAAATACATATATCATACACAATTGTGTTATAACGTATAATGTATCAAAACATCATATTATATTTTTAGGTAAATCTTGAATATCTTTTTGATTTTAATTCTTCATAAGAAGGGCGAAGTGTTGGGTAAATATTTTTTGGAATGTTGGTATTACATTCTTTTTGTTCATCAAATTGTTGTGGTGAAATTTCTTTTTCGGCTTCTTCAATAATTTTTGACATTATACCATGTTTCCAGTTATTTTGAGTTTTATTATAAGAATTTTTTGATGTAAATCGTCCTAGTGGCTTAGAAAATACAACTTTTTCTCCTATATATGTTTTTTCAGTGCTATTGTTATGGTCAAGTATTGCTAATATAGATCGTACGAACATACCATTGAATTTTAAATGGTATTAATTTTTTGTCTTTCCTAAAAACTACCCTAAAACAAATTTAAATGCTGTAAAATTAATATTATCATCTAAAAAAAATTTTAACCTTTTTATAAATGTACTATAATTACTTACACCTTAAATCAATTTTTCTCTATGCTTATTTTAGTCGCACAAAATAAATACAACGCGTGTATTCTAGATACGACTCGTTGGACGGTGTGATTTTATGACGTCACGCGTAAAACGTGATTTATATTTAAATACAGAACCATATGTCCGACAAAAATTTTGAGACCACCAAAATTTTTATTTTTTAAAATAATATATATTTATACGATAAAAAAAAATAGAATTTTTTTGGTTGTGTAGACCTTTAAAATAATAAATAATATTTCCTATTAATTTGGTCGAAGACCAAGCTGTTCTTCATTATATCCATCCATAGTATGACCTGCTCTTCTTAGGAAAATCAAAATAGGTATCTTGTTCTTCATTTAATAATTGAATATACTCTTTTATTTTAGAAGAAGCTTCAGCTCGTCGGACCCGTGTAGTATTATTTCTAATGTTTAAATGTCTCCTAGCTTGGTCCATTTCTATATAATACTGGTTTTCAATAGACAGTCTTGCTAATCAAATAAAATAAAATTAATACAGCTATCTGGTTAGTAAAATTATTAGCAATATAATCACTCACCATTTTTTTTCCCATGAATAATAATTCACATAACATAATAGGTATAAACAAATAAGTATAACTTACAAACACAAATATTAAGAACCAAATAAATTTTAAACTAATACAAATAACAAGTTATAACACTTACCATTTTTCCTCATCATTAATAAATTCACAAAATATCATATTACCAGTCAAATATAACTCAAACACAAATATTCAAGACTAAGTTATATTTACGCATATAATCCCAGATATTGGGGTGCCTTCCAAGTTGTGATAGCAATGTCGAATGGAAAGATTCTAGATAATTATTTGTACGTATATCTGACCTAAAAAGTACAAAAAAAACAATTTATATAATCCATTAGTAAAAAAAACTTAAATAATAATCCATTTATTGAAGATTTCTTACCCAAAAACAGTTATACATGTTGCACCTATTTGATTAAACCAAAACTGTTGAATATAATCAATTAAAAAACCTTGCAATCTTTCTGATATTTCTTCAATACCATTGGCATATTCAACTATGGTATTAAACCCTTCTGCCATAGTAAATTGACACTCAGGGTGTATTTCCGCTGGGAGATGAGGTAATGCCAATACCTTAAAATAAATAATCATCCCAAATATCAATTAATAATATAGTGTAGGATTTTTATGGTTTGTATCTAGTGTACTATGCAACATAATATGAGGTTGTAAACAATATTTAAATGCATCCGACCTCTACTTATTACATATTTACATTACCATTCTCAATATTCGATGGGCTTCTGGACTATTTTGAAATAAGTGAAAAACACTATTTAAGGTTCTCCGGCAGTACCGAATAACAGCCTGTAATAATAAATTTATTATAAAACCAGAAGGCATGATAACTTGCAAATTGTGGAATTATTTAACATATTTCTTACTTGGCAGTAATGAAACCAACAACCTTGCAGAGTGCTTTCAATAAAAATGCTTCTTACAGCATTCATCAAGCCTCTTTCATAGTCTGTAACTATAGTCAGTTGAGCATAATTCAGTGGTAAAACTATGTTGCTTGGGTCATTTTCGATGTGAGAGCATACACCATTGGAAAAGACTAAACTGTGGAAAATGTATATGACATAATATTACAAAAAGTTAATTTAAGGCAATAATTAATTAACCTATGCTAGGCATTAAAAGAACAAAACAATTTAATTAAATGCATTAACTTACAACATTATGAAAAAGTACATGAAAGGTCAAAAGGCAACCTTTAGTAAACTGAGGACGTTTAGGTACCGTTTTAAAGGTTCCATCAATTCCTGCAACTCTGACAGATAAAAGCTCATTTCTATACTTTTCAATAGCATCAAAATTGAAAAATACTATTCCAACAGTTTCTCCCTCAGCTTCAAATAGTTGTTGAAAAAACCTAAATACCAATAATTGATGAGAAATGCTAAAATATTTGAAAGATAATTTGTCCTATCTGCTCTCACCTTGAAGGTGGACGCTGCAGGGTTGATGCAAATGCCATATGTTCATTCAGAATACCTGCCAACTCTTCAATAGTGTCTGGGTTTGGTGGACGACGACAATGACGCATTCTTTGTACACTTGCTTGGGATTGGAGAAATGTATAATTCTTTGCACCATTTGGATTTCTATAATATTCAAAAATATGACTATTATTTTATAAGAAAAAAGTTACCTATTAACCAAACCTAACTTACGCAATTATTTCATTGTTATAAATATTTCTTATTGAGTTTGACATTCTTCCAGAACTTGTTCCTGACATTCCGATACTTCTCCTTAAATGGACCATTGGAATATCAACTACTGGTGGATAATGGTTATGGTTCCTATTAGTCTTAATCCAATTTTCATTTATGACCACACTTATAATTGCTGTGGTTGGACAGAATTCAGCTCTATATTTTTGGTTTTCACATACCAAATAACTAAATATTAAAAAATATTAACAGATAATAAAATATTCATTTCTGACATATTGCTACACTTACACTTTATTGTTACGACTATTATTTTTATGATATCTATAGCCTAAATTATCCATATAAAGACTTTAGTCAAACACCAGGCAATGTTGTATATGTTTCAATAACTCCCTGCTGTAAAATGTTTGCATTTTCTTCATGAACTGAAAAATTAATAATGGTGGTTAGCTAGGTACATGGCTAAGTAATAGTTTATAGTTTATTAGTTTTATGTTTGAATAAATGTTAAATATATAATAATTAATTTTATGTTTGAATAAATGTTAAATATATAATAATAATAATTGTAATGCAATATATTACATAGGTATTTAGGTTTGAGGAATGTTACTAGATAGATACTAGAATGAACAAGTACCTATTGACATATTTTTTAAGAATAATTATTTTTATAATGATTTTATAATAATTCATTATTTACACTGTATTTTTCGAAATGAATAATTATAAATAAATTATTACCGTCAATTTCTACTTCCACTTCATTAGCCGCGTAATTGTGGTCCATAATGGGAAATGAATTATTGATACTAGAAATGCAATTTACTATTTAGAAACTCAAAAAAATAATTACAAAAATTACTAAGTAGGTACAAAATAAATGTCTAATAAATATTGTCTAAATATAAATTATTTTGGTATTTTTTGTATTATAAGTACAGTGGGTGAAAATACTAACACAATGATTACGGGTACAATAATACGAAATTCTTTCATAACAATTTTTCAAAAAAAGAAGGTTGGTATCAGTATACTTTTGAATTCCCGCTCACTCAATTCTTATCAATCTTTAGGAGAACTGTATATCTGTATATCCATGGCTTAAGATAAACCATGTCTACGACACGGTCGTCAGACCGTGATCTACGATAATATGGTGGTAATTTGATAAACAAATATCATCTATGGATAAATATGCGAGAAGTTGCGTTGCGCATGCGCATATCTAACCTAATTCAGTGACTTGTCGCTAATATCGGCAACATTTTTTTGTGATGATTTAATACGCAGTGGCTCCAATGCTCCATCCATGTTATATGATCTAAGTATATTGAGCAGCGTTTCTTAAACTGTGTTCCGCGGAATCCTGGGGTTCCACGAAGATCACTTCAGGGTTCCACGAAGCTTTAGTGATTTATTTAAAAATTCCAAAATTCCAGTATTTTCCAAATGACCAATCGGTTAAATATAAAAATGAATTGTGGATAGAAAATCCATTTGTTGTCAATACACGACCTCAGCCATGTCAGCAAATGAATATGAAACTTTTATTGAAATGGAATTAGATTCATTGTTGCAAGAAAAAATTAAAAAATGCCACTTGTAGAATTTTGATGCAGTTACAAAAATGAATATCCTCAACTGTCACAAAAGGCCATGTTTGCACTTTTGCCTTTTGCAACTACTTATATATGTGAAACGGGGTTATCCTCCTATATATCAACAAAAACAAAATACCGCAACATACTTGATAATCGTACAGCTTTTATCAATAGAGCCTAATGTTAAAAATATTTGTAAAAATAAAAAACAATTTCATTTGTCTCATTAAAATTTATACTTAATCTAATTAATGTAATTATTATTAAATTATTATTATATATGTATACAATTATTATTATTTTTATTTTTATTTTAACATATTTTTTTTTAATACCTTTAACACAATATTATCATATGATTATAATTGATTTACAAATAATCCAAAAAAAGTTAAAAAGCTAAAAAAAAGTAGGGGTTCCATGATGAAAGTGGACATCAAAAAAGGTTCCAAGGATAAAAAAGTTTAAGAAACGCTGATATGGAGTATAGACCTAATTAAACCAATCAAAAATATTTTCAACATTTTAACGAAAAAACTATTATATTACAAGCAAATGTTATTAATTATTATATTATTATGTATTTAGGTTTTTACTGTTTAGTTTTATTTTATTCTTTCCGTTCCTACATACTGATAAATAAGTAAATTTAGAATTTCAAAATTTGAAACTCGCAGCACTGATACAAGTTCAACATTTTCTTTTTTTTTCCCATTTAAAACAAATGTAATATGCAATAATCCTTTTAAATTATGGGAACTAAAAAATTATTAAAATTTAATATTTATTTGAATAATTTCTTTTTCATAAATTCGGAAATATTTTGATAAATGCATTAAAAATTTTAAAATAATAACATCACTGTTTTTTTAATTTGACAATTGACTGTACCATTGGAGTAAAAAGAGAAAAACTTGTCTGTTAATCGGAAAGTCTAAACTGTTTTTAAAATTAGACAGAACTACCTATGTCTATTTGTATACCCAGCATAACCTGTTTAAGTATAGAACTTATAAACCTAAGGTATTTGTTTTACCTAATATTATGATTCTTTTCAAAATAATTTTATTGAAAGCCAACATTTAACCAATAAATATTATTTACTTATACAAATTATTAAACATGATTTATGTACCTATTATATTTAATTATATAGTATACAAACTATGTTGAGTGTAGACTAAAGAAAAAGAATTAATTAGTAGACTATATATTTAGTGTAGACTAAAGAAAAATAATTATTACAGGTTTTCAACCTTTTTAGGCAGTGATCCACTTGTGGACCATAGTTAACATTTGAAGGTGTTATAGTAATTTCATGGTAAATAATCAACTCCCAAAGAAAAAGAAAAAGATCATAAATGTTTATCATTATGCAATACCACATTGTTATTATCATTATATATTGGTTTTTTAAGTTTTTATTATTGTTATTAGTTAAATATTTTAATTTTAAATTATGTATTGATTTGTTTATTAATTATTATTTAATATATTATATACCATTTTAAATTTAGACAGTAGTAATTAATTAATTAATGGGGATATTTAAGATTGACACATTCTTAACTAATATATCTGTATATGAGACAAGTATTTGAGACAATGAAATTCACAGCAGTGTTTTTTTTTATTTTATCTGCAAAATAAAAATAAACAAATGCAACACTTCAAATATGTTCGTGGGCTTTAATAAATTAATCAATACTAGGTGAAGTCACAGGTTACGAATTAAAAGCCCTGGTGTAATAAACCTATGTAAACTAATGCTCGAAATATTGTAAACTGAATCACAAATAATTATTAGTTGGCTATAAATTATGATATACTACTAAAAAATTAATGCAATTTAAATTATTTGTTAAACATAATTGATATTTTGCTGTAATATAATCAAAATATTGTAACAATAATAAAATTTAAAAAATTATTTTCATCATTACATTACAGTATTTAACTCATGTCTTCAACATAATATATTTCACAATTTCAGAATACATATTAAATAAATATGTGAAAATAATATAAAAAATAAAATAAATAATAAAACAATATTTAAATTAACAATATCATGTATAATTTACATGTAATATGATACATATTCTATTACGGACAAAATTATTTTCCAATAATCACAATGAATTTACTTACAAACTTAAATCATAATAACAAAAAAGTTAATATTATAGAAATCTTAAGAAAGAATATTTGGAAGGAACATATTGAAAATTTGATACTAATTTGAACTTCTGCTAATTGTCACTTATTTGTAAATTCTGCAATCGAGAATCTAATTGCCAACTATGATTATGTGTGCCATCACAAAATATATTATGAACAGGTCTCACTGGTAATGGATCCTACGATCAAATTCAATATTTATTAAAAGTATCTATTAATTATTAAAAAAATACAAAAATATAATTACATCTTTTCCAAATGGAGCAGGATTTTTTAAACAAATAATTCTTTCATTTTGATCAACAAAAGCTCCATCTTCAATTAATCTTATACATATCCTGGCTATATTATATGAATCATCTAAGCCACAATGAGGATTACCTTCAAATTCCATATTCAAAAATGTTAACATTCCATTGAGATTGCACATAATTGAATGCTAAAATGTTCATATATACAATATATACATATGATGATTAATACATATTAAAAACGTAATCATATATTATTATTTATTATATACTAACTAATTTTATGGGTGAAACAAATAATAGTAAATTAGTATCTATAAATATTAATGTTAAAAATTACCTTTATTTGTTTTGTGAAGTAAAATGATCGAAATACTTTTCTAATATTAATCCATTTCGTAGCAAATTTTGGATAAGGAATTCCTGACATCTAAAAATGAATAAAATTATTTCAATATTAGTGAAATCAAATAAATTTTAATAAAAATAGTTGTAGACATTACATTATTAAATATATAGTTCTTTTCAGCTCTTAAAATAATAAGATACTAAGATAAAAACTTACTATACACTGTCCATAAAGAAATCTAGCCATATCAAATGGACCATCCGTTACAATTGAAAACTTGTGTTTAGTACCTAACTCATGTTTTTCCAACCATTTAGTAAATCTTTTCATACATACTTCAAATGGATCAGCTTTGTCAATTTTATCCTATCAAACAAAGCAATTAATAATATTTAACTATTGTAACATATTATTTTTACAAAAGTCAAATTAATATTTTTAAATGCAAATAGCATATGAAGACACATTATAAAAAATAGTATATGTAATACAGTGACAAAAAGGGAAAGGGACAATGGCTCGTAACCCCCAAGTCAATTTTCTCACAAAAAGGTTCTTAACGCTCATCAACAGTTAAGACAGTTTAAAATGAATCTGTTTAAAATGTGTTTACTAAGGCAAAATAAAAACTAAAATGTATTTATTTATATATTATTTAATCAATGAATTTAAAAAAAATCAAAAGAAGTATTAGACTGGTCAGCTAAAAAGCATTAATAAAAACTTTGGTTTAACCTATGAAGTACAAAAATGTATAAATATATTTTTATTTTTTTTAATTACTGTTATAACTTACCTAAAAATTATTATTATGTGTGATATTGATATGTACCCAATACAATAGTCTATGTTTAATATATTACCTACATTGTTTAAAAATTATACTTTGTATAATTAATTAAAATTCATATTTTACAATTTATAAAAGCCCTCTCCCCTTGTCAAAATATTCTAGATCCGCCACTGATATAATAATTATGTTTTAATTATATTTAAAACCCCTTATAGCATAGGAAAAGTGTTAATTTAAATCTTGATATTAAACACAGCTTTAAGCAAAAACAAAAATCTATAGAAACTACATTATCTAGGTTATGGGTATCTTAGTTCAAAATCTAGCTCTGAATGTAGTAATTGAAGTATGCTTATTAAAACATATTATGAACATTTAAATAATGAGTTAGTACTCATATGAGGTGTTATTGTGATAGAAGTTACGATCAAAATATACTTACTTGAGTAATACCAGTTAATTTCATGCAAAATTCAGATAGGTTTGGATTGATAGTTGGTTTAACAAAGGCTTGAAAATGATCTATTATTTTTCGTTTTTTGGCATCAACTAATACAGCTGGAAATTCAATAATTTCAAATCTGAAAAATAATGATAATATAAAATCATTACTTATTGCTACCTCTACTTATCATATACTTAGTTGTTTTTGATATTATTAAGCAAAAAATAATAATTTTAAGAACTTTAAATATTATGTTGCTCTTTCAGCATTAATGATATGCAATAATATACCCTAAAACCATCTTTAATGCGCATATAAATTAAATATTCAGAAAAAATATTTACCCTCTAAAATAAAAAATGATTGGTATATACAGTTAAAAAAAGTTAAAATGATGAAAATATTAAAGATAAAAAAAATTAGTATTACAAAATATTAATAATAAGAATCAAGAAATAAAAAATCTAGAAAAAAAATATCAAACAATATAAGAAACTATGTTTGAATAATTATCTGGTATACCAACATTATCAAATTCTATAAGAACAAAATTTTATTTTTAGGTAATTTTTACCAATAATAATGAATGAATTGAATTTAAATATAAGATCAAACCAAAACATTAGACCTTAGCACAATTGAAGTATTGAACAACCTATATGCTTACATAAGATTAATGGAGAGTCATAATACGTTTCAAATGACAGATTTGAAAATTAAAAAAAACAACAATTGCCTACATAATTTCCTGGAAAAAAATTCCATATTTTTTTGTTGACTATTCAAACATTTCAAACTAAATAAATCCACTAATTTCACTGTCTTCCAAAACTATTTTTGGTTATCAAATTGGGAAACTCAAAATAAACAAAAAAAAATACTTAAACCAAAAATGTCCGACTAATAATGATACGATATTCAGTATTTATAATATTAATGATTCATTTATTAACCTTGTGAAAATGTAAATATATAAGTAATATGCATTTTTCTCGTAGTAACTTGAGTACAGATTGTCAAATCCTTTAAAATAAATAAAATTATAAAAATATACATACTTATAATCAGGAGGATTTTGTTCAGTACAAGTTGCCTCAATATCAATAACAACAAAATATGGAAAATAAGTAGCCTCAGATTCACATATTTTAGCTTTGATCAGCGCTTGCATTCTGTAGTGGTTCTTCAAACGTTTTTTCAAAACTTCAATTTCACCATCAACATTGAGATTTTTTCTCTTCAAAGTGTCTATTAATTGACGTCTTTTCATACGGTTTATCTTACCATTAACTGATGCTAGACGTTGGAACAGAGGTAAATGTTCAGGTGGTATCCTACGCTTTTCACAGTCGAATTCCTCATTGTCAGAATCAACATTTGTAAGTGGTTGTCTGATCTTATTCGACATTTTCAATAATTGATTTGAACGTGTTCCATAGAATAATATTATTACTATTGAGTATTAAATTAAAATTTAGACGGAGAAAAAAAATTACTTTAACTCAAAAGAGTACTTGATTTTTAGAATAACTTACAAACGAAAAAAAAAACAAGCAAACAATTAACGAATAATTGACAATCACTTGTTGAGTTCCAGATCAAGGCACAATATTTTTATATCACATATTAATTAAGGTATATTTGTATAAAAAAAAAAAAAACTATTTAAACGGAAATTTTCACTGACCATCATAAAAATTATTTAATTACTAAAAGAACAGATTCAGTTCATCTTTATTATCACGGTGTTAATGATTAATGTCAATCAACATTCAGTGTTTTAAATTTTAATACTGCAGGTCAGTAAGTTAGTAACAAAAATCAACGTGTAAACCGAACATACAGTCTTCGCCCTTCGGTTATTAATATGGTTTACTTTACATTCCAGGAAAGTAGGCAGATTCATTAACGATAACAACCCGTGCGTTCGAATTTCGCATTATCTATTCTGTGATAATATTATAAAATTAAACATTGAAATACCGCTTTACTGGTTGATATCAAACGGTTACAGTTCTTCAACCAAAGTGCCACACGATATCCTGATATCATAGTTAGCCGTGAGGACAATGTCTTATGTCAGTCAAACAAATAATTATGTCAGTAAAATAATATACTAATCTATGGTTAGTAATTAGTATTTATTTCGAGTCGTGCTGAATCATAGAGTAATAACATTGATTATAAATACTATTCTATATTCTATGGTAATATATAATATTACTCTATGTGCTGGATACGCTTTCATCAGGCACTTGTTCTTAATGGACGAACAAATAACTTAACCAAAATTAAATCAACTTCATCTATCAACTTCAATTTCATGTTTTTCATAGTTGTTAGTGAACTTATTGTAAACACTCTGCAGATTAATATGGTGGAATCATGTTAAAGGGCATGCCCACACCTAAGGCGAATAATTTTTTTTTAAGTGAAAGGCTACAACTTATATAGACTGTTAAATAATGTGATATAATATAAACATTACGAATACCTATACATTATTATTTATTATTGGAAATATATTTATTTTATTGCTTTGTATAGTATATCTGTATATAGCATATAGCAGCAAAGGTACCTAACTGGTATATCTGCACTAATGTATAAAATTGTAAGGGGTTTTCAACAACCCTACTAACCGAGAAAACTACTGAACTGATATGACTAAAATTTTTACTGTTATATCTGACAGTCTACTGAAGGTTTTAGTACCACTTTTGTATATAATAAAAATTAAGTATAAAGTTCAAAAACAAAGCTAATTTTCGGGGCCTCCCTGTGAGGTTCACAAGAACAGGCCTTTTTTATGTTCTCATTTTGTGACAGCACTATTTATCTATTTTGCATTTTTTTTCACACGGTTTTATCAAATACTACTACGAGTGATTTATTATTCACAATTTAATTTTATTCGTCCTTACATTTACAATCTTTTACGCACTCTGTTGTAAATAAACACTTGCCGAAATTATAAGCTACAAAAATTGCATTTATTCTATTAATTTTTTTTTAAATCACCATATAAACGCATAATTAATCAAGATAGAATTAAACTCTCATTTACCTATCCAAAATTTCATTTTTAATAATTATTATTAATATATGAGAAGAAAAATTGCCAGTATAAGAAAGTGACTTGATAAACACAGAAAAGTTTGAAATGTATTTAGACTTTGCCACTTTGAATCACAGGCGTCTGTAAGTATGCTCACAACGCACGATGAACAGGGAATGACAGGCATGTTTCAGGTCTGTGCTCTGTAGTCTGTACTAATTCCTAATAGCGACTGTAACCTAATCAACTTCAAAAACTATTTGTAACTACTTGATAACTTTATATTTATTCGTCTAGATGATTTGGCTAAATACCGGCCGTGAGGCATGAAGGTAACTATAGCAAAATTCAAACGTTTCTACTAATCAGAATTTTTATAACTATTGGATAAAAATCATAAATTCCGATGGCTGACTGGTATACACCCACCCAAGTGCAAAGGGCGCTGGAAACCACATGGATGAAACTGGAAAATGTTGCCTCTGTACCATTAGGAGTATCTTATGTAGTTAAATATTTTATAATGCAGCCTATCATTTATAATCAAAATATCTGTTGTTTTCTATAAAATGTTACATTTTATTTACTTTTTATCCCCTCAATGTCACCCTTTCAGGAAATAGAGGAAGATCTAATAAATTACTACAACAAAAAGCAACATATCGTAAAAAGCTTGCAATATGACTTGTATTTTAACACAAATAAATCGTATGATCCAAAAGGAATAAAAGATTGCAGTAGAAGCCAAAAAGAAATTCACAATAATATCTACAACGAAGTGTGTACACGACATAAATGTTCTTATACATAACGTATAAAAGCAAGAAGCGAATAATCTGATTTTTTTTATTTCCATAAAATTCAGGAAATTCAACGTCATGTGCCTGTTGTAACATCTCATCTTCACGGTCACAGACTCAAAGATTTGGAAGGAAGATCATTGTATAATCACAAAAAGGTGGAAAACAAATCTGATTATAGGCGTACAGGATTACCATTGGATAAGAATATTGGACTCCCGAAAGATACCAACTTTTTACTGTTAGATGATTGAGCAGATAAATTCTGTACACAATAATACCGAATAAAACGATCATTTGTAAAAACTCTAAATCAGCGGTTCTCAATCTTTTTATATTCGCGTACCTACCACCTACACAGTTTGAAAATTTTTACTTGCCACCTGACGTTTTTTTTTGCTTATTAATAATTTTAACTTTTTTTTTTAAATGTATAGAATTTCATTTTATTAGAAACTACAAAATTGTGACGATATATGTATTGAATGCACTAAAAGAAATTAAATTACATATGTAGGTACACATATTATCATTATTATTATGGTTTACTTCATAATAATTTATCGTTTTTGTGGTAAATTTATACGTACCTAAAAACTATATCTTTAAGACTAAAAACTATATCTTTAGTTCACGTACCACATTATACATTTTTCACTAGTGTAAAGTGTTCTATAATCGGAAACCGCAGGTCAATGTCTCGCTGTTATACCTATACGGTAGTTAATTGTTTTATATTCAGAGAGAATTCGGGACATTCTCGAACGTTATTTTGGTGTTTATTTTTATCAAAAGAAAATTGATCATCGAATTGTATAATGGGATGACTTATGTACCACACACGTAAACAGACATACTCAAAAATATATAAATTATACAATGTATTATATAAGATACATCCCAATCACACGACTATTATAGGTACTACAAACACCTTTTATGTAAAAGTCACCTGAAATTAATCTTCTCAATCTCAATGTAATAACCAAATAGAGGTGACTACTAAATAATAAATATTGCGCCCAGGGCGAAACTTCAAAATGCGCCCTCATGAACTGAAAACTACTATAAAAACTCAAAGTTGGAAGATTTTTACAAACTGCAGTATTATAACCTTCAAGTATTTGAAAGGATGAATGACTATAAATGTTATTCAGTTATTCAGCTATTGTTACTTCTGTCACTTGTCAGTAAAAACGTACTGGATGAAGCCAACAATAACACAAATGAAATGAAATAAACAATTTTTATAGTATATTTAATAAGTAGTTTTTTACTTATATTATGGACATCTAACTCTTAAAAAAATATATAATATAATGTTTTCTACATTACATAATATACATAGCTTGTACCCTGACTAGGAACTACTGATTTTTTATGAAATTATAATTATTTGATATTATTTTCAACAGTAGTTTGATCTCCAATGAACATGAATGATCTTGAAGTTTTTTTACATTATATATTAAATTCTTTTTAACGTAAAATTCAAATTTTTTATTTTTGCTCCCTCCCAAAATTGTGCCCGGGGCGTAGGCACCGACCACCGTCACCCCTCGGCCCTCTTGCTACGGCCCTTCAGGCATCAATATATAATCCATAAATGTATATATTGTTTCCTTCAAATATTGCATATTTATAATATAGATCCGTAACGAAAATTGATTAATCTATAATTTTTGAATACAGGTTATTTTATTTGAATTTATCTTATGAGTTCGACATATCTTTATTCATCTATTTATTATCACTACTATTTTTCCTTGATAGTAATGACAATTCTTATCAAGGTTTATAGATAATATCTATAAACCTTGAATTCTTATCACATTTCTATCCGGCATGGATCCTCGTGTTGTCGTGTATACTAATTACTATAAGTTATAACACTTGTAAGTTGTAACCCAATAACAAACACGGTTCGACATCGACTGTTAAACTGAAATACCTACCAGACCCAAAAGTGGAGTCTTCGAATTTTGCTTGAAAACATATTGAAACTGGTGTAACCGTTATTTTTGCTGTTGGCACCCACATTTATTTAATTTGCAAATAAGTAGTAATTTTTTTCTTTATCGTCAGCAATTTTTGTACAGTCGTGTTAATGTTTAAAATTTTATGATTTGAATTTCAAGCATATATTTAAAAATGCGTATTAAATTAAACCTTTCGCAACTAATTCCTGACAGGAATCCTTCGGTTTACTGGCTTCACGTCGATGACAACATTTTATTCATAAGACAACTTAAAGAAAAGGTTAAAAAAGTTTTGAAAGAATTTCGTGAATTAGAATTATGTTTGGACAATGTACCGTTTTTGGACGAAGACGACATTCATGCTATAAATGAAAACGAAGAAATCACGTTAGTATGCTTAAAAAATAATACTAGTTCTTATGTGGATATATTATTTGTTTTCATGATATTCATGTTGTACTTAATATGGAGTATGGATATTAATCTGCTATAGCTATTTACCTAAGCATGCCCTTAAGAAAAGTAGAGCCTTCTCCTATAGATTTTCTGCCAAATAATTTAAGAATATTTTTGAAAAGTTCCAGGTAATAAATTGTGTATTTAACTTCACTGTAATCATAAATAAATTAAAATAATAAATTAGAAATGAAAAAATGTATGTTTAAATACATAATTTTGTATAAGAAATAATTTTAAATATTGTTGCTTTCTTTATCATTATGATCTAAGCATGCTATTTATCCATTGATTATCATCTGGTCAGTAATGGAATTTATTTTAAATCAGTTTCATATTGTATAGTATTTATGGAATCATGTTTATTAATATAGTGTAATCTTTGTGACAAAATCTCGTGGAACTAAAATTATATTATGACTTAAAACAGTTATCTGACTTATTAAACAAATGTGTTCTATAATTTTTGTCTACCAGGACTACAAAAAGTATCTAGCTAACACAAATTTCCATATTAGCCAAGATGGTAAGATCTGTCTTAACCAGAGTTAATTTTATAAATACTACTAATTATCAACAAAAATAATGTTAAAACATTTCACAACACTAGCATATGAAAAATGTTGTGTACTCAAAAAAATTGAGTTGCTTCAATTAATGTTTGAATTTTGTTCAATACATATTTTAAAGGAACAGTAAAAAAAAAAACGGAACTAAACATCTTAGACTCATCATGACTATGGGTAGTGGTTATCAATTCAGTAGCAAATATAATTTAAATAGTATTTCTGAATTTTGAAAAACTGAATACGCAAACATATTATGCAAAATAATTTGAATTACGATTTAAGTTAGATAATTATAGTAATATTTGTTTCCAACTATTAGTTTTACAAGAAAATTACATAATATAAAAAAAAAATACATGATATCTTACAAGTCACTGGCTTAGGTATTTAATTAATGTTTTTGTTTTTATTACAAATAAATAATTTAATTTGTGGTTAATATAATATATATTACCAAATCAAAAGTATATTAGTAGCAATAATGATTTTCTTTGAATTTAATAATTTAATGATATTGTTAATAATTTTTTTATTTTTTATTTTAGTGTTAAAGTGAAGAAAAATAATGATTTTACAGAGCCTAACCTTTTCAACTCAGAAGCAGATATAAAAGAACCTAGTATAAGTGTAAATCCTTCAAACAGCATTTATTCCACTGAACCTTTAGATTTTAATTCCGACAATGTTTATGAAAGTACAATTTCATCTATACTACCTAAAAATTCTAAAAAAAGAGTACGCAAAAGGACACACAAAAAAAAAAAGCAAGAATCTGAATCAACTGTACCCATTGAAGTAAATGTAATAACCTATTGCATTAATAATACTCTGAATATAACTCATTAAATATCAGTAGACTGTGCACTAAATATGTAATATGACAGACAATGCTTTGTATAAATTTTATCATATAAAAAGAATAATTTATTTACCTTTGTAATAATCAAAAATTTTAATTTTTTCAATTGGCAATCAATAATTAAATTTTTTTTTTAGAAAAGAGAAAATATTTTTTAATAATTTAAATGTTTTTACCAATAGTCAAAGAGATGTATATACTTGAATTTTAAACATAGTTATTATCGCAATTAAGAAAACTAAAAACTTCAAAAATCACTAAAATGAAAAACGTCAATTTTAATTAGATAATTTACCTTCATCAATATTTTTATAAAATTGGTTACATTATCAACAAATGTTTTTTTCAGAATTAACAATCAATTTGTTTTTTGTTGTTTATTTATATTTTGTATTTTATACTAATTCACTATGAGCATTTAAAGTATGTTAAAGTTTTTTCAGGGTTTTTCAAGCACCCAACCTGAAATCCTAACTTCACCTGATGTACCAAATAAATTACACAAGCGTTTTAAATTAGAAAATGAAGAAAATAATCAACAAGAAGATATATCTGAGTCTTCAGATGATGATTGTCTTCAAGTAACAAGAGAGGTATTTGTTTGTGATTTTAATGATAGTGAAGACAAAAAAATTAATATCCAACCTGGTATGTAGTGTTTATTTAAAATCATGTAAGGTAGGTAAGTAAAAAGTATTTTATTTTTCATGTTATTTTAGTTTTGAAAAAACAAACACCTCTAAGAACTAAAGTTACGAAAGTACCAATATTTGTGCGTGGTCAAACTGTTAAAAACTCCATACAAACAAGTGAAAGCAAAAGCAATATAAGTGAAGATTGTGATGTATTAGTGGTAGACTGGAAGAATATGACTCCATTGAAAATATCTAATTTGTTAGATTTACAAGTGTCTGATATAATACAATTTAAGGTAAGGCTTTATCCTATGTTATGTTTAAACTATATGTAAAAATTACATTTGTGTGTGTATAAATATAGACATTATCTATGAGTGAATGTGGTGAACCAGCATTGTCATCTGTTATAACAGCACGCCTAGAACACATCTATAAAACTACTTTACATATCCATGTACTTTGTAAGTTAATAGCCATTTTATTATAAACAGACCTATATTTGCATATTTATTTCTTTTATGCTTGAATGTTTAACTGTGAAAATTAACTTTTTAATACACTTCGTTCCAATTTACACAAAACGTATCAATTCCAAAAACATAATTTTGACAAAAGCCATTCTTAAATTGTTGGTATAACATGTTTACTGGAATTACCTTATTTTTATTAAAATTAATTTTTATACATCTTATAAATCAAATTGAAATTAATTGACTAAAGCGTATGATTATTATAATACAAAGCACACGTAATTTTTATCTTCTGTCTTTTTTCAATATGAATTCCAAAATAATGATTTTTGGAATGAAAGTGTTTTGCGTGAAAGAGGACAATATGTTTTGTTCATATGTTGATATTTTTTTGAAACCATATTTTTTTATTATTCTTTAAATTTCTAAGCTATATAACCAAGTAATATTTTTATATTAAATCAGGAAGATTCTATTTTGAACTATATGTTAAAAAATGTTAGAAATTAATTATCTATTCAAATTTAGTTTAATTTTACTATGGATAGATAAAAATATTAAACAATGACTTTAATTTTAGATTGTGGTTATGTTTTTAAGTTATAACTTCGTGTATATTTAGTGTTTTATTACTTGAATTCTAAGTTCTTAACTTTATAACCATAGGTACTATAACATTTTAAATTTATGAATTGAAATAAATTTTATAATTTCTTATCATGTTATTTATTATTAGCTGGCATTAAAGAATTCATGACAGTTAATGAAAAATTCAAATTGGACGAAGAAGATCTTGGAAATCAACGTCAAGTTGAATTTAATGATCTTTTTGAAATATTTAAACTTGTATAGCTTATACATATTTTTTTAAGTTATTAATATGAAGTAAGTCAGAACTGATTATCATTATTTTTATTTAAATAAAAATAAAAACATTTAATTCTGTATTTTGTTGTTATTGATAAATTAATTCACTTGATGTGAGTATTAAACAATAGGTTAATTTTACTAGATTTATTATAAAAAACAAAACAAAAGTATTATTAAATTTTAATACTAAAATAATAATCCATATCAGGGCTTTAGATACTGGGGGTTAGAAGGTTCTACCCCCCTCCCCCCGAATTCGCTTTCAAAGTGTGGAAAATGTTTTATTATTATATTTATCATACAAATATTTTTTCCTCCTTTTTTTTTTTAATTTCAAATTTTTGGATCAAATTTATTATTGGGAGAAAATAACATAACTGATTTGTCCCAATACAACGAAATCTACTGTACTTAGGTTGTGTTTATTTTATTGCTTTTAATATGATCTTAATTTTTTCTTTTTTTTTTTCTGAAGACTGGTACATCTTGTCCAAAAGTTTTATTCAGTATCTCTATAGATCAGAAATCACTTGTATATGGTACTATATGGGTATATTTTCTCTCTTAATAGTTTTTCCCAGCATAAGGAAAAACCGCATTAAAATGTTAAATTTTGTCATGAACGAAACTATTAATGAATCAATTTCAGTTATTTAGTCATAGGTCCAAAAATAATTGTATTATTTAATAATTAAAACAATCAGTTCAGTACTTTTTTCAGATTCAATTTAAAATTTATTGAAAATGTACAGGTGTTCAAACTTCTCTGTAATAATTGAAAACCAAATCAGGTATTCATTTTTATTAACATTATTTAGTACTATATAAAATTATAGTTTGAACATTTTTTAATTATATGAACCAGAAGTGAAATGTTGAAGATTGACATGATTATAAATTATTTAAAAAGAAACTATTTGAATTATTTATATATTGATAAATCATATTTCATACTGTCTTCAGCCTCTAATGTACACTTTAATTTCATAATGGTTTAATTCATGCCACACACAATGCATGTTTAGTTACACCATAAATATATACCGATGGTAATGACTTTAACAACAGATCATTAAATTTAAAATCTGTAATCACCTACTGCACCGTGTGTACCTGTGTTTCCGAATCAAGAATTCAGCCTGCCAAAAGATTTTTTCGTGAACAATTTGATGTATATAGCGGAAATGAATAAATGATAACTACGAAATCGAGTTATGACAGAAGTTTACTTCATTTCATAACCTTTATCATGGTTGTACACAAGTATATAATATTAATAATGTTCTATAATCACTATAAAAGATATATTAAAAATCTATGACATAATTTAATATAAATAATTTATTTATAGATACAAGATGATCTAAGACCACCGGCCGACAGGAATACAATGAATACAATAAAATATAGTATTTGCATTTGGCTCATCTCATCTTTCATATGTAATACTATAACACAAAATAATATTGAAATTGAAAATACTAATTACTATTATTATTTATTTGTATAAGCTTAATAAATTTATGGAATATCATAATATTATCGTGATAATATAATCACTGCTGGTTGTTATCATACAAGTGATACAACCCAAGGAACTACTGCCAAATTTCGAAAAATCGCAAAGCATCTTGGGTGAATATTACACTTCGACGATGGTCGATAGTACTATATTCACTGCAAAGTGCACATTATGGCAAGTATTCAATACTTGTTATTGCTACTTACGCCGAACTACGAATCAACTAATTCCATAAAATGTAACCCCCGGTATAGGTAAATCATTTATTTATTTATTTTCTACGCCAAATTCTGCTAACAGTGGTATCAAAGCGTCACGGTATACAATAATAATAATATTATAATTATCAATATTGGCAATATTTGAGTCGCGTATTTTAGAAAAAAAACACTTTTACTTTAAGCCTCGAGTGTCTGACAGTCTCGTTTACAGTATGAGACAAAAAAAACCTTGCGGCATGCAGATCTCGAAGGTCAACCATACGAGTGGTCGCCCATTTTATTATTATTAATTAACGTCCTAATCAACGTAATACACTTACTCCAATGTTTGCACATCAGTATTAGTCTGTACTGTATGGAGACCACGCTTTAGCCGACATTTTGCTGTATACTTCGGTATTTAAAAAAAAGTTTTCTTTATTATAATATTCTATTTCAAAACTTTACCCTACCTGAATTTGCCAGTTCAATGTATTGATTTATTTTATAGTTAAGAGATAATAACTTTTCTTAATTTATTAATTTTTCCTTCAACAGATACAATTAATTAAAGTATGAGTCTTACTGATACTGTTGGCAAGTGTGCTGCGATTGCCACTATTGGTACATTTTTTGCTCCCGTGTAAGTAATATTTAGCTTATTTATAGATTCACCTGTATTTGTTCCCAATTTATTGCTGGGTTCTGTTATTTTTTCGAATGTCTTGTATTGTGGCGTATTATATTATTTAATGTTAAAATATAATCAGCTACCTCACATTTTAAATTAATTTCAATAGAATTAAATTGTTCTTATTTTTTTTTAATTTTGAAAATTATATATTATTAGTTATCGAAAAAATATAAGCTTTTATCAAATTTTCTTGATGTTTTTAACTGTTTTAGAATGGTTATGTAGTACACGATGACCTACATAAGGTTGGAATGTAAAATATATTTCTCTTTGCAATTTCATAAAAGTATTTGATTAATATTTTTAGTACAATTTTAGTAGTATAAGATTAAGAATACAATTTTATTTTTAGTGTTTAAATTTTTTTAGTAAATTCAAAAATAGAAAACAATGTGTTGAACTCTTTTGAATTATAAGAATTAATCGGTTTTACATATTACTTTTTTTTTTTTCGTATGGCATGGTTATCCGGGAGATAGACCCTAGGGTCTACAGATCGGATGCCGGTTTGGCAGAATTTCTATTGGGGCACCCGTAGGTTTCTGCCATGCTCTGGAGTGGGGGATGGCAGTCTCTCTCCAAAGACAGTTGTTTCCTGTCCAAGTTAGAGAGACTGCCCGAGGCCGGGTTCGAACTGGCGATGGTAGGCGTCGTAACCGTCACCTGAGTCCACTCGGCCACTCCGTCCCCCATACATATTACTAACAATTTTAGTTACATAATGTTAAACATTTTTGAATTAAAAAAACAAGCACAATTCAGTAAGAAGGTATATCAGTTAATATGTAGATGGGTTACATCAGTGATATTATTTATTATGTTGCTTAAGTTATATAATTATTATCTTTTTTTTAAATTATATTTAAAAAAAATTCTGTTAGAATTTTTGTTCAGCCTTATGTTCATTTTTATACATAATTTATATTTTATTGAATACAAAATATTCAATTTAAATAGCTATTAATTATAGTGACACATTAATTTCATTAATATTTAATTGTTATAGTTTAATATGCCGAGATATAATTAAAAATAAGAGTACAAAAAATGTTGATCCTACACCGTTTGTTGGAGGTATGGCCATGTAAGTTTCATAAATAATTATTGTTTTCTTTAATTTATTACCTAATGTAATATAATATTTTTAGGTCCATACTTATGATCAAAAATGGATTACTTATGAATGATCCTAATATTATTCCAGTTAATATTTTTGGATTTGTGTTGAACTTTATTTATTTTTTAGTATTTTATTATTATACTGCTGATTCGGTAAATAGATAACTAATGTTTCATGAATTCATATTACTTACATGATAATAAATTATTATAATATAATATTTCCATTTGTGTAGAGTCCATTATTTTCAATGGTTTCAAAAGCTACACTATTTACTGGAGTATTATGGGGGTACACGGCAATTGAAGATGAAAAATTAATTGAATATCGTTTTGGAGTTATTCTCACTATATTGATGTTAACACTAATTGGATCACCATTATTTTCTTTGGTAAAGTTATTCAAGTTTTTCATTACAATGATATATATTGATTTGTAAGGTATAAAAAAAATATTTTAAGGTTAATCATCCACTTCACTTTATGGTTGAAAATCTTGACTGAACAAGTTTTTTTCAATCAAACCAATTAAACCACTTATAAATTCTTAAAAATAGTAGATTTTTTGTTTTTGTTTTTTAACCATTTAACTTCAATTTTTTTACCATGCATTTACATCCGGATATATAGAATGTTTTTTAACCATTTAACTTCAATTTTTTTACCATGCATTTACATCCGGATATATAGAATGTTTGTTATGTTATTCTCCAAATATTCATCGAATATATAAAATCTATGATAAACTTGTAAACATTAAATGTCTCCAGTTTCATATCAAAGTATTAATTCTTATGCCAAATTAAGAAATTTGACACATATTTGTATTTTGTCTCTTTTTAAGAAATATATTTTCTTCATTGAAAATCAATATGATTTTATTTTTTTAAATTAATAAATGAAACTAAACATGAATATGAAATATTATCTTTTCTATCCTCTTATATTATTCAAATTATACCAATTTACAATAAAATAATTAGTGATATTGTGACTGTTAATTTAATTTACTAAAAAGCTAATTGCAATGTAAAACAATTTTTAAACAGACTCATTTTATTTTATGGAGTAACAGAAAAAAACATGTGAATGCATTAAATGCACAGCTCTGGTTATGAAAAAGATGTAAAATGAAATATTCGACTTGAAATTTGTTGGTGTTTTAATTTCAAATATTCCAGGGTCTTAATTGTTATATTATTAAATTATTAGTTTTTGAATTAATATGAAATAATTAATTAATTTTAATTAGTATTAAAAATTGTGATGAAATGTATTTTAATATTATACCATGGATTTATTTTATAGAGTAATATCATTAAAAATAAAGATGCATCAATGTTACCTTTTCCTATGATTGCTTCTGGTACTTTTGTTGGATTTCTGTGGTTAATTTACGGATTGTTGATTGACAATATTTTTATAAAGGTATATTACTGCTTAACTTAGTTTGTGTTATGTTTACTGAAATAACTTTTGTTTTCAGGTTCAAAATGTGGTTGCAGTTATTTTGTGTTTAATACAATTAGGATTAATTTTTAAATATCCTAAGCCAGATACCAAAAAGAGTGATTAATCCTCATAGTTACCTATTAATAATTGATACAATTCGGATTATAGTTCAATTATCTGAATCACATACCAAGAAAAGTAAATAATTCCCTTAGTTACCATATTGTTATCTGTGTAGGTGCATTTATTTATGTATACTGTGATGTTTTTTGTTTGGTCCTTCCATATTTTTTTAGATTTTTTACCATTATTCTGTATACATTTTTATGTACTTAATTCTTATTTTCAGTTTAATGACTATTCCTTTATTCCTAAATGTGATAATACAATGTTATAGAATATTATAGATATATAATGCCATTTTATTTTGCCATTAAATATTTAAATTATATAATAACAAATTTGAAACTCATTCCAATAGACAATTAAATTTATTATCTACTCGTTACCAATTTTATTGATGTTTAGTTATGTGAATTAATATTGTGATCAAAATAAATTGTGTTATAATTATGTTAGTGGTTTTATTTATTACAATTTTTTTAGTATAGAGACTCCAAATCACCTTCAAAAATTCATGGATTTATAACCTCAATATGTACCGAATATACAAAAATGCTAATATATAATTTTATACTTATTTTCTATTCTCTTTGGATAATTTTCATTAACATTTTATTATAGAAATCTTAAACTGTACACAAAATACTAGTCCTTTGAGCCATAAATCTAACTCGGAATGCATTGGAATATAATTCATCAAGTTAATCTATATAAAAATTAAAACTTTTTTTGCAAGGTCATTTAAAATTTTTAGAAATTTTTTTTCAAATATAAACATTTTATTGGAGATAAACTTTTTTTAAAAACAAGATATTTTCAAGGTTTTATTTTTAGCCCAAAAGTTAAAAAAATGTAATAAAGTAAAAAATGTTGAAACTTAAGTGTCTATCATAATGCCATTAATATATATGCTGAAAATTTCAAGTTTCTAGTAACATTACATTTTGAATTTTGGCTAAATAACTAAAATTGATTAAGTAAAAGTTTTTTCGTTCACGATAACATTTAACGTTAATAGTTAAAATGTTGTTTATGGCAAATTTTAAAGTTCTTCATCTGTTTTAAGCAGTTTTTACCCACGCCTGAAAAAACTATCGGAATTGAAAAAAATAACTTTTAAAGTACCATCTTGATAAAATTTCTGATCTATAGAGTTGTTTGATGAAACTTTTGGAGCATTATTACTACCCAAAATAATGTAAATAGAAAAAAAAATCACTGTAAAACCATAAGATCCTTCGCTTTATTAAGAATTTAATGTATCTTTGTCAGGTTTGTCTTTTCATTTTTATTTAATTTTTCCAAATTATTCCTGAAATAGATTTCAATGCTGAATTTGAAAATATGTTTGCTTGATTGTTTTGAAATTCAGCATTCAGTTCTTGAAAAGAGAATTTAATAGGTATCTGTTTTTTGAATCTTTGTTGTATTTTTAGATTATCGATGTAATGTTGGTAGTTATGAGTTATGACCATAAAAAAGCTGCTTGTTTGCAATATTATTTAAAATTTTAAAGTAATTTTAAATAAATTTGTTAATACGACAAAAAGTAACGATAAATAATCCATGCATCCAAAAATCATCTATTTAATAATTTCTTATTTTAATCAATATCTTTGATTAGTTAATTGAATTTACTTTAATATTAATTGATTAAATGATTTCAATTTATATAAACTATTTATTTAGTTAATGTGTTTACTCAGATACTACATTAATGGTATAATCTGAATATGAATCTTGAATTTATTTCACCTTGCCGATTTGATGCTAGATGGTTAACTTAACATCAGTTAATAACACGCCAACTTTACAGAACGTAACAGGTAGATAAGTAACAAAAACATAATAAAATGTCCTATAATCAACAGTATCAAACATAAATCACATACATCACACCAGCCCCACCAATTTAAAAATATTGAAATTTTATCATTCAATCATTTAGTACGGTATTTGAACGAATTTGTACGCAGTGCTTCAGAAATTGTATGAACGCAGGGACTCAGATATATGCGAAACCCTTGGGAGGGGCTGGCGTGACGTCACGCCAGCCCCCGACTTGAGAAAAATGAAAATTTTCTTTTACCAATCCTTTGCTTTATATTTGTACGTATTTGTACGCACAATATAAACATTTGTACGTTCTCCGTTAGGCGGGAATATGTGATAAACTTTGGGGGGGCTGAGGTGACGTCACGCCAGCCCCCGACTTGAGAAAAATGAAAATTTTCGTTTACAAATCCTTTGCGTTCTATTTGTACGTATTTGTACGCACAGTATAAACATTCGTACGTCCTCCGTTACGCGGGAATATGTAAAAAATTGGTATGGATATAAAATAATATTATTTTAATTGAAATATTAAAAAATGTATTGACTAATTAAGTTTATAAATTAATATAATATTCAATTATTTAACTTATAAGTATGCAATTATATATATATATATATATATATATATATATATATATATATATGAATTCGAGACATCCCGATTTCGAATAAATTATAAGCTCAAACGTTGATCAAGATTTTTACGGTATTCCGGAAGAACTTTGTTTTTATTATTGTTAGCAAAACATATAAAATCTTGTGTTCAATTTTCAAACCTTAGATATAAGTATAAATGTATTTATGAATTTATAACTATAAATTAACTTGCACGATTTCATGATTTAACGGATTTCGTAAGAATTTGATCTTTAACCACTTAAAAAAATGATTTTTGATCAATTATATGGTTTTAATCAATATTTCCAGAAAAGAAAACATAAATAATTTGAAAAGTTCAATATTTTTTAAATAGCTCAAAAAGTAACAAAATATTTTTAAAATCATACCATAATATAAATATAATGTTATTGTTAATATTGTGTAAAAGTTTCAAATTTGTACAGAATCATTTTACATCGTTTTTAATAATTTATCTTTGAATTCTAATTACATACATAGCACAGTGACCTATTCAATAACGAGGTCCAATCGCCACCTACTACTATACAACAGAACAGCTTTCTCGTTTTTTTTATTTATTTTGAAATATTTCATTTAAACAATTAATTTACTACAGAGATTAAAATTTTATAGAAATATAGAATTGATGAGATTAATATACTTGTGATCTGACTGTTTTCCTATTTAAAATAAACCTAAAAATGTATATATATTAATAACATTTTAAATAAAAAAATATACTTACTTTTTTCACCATTATTCAGGGCCTGATTTAGACATATGGTGGCCTTAAGCAAAAATGCAAAATCAAAAATGTGGCCCCTTATCAACAGTAGCGTATATAGCCCCCCCCTCCACAAATGAGTTCTATAAAACTCCCAGATACCAATAATGTGTAATAAACTATGCGTTGAAACTAATGTTAACAATAAGGTCTCGTGTACATTGGCGAGCGGCGAGCGGCGAGCGTTAAGCGGCGGCGTCAGTGGCGGTGACGCTCGGCGAGCGGCAACGTGTGTACATTGAGGCGCGTTATTTTCATCAGCGGCATGCTATATTTTTATAAATTTGTTTTCAGTACATAGTTGTATTTTAACTGCTCTGTGCGTGTTATTACCGTATTGTTTTGCGTGTTATTACGAAAAAATTTCGTTCCTCACAGTAGAACGTCTCTCGTTAATCTTGGATAATCCATTTTTACGTAAAAAGTTACTTAAGAAAAAAAAGGTTGCTATTCATCCCATAAATCGCCGAAGAAAAATGTATGGAGAGTTTCATCATTTTTATAATGACTTAAGGAAATCACCAGATAGATTTTTTGAGTACTTACGAATGTCAGTTGAGGCGTATGATTTTATTTTATGTAAAATCAGTTATCGTATTAAAAAACCTACCTGCCCCCTTGAGCTTTTGGCCCTCCACTTGTTGTGTAAAACCACCTTGTGTAGGTAACTTAAATTCGCAAACTTTGGTAGGCTATAACTTCAAAGTAAGTCGAGTTACATATTAAGTTTCGATAAAAAAAAAATCAAATTGGTGATGGGGAACTAAACTACATTTATACCATATATTGTAGGTACCTATAAAAATAAGTAAGTACTAATAAATAATGGGTACACACCTGATATTCCAAATAATTTTCCTATTTCTGACCATATTTTTTTGTTTTTTTCGACATTTTTATACTGTGGATGTGTATCATCCCATAAACATGGTCTAGTTTGAACCTACGAAATTAAAATTTCTCGCATATCATTACTTAAATAATTTGCCTTGGACATTTTAAAATATTTAATGAACAAATTAGCAAATGTGTTCACTATGAACAGTGAACCTAGTATACTGTTTGATAATAATCTGACAAGTGACAAGTGAACAAGTCAATAACAGAAATCCACTGAACAATAATTATCGTCTATCATTATTATTTGGGAAACTTATTTATTTGTACAATTCTTTAAATAGCAAATTAAACGTTTTGATGTTCACCCACAGGCCAGAAATTAAATAATCTAGACTATTTTTACATTGGATATAGAATATTATGAATAAAATAAATATTTCGCATGAGCGGCGAGCGGCAAAATTCAAACATGTTTGATTCGCTAGTAATCAATGTACACACTCTGATTTAAATTATATGGGTTTAAATTTTTTTTCCAACGCGCCGCTCGTCGCTCGCCGCTCGCCAATGTACACGTGGCCTTAAAATATAAATCAATTTTTTAAGAAAAAAATTTTACTACAAAGTAGAAACATTTAACGAATAACAAATTTTGAAAATGAAAATATTAAATAATATACTGACCACTGAGTACTGACGAGTCACAAGTCACGGTTCCCATAATCGTATGATGAGTGTGTACTTATTTATTATGTAGGTACTCGTGATATTTGTTGTGACTGGTGGCCAGTGGCCACTGGCCATATGTAACCAGTATGGCCGTATGGTGTTTCCAGTATGTATAAAAATAGACTTTTAGACTTTTATTTATTTTCATTTAAATTTTACGCTGATAAGGATTAATAATTTTATTATTTTGAAATATTATATTTCTTATGCTAAAGTATTTAAAAAAAAAAAAAAAGAAGCTTCATAAAAATCCGAGGCCCTCTAATAGCGGAGGCCATAGGCAGTTGCTTATCCTGCCTAATGGTAAATATGGCCCTGCCATTATTGTCTTCAATTACTAAATTCTTAAAGTGAAGTACAGCATTTATCAACTAAAGGTTTTCTCCCAACTATGATTTTGTATAATCAGTTAACAGATTTTAAGATTTTAAGTATATTAAAAAAAAAATTAAATACCTATTAAGTACGAAAAAACAATATTGTTTCATGCGACTGTAGGTAATAACTAAATCTTATAGTTTCTGACACTACAAGATTGTGGAGTGTCGACAGCAAAATCGTAGCTCCAAATGATAGCTACCCATATAAATCCGGTATAACAACAGTATTAGCAATGCCGTAGCTTGAGAGTCAAAGGCCCCGGTGCAAACTCATGTGTATGGGCCCTTCCTACTTATTGAGTATCATAATTTTAATATATAAAAAAAGACTGTCATCATATCATGGGTATTCTTCATTTGTTATAAAGGATATTCATGGTGAATGTATTGAGTTTAAAAGTACTGAAATATATTTTTTCAATAAAACCATTTTAAGTGGAGTTTCAATATAATTTACAAGCTCATATTGTGGTTTTCATGTATATAAATATTATATATTAAGTAAATTTTTAAATGTAATGTAAAACAAATTTAGTCTAAATTAAATCATTATTTCGCCACAAAATAAATAGTTAATCAAAATTCTAATTTAAAATACTCATAAAAGGTTTTTATGTCACAATATTGCATCTATATAATCTGAATCTATAAAATTATGTTCAAAGTAATGGAGTTACAATTTTACAAGAATAAAGTTTTAATAGAAAAAACTCTCAAAAAATGAATTACAAATATTAAAATATTGAAATTCAATAATTAGCTCAATAGAGGTCAACTTTGTTGAACAATTTTGTATAATATGTAAATTACACTCTAATGATGAATTGGTAAACATTTCATGCTTATATTTTAAAAATAATTCAAATTTCTAACATAATCTAGATTAAATTTTTTATTTAAAAGAACTGCTGTATTAAATCTTTGGATCAGTTTTATTTTCTCAAAGTGAAACCAGAAAAAATGTATTTTATATGGTTAATAAAAGCATAAAATCTATTTACTTCACAAAAAATCTAAAATACGTGGACTTACAAATTATTATTATTCATGAAATAAACCAAAATTAACCCACACTTGCATTTAGTTCGGTAGATAACTTTTTTTCAAGATTGAACAATATTAATAAATGGTAATAATTTTTTACATAATTTCTGCCTTTCTCGATAGATAAAATAATCGAAAATGAATAAAAATAAAGATGCATTTATTTTGACTCTTTATCTATGAATGCATTTATTACCTACTATATAATTAACTGTATATAGGTAGATAATGTTTATTATTAAAATTACAAAAGTATCCACTATCCATATAGGCATTACAAATAAATCAAAATGTACTTTGATGGTGATGGCCGATTGGCCCTTATACCCAGAGGGCCCCCGTGCCATGCATCGCCTGCACCTATGATTTCTACGGCACTGAGTATTAGGTACTGACTAAAAATAGTCAAACGATTATACTTGTATATAATTAATTTAAGTTATATATTGTCAAATAATGAATTATTCTGTATTTCCAATCAACAGTATTTTGGGAAAAGGCCAGAATACAGGACTCGGTTCCAGACAATAGACGGGCAGTTTTTATCGGCTGGCAGGTGTGTAGTGACTCAGTCAGTAATAATAAAAATAGGTATTCCAAATTTAGGACATTCAAAATAATGTTCAAACTCAAACATCATTATGATAAAACTTGTATTAGTTGGATACGGCCATAATAATAATATGTAGCATACCTATCAGCGTGATGGGATCAGAAACAAAAATATTGGAGATTTCATCAAGGAAATCCAGTTAACGTGTGCAATGCGATTTTTACCTGCAGTCTAAAACAAACATTTTCAAATGTCCATATTAAAATACGTAAAATAATACATGTATACATATATATAGTATATATATGTATACCGTGTACATGCATAAGGTCTGCGAATTTTTCTGGATTATTAGCTCGACTCATGGAATATTTTATAAACTAGGTTTCAATAAAATATACAAGTCACCATAAAATAACAAATGTCTCAAAAATATGCTAAGTAGGTTCAAATAAAACAATTTAATTTTACAGTTTTGATTGTATGCATACAATGCATGATAATTGTTGTGCGAATACATGCAAATTATTTTCACAAAGTCATGAATTTTTTATTATCCCTCACTAATAAATATAATAAATAAGTGAAAACCTACCAAATAGTTATTTGATAGACAGAATCGTACGAATGTTTATATTGTGCGTACAAATACGTACAAATATAAAGCAATGGATTGGTAAAAGAAAATTTTCATTTTTCTCAAGTCACAAGGGTTTCGCATATATCTGAGTCCCTGCGTTCATACAAATTCTGAAGCACTGCGTACAAATTCGTACAAATACCGTACTAAATTATTGAATGATAAAATTTCAATATTTTTAAATTGGTGGGGCTGGTGTGACGTACGTACATAAATCAATGACATCGCTCAAATTTTAGATGTTCATCGAAATGATCAAGTATATGCCAAATAAAATACATTTGGTGCTGTTATTGTGACGAACGTACATAAGTTACAAATGTGCAGTAACTTTATTGAGTTTAATTGTCTTTCTACAATACATAGACTGATAGACCTATACAGTATACTGTGCGCGAAAGCATAATTTTTTAATATTCGGTACCACATTGCCACCTATAAACGATTACTAAATAATTTCTAAAAATAATATTTTAGACCAACCAAATTATTTTGTGAGTTACTTAAAATAAATATATGAAATGAGACATTTCCAAAAATCCAATGTCACGTTAGGTTAGGTTAGGTTAGGTATCCGAGTATGAAGGACGATCCTGATTCCTGATACCAATGTAGAATTTGTACAAACCGTACAAATGTTTCCAAATATTACGTCAGTGTATTATCATTTCGATTAGTACATTTGTTACACGTTACGTTACTCGTCACCTCACCATATTATCACGCGTCACGTTACTTAGGTGGCCGCCGGGCCCATATTATTACCTATACAACTAATATTATATAACCATAGTATATGTTAGAGATAAAAATATTATTAAGCCAAATGACAGTTCGAATGCAATTAAATAGTCAATATAAGATGCCATTTTATTACATCAATTACTTCTATGAAGTGACATGATTTTTTTTTTTTTTTTTTATTATTTAAAAAAATTTACAATCTATATACAATTTATATAATAAGTAAATATGATGATATGAAAATTACAGGACGTGAAAATCTTGAGGGAAGGGAGTGTCCAATGACACTACTTCCAATTTAAACTTGGTGGGGAGGTAACTATATAATAATAGCACTAGGCATTATTTAGTAAATCACGCGGCCATTTGCGTTTGAGGCGACGAGGGGGGTTATCAGGTATTGTGCAAGAAGAGAGTTTAGATATGAGTGGGTTTGGATGGTTAAAGGTTTTTTTATGAAATTTGTTATAATGATAAGAGGCAAGAGTGGATATTGATGGTATGTTAAGATCATGATGTAGGGTGCGGTTGCTGACGTACCAGGGAGCATTAGAGAGGACACGCAGAGATATTGATTGGAACGCTTGGAATTTGATTAGGTTTGAATTTTTAGTGGTACCCCACAGTTGAATTCCGTAAGTCATTGCTGGACGTAATATTTGTTTATATATATTAGTGTTTTGTTATTTAAAGAGATTTTGGAACGAAGAAGTGGTCTTAATTTGTGAAGCCTGAGGTTAAGGGAAGTTCTTTTAGCTTTGATGTGATTTGCCCAAGTTAGTCTTTTGTCGAGAACGACTCCTAGGTATTTTACGGAATCGACAATGGGAATTTTTTGGTTATTTATGTAAACTGGAGGAATTGTAGTAGGCCTGAGGGTAAAAGTGATGTGAGTGGATTTATTTTCATTAACTTTAATTTTCCATAAGCTGAACCAATCTTGTAGTTGGGTTAGGTGGTCTTGGAGGTTATTTGTAGTGGTGGCTATTTCGGAGTTGGTTGATATTATGGCTGTGTCATCGGCAAAGGTAGCTAGAGTAGTGTTGATAGATTGAGGTAGGTCTGCTGTATATATATTATAGAGAGTCGGGGAAAGAATACTGCCTTGAGGTACGCCTGCTTTAATAGGATGTGGATCAGAAGTTTCGTCTTCACATCTTACTGAAAAGGTACGGTTTGATAGGAAGGATTTGAGTAGGAGGAATAACGGAGTGGGTAAAAATAATAATTTGAACAGAAGTCCTTCATGCCAGACCCGATCAAACGCCTTAGAAACATCAAGAAAAACCCCAGAACAAAATTCTTTTTGTTCCAGAGTGAGGCAATAGTGTCGATTTGTCTGTGAAGTTGGTGAAGAGAGGAGTGTTTACTCCTAAAGCCGAATTGAGCGTTTGGAATACTTTGTTTCTCGTTAAGTATCGGATAAATTCTTTTTAATATGATTTTTTCTAAAATTTTTGAGAAGGTAGGAAGTAAGCTAATAGGCCTATATGAGGAGGGTTGGTCAGGAGGTTTTCCTGGCTTGTAGATTAGGATGATGACTGAGTGTTTCCAGGTGGGAGGGATATATGATAGACGAAGAATGCTATTGTAAATATAAGTGAGAAGAAGGATTGCTTTCTTAGGCAGGTATTTAGCAATAGTATTAGTTATCAGGTCGTGGCCTGGGGATTTATTATTTTTTAAGTTTTTAATGATATTTAGGACTTCAGAAGGGGAGGTATGTTTTGTAGAGAGACACATTGGGAGAGTGTTTAGAAGTGATGCTTCAATATTAGAATAGTGGCTTCTATTGAGAAAGTTTGGATGTGGTGAGAATCTATTTTCAAGGTCTGATGCGAATAAGTTTGCTTTGTCAGGATTTGACGAGGCTAGGGAGTTGTCGGGGTACCGTAGGGGGGGTATCTTAATTTTTTCCTTTAGGGTATTTTTAGAGGCTTTCCAAAGAGAGTTGTGTGTATTAGAGAAAGATTCCAAGTAGTTGTGAAATTTGTCAGAACTAAGTTTTCGAAGAATATTTTTTAAGGAGTTATTGAGAGAGTTGAAATACTTTTTGTCACTCGGCAGGTGTGTTCTTTGCCATATACGGCGGGCTCGGCTTTTCTGTAATGAGTTGTATTATGTGTGAGGGTAAAACATTGGTTATGTGAGTGGTGGGTGAGTTGTTTTTAGAAGCATCGAGTGCAGCCTGTTGTATGATATTTGTGAAGGAGTGTACTGCAGTATCTACGTCAGATGGGTTCTTCAAGGAGATGTTGAGGGTGATGGCATTTTCTATAGTTTGACTAAATTTTTTCCAGTTTGTTTTGCCCGGAGTGATAGTTGGGTAGTTCTTTGTAGCAGTTGAAGTATCGTTTAGAGTGAGTAATATTGGTGTGTGGTCAGAAGAGAGGTCTGAAGAATTGGTAATAGTGTACTTTATGTGGCTAGGGAGCGTAGTGATAAAAAAGTCTAGAATGTCGGGACGTCTATTGACATGTGTGGGCCAATATTTAGGGTGGGAAGGAGATATTATTTTGAGATTGTGATCGAGGATAAATCTGTTGAGGGTTCGACCTCTAGTATTAGGTTGACTAAAACCCCACTGGGGATGTTTGGCGTTGAAGTCCCCACCTACCAGGAAGTGAGTACCGAGGGAATTAAAGAAGTGCTCGAAATCATTGGGATTTAATTTAGAGCCTGGACGTATGTAGGTCGATGAGATAGTGGTAGGAATATGATTTAGTGTTAGAGAGATGTTAGTGGACTGTATGACGTTATTTTGATATGGGGGAAGAAAGGTATGTTTAATATTTGACTTTAATAATATTGCAGAACCCGCGTGGGAAGAGCCATCGGGATGGTTACATTGATATGTGGTATATCCAGGAATGTTAAAGGAAGAGTTTGGTGTCAGGTGTGCTTCACAGATGAGTAAAATATCAATGGAGTTTATAGAGAGGAAGGCATGAAGTTCGTTTTTTTGACGCACTTGTCCATTGGCATTCCATTGAAGGATTGAGATAGAGTGAGGAATATTATTTTGCTTATTTATCATTAGACAAAATTAGTTTTTCAATGAGAGTAGTGAGTAGAGAGATCAGTGGATTAATGGTGGATTGGAAGTTTTGGAGAAAGAGCGCCATTTGGTGGGCTAAGTGGTCGGGATTTTGGGATGCGTTGGTGGGGATGTCTTGGCTCGGTAAATCGGTTGTTGTAGCTTGAGCATAAGATTTTTTGGGTTGGGTGTTCATATTCGAAGTAGTGTTTACGTTAGTGAATTTTACATTAAAGGGTATTTCTTTCAGGTTAGCTTGAGTTGGGTTTGACCTCTTGAGATGGTGGACGGCTTGAATTTTTTTGAACACAGGGCATCCTCTGCAATTGGCTGGGTGGGCACCACTACATAGTGCGCATGTTGCTGGTTGGTCAGCCGGTTTTACACAGCTTTCAGACGCGTGAGAGTCTCCACAGCGTACACACTTTGGCGGGTGGTTGCAGTATGATTTTGTATGGCCGAAGCCTTGGCAACGGAGACATTGGATTGGTTGGTTGTTTGGTCGGGGCTCTTCAATTTTTATCTTAGTATAGTAAAAGTGGTCAATTTTAAAGACATCTTTGTTGTTGATATCAGGCTCCAAATCGACGAAAAAGAGCGGGAGATGTTGTTTCGTGGTTCTATGTAAAACATTTGTGATGTTACGAGGCATGTTAAAATTTGTTGGGTAAATTATTTAAACAATGAAATATATACAAGTATACAACAATAATTGAACAATGTAATTTTACAAATATTTGTATAATTAATGTATGGACGAGCTTGAAATTAAGAATACGTTTATTTCTATTGTACTAGTATTCACTACTACTTAGCTGCTTATAATTATTGCGTTGTTGTAAAGTTGTTAAAGTTATCGTGCCCGTGACATTATGTTGACAAAAGTTCAGATATTGAAACCTTTTAATTTTTTTGAATCGTTTAACAATTTAAAACAATCGCTAAACAGTTAAATTTTGCGGATCGCTAAACAATAATGCAGATAAATACATAAATCCATGATGATTATTTAAAATATATTTATTTTAAATTAAATATAGATGTAATAAAAGTTTATTGCTCAAAATCGTATCACACAAAATTCGCAGGGAATTCGTATTTTATCTTAATTTTATATGTTTTTTCCCCTATAGTTATGAATAAAAGATACAAATACAATATTGATATAAATTCCGATGAACTCGCCGTGGACGTCCACGCCGGCCCGTGCGAGTCGACCGTGGGAGACTACGACCATTCTCAAACGGAGGCGGTCGCCGTGCGCCGCGGTCTGTACCGTTCGCCGCCACGGAAGACCCGTCGCCAAGACCAGGACTCGACGCCGATGCCGTTGCCGTTGTCGTCGCCATCGCTGGCCGAGCCAACCACAAAGAGATTTGCCGAGTCGAGAGCGGGTGCCACCAGTGGTGTATTTAGGAATTTTGGTTAGGGGGCAACACAAATTTTGTCGCTTTCTAAAAAAACTTTCATTGATTTTTTAACGATAATTCTTTATGTTAAAAATGAAAAATATTAAACATAAAATTATATTTAGTCAATAGGTACAACATCATTAGTGAAATAAACGTAAAACATTTTAAAACTTTTTTTTTCTTGGTTCGGAAGTAGCGAAATCATCAATATTATATCTTGGACATCTAGTGAAGTAGTTATTTCGGCTTCAATTGATATAGGACTGCAGGTAAGGCTGAACAGCAGTCCTGTACCATTGTAGACCGAAAATAGTTTTTTATTATTTTTGATGTGGAGAAGGAATGCTCTGCACTGCTGTTTGTGGAAGGTGTACATAAAAATATTCGTAATGCAACATCAACATATTATGGATAAACAATAGTAAAATCATTATTTCTCATAAATTTCAACATTTGTGTTATTGTAAGCTCAACTTCATTTTTTTATGTGACCTTTAAAAATCCAGTGCCAAACGTGCAGGATCACGCGGACAGCGAACGGTCATACGGACATAGGTGCGATACATACATGTATTTATTAATTTATTATCAATACGTTTCTCGTGGCAGCCGATACAGGGAGTCGATTCTACTAATGCGTGTTGGACGCATTGAGCGTAGTTGACTTGAATGTAGCATTTGCCGTTATCGGCGTAATCGGTGTTATCATTGTGTCTATTCTCTTAAAAGCGTTATTATATAATAACAATAATTGGTTTATTGAAGTAGAAAATATGTCTTACTTTAGTTTCAATTGATATTCCATCACTCCTACGGTTCATTTTCATAAATGGGGTCAGTACCTCTACAATTTGTAGAAACGTAGCCTTATTTACTCTATAGGAATATCGAAATTCATTGTCCGGTAAACTGAATACACTTCTTTGACGACCCAAAACCCTATGCAACCTAAGAGTTGTACATAATCTTTGCTGCTCTTGTTCGTGTTCGATTTCACGAACTTCTTCATTTATTAAAACACGAATATTAAACTGAAGATTCATCATAATTCAAAGGCAATTACAGAAATAAAATTAAAAATTAATTCGAGATTAATTAAACATTATAGATATCAATATTGAATATTGATGATAAAACGACTTAATTGATAACACCACGGGTAGATGTAAATAATAATGTCACTTTACGCCAAACACGCTCGAAACGATAGATTTTTATCGTTGTTTCCGGCGTAATTATTTGGAGTCCATTCTGCCGAATCTGCTTATCACGCATTAGCGGAATAGCATTACGCCGTATAATCATTCTACGATTTTGCCAACTACGCTCAAAACGTCAAACACGCATTAGTGGAATCGACCCCCAGGTGCGACTTCAGTTGAGGGGTCAACACACGAAATACTTTTTAAAAAAATACATTTTTTACTTTTTTTAGTATATATTATACTCTCTTTTATTACTTTTTTATTACTCAATTTCAAATCTATTATTACAACTCGTTCATTTTTGTTATATGTCACTACTATAAATAGTCATTTAAAAATTACATTTATATTATCGTTATCATTTATAGTTATAATTTGAATTTCATGAAGGGAGGCGATTGGTCCCACAAGAGGAGCCACGCCTATCAACACGTTTTTTCCGGTACGGAGAACATATTTGCTTGGAGCTTGAAATTTGATAACAACGGAGCTCAAGGAAGAGTACTATTAAAAAAAAAAAAAAAAAGTAATAAAACGACAGTGTAGAGAGAGGTTCTCCTTCGCCAGCTAATAATTTTGTCATTCGATTTATGAGCTATATTTTTTAAGATTAGATTTTGTAAACGAAATCGCTGTATAGAATAATATTATGTGGTTTATATCGTGTATGACGAGAGAAGTTATCAAAAAGGAAAACATCTGATTTAGAGGTAGATATTGGATAGTGAAGGAGTGGTTATAGGTCGAGATCTAATACAGTCGACAAGATTAACATGATAAATCCCTCTTACTTCAAGTTATTTTTTTTATCCAGCATCGAGTCGAAGAAGGAAGAGAACGGCTCGTCGAATGTCCATGATCTAGTGCCCTCAAAAGCGGTCAACTTCAACGACGTCAGCGACTCTGCAGTCGGTCCAGTCCGTCGTATAGACTAAACTTTTGACGATGATATTATTATCATCAACTTATTAAAGAGTAATTTATTAATAAATGCAATATCTTATGTTAATTTAATGTTCTTAATTATTACATGTGATCGTCTGTTACAAAGGAGCTCTATCTCCTGAAAGGTGACCTCTGCCCAACAATACATTTTTACTTCAATAGGTTATAATATCAGGGCTCTTCTGCCACAATCTCTCGTCATCTTATTTCTTCTTTAGAACTTCGTAAATAAAATTGATTATAACGTGTAGTTTGGCGGCGGAACGTTATACGACGGACCGATAGGGTCGCCAACCTATAACGAAACCCGAAGTTAGAGCGTATAGAAATTTGTGTGATAATAAAAACAGGCATCACAGAACAGAAATACATCGAAAATATAAAATTTAAAATCATTTGTTTGGAGAAAAGATTAGGTTTATTGATATACCTATGAAATAATTAAAGAATGAAAAATATTGAATTAAAATAAAATTTCAAATTGATAATGAATTGGGTTGGTAAAGGAAAGATCATTCGAGCGTAAAACGTAGATGGAGATCTGTAATTAATGATGAAAAAACCGAAACTCTAGTCGACTACCACATTGATCGGACAATAATAATATAATTAATAATAAAAGTAACACATTTATGTTAAACTCTTTCTGAGTGCTATGATTAGTACTGTATCTCACAAAGGCCGTCGGGTGCAGTATACCACTTCCGTACTTAATAAGTACAATAAAAAGAAAATATAGAACACAAATAAACATAAAATGACACTGGCTAAAATATAATAATAATAATAATAATAATAAAATACACGTTATTTTATTTCCATATAATTGTTGTATTTGTTCGTTTGACCTTCTCTCCCACACTTGGGTATCAGGATTATATACGGGACCATAGATTTTTCTTAACACCTTCCTTTCTAAAGTAACTAAAAAAATCTCATATACCTACAATCAATTTTACAAAAATCTTGCAAATTTTTCATTTTTTACTCAATTTTTAACTAATATTTCTATACGCTTGGAAAAACTATTGAGAATGGAAAAACTATTGAGAATAGAAAAACATGACCTCTTTAAAGTACCAACTGGATGAAATTTCTGTTCCACTGACTTGCATGATGAAATTTTTGAAGAATTGCTTCTACCCAAAAAAGTTATAACTATTACATAAAAAGAAAAAAAAATACATCATTGTAAAACCCATAAATTCTTTGTTTTACTCATAATTTAAAATGTGTTTCGAGATTTTTGATGAAAAACAATTTCTACCGATTTTCGCGTTTAAAACTTTATGACGGAATGATTAGATTCAAACCTACTAATGAATTATAATCGGATTGTTAAAATATGTATAATCGGTATAGCATATGAATCCCGCTGACGTTTTGCTCAATATTGTTTATACTACTACTACTTATTTACTACGTACCTATTTAACCTATTATAATATAAATATTATTTTAGAATGAACGATTAAGTAGATATTATGTCAACCAGAAGACCTATCCATCAAACAGCGTAAAATGCTATTTAAAAAAACCCGAAAAATAAACTTCTAATAATTTTTTTCAAATGTTTTTACGCTAATATTAATGAATTCAAATACATTATTAAAGTGAATTTTTCGAGATTTTTGCGAGCATTAAAATCTCATTTTAAGCCCTTGTAATAATTATAAAATAAGAAGATAGGTAAGTACATTCATCAACGATGCACATAAAATACGTCTCATATAAACACAGTGTATATTTTGTAATTCATATTATACGTCATATTGCTGTTTTGTTTAGGGCATCCGACACCGAGAATATTTGCGTTGTACACGCACTATAAAAGAATCAATTCACGATATGCGATTGCGCGCTACGTTCAATGTTTACTTTACAGTAATATAATATTGTTAGACTCCTTATCACACAACTCCCGTTATCAATTAAATTATGTGTTACATTGTATAGAAAATAATCGAAAAATCTGTTATTATAATAACATATTAACATTATACAATATGTACAATATGTACAATGTATAATAACTAACCCGGAAGCCGACTTCCAGTTTACCGATTGGGAAATTATGTTCTCGTCGTGCGTCTCACCGCCCCGTGTACTCGGATCAATCATGTCTGACGTGAAATGAACCGTCGCCATGGACGAACAACAATCTGTTTCGGAAAGCGTAGAAACTAGTTCGTTGTGCGAAGAAGAAAGGGCGAGGAAATTATTCCAAGCCTGCGATGGCGATGGCGACGGTTACATCGACAGGTAAAAATGACACTCACGTTTACTTACTATTACTACCTACTACTACACCGCCGTAAATTTGACGTTTTACTGGACCGGGTTGGCGCTCGGTGGCATTTAATGCGCGGTCAGGGACGATTCAGAGTGAAAATATATTAGAATATTATTTATAACACAGCTGTCGTCGCTTATGAAATTTTACAGCTTTACTATTTCAATTTAATAACTTCGTAAGACGATTTTTTTTCCTATTCTCGTGTGTATTGTATTCGTTGGATGGCTATAAATTCATCCTTGACTGCTGCAAATTGTGCACATGAAGTCTAATTTATGAGATTTCTATGTCAATATTTACACATTGATAATTTTTCTCGTGACCCTTAAATAAATATTAAAACTAATCATCTTAAATATCAACATTTCACAAACAACATAATTTACCTTTTTTTTTTATTTACAATTATTGATATCATTAATATCATGATTTATGCTCAATATTTCTAGCCGAGATTTACTAACCATATGTCGTCAACTAAATCTGGAAGACAGTGTTGATGATTTAATGAAAGAATTGGGTGCAGATAAAACTGGCCGAATATCATTTGATGAGTTTGTTAGACGTCGTCTGGAATTACGAACAGAGATTAATGCTCTTCGTGTCCATAATTATGATCCATTGCCAGAATATTTACCTACTAGCAGTGATAATAGCTTAGGTAAGATTTTATAGAACTTCTTCAATAACTATAGCCTATTAATTTTTAAATTGATCTTTTATAGGAGCATTATCTGGTGGTAAACATGAAAGCTGGGAATTTGACAGTGGGGCTAGAGATCTTAGCCCTGAACCAAATTCTGTTCGTATGCAACATCTGTTACAAACAGGAGGATCTGCTAACTCGGGCAGCTTATTACACTTAGCAAACAAAGTTAGTTCGAATTAAATTGAAATCATACATGATATCAATCATTGAATAACTATTATGCCGGTTTCCTCAAATAAAAGCTACTTAATATAACTATAACAATTTGTTTTGTCTTGCTTTTTTAGTTGCATTTGGCGGCATTAAAGTCATTAAAAACGGAAATATCAGATTTAACTAAGCAATTGCAATTAGCTAATGAAAAAAATGATGTTCTAGAAAAATCTTTAAACCAAATCAAAGTAACAATTTTCAAATTCAAGACTATTAATATTTTTAAATATATATAATTTATTTTGCATAGGTTACTACCGAAAATGATGTGAAACAAAAATATGAAGAAAGAATAACTGAATTGCACTCTGTTATTGCAGAACTTTCTCGTAAATTACAAACTCAAAGATCTCAAATTATTACTGAAGAAATAGAAGAAAGCCAATCAGGTATATTACACAAAACTATTGCTTAGTATATGAATGGATTAATTTAGATAACTCTTTATTTCTTTAGAAATTGATGCCCAAAGTATTGAAACATCTTCATTTATTCAAGAATCAATTGCTTTATCTAAAGAAGTATGTACAACATTTTTTATAAAATTTATTTTAAAATTAATTTGTTACACTTATTTATACATTTTAAAATAATTAGTTGATTAGGTATTAGGTATTTAGATTTTTTTTATATTACCTAGTTTTTGGTTATAAATATTTTGTTGTAAAGATATTGTTGATAATTGATAAAAATTTTAATATATTTGACTGATTAACTAAAATTAATTTCATGAATATCCAGTTTATGACATTTTTTAGTGACTTATAAAACAATTTTAGATAATTTTTCCTTACACTTGGAAAAAAAATTAAGCGTTTAAAACAATAACTTATAGACCATTTAAATGATCTGAAAATCATGTAATAGACAAAAAAAAATACTGTTAATCCAATTCATTCTTCACTTCAATCAGAAAAATTTAATAATAATAAACATTTAATTTATAATTTTATAAGCAACAATAAAATTACTAAGTTGTATTTTCAATATGCATCACATATTTTATTTTACTGTTTAAGGGTGACAATGCTATGTGTTTTGATGACCATGAACTAAAAAATAATAATCATTCTAATGTGCATGCTGAATTGGCTTTAAAAGAAGAAGAATTGAAAAAAACAAGACAGATTTTGAAAGAAGTAACTGATGAAAAAGAAGAGTTATTGATGAAGGTAAAACATGTTATTTTTCAAACTTTTTTGTATTGTTTTATAAATTCTACTCTTGTTTTTAATTGCTTAAGTATATTGCAAGAATATGTTCTGTAATCAAAACTAATATATTTCTTTACAATTATAGTTACAGGATACAGAAAGTAGTTTTTCATCAGGTCCTATGTCTCCATCACGATTGTTAATGGAAACATCTAAATTAGCTGAAAAAGTTAAACTTCAAAAACTCATTGAAGACAGTGCAGAAGCCAACATTGAAAGCACAAGTGTATGAATAATCATATGCATTTCAATATTTTACTTATTATATTTTTTGCATTGTATAATTTTGTTTCAATATTTGGAATAATAGATTTGTCAAAAGGCTATAGCTGAACGGCTTGCATCAGCTGTCATTTCTGATTGTGATTCATTAGAAACTGGAAATAAAGAAGTTTTAATAAGCCAAGTCGAACAATTACAAACTCGTTTAGACCATGTGCGTTCTCAAATGGCAGTCCTTGAGCTTATGTTCGAACAATCTGCTGCTCAAACTGACAAGTATGATTATTAAATTTATTATATCCAAACATTTTATTTTATCTAATTTGTTTTTTTGTGTTTAGACTTTACTTACTGTTGGGTAAATATGAGTCAAATATGATTGCACTGAAATTAGAAGTAGAAACTGGTGAAGAAATAATGAACTGTTATTCATCTCTATTGTCTATATATGATGGATCAGCTAATGATGAAGAAAAAATGTAATTTTATATTATTTAATATTTTAAATTTAAACTTTATTATGATTAATATTAGATGACTTAAGTATTATATTTTATCAAACAGGATGAAAGATGAAATCATAGAGTTGCTGCATAATTTGAATGAAGAAAAAAAAAAAATTGGGTCGACCATAGTTGCTCTAGAGTCTTATCACTGTGAAGAAGAGTCACTCATACCTAGAAGTCGTAATCAAGTGACCCGTATCGATTTAGAAATGGCAGTGCTTGTACAAGAATTGATGGGTATAAGAGAAGAAAAGAGTGAACTTCAAGAACGATATTCAGCATTGCAAAAGCATAATTTTGATGTTGAAAAACGCTTAGCTGAATGTGAAGAACGGTCTAAAATTGATTTGGATACAATTCAAGCATTAGAACGGCAGTTGTCAGCAGAAGACTATGATAGTACTGCTGGTGTAAATGTTAAGCTTCAGAAACAGTTAAAAGATGTTACTACAGCATATCAACTTGCAATACGAAATTCAGAGACTAGACATAAGCAAAATATAGCTTTGATTGAAAAACTTCGAACTGAAAACACGTGAGATTTTTTTAAACTTTGTAATATTTATTTTTGATGGTAAAATTATTTCTTTTTATTTCTAATAGTACCCTTGAACGTAGCTTGGAAAGAGCTAAACGTAAATCACAATCTCGTTTAAAAAAATTGGAGTCAGAAATTGAGATTATGGTCAGCACACATACACTTCAGGTAATATTCATAATAATGTTGAAAAATGTATGTTCATATTTTATTTTAATAGTAAAATTGTTTTTGTATTTAGGTGAAAATGTTAAAAGAAAGAATAGCGGTACTAGAATCAGTCATTATGAATAATGAGAGCAATAAGAAAACCGTTGAGAGAAATGAAACTACTTTATAATTTTTTTGTTGAAGCAAATTACTTATTAATTATTATTGTCACGTTTATAATTTGTGCAATATTTTTCGCTTGAAATTAATGAGCATCGCTAAGCTTTAATTTGGTTCCTTTGTGTGTAAATACAATGTAGTAATTATTTTATCGGAAATAGTAATATTTATATTTTACGATTTAATAATATGACTATATGAATAATCCTACTAATTTTTGTCAAACTACTTAATTTAATATTATATTTTAGTTTATTTATTATATTTTTGAGACGTACTATAACAAATCAAATTATCTAGTTATACCTAGTGCAATTTATCATGAACGTATTTGATACTCAAGTGTTTTTTTTTTATGTGTTTTATAAACATAGTTTTATAAGTTTGATGTAGGCAAAGTGCTTTATTTTATATTATACATTTTTATACTTTTTTTAAAAATATTAATACAAAATTGACAAAAAAAAAAAAAAAATGATACATGAAAGTGTTATAATTATTCCTATATCAATACTTTTTACAGTTGTTATCATCAGTTTGTTTTTTACAAAAAATACAATAACATGTCTATTCAGTTTCCATTCTTTCTGGATTTGCCAATTCATATGCTTTTATCTGCTTTTCTAAATGTGCACACGCCAATTCAATTTCGTAATTCTTGCTCACCAATCCAACCCAATTGGCTTCTAAATCTCGTAGTTTCTCCCCAACCTGCATTTGTACATTTTTTCGTTGATAATTTACTTCTTGAATTTGTTTTCTGAAAAATTAATTTACATTTAGACATGAACAAAAATTATAATATTACAAAAATATATATATTGTACTTTAATTTAGCGACTTGTGTCTGTGCAGCTGCCACACATTTTACTAAAACTTCTAAATATGATTTCCATGCTTCTGTGCCATAGTCAGTCATCAATTCTAAATTTGTTATTCTGCAAATGAAAAAAAAAATATTTAACAAATGAAATCTATACGAAAAAAAAACGATATGAGATACATACCTGGTAGCTTGGTGTTCAAGTTGGGCCATTGAGTTTTCTAAACATTCATTCCAAGCAGACATATCTGTAAGTTTACCAGCTGGTGGTGGAGGTAGCTCATAACGTTTCATACTCATTGTTTCCATTGGTAAACGTTGTTGTAATCTATCAAATTCTGTACGCATCATTTCAGTCTAAGGGAAAATTCATTATTTCAAATTAAATACTGAATGCTACAGAAATCAAATAATTTACAAATGAGAAATATTCTAAAAAAATTGTTTCATTTAAAGTATTATTCAAACATTTTCCTTCATTAGGAATATTTCTGAAAGCCATAAATATTTAAATTAAAATAATGTGTAAGAACAACAGTATTTATAATAAGTATAAGTGAAGTCTGTGGAGAGAATGATATAAAACAAAGATCAATCTATACGCAACTCATCCAGTCTGCATACCAATATAATCTGGTCGTTTTTCTCTTTCAAATACAAAGTTAACTTAAAAATAAAAATTACTTCTGAAAATTTTAGAAAATATATACATATAATATATTTTAGGTATATAATTAAATAAATAATTTTAATTACAAAAATTAAATTATAAATTAAAATAAATGATGCCAATTATTATTATTTTCAATGACCATTTTGTAGCCCATCCTTTATGTTAAGTATGAGGATTAAATGAAAAAACTATTCATGATCGGACTTTAAGATGAACATTTTATTATCATTAATATTTTAAGATAAATTAATTTAAATATAAATGGAAATAAAATAAACCATGTCTATTGTATTATTTTAAATTATATAATTTATTTTAATCAGTTACATTATCTATATAATTAAAAACCAACATTTTTTATGTCAATATATCTTAGACTTCGCATATCAGGACTCAATTGAAATAATGTTAGGTTCAAAATTTAGACATAACTCATGATATAATCAAATGAACATGAGAAGCATTTGCTAAACACTCATTTACATAGAAATTATTTTTTTTAGTCTATAATAAAAGCAGTGTTTTTTTTATTATAATTTTTAACCAATCAAAGGATATTTTTAAATAGTTCACAGCAAAATCTGAGTAACATAATTTTGCCCAAAATAAAACATGCCAATAATATTCTTAAATTATCAAATTTTACTGTGAAATAGAAAAGGTTACAAAACACTTGTATAAAAATCATCATAGGGAATGCTATTTTCTGATAACTTAGTATTGGTAAATGCATCAGCAAAGAATCTAAAATAAAAATTTTCTTTGCCAAAATGCATTGGAAAAATACAGAATGCAAATAAATAATTAATATTCTAATAAATATTTAGAAGAGAAGTTAAAAGTTAATGGCGACTTATTATTAGAAATCAATTGAATATCACTGAGAACTAGTTTTTCAGGAAAAAGCTACCCAACTTAAGGACAACAAATGAGTGCAAATACATCTGGAAATAAAGTTATACAAGGCATTTGTGTCACCAGCACTAATTATAGGGCTAAGTATAAGGCAATCAATAAGAGAGTACGACAACCTAGACTGAAAAGATGAATGTTAAAGTGATTAACCAGAATTACAAGATAAAAAAAAATTATCAAAGAGATTTAAAAAATGTTAAATATAAAGCAGTTATTTAATATTAGTTAAAAATTAAAAAAAAAAAAAAACCAAATTAAATATGGTTAAGACAAATTTCCAGAAGAAGTGTTCTCTAGTGTTGATCACATTATTCAGAGTCCAACACATACAACTAGAAGGAAGAGGTCAGTGAAGAATGAAGAAAAAAATAGGTTGTAGGAAGATATGGAAGGATGATGTAGAATAGGATGCACTTTTTGAACAGGAATGGAGAAACAAGGGCTGTATACTAGTTATTTGACGGCAATAATATATGTAGATATTACAGTTATGGTTATAGTATTAAAAGTAGGTATCCGAGTGATGGTATTAATTATATAATATGATCGCAATAATTATTATTGATTAATTTTATTTTTCAACAAAATATTGAGAGTAATTTTAAAAATCTGAACCATTCGACTCAGCCTGAGTGTATCGTAATAATCTTTTTTTGAATAAGATCACAACTCGGAAACAAGATCCACACGTTCATCAAAGATAAAACATGACCTCACATAAATAGAAATCTGCTTGAGAAATAAAAGCATATCATAATCCAAAAATTTTGAATATAAAATAATATAGTTTTCATTCTGAATTCTAAAATCCAAATATTACATGGACCATATTCACATAGATATATTGACAATTATAAAAGTTTAAAATATTACTTCGAAAGCTGATATGTTAAGCGGTGCTAAATGTTCAAGATAATTTTTTGACGGTCTGTAACGACGTTTTTCGTCCTCAACCATACTGATTGCCTGTTTATAAATAAAATTATAATTAATATGAGTACAATAATCCAGTCACTGGCTTTACAGATACTCACTGCCTCACGGATGCCCGGCTCGTCATAACCTTGATCGATGTATGGAAGAGCGTCGACAATTACTTCACCTGCCATTTTCAGATAGTCCGACTCGGATTTCTTTTTCGATGTTGATCTCAATGATCGAAACGCAACAATTAAAATCTTAATGATCGGCGTTGACGGTTTTTAAAAATTGTAATGACCGATGACTATGCTGATAACGATAGACTTGGTAAACAAAAATACAAAATGATAAGCCAATCCGACACAGGCCACGCGACCAGGCATCTATATTTTTTTCTATATAAGCAATGCAAATTCAGTTTAAATATATTCTGGTCTGGTGAGTACGTCTATCGTCTGGGCCAGACGATCTGACCAGTGGTCGTTGGTGACTTTCATGGTCTTGTGTTTTCGTTCTTTCAAATACTTATACAATAATACCAGTCGATTGTTTTAGTATCACACTCTGTATTATAGATGACCGTTGTTTCACAACACAAAAGAGTAAGATTTAAGAAAATTACGTCATGTAATTTAAACGTAATTAAATTTTTTGTGTTTTTGAAACTTGATTTGTCTATATTCATTAAGATATTATTCCGTTTATCTTTATTTCTTGTAGAATACAACTATTCAAGACTTGCTTTTCGTAAGTATCGTAACAGTGTGTACCTACGCATAATACGTTTCAGTATTTTTTGTGTAGGTTGTATGTATAAAACGCCTCGAAATTATATACCTTATAATTTATGTTACTAACTTACATATTTAACCATATGAACTTGGTGGAGATAGGATTGACTTTGAAGGGTACTTTTGAAATCTTTTTACACCAAATCACAATATTACCTACTATATAATAATTTGTAATACAACAAATATTTTTTATCTTAATAATAAACATTGGTTTTTACTAGCAAATTTATAGAAAACGCTCTGGCTCTATATTTATTTATTTATATTAAACGGATTTTTAAACCTTTAGAAAATTAAAATATTGATATTGATGTCTTTTCTAATATGAAAAATAATGAATTATTGAATTTATTTTATAGCTCACTTAACCTTTCACTTTACAAAAATGCTTCTTTTGCATGTAGTTGTGATGATAAAATAAATCAAGTATCGATTAATCCCATTCAGTGATTTATCCTTTTTATATCTTATTTAACATTTGGCAAAAAAAAGTAACAATTTGTATTTTGTTAAAATCTCTTTGGTGTAAAAATGTTGTGAAGTTCCAAGACTTAGGTGATTCATGTAAAACAAGTAGGTACTATGTATTTTGAAAAATATTCAAATATTTCAGGGACCAAGGCCCAAGCAGGAACCAATTATTTGTCAATTTTCAGTTGTTTTTACACTATTATAATCTATAATAATAATAAAAATCAGTAACTAAATATAATTTATATTACTGGTAGGAAATTTAAAAGTTGAATAACTACAAATAACTTGAATAACTATATAATAGAGAAGGTTGTTTGAAATGTTGTAAATAATAAAAAGCTGGTAAGTGAAATGATGGTGGTACAAGTTCGTCCTTCGTCCCTTCGGTCCTCGGACAAGATATTGGTGATGAATGTATTAAGTTTTAAAGAAATGATGACTCATTTTTTTAGTAGGTATAAAACGATTCTGAGCAAAGCTTCAGTGTAATATAATATATTATTATTTAAATACTGTTAACGTATTTTACGGTTATTTATATAATTTTTGGTGAGTTTTTTTGTAATTAAACCCTCATAAAATATTCAATTAGATATATAACTCATTTAAACTTCAATTGTTATAACAATTATAACTCATTAGAAATTTTGTGTCACCAAAAGATTCGAAAAATGTTTTTATATCTATGTTCCAAGTTTTATTGTGATCAGATACACCAAAAAAGTTTAAAACAGATTTGAAGCAGAAAATTAACGTAAAAAAAGCCAATATTTTCGTATACGAATTTATATTAACTTATTAAAACATGTATTAAAAGAAATTCTGACTAACGATATTCAATTTTTTTTTTAGAATATTTAAGAAAGTATAGTTATTTAAGTAAGGTCATTTTAATATTTCAGAGCTTTTTAATAAATATTAAAAATGTTATAAGATACAAATTTTCAATCGAACAATCAAAATAAATTAAAAAACCAGTTCATTCTGTAAAAATCGTGATAATAATTTACTTAAATGCTTGGAAAAAAAATCTTGAGTCACGATTATTGATATTTTTTCGGTATTGATAGTTTAGTATAAGAGTAAACTTGTATTAAAATTTCAGAACTTTCTAACAAATAGGTACTCAATATTGCATTAGAAATAAACTTAAAAGAAATCAGACAATATCGTAAAAAATCGTATAATAATTTATTAAAGTATGTATAAAAAAAAATCCTGAGTTACGATTTTTGAATTTTTGTTAGGATAATTAGGTAGGTATATGAGTAAGGTCATATTAAATTTTCAGAATTTTTTGTCAAATATTTAAAATTATATTACATAAAAGCTTTCAAACAATTTGGTAAATTAAAAGTTCTATATTTAAGTCAAAAGTGCTATAATTCTTCTGAAAATGTTGTCCAATATAAAAAAGTATGTATTTGATATTGGATAAAATTTTCAAGTTTCTAGCTTCAATACTTTTCGATTTATGACTAAGTAACTAAAATCTGAACAGTGAAAATCTCGTTTACGGCGGATTTTTACCGATTTTACCATTTTTACTCAGTTTTTCGATCGTTATTCTTGATTACTGGAAAAACTATGGAGATTTTGAAAAAATGACCTCTCTAAAGTACCATCTCAGTTCAATTACTTTTGGACAAGGATTTCTATACGAAAAAATTGTTTACAGAAAAAAAAAAATAAACATCATTGTAAAACCATAAGATCCTTCGTTTCACTCAGAATCTAAAAATAAACAATATATATATATATATATATATATATATATATGTAATAATAATGTAATATATGATACGGCTCAAGGGGGGTGTCATATCCACCAAACACCACCCTTGTATACGCCACTGAAATTATTAGTACTGTCGTATACCTATCTCTCGATGGTACACAAAAAGGATGACAACATACACTACTGAATTATCTTTATTAAACAAAAACAAACATACAAAAAAATACGAGTCTCCAACAACGACCACAGTAATCGGTGTCTCACCAGGAGACCCGTACTGCCTCTCTACCACAATGCTTACGTCTTTAAGTATTATTTTACAAAGTACTACCTCAGCACATTTGCTTCATTGGCCTATTATTCCGAATATTGTGGTATATACTATTTTTATTATTTAATTATTTAGCATATACAACAGTACCTACTATTTATTCAATGACACTTCAACTTGCAATAAAGACCTATGCAATCCAACAGCAGCGAAGACTACTACGATAGTACGATGTATCCGAAAAGCATCACATAAAGGATAAATGCAGAATTATTAATTTAGTATTTCGTATTGGTTAAAATTTGAATCGTATTCTACAATAACTATTAGTTCTTATTCTAAATGTATTCACAGATTGATATACATTTTTGTTTTAATGCGTCGCCATAGTATTCTCGCAAATAAAAACTTTCATTAATATAATTTATAAAGAATTTAATTCATACTTGCTGAAGATTAATGAAATATTTGTATTATAATTAACATTTATAAACAAATTTATCATTAATTGAACATTTCCCTCGATATTAATATTTATTAATATTTAATTAATTTTTTAATTTTTTTTTTTTTTTTTTTTTTGAATATTTCCTTTGGTATTAATATGCTTTTAAAATACCATGATAATGAAAATCTAAAAAATTCGGGGAAAAAAATGATTGAATAGATTAATATAATAACATTATTTCATTGATCTGAAAAAAATATACAATAGTCGAACAATTTGTATTAGTTAACTTGTTAACTTTAGCTTTTTAAATACTTAATGGCTAAATTTAAAACATAATAATCAATATATTCAGTTAAATAGCTATAATTATAAAATTAAATTACCATCAAATATTTCTTAAATTATGTTTGTGGTTATCAGTAAGAATAATGAATTTTTTTTTATATTTTTATTATTTTTCTAATTTATTCAGTAAGATCGAAAAATGATTAATTTCATTATATTTTACGTAAAAAGTACTATTATTACATTTTTTGTTCGAGTGTGTGTGTGTGTGTGTGTGTGTGTGTGTTTTCATAATGTTTTGAATCACTTAGCCTTCGGTTGCAGGGAAAGCATTTCTCAAATTTTAAATTTATGACATACAGATTTAAAGTAATAAGAATAAATTAAACCTATTCACCAAAGGCCTTCGTTCAAATTTTTAAATTTTAAACTATATTAAATTATGATAAGTATCACATGGCAAGGGCGCCAAGGAATTTCCGCACAAATTTTCATTTTATAACTGAATTTCTTAATAATTGGAATCAATTGACACTCCAGAGAACCTGCTTAAATTTTAATTTTTAAAAAATATTTCATAATAATTAAAACCTAGTAGCACTCCAATACTGGGGAAAAGCTCTTCGAATTTTTAATTTTTTGGAATATATTCTTGATAATTGAAATCACTTAGCCCTCGGTGCCGGGGAACCTCTACTTAAATTTTTATTTAAACTATATATTTTTAGTTAGTAAAATCATTTGGCCCTCAGTACTCGGGGAACGTCTTATCAAATTAATAATTTTTACAATAGACTTTGCAATGAACGACCCTGCAGTAATTTAGCTCGAATTTAAACTCTTTGGAATATTTTTCATAATAATAAAAATCATTTGACACTCGAATGCCGAGGAACCTCTGCTCAAATTTTTAATTTAAAAATATATTTTTATATTAATTAAAATCAATTAGCCCCCGGTCTAAGAGTACTTCCGGTCAAATTTTAAATTTTTTGGAATATACAGTAGATTCTCGTTATGTCGAATCTCAAGGGGAACAGGAAAAAGTTCGAGATATCGATAGCCTTATCTTCCATAATTGTAGTAGTCTCGACAAAATTCCTTAATATTTTTAAAGCATGTTTAGCTTGCTGTATTGTAACTCGAAAAGTGACTTCTTCCTCATTTTGTGGTTCATCTTCACTATCACTGGTATTTTCGGTAGTTTCTGATAAAATTTCGTTACCTGTCCATGTTCCACATATTTGTACATTATAATCCATTTCCACACAATGTGAATAAAATATTATTTGTGTACTCGAGATAACGAAAAACGATTAATTTTATATCGAGATATCGAGAGCAAAACACTATGAAGTGTAATAGTAGTTTCAAGGGGAATTTAATGTAGTTCGAGATAACGAAAAATTCGAGATAGCGACGTTCGACATATTAAGAATCTACTGTATTTCAAAATTATTAAAATCGCTTGGACCACCAGTACTGGGAAAAATCTCATCAAATTTTAAAATTTTAAATGTACAAACATATATGAATATCACTTGGTGCTTGGGTGCCGGCAAACCTATAATAAACTTTTTTTTAATACAATGAAATTCGTTATAATTAAAACCAACTTATACTCTGGGAACAACTGCTCAAAATTTTTTTTTTTTATAAACATTTTAAATGATAATTAAAATCATTAGGTTCTTAGGCACCAGGGAATTTTTGCTTAAATGTTAAATTTGTAGAAACTTATTTTTCATCGTAATGAAGGTCACTTAGCCCTTCGGCGCTGGACTACATTCAGTCAAATTTTAATTTTTTGGAATATATTTTTTAATATGTAAAATCACTTGATCCTCGGGTGCCGGGGAACCTCTTGTCATATTTTCAATTTTTTGGAAAAGATTTCATAATAAGTAAAACACTTGTTGCCAGGGATGGTCTGCTCACTTTGTATTTATTTAAAATATATTTCTGATAAAAAAAATCCAAAAACCCTCGGTTGCCGGGGAAGTCCTTGTCTAATTTTATTTCTGAATAATTAAAATCATAAACCCTAGTGCCGGGGATCTTCTTGTCTAATTTTTAATTTTTGGAAATTATTTCTTTTAAACTAAAATCAATTGGAACTCGGGCACCGGGGAACCTCTGCTAAAATTTTTAATTGTACAAATAAATTTCTAAGAATTAAATTCAAAAAGCCCTCGGGTGCCGGGGAAGTCCTTGTCTAATTTTTAATTTTTTGGAAATTATTTCATTAAAACTAAAATCAATTTGCCCTCGGGCGCCGGGAAACCTTTGCTCAAATTTTAATTGTTTAAATAAATTCCTTATAATAAATATTAAAAAATCCTTGGGTGCCGTTATATTTCTTCTCAAACATAATTTATTAGATGGCATGGATATTTCATTCACTTTTTATTATTTTAATTATATTTATGAATAACTAAAATCAATTAGCCCTTAGTTGCTGAGGAACCTCTAGTCTAATATTTAATTTTTTTGTAAATATTTCTTTAAATCTGAAATCAATAGGCCCTCGGAAACATTGGCCATTTGGTGCCAGGGAACCTTTGCTCAAATATTAAATTTTTTAAATTAATTCCTAATAATTAAAATTAAATATCTCTCGGGTGCCGTGCTTTTGCTACTCAAACTTTTATTTATTTAAATTTATAAATCCTTATTTATATAACTTGGTTCCAAGTATATTTCGCTCAATTTAATTAGGTATTTAAAAAATATTTCTGAATAATTAAAATCAAATGCCCTCGGATGCCGGAGATCTTCTTGTCTAGTTTTTATTTTTTGGAAAATGTTTCTTTAAAACTAAAATCAATTGGCCATCGGGCGCCGGGGAACCTCTCCTCAAATTGTTTATTGTTTACATAAATTCCTTATACTACAAATCAAAAACACCCCCGGGGCCCGGTCTATTTCTACTCAAACTTTAATTTATTTAAATTTATAAATAATTATTTATATCTATTGGTGCCAAGGATATTTTGATCAATTTTTTTCTTGAAAATATAATTCTGAATAATTAAAATCAAAATTCCCTCGGTTGCCAGAGAACCAGTTCTCTAAATTTTTATTTTTGAAAATGTATCATTATAAGTAAAAACCATTAGCCCCCAGTTTCCAGGGAATCTCTTGTCTAATTTTTAATTAGCTGCATAATATCTCTATAACACTAAAATTAATTGGCCCTCGAGTGCCGGGGAGAAATTGCTCAAATTTTAAATTTTTTAATTAAATTCCTAATAATAAAAATCAAATGTCCCTCGGGTGTCGTGCTATTGTTACTCAAACTTTTATTTAATTAAATTTGTAAATCATTTTTTATATTCCTTGGTTCCAACTATATTTCGCTCAACTTAATTATTTAAAAGATATTTCTGAATAATTGAAATCAAAAAGCCCTTGGGTGCCGGGGAAATTCTTGTCTAATTTTAAATTTTTTGGAAAGTTTTTCAGAATAATTCTTATCATTTTCCCTTTGGTGCCAGGGAACCTTTGCTCAAATTTTAAATGTTTTAAATAATTTCCGAATAATTAAAATCAAATATCCCTCTGGTGCCGTGATATTTCTACTCAAAATTAAAGTTATTAAAATTTGTAAATCATTATTTATATTCCTTGGTTCCAAGTATATTTCGCTCAATTTAGTTATTTAAAACATATTTCTGAATAACTAAAATGAAAAAGCAATCGGTAGCCGAAGAATATCTTGTCTAATTTCAAATTTTTTAGAAATCAATTCTCTAAAACTGAAATCAAGTGGCCCTCGGGCGTCAGGGAACCTCTGCTCAAATTTTTAAGTGTATAAATAAATTTCTTATGATTAAAATCAAAAATTCCTCGGTTGCCGGAGAACTTCTTGTCCAATTTTCATTTTTTTGGAATATGTTACTTTAAAAATGAAATCAATTTGACCTCGGGTGCCGGGGAACCTCTGCTCAAATTTAGAATTGTTCAAATAAATTCATAACAATAAAAATCATAAAGGCCTCGGGTGTCGGATAACTTCTTGTCTAGTTTTTATTTTTTTGGAAAATATTTCTTTAAAACTGAAATCAATTGGCCCTCGGCCGCCGGGTACCCTCTGCTCAAATTTTTAATTGTTCAAATATATTCCTTATTATCAAAATCCAAAAGCCCTCGGGTGCCTGGGAACTTCTTGTCTAATATTTATTTTTTTGAAAAATGTTTCGTTAAAACTATAATCAATTGGCCCTCGGGTGCCGGGGACCCTCTGCTCAAATTTTAAATTGTTCATATAAATTTCTTATGATTAAAATCAAAAATTCCTTGGGTACCGTTATATTTCTTCTCAAACATTCAATTATTTGGTGCCAAGGATAATTCAATCACTTTTTATTACTTAAAATATATTTCTGAATAATTGAAATCAAAAAGCCCTTGGGTGCCAGGGAAATGTTGTCTAATTTTTATTTTTTTGGAAAGTTTTTCAGAATAATTCTTATCATTTGCCCTTTGGTGCCAGGGAACCTTTGCTCAAATTTTAAATGTTTTAAATAATTTCCGAATAATTAAAATCAAATATCCCTCGGGTGCCGTGATATTTCTACTCAAAATTTTACTTATTAAAATTTGTAAATCATTATTTATATTCCTTGGTTCCAAGAATATTTCGCTCAATTTAATTATTTAAAACACATTTCTGAATAATTAAAATGAAAAAGCTATCGGTAGCCGAGGAATATCTTGTCTAATGTCAAATTTTTTAGGAATCAATTCTTTAAAATTAAAATCAAGTGGCCCTCGGGCGCCAGGGAACCTCTGCTCAAATTTTTAAGTGTATAAATAAATTTCTTATGATAAAAATCAAAAATTCCTCGGTTGCCGGAGATCTCCTTGTCCAATTTTCATTTTTTTGGAAAATGTTTCTTTAAAACTGAAATCAATTTGACCTCGGGCGCAAGGGAATCTCTGCTCAAATTTTGAAATTCAAATAAATTCATTACAATAAAAATCAAAAAGCCCTCGGGTGTCAGAAAACTTCTTGTCTAGTTTTTATTTTTTTGGAAAATATTTTTTTAAAACTAAAATCAATTGGCTCTCGGACACCGGGAAATATCTTATCTAATTTCAAATGTTTAAGAAATTATTTCTTTAAAAATGAAATCAATTGGCCCTCGGGCGCCGGGGAACCTCTGCTCCAATTTTAAATTGTTCATATAAATTTCTTATGATTAAAATCAAAAATTCCTTGGGTACCGTTATATTTCTTCTCAAACATTCAATTATTTGGTGCCAAGGATAATTCAATCACTTTTTATTATTTTAAATTTATTTCTGAACAATGAAAATCCAAATGTCCTCGGTTGTCAGAGAACTTCTTATGTATTTTTTTTTTTTTTTGGAAAATGTTACTTTAAAACTGAAATCAATTGGCCCTTGGGCGCCGGGGAACCTCTGCTCAAATTTTTAATTGTGAAAATTAATTCCTCATAATAAATATCAAAAATTTCTTGGGTTTCATTATATTTCTTCTCAATCATTCATTTCTTTGGTGCCAAGGATAATTCATCCACTATTTATTTTTTTAATTATATTTCTGAATAACTAAAATCAATTAGCCCTTAGTTGCTGAGGAACCTCTAGTCTAATATTTAATTTTTTGTATATATTCCTTTAAATCTAAAATCAATAGGCCCTCAGAAACATTGGCCATTTGGTGCCAGGGAACCTTTGCTCAAATTTTAAATTGTTTAAATTAATTCCTTCTAATAAAAACATAAAATTACTCGGGTGCCAGGCTATTCCTACTCAAACTCTAAATAAATTCCGAATAATAAAAATCAAATATCCTTCGAGTGCCGTGATATTTCTCTTCACAATTTAAGTTATTAAAATTTGTAAATCATTATTTATATTCCTTGGTTCCAAGTATATTTCGCTCAATTTAATTATTTAAAACATATTTCTGAATAATTAAAATGAAGAAGCTTTCGGTAGCTGGGGAAAATCTTGTCTAAATTCAAATTTTTAAGAAATCATTTCTTTAAAACTGGATTGAAATGGCCCTCGGTAGCCAGGGAACCACTGCTCAAATTTTTAATTTTTGAAAATATATCATTATAAGAAAAAACGCTTGGTACCCGGTTTCCTGGGAATCTCTTGTTTCATTTTTAATCTTTTGTAAAATATTTCTTTAATACTACTATCAATTTTCTCTTGGTTGTCGGGGATTATCTTGTCTAATTTCAAATTTTAAAATGTTATTTCTTTAAACCTAAAATTAATTGGCCATCGGGCGCCGGGAAACTCGTGCTCAAAATTTTAATTGTTTAAATTAATTCCTTATACTAAATAAAAAAAATTCCTTGGATACCGTTATATTTCTTCTCAAACATTCATTTATTTGGTGCCAATGATAATTCAATCACTTTTTATTATTTTAAATATATTTCTGAATAATTAAAATCAAATAGCCCTCGGGTGCTGGGGATCTTGTCTAATTTTTATACTTTTTGAAAATGTTACTTTAAAACTGAAATCAATTTACCCTCGGGCGCAAGGGAATCTCTGCTCAAATTTTGAATTATTCAAATAAATTCATTACAATAAAAATCAAAAAGCCCTCGGGTGTCGGAGAACTTCTTGTCTAGTTTTTATTTTTTTGGAAAATATTTCTTTAAAACTAAAATCAATTGGCCATCGGGCGCCGGGGAACCTCTGCTCAAATTTCGAATTGTTCAATAAATTCCTTCTAATAAAAATATAAAATTCCTCGGGTGCCGGGCTTTTTCTACTCAAACATTAATTTATTTGATGCCAAGTATTCGATATTCAAATTTTTTTTTAGAATATTTAAGAAAGTATAGTTAATTAAGTAAGGTCATTTTAATATTTCAGAGCTTTTTAACAAATATTAAAAATGTTATAAGATACAAATTTTCAATCAAACAATCAAAATAAATTAAAAAACCTGTTTATTCTATAAAAATCGTGATAATAATTTACTTAAATGCTTGGAAAAAAAATCTTGAATCACGTTTATTGATTTTTTTCGGTATTGATAGTTTAGTATAAGAGTAAAATTGTATTAAAATTTCAGAACTTTCTAACAAATACTCAATATTTCATTAGAAATAAACTTAAAAGAAATCAGACAATATCGTAAAAAATCGTATAATAATTTTTAAAGTGTGTATAAAAAAAAATCCTGAGTCACGATTTTTGAATTTTTGTTAGGATAATTAGGTAGGTATATGAGTAAGGTCATAATACATTTTCAGAACTGTTTGTCAAATATTTAAAATTATATTACATAAAAACTTTCAAACAATTTGGTAAATTGAAAGTTCTATAATTGTTCTGAAAATGTTGTCCAATATAAAAAAGTATGTATTTGATATTGGATAAAATTTTCAAGTTTCTAGCTTCAATACTTTTCGATTTATGACTAAATACCTAAAATCTGAACAGTGAAAATCTCGTTTAAGGCGTATTTTTACCGATTTTACTCAGTTTTTTTATCGTTATTCTTGATTACTGGAAAAACTATGGAGATTTTGGAAAAATGACCTCTCTAAAGTACCATCTCAGTTCAATTTCGAATCTTATAAGTTGCTGGACGAAACTTTTGGACAAGGATTTCTATACGAAAAAGTGTATACAGAAAAAAAAATAATAATAATAATAAATATCATAGTAAAACCATAAGATCCTTCGCTTCACTCAGAATCTAAAATTTATATGTTGCTAAGATATGTCATTTTTAATAAAACATATTGTTAACATAACAATGAACTTTTAAATAATATCATTGATTTTATAATATACTATAAAATAGTATAATATATTATAATATATACCATAATATATTATAAAATCAATGATAATATCAAATAATATTATTAATACTATTGATAGGGTATCTACATGTAAACAGGAATTTAACTAAAAAAATTTTATACCTAAAATACATATATATTAACCAAAAATTTTTCTCTTTTATAAAACTTTTAATCATTTAAATATTTGTCACTGCCTAAATTTTAAAATTTTCAGTACTTATATATTATACAAGTTCACGATATTTCACTATTAAGTAATAACAGGAGTTAATGTAAATTTAACAGTTTATGTAACAAATTAAAATGTTCAATGATTAATTTCAACTTGTTAGATATATTTTACATTTCAAGAAATGTTCAAATACATTTGATTTTAATGTTTTATATATTTTTTTAATCACAATAAATTTCTAGTTTACAGAATTTTTTTGTCTATGATTTTTAACACATTGAACACTGCAAAATTTGTAATCCATATATTCAAATGGAAACTTTTCTTCAATATTTTTGCCACAGTAAAAACATCGCAATGATTTGAATACCCCTTGAGCAGCCATAAATCTTTTTTCTGCTGCTATCGCACACTTAAATCAAAATAAAATGTATAAATTATTATTAAAGACAAGTTCAAGTTAGATAAGTTATTACTTTTTCTCGGTCAGATAGTTCAAGAAACTTCTGTTTTTCTATCTCTTCTTCTTTTTTCAATTCTTCAATAACTTTTCTTTCTTTAGCTCGTTTGAGTTTAGCTTTTTTCCTTTCTTTTAATTCTTCTTGTAACTCTTCTGTTAAAGGTCCTGGTAAACGAGCCTGAGAAATTGTGAAATATTATTCAATAGGTATAAATAGAAACATTTGTTGAGTTAATTACTTTATCATAATCATATTTATCAGGAAACACAGCCATAAACTTCCTGAACACCTTTCTAGTAGACTTATCTGGAGCTAGTTCATATGGAGTTTTTGAATCTTTATTTTTATGAATTGGTTTTGATCCATGTTGTAAAAGTAAACTGTTTATAAAATATTGAAATTGTAGTAAGACCTTCATGTAAATTAAATTTATCTAATATTGCCTCACCAGAGAACTTCCAGGGAAAACACAGGTACAATTAAATTTTTGTGGAAAAAGGATATTATTAATAAATCTAAAAGACTAGATGAATTTTAAAATAAACTAACACAAATTAAAAAGAGAATCTGAAAGAAAGAAGTAAGCAGAAATTAAAAGTTCCATGGAATGTTTGCGAAGTAGCCAGACAGTTGACTCTAAGTCTATATATCAGTCTATTCATAGTGTTAAAGAAATTAAAAAAAGTATACATAGAAAAATAAATATATAAAATTTGCAGTACAAGTTTATTGAAAGATCTGAAAGTTGAGAAAAATTAAGAAATACTAAATAACTATTTAATCACAGTAGAGCCCCTCTAATCCATCACCTTTGGGACTGGGGGTATGGTCGAAACGCGAAAAGGGTCCGATAATCAGAATAAACAGAAAATTTTTAATTTTATAGAAATATTTACATGTGTATTTGCATTACTTAAAAAAAAGTCATTAATAGTTTTTTGAAGAAGAACAATTTTGTAGCAAAAAATACGCAATATGACAGAAACAATACGAGAGAAGATGGTGTACTAAAGCAGACAAGCGATGAGGAAAATATGAAATTGGCAATAATTTGATATATCTATTATAAATTGGAAAATCCATATGTGTTTTTAAAGTATTCATATAAAGTAATACATACTGTGGTCGGATCAACCGGAGTGGCAGACCAGCCAGGGATGGACGAGGGGGGTTCTACTGTAATAAGATAATTAATATTTAAGTAAAATAAAACACAATAGTTGCTGAAAGTAAGTAATTATAAATTAATGTAGAGGGGTTCTTAAGATAATAATCTACTAATGAAATAGACTTTATTTAAACAATAGTCAAAATTAAGCAGCAATATTATTGAACATTTTGGACTATCACAAGACTGGACTACCAAGAATCAAGATTATACTAGAATACACAATTGATGAATAATTAATAAAAATAGATTTACAATTAATAACTTACTATATATGGTCATGCAAACAATTAATTGAAGCTAAATGGAGAAGAGTGTTATTAGTTTCATCAATTGCTTCATTTAAACTATTTTCTAAATGTTCTTTAGAAATAAAATTATTCACTCCTTCCAATAAAAGATATTTTTTTAAAGCCTCGGTATCTTTTTGTTCAATTGTTTGCAAAAGAAGTTTTTTCATTTCCTCTACTTCAGAACATTTGATATTTGAGTCCTTAAGTTTTTTTTTCCTTTTCTTGCGTTTTTTATTTTTAAGCTCATTTGATAGAACTTTGCTGTTATTCTCACATAAAATTGTATTATGAAGAAGATCTATGACTTCATTTTCAGAATCATTTTCATCAAAATCTAAAATAAATCAATTAAGTATACATAAAGTAAAATATGTATAACTCTTAATAGTCTTAATCAATCATTCGTTCAAAATGGCATATTTTAAATTATTCATCGACATTTTTCGAATAGTACAATGTTTATTGTTTAAACTTTACTAGTAACCATGTTAAAAAGTTAAAATTTAGATAAAAAGCAAATCAAAATAATTAAGTTTATTCAAAAATAAAAATAAATGATTAGTGCACAGGTATAATAACTTTGTTACGTTACCATCTAACAATAAATAATTTTACATGATACAATAGAAAAAATATATTATTTGATATTATTACAAATCAAATTAATATATATATATATATATATATATATATATATATATATATATATATATATATAATAGTGAATTACCAGATGGCGAAGATAATTGTACATTTTCACAAACTTTTTCAATTAAATTTGTATTGTTTTCATTTAGTTTATCAATAGGTTTTTTTTGGTTAACATTAGATTCTTTATTTTTTCTCTTCTTAAATAATTTCAGAACATAATTTTGAATTGAATTGTTTATAATTTCTTTAGAATCTGTGAGAAAAAAATATTCCATAAAATAAATATAAAATTTAAAATGTTATCTCAATGGTTACCATATACTAAAACAGTTGATAGTTGGTTATAAACTTTTTGAACTTCACCAAAGGTAGCCTTTTTGGTTCCAAATGGTATTTGACATAATCTACTGTCATTTTTATCCAAAAGTGGATTTGAACCACCAAATAAAATATTTCTGTTAGTAGGACCAATGGCTCGATAGAAAATTAAGTCACATTCTTTTATATGAGATACCCAAGAAGTCAATATTTCTTGAATATGCTAAATTGAAATTATTATATAACTATTGTAAATTTTTGGGTTTTATAAAAAATTATATACTTTTAATTGTGATGCTTCATTATATCTACGCAGACTAGCACCAGCGCTTTTACATCCACCTTTTGATCGATCTTGTGTACTTTGAGAACCACCTTGCTTAGCTCGAACAGTATATGAATGAAATGTTTTATGAACAATTGCTTCCCCACCTAAAATAATATTACATTCAACAAGATCTTTATGAAGTTTTTAAACATAAATAATCAATGAAACCTTTGAATATAGCTGCTGAAAAACGACCACCTCCAATCATAACTATGAACCACATGGGTTTAGAAGAAATAGATTTTAACGAACGAATTACAACTTCTTCATTTGGAATGTCCTAATTGTCAAAATATATTATTTTAAATTTATTTCACAAATGTAGTTCAATATTTTTACCTTTTTATTGGTAAATAAACATCTGTACACTGAAAAAGCACAACCAGGATTATTTTCAAAAAATAATCTGGAGTCAATGGAAAAATGTGAATTGTAAGCATTAATTTCATCATCACTTTCACAACTAGATGAACTTTCATTGGCTTTATCTATAAAAATACAAAAAAATTTTAAAACAAAAAAATATGAAATTTATAGTTTTTATAGAATTGTATTGTATACATTAGTATTATTATTATTATGATTTTTTTTTTTTTTTTTTTGTAAATTATATTTAAAATATGTATACTTTCTAGGGCAAGAAATTTTGGCTCATCAATTGTTTGTCTGTTACGTATTTTTTGCTTTAAATTGTATCGATGCCAATCAGATTTATAATGAGCTCTGTGCTCTTCAAATAATTCAAATGCTATTTGACATGATGTACAATGCAAGCCTAATGAAAACTGTTTATCACCTTCTAAATCTGAAATTCAAAATTATGAAAATGATCACTTGATGAATTCATCACACATTAATTATTAATAATTTTGAACTTTACTTTTTGATGTAAGCACAGGGTCTTCATTTTTTGTTAATCCTAAATTGATCAGACGCGCACCATCCAAAAGCGATTGGTATTCGGGACTTCCAATCAAGACCGTTTTATTGGCCGGGGGTAGAATCATTGCCATTGTAAATCCAAATGGATACAAAGTTTTGCACAGAAAAGAAACTCGTTACGGTTATAAAATTGATACGAACATTATTTTGTTCAATTAATTATACCCCTAAGCAATCTCAGACCACCTTAGATAAAGAAGTGTTCAGAAATCAAAAAGCAAAAATTTAAATGGCGAGTTTATCTAAACAGTAAACACATCGGTTCGACCACCTTGAATTTGACTTTTATGTTGATATCGTTTTGTTATCACATAGGTATACAACGAAATGGGAACGGTCAAAAATAAAACACGTGATTGATAAGCGATATGCCGACACACAGTGGGATGAAATAAATTCTAGCACGCCAAAATTATTATTTTTGTAAATAAAATTTTATTTATAAGAATAAAATTTTTTTTAATGTAAATAGACTTTATAAACTTAAACTACTTAAATCTAGGTCAATATAACTATTTTCACTACTATCATTTAATTGTTCGATAGAAGATTTTCCAAAGTGTTCTTCTTCTTCGTTACTGATCATATTTTCTAATACCAAAAGTGATTTTATCTCTTTCGGAAGGTCATGTGGGTTTTTTTTGGTAGTTTTCAAATCGTTGATATTTTAGGGTCTGATAATACCAATAATATTTGGAATAAATCAGTATTTGTATTAACACGAGATGATTTTCTTGTATGATGAAGCCTGATCCTTTTGAATTCCTTATTACAAGTTGCGGCAGCTTCTTCAGATAATTTGTATATCATTTCAAGTTCAGTACAGTCTTCAATATCAATTATTTCAGTAACTGATATTATTCTATTAGTGGTTTGATTCAGAAGATCTTGTAGTGGTACACTACAACTTACATCAGAAATACTACAATTTTCAGGATAGCATTTTTTTTTGCTTCAATTATATATTCATAAGCTGGATATATATCTGCATTTCGCTTTTTTGCTTCATATCTAATATTAATATATTGCTGTTTATTTAATTTATTACCCAAAACAAAACCTAATACTTCCTCTGCCGAATAAGGTACAATGCTTTTTTTGGTATCAAAAGACTTTTTAATTTTAATTGCTCTCTTTGGAGTACCTAGACGTGGCCATTTCTAATACATCTGCAAGCGCTCTGTTTCCACTTTTATAAAATTTTGATTTTGCGGCATATTCCATTTCTGATGTAGTGCATAAATTTCCTAACGCTGCAGATTTACGTTGTTTACTTCGATTCGAACATTCCGCAAAACATTTCTTTGGCCTTCCTACATTTTTTTTTCACTAGTAATATTACATGGGAGTTCAAATTATTGTTGTAGCCATAAGTAATGAATTTTTTTTAATATACGAAGTGTACATTTACTTGCTTTCCATTTACGCACTAGTAGTAAGGAAAAAATTTAAATTGATGATTTTATAGTCTCTATATCAGTATCTGGCCATGTATGTCCTCCATATGTTGCTTTTAAAATATCGAAAATATATTCCCTGCTTTTTATTGAGCTAGCTTTAGTTATAGGAATACTTTTTTTTCTTAAATTTTCAAATAATTCCATGAATGAATATTGGCTATTTCGATTTTGGTAACTTGAAATTATCACAGAAAATAAATAATTTAAATTACATCGGACGTTGTCGGATCACAAAAATAACAAAAATAAATTCTCAACGTCCTATACTATAATGTTAATTTCATATTTTGAAGTTGATTTGATTTTTGTTAAAAAAAAGTACATCAACTTTGAATTTTTTTTTCGCAATTTTTTTAATGATAAATGTAGTTTAACTTAAAAATTTACCTGGTATGTTATTATCGCCCATGTTAATAAAACAATAAGTTATTATGAAACAAAATAACTTACTTAAATAGAAAAAAACTTTAAAAACAATATCTTTTACCTATACACGGTGAATATCAAACGATAACTAAGCGCATTTTACAATTCTTAATATTATTCGATATCGGTTGCGCGTCATGTGCTATTTAAAATGTCATTAGTGCGATAAGATAAACACTTAGGGACCATATAATGTATATTAATTATATCAATAACATGTATAGAATATAAAACTACTATAATATCTCGTATTGTGTACAATTTTTATTTTTGAATTTTGGCGTGCTAGAATTGATTTCATCCCACTGTGCGACAGTGTTCGCCGGACGGGACAGGCAGGGTATATTGTCTGTGAACAAGACGTGCACGCCGACAACAGCACAGACATTGCCGCATCTGCCATCTAGGGATGTTATATCGAAACATTTTTTCCAATACTTTTACATGGTATCGAATCGAAAGCTAATATCGATACCTACAAAATATCGAGACAAAATCTTGATATTACAGATATCGATTAAAAAGATAAAAAGAGCAAATAATAAATATTAAATATTAATATTTTATTGTCACTGACCACTGTAGCCTGTAGGGATGGCAAAAAAAGAACACTGCCACACTGGCACACAACCAAAACATTAGTCATTAAAAGTAGTACTCTAGTACATGAATTTTTCATTAAAAAAAGTATTTAATCATGAAAACCATTCTTCTTCTGGGAAGTCCCCTAAAAACAGTAGTTTATCTCACATGGTACCGAAGTAGCAACAATTGAAAAACGAAGTCTAGCTTGTTTATACAGAAATGGAAATATGTCCTTCATATCTTCCCATTGTTCTAAGGGATTTGAATTTAATGGCATCACTGGGTTGAATAAATATAGGGACAACTCATCACCTGTATTACCATGACTTGTTTTTTTCTTTTTATGACCCTGACTTTGGACTAACTCTTTGTGAGTGGCCCAAAAGTCATAAGTACTTTCTGGTGGAACTTCTCCTTCTGACTCACTTGACGAACTATCGTTTTGAATAAGGTTTCTCAACGCAAACATTGGTCGGGAGCAAGCTATAACGTCATTAAAATGTAAGTTCTTAAATCTTGGGTCTAAAATAGTTGAAATGGCTATTGGTGTAACATATTGAATTTGACCAAATCGTTTTGTTAATTCCGCTTGTAATTTGCCATGAACATCTTGAATAATACCCTCGCAAGGTTTCAATAGACTTATCCATAGATTAGTATATAGTGGACTTATCTGAGACATTAAACAGTTAACCTTAGTCACGTCTACGGGGTGTTAAAAACTCGATAACCGTGGTTTCAACCATCCTTAGGATTCGGTGAGTTAATGTAATAACATTATTATGATCTCCGTGGAAAATTCGTATCGATATCGGATATTTGTACCGATATAATAATGCGGCCCGCATCGATGAAAACGCGGCTACAAAATCTACAGTTGCTGTGCAGTGTGCACCTTTGAGTGCAAATAGCGTTTGAAATTTCGGGAGGCTGAAGTCTTCTATAGCAACTCTGTGAGTCATTTTTGAATGTAATTAGCACCTTACAAATTATTCTCGCTACGATAGTTTTCTATTATGATTTATAACTCATAAATATACCTCATAAGTTAATAACCATAAACTTAAAACATATTTTTTTCTACTCATAATTGAGGACATCTGAGCGCAATCAATTAAAATATATATATATATATATAAGATTAACTGCAATATATTATCCTTATATTTTTTTTTTCAGTGCGTTTTTATGTAATTTAACTCTTAAACGGTTGGACTAATTTTTATGAAACTGTGTGCGATAAAGATGATTTAAGAATGTTTTGTATTAAAAAATATTTTTGTAAAGTGCTCCGGATAAGTAAAAAATTTGTTGAAAAAGAAAAAAATGATAAAACAGAATCTGAGATTCGAACTCGATTACGTTGCATTAAAATCGATTCTGAGTATTCTATTATCATACTCCATGGTCAAATGTAGTTTTTATATACTCTGTGGCAGACTAATTATTTACAATAAATATGAATACAATAACTAAATTAATATGTATCTGTATTCTGTATTCTATAACCGACGCACATAGAGTACATAATCGATGCGATAGCATATATGAAGGGTTACGCTCTACGGGGAAGAACGATAATAGTCAAAAAATAATAATAATCAGATAATATAATATCTTGTTTGTTGGTTTTTGAACGAATTGTGACTTGAATCGAATTAGGGAAAAAAGATCTCGGTCAATGATATAATACAGGTTTAAATATTACCATGACGGCAAAAAAAGATCAGAGTCCGAGCGGAAACGTGAAAAAATGATCAAAGTCATGTGTATGGTCGTCGACAGTTATATTTTTTGCGATTCGTGTGCAGGTCAGAACAAAAACTATACGACAATAAGATTTTTTCATTACATGGTCTGTATAAAAAAACCTTTCGATAGCATAAAAATGATGTTCCCAATTCGTGGTCACTCGTATTTAGAATGCGATAGAGGCATGGGAAAAATAAATTCTAAATCTTATACCGAACTTCCTGATGACTGGAGGAATATCTTTCTACAGGCCCGTCAAAAACCAACACCTTTTAATGTTATTGACTGTGCCATTGAATTATCCGAGTATTCGAAACGAGATGTAAAGGCGGGTTCCCATGGCGCGTGGCTCGGCGAACTTCGCGCAACGTGGTTTTTGTACCGAGCCTACATGTGTGCTCGACATTTCACGAGCCTACAATTCATATAGCATTCCCACGGCACGTGACTTGGCGAGCCACGAGCTTATCCGATATCGTTGAAACGCTGATTAAATGCGCGGCTCGTTTCCTTTGGCGCGGACACATCGGACCGACAATTTTCGGATAGACACGAGCCTGGCCGAGCTATACCGCGCCTAAACGAGCAAGAGCATTCCCACGGCGCGTGTAGACGTGTACCAAGCCAGCGAATTTGACTCGTGGCTCGCCGAGCCACGCGCCGTGGGAACCCGCCTTAACGCGTCTTGTATTATATTTATATATTCAGTTTGATAATAATTGATAAGCTCTGTTGAATTTACTATACAGTCCACCTAAAATTGTATGTAATAGTCATATAAACTAAGCTTATAGGTCTATGGTAATAGTGCCACAGAACAATAGTTAGGGCATTGATTTTATAATATATTATAAAATCAATGGTTAGGGCCATAAATCATAATTGAAAATGTAAACCAGTAAATCACAGATTATATTACATAATACTTATGTCAGATATTATATTATATAATATCTATATATAATTGAATCAATCCTGAGTTAGAAACGGGAAAAAAATTACGCGGTACACAAATTTAATCGACATTACAAGGTAACACTGATTTTACGAAAGTCACCAACTGTCGTTGTTTGTAATTTTTCCCCGATTTAGAAAATTTTATAATTATTTAGAAGATTATTTACTCTACGTATTAGTCCTTTTGATCATTTTCTTATGGTACTGTTCAGTAACTGAGATTTCTATTTGGAAATAAAGTCTCTCGTATTTTGAACTTGTTGAATAAACTTATGAAACTTGAATATGTTTTATTTTTTTGCCCTTGCTGTATACTAAAGTTAGGTTTTACAGATTCACTTAACATAAATGCGTGTAGTGATAACTAATGACAATTGATTCGTTGGTCATTCGCTCTCGTCTACCATGTCCAGATCTAAAGATGACGAAGTTAGAATCCCGGAGATGATTTTTGACCTTAAGAATAACAAAACGTATCAAAGATGCAGTTTTCTAGGAAAGGTAAAAAAATTATAGTTTTGTTTTTTAACACTATGTAATAGTACTCCTAGCGTTTTTTCACATGACGTGCTCATTTGTTGGAAAGATTTTCATAGAAGATAGAAATGTAAAGTTATATTTTTCAGTCCCGTTGTTTGTCTACCATTCCATATTTATATTTTTCTTTAATCTTAAATATGTAAATATTTTAGTATAATTATATTTCTTCTGTCGCATTGACATCTCGATACAGACCATGAGTATATTGTAATTGAAGAATAATATGTTACAATTTATGATATAATTATAATAAAAATTGTCCGGATTTTTTATATTGGTTGTATCATTTACACATTATAACCAACAATTATATGTTTCTTTTCATAAAATTTCTCTTATTACAGGGTGGTTTTGCAAAATGTTATGAAATTGTTGATATTAAAACTAAGGAGATGTTTGCTGGGAAAATCGTATCAAAAAAATATCTTATGAGACATAATCAAAAAGATAAAATGACTCAGGAAATATGTATTCATCAGACGTTGAAGAATAAAAATATTGTTTCTTTTCATGATTATTTTGAAGATAGCAATTTTGTCTATATTGTCTTAGAACTTTGTCGAAAAAGATCTATGATGGAGCTTCATAAGTAAGTATATTGCTAGATATTTAAATTCTAAAAAATATTAAAATACAATATTGAATAAACTTAAAAATTTGCTACAAGTGTTCTTTTAGTTATAATACTATATATATATATAAAGCCAGTATTATAATACAATTAAACAAATAAAAATACTCTTCCAAATTTATTGTTTTATTATTTATATTTGTGTTTTTGATAGCTTCATGACAAAAAAGGCTATATGAAATTTTTCAAGGTTTCCTTAAAATTAGAAAAACAATTACACATTTTTGTTTTCATAAGTTTAATATATTTTAAGTAAATTTTTGTGTTTTAATCACCATGTAGTTTTTAATTTTTAACTAGATATATTAATTATAAAAGAATAGAGAATTATTTAATTTTTGTCAGTTTTCTGCTTCTGGTTTTTTTTACTAATATGTACTTATAAATAAATAAATACAATTGTATTCTGTTTCTATGAAATTATTAAAAATTAATCAATAATAATAACTATAAATATAATTACTATGGCAAATATATTATTAAATACTATAAATAAACAAAACTTTCCTTGATATCCATTAATATATAATTATTAGGTTTACTTTTAGATTCTTAGTAAAGATCTTATGGTTTTACAATGATGATTTTTTTTTTCTGGAGATACTTTTTGCTCAACTTAACTTTATCCTAAAGTTTCATCCAGCAACTCTATAGATCGGAAATTTTATGTAGATGTTACATTGAGTAACATTACAAAGGTAATGTTACTAGAAACTTGAAATCTTCACCATACATTATTGACCTTTAACTGCATACTTTAAGAAGTTTCCAAATAATTTGGCAACTTTTGGGCTTAAAATAGAACTTTGAAAATACCTTGTTCTTTTAAAGTTTATTAATATATAAATATTTGACAAAAACTTTTGAAAATTTAAATGACTATTCATACTCTTCTCTAACGATTCTAATTAAAACATTATGACGCAGGATTTTTTTAAAAGCGTTTTAGTAAATTATTTTACTATGTAATTAACTGTTTTTATATACATTTTCTACTCTAAATATTTATTACAGAAATATGTACATCCAAACGGTATGTTTTAATTCTGAAGCTTTGCTCAGAATCGTGTAACTAAAGAAATGATCTATCGTTTTTTTAAAATTAAATACACTCACCCTCACTTTAACTCATCTGAGGAGTGGAGAATACCCCATGAAGCAAAGTATTTACTTTTTGTATTCCTAAATTATTTACTATACTTGTACATTTTAAATTACGACTTAAAGTACATCAATTACAATTTAGAATATTTCATATTATATGATACATATTGTAATTATTTTTTTTTTACCTACTCATTAAGTAATTGAACTGCTATGAAATATCAATTATCTAAAGAAAATGTAAATTTAGAGGCTCTATATTTAGTTAATAAAAGTTAAGTTCATTTTTCTCGTAGTAGTTAGCATCACAGAATATGGTATATTATCAACTAATAAAACATTATTCAAGCTTAAAAATGTCTTGAATCAATATGTAATATGCTTATTGACTTCTTTTAGTTAAATTTAGTAAACATTAAATCTTTGGATTGTTTTATGTTAATAGAAGAAGGAAATCACTTACTGAACCTGAAACTCGTTACTACGTGCATCAAATTCTTGAGGGCACTTTATATTTACACCAACAGAAAATAATTCACCGTGATTTAAAATTGGGAAATTTATTTTTAAATGATGAAATGCAAGTTAAAATTGGTGATTTAGGTTTAGCTGCTAAAATTGAATTTGATGGTCAACGTAAAAAGTAATGTTCATTTATTTATTACTTATAATTAATATTAAGGTACATAATATGTCAATAAATATTATTAAAATAAATAAAAATTATAAACATTTATTTATTGTTTTTAGAACATTATGTGGCACTCCAAATTATATTGCTCCAGAAATTTTAAGTAAAACTGGTCATAGTTTTGAAGTTGATGTATGGTCTATTGGTTGTATCATGTATGTATTCAATGTGATTATTTTTTAAATTATTTATATTTTATGTAATTAATTAAGCATTATATTTAAGGTATACACTTTTAGTTGGTAAACCACCATTTGAGACGAGCTCTTTGAAAGAAACTTATGCTCGAATCTCTAGATGTGATTATAATATTCCTTCTCATTTAAATAAGAATGCCACAACTCTCATCACTAAAATGCTTCAACGTGATCCAAAAAAACGTCCTAGTGTTTTAGATTTATTGAATGCTGATTTCTTTACCACTGGTTATATGCCAAAAAAGTTACCTCCATCATGTCTTACAATGGCTCCTCGTTTTGATTCTATTAATTATAGAGAATCAATTTCAAATCGGAAACCACTTAATGGTGATAATTAACTGTTAATATTTTTTTATTATCAATAAAATATCTCAATTTTAATGAAGTTATATTTCTTTTTTAGAACTGAACAGTCCAAAACCTATTGTGGTTAAAGTTGCTACACAATCTCAAGACTATGTTCTCAAACCACCCATGTATAATATGGCAAACAATTCCAGTGAATATGGAATTTTTAATAATGAATGCAAAGAATATATGATGTCTCTTGAAAAAGAATTGGACACTGTATTAAAGAGTAAACCATCCATGAAAGAAATGACAAGCATAGGTATCATATTCTAAACATATCATGCTATAATGCCATTTTTAATTAGTTTGTTATTCAGAAGAAACAACTGATCCAGCTGCTCAACCTCTCATTTGGGTCAGTAAATGGGTAGACTATTCGGATAAATATGGATTTGGTTATGAATTATCAGATGATTGTGTTGGTGTTATGTTCAATGATTTTACTCGCATTATTCTATTAGCCAACTTAATGTAAGAAATTGATTAAATTAAATTTATCCTTGTAGTTGTGAGAAGTTGTAATAATTATCTATATATTTAGGGATGTCCATTATATAGACAAAAAGGGCTGTGAAAAATACTACACAATTGATAATCCACCTCCAATGTTAGAAAAGAAAATAAAATTATTGATGTATTTCAAGCGATATATGAATGATCATCTTATTAAAGCTGGCGCAAATATGTTACTTAAAGACGCCGACCAATTGAGTCGTACTCCATATTTATACCAATGGTTTAGATCTCAAACATCAGTTATTATGCTACTTACTAACGGAACTTTTCAAGTATGTAATAATATGATCTTAAATGAATAATAGTTACAATTTTTTTTTCTTACAGATAAATTTTACAAATCATACAAAATTAATATTATGTCCATTAATGAATGCTGCGACCTTTTTTGAAGATGGTATATTCCGTACATATCGTTTTAATACAATTGCTGAACATGGTTGTAGTACTGAATTTGCTAAATGTTTAGCCTATGCTCATAAGAAAATTGGTTCCATATTGAGGGATAATCAACTATAATTTATAAGTGTTTATTTGTATTAGTGCATTCAAATATTGATTATTTATTAAGCTAACAACTAAAGCTATTATTTAAGTTATTTTATTTTTTGCTAAAAGATCTTTTTTATCATTATTTTTAATATTAAAATCCAAATTTGATCTTTTTTTTCTTTGTACTTATTTAGAACTAATAGACACATGATTGCATTCCTATTTAGAAGGTATGTTGTTTAATTGAAAATTCTAAAAATATTGAGTAAATACAATTTATGCTGATGATTTAGTATTGAGTTTTATATTCTTAAAACATTTTGTGTTATGTATTTATTTCAAAATAATTTTTATTAGAATTTTCAAACTGCTTTATTGTTGTTTGGGAACAATAATGTGTAGTTACATTGGTGTATACTATTAAATTGAAAGTATAAAAAAAACCTCTACCTAAATAGCCTCAGTAAAAAATTCCCAATATATTTAAGACATAATACAAATAAATTTATTAAATTTAAATAAAATAAAAAATAAGTAATTAGAAAATGTTTAAAGTAGGAACCAACATATAATTATTATAGAGTAATGTAAGACAAAAATAAAAGTAATATTCACTTTTATTCTAATGATTTTGCATTAAATTATAGCTTCAAACAAGTCTAAAAAATATATTTACCAAGGTAAGATTTACAAAACCAGAAAATACATTTTTCATAGTAAATATGTATGATTGGAACATTATAACATTATTACTAACAATATTTTTAACCATTATATTTTATTTTTTTGTAAAATTTGAAAATAGAGTACTTATCGGAAATTTTGACGGCCGGTTCAACTTTTGACTGGTCTAAAAATCGATTTTTATTAGGCATCTTCATTAAATCAATAGGTGATCAATGGCGACACAATGGCATAATGATTGAATAATTTATGATAATACCTTGTTTTTTAAAGTTTATCTCTAAGTTTTTAATATTTGACTAAAACTTTTTAAAATTTTATATGACCCTACTCATATACTAAATCATCATGAAACTAATGAATACATATGTTTTGAATCTTTTAATTTAAAAAAAATTTTCAATTGTCTATGTCAAGCATGAAAGCTAAACAGGTTAGATAAAAAAAAAACATACTGACAACCAAACTAAAAATGGTAAAATATATAAACGGTATATTTATTTTATACTGAAGCTTAGCTCAGAATCATTTAACTAAAGAAATTATCTATCACAGTACAGTTTATAAGGAATTTTCACTGGGCGACAAAAAAATTTTTTCTCAAAATAAATAGTCAATTATAGTAGCCAGTATGTAATTATTTCATACTCAACCCTTATAATTATTCAAATTAAAATATCTTAATACTAGAAGTAAATGGTTGGTAAAAATGATAAAAAAGCCACAATTTATTTTAAAAAAAATGTAATTTTAAGAATATAGTACTTAAGGTACGATTTCTATGCACGCGTCTAGAGACACGGAGCGATTTGAATTTTGGCTGCGCTATCTAATATTGATTCCTATGTACACGTTTGGAGACGCGCGGCTGACACTAGGAGATTAGAATTAGTCACGTACACACAGTCATATCAAGTCCCCTGTTCGAAACGGTTGTATTTATATAGTCATATGTATGTGTTTCAAGTGTGTTATAAAATATTTAGTTTAACCATGTCGTTAGTAAAAAAACAAAAATTAATGTTAAGTCTACTTCTTCTACAAGAATTAAAAGAAGAACAAGCTATTATAAACTACGTCCTGAAAAAAAAAAAAAATAACAAAAACGAAGTCCATAAAATGTACGTAGTCAGAGAAGCTGAATTATTTTTCAGTGTCCTTATTGAAAAAAATTTATGACGAGACGAACCAAGTTCAGAGAATTTTTTAGATTAAACTGGGATCCGTTTAATTAAACATGTTCCCTTACACATTCCACCAATTTTATGTCTTCTTCTATTCTATTATCTATTCTTCTATTATATTATATTATTATTCTATTCTATTATATTCTATTATCTAAGGGTAAATGACCCTTTTGAAGACATTTTGTGTCACAAAATGTCGAAATTTATAATTATGGATATGAAATGAAATGAAAATAAATGTGAATCTCTGCGCGGCTCGTGCGATTTGACTGCTCTCGGAGTGGTCGTCGCCACTCGCCGCACGGCTCCAGACGCGCGCGGTGGCCGCGGTCATAGGAATCGGTTGTTTAAAAACAAGTAAAGTAATACCATTGATTATAATCGATAATAATATGACCCATAGACCTATTAACTAGTTAATAGGTCTATGATATGACCATTATTATATGTGCCTACCAATAGATTTATTGTAATCATTACCTAATTATTTTTTTTTTTACATAGAATAAAAATTCTTTTAAAAATTGTGTCGCCCAGTCTTTAAAAATAGTCAACTAGGCGACAAAATATTTTCAAAGGGCGTCATTTGTGTCACCCAGTTTAGTAGCTTAAAAAATGCACTGATCTATCATTTCTTTAAAATTCAATATACCCAACCCTCTTATTTTGTCATAGGAGCAAAGAATACCCCAGGGTGCGAAGCACTTACTTTTATTTCTTGATAGTTTATTAATAACTTAGTTTTTTTCAACTGAAATGTGGTTGTATAAGTCAAAAGATCCAACCAAGGTCCCGGCGCTAAACCCTCATGCCAGACCAAAATCATACGCTGAAGCCACCCGGACCAAAGATTTTTCCACAGATAATTTTTCCGTCCTATTATCTAACTTTATTTCCAACCTCAATTCTCTAATCAGTCCTCTAATTTTATTACACTCCTCTCTTTAGTCCTACAGAAATTAATCCCCAAAACTTCCTTATCTCCATAGCTATTTCTGTAAAAATTTTCCTTATATAACATAATAGTAATGTATTTTATTTATGTCTAAACCATAGACCTATAAACTTATAGGTCTATGGTCTAAACAGTATATATCCTAACCATCTTTAACCGTGATCTTAACTAACTCAACTGCTATCTTATCTCTTTTATCGGTTATGGCGAAACCTTATAAGACTACGCGTAACTATATATAGTCATAGATAAAATATACTATATAGTATATTTAATCTATGATATAGTGTACAATGTTTAATACAGAATATTATGTATGATATATAATTGTTGAGCTATAATAGTCTCTGACTAGAAGCTAATAATAAAAAAAAAAAAAAGTCAATAGACGATTTTTACAAAAACATGAAGTTTTAAATTACATCAAGGCATTAAATACAACCAAAAATTATAATCAAGTAGACTCGCCAGGCGTTAAAAACGTCAGAGTTGGTATCTGATAAAGTGACTAATGGGTCCAAATATTAACAGTTAACATTTATCATGCGTGAGGCGCGTTGTAAGTTAAACAAGTGAGTGCGATACTGCGACAGCGTTGACATTTGAATATTTGACACTTGACACGTCTTGACAGTCGCATATTCAAATTTTTATCAATTTAATGAGGACATGGAATATTATGTATTTATGTCCCATGGTCAGAACAGCTTCAAGCCTTCAACCCATGATTTTAGTATATATCTGTGGTTTCAACCACGAAATATGATTATAGTTCGTGGTTTCAACCATAGGCTTCAACTGCGTTAGGTTAGTTGTGCTGTTTATTATCACCAAACCATGTTTTCCTAATCTCTTAGACTAATAAATGATTTTGCCATGTTAAAACTATTTCTGTGATACTAGTGATATTAATGATATTACCGATCAACTGCGAGTTTGAGTTGTTTAACGTTTACAAACGTTAGTTATCTTTGTTTTCAATTATTTATTATATTAAAAGTTGTACTATACTATTAGTTCAAAAAATTGTTAAATTAATATATTTGTTACAGTTAATTTTGTGCATTTTCTTTTGTTTTTTCTTTTTATATAATAAGTAACAAACACAACATGGCTTTGTCGATCACCCGAAAAGAAGTCGAAGATATCAAACCGTATCTGGAGAAAACTGTCTCTAAATTTCTGGGATTTAGAGAGCCATCGCTCGTTACCACCTTAATGCACTGTTTGTCATCTGGTTATGACAAGTTCAAAACTGCAGGTACACAAAACTCCTAATTTTCTGTATTTGTGCAATATTACTGAATATGTTTGGTTTCCTAGAAAAACTCCGGTCACCACTATTAGATCCTGGTAAAGCTTTGTCTTTAACTGATAAAGCATTTGATTTAGCTAAAGGGATGACAATGAAAGTTAATAATGCCCCTATTGCTAATAAACGTACCATCAAAACCGAATATGATGAAAATAATATTAAACGTAAAAAAGAAGAACTACCAGGTATTGTCAAGGAAGAGGCTCTTTCCTCTGGACAGGTATTTCAAATGTGCTTGTGAAATTTACAAATTTTATTAAATAGATACATTTTATATTCACTTTTTAGATTAAAGATATGATGTTAAATGCTCAAAAAATGATTGAAGAACGGAAAAAAGCGTTGTCTATACCAACTGGTATTTCAAAAAATACAAATGGAAAAGATAAAAAACCTCAAATAACAACTGATTTTGAAAAACAAGCTAAGATTGCTCAACTTCAGGTAATTTATTTATTAATGATAATAATATTTCACAGTATCCATTATTTGGTCTTAATAAAATTATAACTTAATATTTAAAAGTTAAATTTAATTTTGTTTTAAAATATTTAGGCTCAAATACAAAAAAAGTTAGCTACTGGTATTATTAAGACAGTTCCGAGTGTACCTAAAACTCTGAATTCTTCTGCTGAAAAACCGACTCCTCTAATTCTTGACAGTGAAGGCCGTACAATTGATATTACTGGTAAAGAAGTTCAACTAACACAAGTTATACCAACATTAAAAGCAAATATTAGAGCAAAAAAACGAGAAGAATTTAAACAAACATTTAGTGAAAAATCTAACGATGATTCCTCGGAAATAAAATATTTTGATCCGCGTTTGACATTAAAAACAAATGTCCGTACTAAAAGATCATTAAAATTCCATGAGCCGGGTAAATTTCAACAAATTGCAGATCGTCTTCGAATGAAGGTATTTCTTAAAAATAAAATCAATATGTTGATATTTAAAATATATTTCATTTTATTTATGAATTATTATCAAGTTCATTTACTTAAAAAATGTAATAATACATTGTAGGCTCAATTGGAAAAATTACAAAATGAAATTTCACAAATTGCTCGTAAAACTGGTATTTCATCTGTAACAAAGATGGCATTATTAGTGCCTAAAGAAGAACAATTAACTGAACATTGTCCCGATGTTGAATGGTGGGATAGTGTTATTTTAGATGGAGCATCGTGAGTTGACAATTTCATTTTGTTATTTTGTATACCAAAATTTTTATTAATTGTTTTTTTAATATAGCTATTTAAATGAAACTGGAGAAGTTCAGTTCAAAAGAAGTAATATATCACATCTAGTTGAACATCCATTGCAAATGCGTCCGCCTAGTGAGTATATAATAATATATAAATTATTATGTTGCAATCAAAAAATGTTAAATTAAATAAATTACCTTTAACCTTACTATTTTTGTAATATTAAATTAGTTTTCTTATACCTGCATGAATATATATTTAAATAATTCTTAGAATTGATATCTGCTTTAATCTAAAGTATGTTTTATAAATTTGCATAACTATTGTAGTAAAAAATTATTTTTAGATTATTATGTGGTATAATGTATAAAACTAATGGTGAATAATTTACAGCTGATCCATTGAAACCAGTTTTTATGCCTGTATTCTTAACTAAAAAAGAAAGAAAGAAGTTACGTCGTCAAAATCGCCGTGAAACTTGGAAAGAAGAACAGGAGAAAATTCGACTTGGTTTAGAACCTCCTGCCGAACCTAAAGTATTTAATTATTGACTACATATTTATTTTTTTAATCAATAATTTTCCTTGTGAAATTTAAAATTAATTTAAAACATTTGATTTATTAGCTTCGCATATCAAACCTAATGAGAGTATTAGGTACAGAAGCTGTTCAAGATCCTACTAAAATGGAATCTCATGTTAGAGCACAAATGGCAAAACGTCAAAAAGCTCATGAAGAAGCTAATGCATCTCGCCGATTAAATCCAGAACAAAGGCGTGACAAAAAAATAAGAAAATTGCAAGAAGATACTTCGTTAGGTGTTAATATTGCTATATATAGGTAAACTTCATATTAATATTCTAACTATTCAAATTAATATGAGTAAATATTATGTGTTTATTTAGGATAAAAGATTTAAGTAATCCTTCAAAAAAGTACAAAATAGAAACAAATAGTAAACAACTATTTATGACTGGGTGTGTGATTATGTGTAAGGATTGTAATGTTGTTATTGTTGAAGGTGGTCCAAAACAACAAAAAAAATACAAAAGGTTAATTTATGTTCTATTTTAATAATATAAACTTAACATTACTGATTTAAATAATTAAATGTTTATTATTTTAGATTAATGTTACATAGAATGAAATGGGAAGATGATGTTATTAAGACAAAAGATGAATCAGAACCAAAGTCAAATAATAAATGTTCTTTAGTATGGGAGGTAAACAATTATTTAATTTAAATTTCATTCTAATAAAATAAAATGTATTCTATTTAAGATAGATATTTTATTTACTATATTTTTAGTATTAATGTTTTTGTTAATTTACTAAACACATGCATTTTCAATAAGTTAATATTTAAATAGTGTGTTTACATAGTTGATTATTAAATGTTATCATATTTTGATGACTAAATAGGTTATGTATTAATTTTATCCTGTTTCTTTGGAATACTGCATTAATTAGTACTAGTCACCAGACCAAGATGAATTAAATTTGCAACTAACAAATGGCATAGTAATTACTAATTATATATATATATATATATATATATATATATATATATATATATATATATATATATATATATATATAAGAATATTCAATTATTTTGTATGTAAACTTAGTTACTATTTGCATTAAAATAAAACGTAATAATATATTGTATTATCCTTGTATATCTGTATAATTTACAATTAATATTAGCATTAAATTTAATTCACCTAATAAACAGATATGTAATTAGTAATTAATCACTGCAAACATTTAAAGCCAGTATCAAATTTTCTTAAATATTTTGTTACTCGCTAAAATTTTGAAATTAATAGTGTTGAACTGTATTAGAATAACATTTCAATTTGTTTCAGATTTCTGTTTGTATACTTTTTGAAATAATACTCATAGACATCAAATTATTTTGTAACGTTCATAATTTTATTTCAGGGTATGTCCAAACAACGCAATTTTGGAGAAATTAAATTCAAAGTTTGTGCTTCTGAAAAGTTGGCTCGTGAACAGTTAAAAAAACATGGAGTGGAACATTATTGGGATCTAGCTTATAGTGATTTAATAATGGATTAAAATATTAATTTATGAATAAATACCAGAACTAGTGAGTTTTTATACTCGGATTAATACATTTTTATTATTTATACAAATATGTATTTATGAACGAACATGTTTTTAAAATTAAATGGAAATATATTTTGTAATATTTAATCATTGTTTAGTAATTTATCCAACGCTTTATATTTCCTTTGCCTTTCATATTGTATCTCTCTTAAAAGTGATGTGTATTTCAATTCGTTAAATGCCATATATTTACAATTTATTTTAGTACTTTCTTTTAATTTGTATGATATTGTTTTAGCATAACCTGTATTTGTTGTTGATTTTACACACATTTCTACGATTTCTTGATTTATGGCCATTAATCTTGCCATTTCTCTTTTTAACTTTTCAATTCCATATTCATTTATTTTTTGTTTAAATTGATGTAAAAACCGATTGTACAGCATATTATCAGCCACATTAATTATTTTTAATCGATTGACATCTTCATTAGACAATATTTCTTTAAATGTATCATTTCTGGTATTGAGTGGTAAATAAGCAACTTTTTCTAAAGGCCACTGCATTAAATTTGCTAATAAAACAAGAGATGCGTCAAAGTATTCAAAAATCATTATGAAGTCAAAATCTTTTTCAACCATATTTATATATTTATGTATCATCTCTACATTTTCAAAATCGTCGGACTCCATTCCTAAGTCCCAACTCATTTGATTAAGTCCTAATTTTTTAGTATATCGATCAATTTTGGTTTTAGTTAATGATTTTCTCAAAAGTTTGTTGGTGATAAAACCAGTTATATTTGTTTTGTACTTTTTTTCAAAATGATAAAACGAGTATATTGATTGAAACAGTGCTGTTGGCTCGCGTAAAATAGTGATATAAACCGTATTAGGTCTCATTACAGATTTTACTTCCTGAGAATATCTAGTGTGATGTACAAACATATCAAATTGTCCATCTGCCGTGGAATATTTACTACTCACCATGGTAGTATTAAAATGTACAGGATTTCCAATGTAATTATTCACATTTGGTAGTAAAAAATCAAGATTTTTTTTATGACCAAAGCGCATCAATATATTTTGAATAGTTGAACTACCACATTTATGTGTTTTAAGAAAAAATATACAGTTTTTCTCTGTTGCCACTGCTTGTAATGACTTGGACTCAATCAATGTTCTGAAAACATTTATAATATCTTTGAATTAATATTTTTTTCTGATTTTAATCTGTAAATTTTGACAGTCACAATTTATTGATCTGATATCAAGTTAAATATTTTATAATGATTCTGATTATTTAAATTTTTAATCAAGTTTTCATCATTTTTTAACTGCAACAATTGTTTTGTAAAATTACTATAAATAGATATTTTTAATAGTTAGTTTATAATTTGTTACCAACATGTAAATATATTACTATACCATTATAAGTTATTCTCTCATTGACTTAATAATTTGATCTACGATGGTTACACTAATATATAGTTATTATATTTTTCAAGCGCTGAGATTTAAACGTAATGTCAATGTCAAATAATAACTTAAAATTAACATTTTTATTTTATGTATACATACCTAGGTTCAGAATAATTTTCTATCAACTTAATATATGTTAAAAATGTTAACATAATTATAATTATTATACATCCGAAACAATATTTTAATTTATTTACATATGACATTATTTCAATTTTAAATTTAGAAACATAAAAATACTGATTGGTTTTATAAATACTAGGTAACTGACATGGCACAATAGATATATAATAACTAATAAGTGATGTAATAGCAAAATTAAATTCAAATTAAGTATTCAATGTAATGGCTCATCGTTATTAAGTTATCTTTTTTTTTTGGAAAGATAATTTTTCATAAGTATGTTTACCTACCTATATGTTATCAAAATGACATAATAAACATTAAAACTGTCAATCATACTGATAACTTATTTGAGTAGATATTTGAATACCTATATAAATGTTTATAATATATTATCATCAGTAAGGTTTTTTGTGGGGAATTGAACTATCCCCTCCATATATTAATAACTGCATACAATATTAATTGTATTACTTTAAACTTTTACTTGAGACTTGACTATATTAATAATAAACGTTCAGTTCTTATAACATAGTAAAGTGTTACCTACTTGTCAGTAATTTATCTAACCTTTTCTATTGATATAATTTATTTGGACTGTGTTTTAGATTATTATATAAATTAGAATAAACCATCGCATATTCACCCATAAGTCATAATATTGATGACAAACATTAAGTATAAATCATTTGTTATTATTAATATTTTAATAATTATCCTTTTGGGCGGCAGTAATACTCTGGTATGTCCCGCCCAACCCTCGATTCAAACACGAAAAAAGTAATGTATTCTTATATTTTAAGTTTGTAACTTACTTTTTTATTTATTATTTCCTTGCTTTGAGATGATGACTTTTTATGGATGTATTTTAAAACACAATTAGGGTTTCTATTGTATTATGGAAAAATGATGACTGGTTCAGCGTTTTTGTAAATAAGGAGAAAATAAGTAAATAAGCAACATAATTTTTAAGAGCATATACATTATGTAGGTGACTTATTTATTACCTACCTAATAAATACATAATAAAGAACAAATAAATTGACATATTAGACAAAGAAAAATGTATGATTTGATTGCTGAATGTATCTAATTATGAACATAGGCGTATACAAAGGGTGTGCTAGGTATGCCAAGACGTGGCCCATGGATTTTTATTGACTTTTATTCATTTAGGGGTTCATTACCAATTTTTATGAAGTCATTAATAAGTTTGATGCCATACCAGTCACCTACTGTAGTTTCGAGAAAGCCTTCTCCAAATTATCTATTGTTAAATCTAAACTATGATGAACAATACCTCAAGAGTGTTAAGAATCCCTTTTATTTTTCTTTGTTGATCAAGAAATGACCAAATCTGTTGATTTCAACAGCGTTATTGAAGAGTTTAAAGTATTGAATCCTATTCAAAGAAGATTTTATAATAATTATTTGTGTTTATTTGATGTTAGGTGGCACTTATTAGTTATTACTATTTTTATTTTTTATTTAATATTTTAATTTGTATACTTTATTGTATAAAGATGTCTATTTTTTTTTAGCTATTTGTTAAAACATGTAAAAATGCTTTCATAAAACATAAGTAGTACCAAATCAATATTATTTTTTTTAAATGATACTTTAATTGATGTTTTTAATTTACTTTTTTGGGGAGAAGGAAGACCTATGTAAGAGAGAGTGGCCCATTTTTTCTAGGCGCACTATACTCTTTACAATATTTCTGCATACGCCTATGATTATGAATCGTTGTACTTTTAGAATTCATTTTACTATACTCAGATCTATCAATAGTTGAAGTTATTTCATATGTTTTTTTTTGCGGATAAGAACAAATAAGTACCTATGTATGGAACGAAGGAAATTAAGGATAAGTATTTAAATAAAAGTGTTAACTATAATAACAATGCTATAACAATATAATAAATAAATAGGTTTTTATCAAATAAATAACTCGGTTTGTTTTTGAATTAACATATTGGTGTGTAATTATATGTAATTATATTTAATATGCAAACACAAACAAATACATCCGTTGTTCATCCACTGAAATTTGATTTTAAACATGAACTTAACATTACGTATTTGCGTAAAAATATTATACGGATACAAATTAGGTAAGTAATATTATTTGGTCGTCGTCGTCCTTACTGTAGTACCTATTCACAGCTATGTGCCGTAATTTGATAGGTACTTAGCACGTATAATTCGGTTTACCTAACTTGATTGATTAACACAACATTTAATGCAGTTATAATGTAATATGTATCAGATTATACAATACAATTTGAGAATCAATTAATATTAGTTATACGTGAAAATTAATTAACGAACAAACAATGAAAATTTGAAAACCTAATAAATAAACGAAACTTTTTTTAAAATTTTTTTTGTAGTTATATATTTTATGAATTTATCATGTGATTAAAAAATATTCATTCGATGGCCAGCCGTCCCGTATTAGACTCCGTGTAAGAGGCGCAGAGCCAGAACGTACCGTGTGAAATGCAGAGGCGTTGCGTCATCATCATCGTCGTTTGTACGAGTAGTGAGCTCCGTACGGTCCCGAGTAGCTGGCGTGCGACACCGAGTGTGCGGCGGGACCATAACCGTAAGCCTTGTCGATCGGGGCGGCGGGGGCGTACGGATTATAAGGACCGGCGGTGACGTAAGGATAAGGACCTGCAGTGGCGTAAGGATAAGGACCTGCGGCGGCGTGAGGATTGTATGGGCGGGCGACGACGGAAGCCGCCGGGGCGTACGGATATGGGCCGGCGACGACGGGAGCCGCCGGGGCGTACGGGTATGGGCCGGCGACGACGGGAGCCGCCGGGGGGTACGCGTAAGGGCCGGCAGCGACGGGAGCAGCCGGGCCGTACGGGTAAGGGCCGGCGGCGGGGTACGGAGCAGGGTAATACGGCGCGCCGCCGTCGTTGATGAACCGCACGTCGGCCTTGTGCGCGGACGAGAACGGGGTGTCGACCGTCTTGTGCGACGCGGCCTTGACGACGACGTGCCCGTGTTGGCCGGGCACGCGGACGACGTTGGCGTAAGTGCTGGCCACGGCGCCGTCGTACGGGCCCGCGGGTCTGGCCGGGTGCGCGTACGCGGCCGAGTACTGCGACTGTTCCGCGACCGGTGTGGCGACGTCTTCGGACCCGGCGACCGTGCTCGTCATCATCGTCATCGTCATCATCGTTGGCACGAAGAGCGCGGCCAAGGCGCCGCGGCCGAAGCGCGGTAAAACCTGTGAGAGAATACAATATTTTAAACATGCCGTCACGCCTAGAAAAACGGTCTGTATAATAGGCATCGATGACCTTCAACGCAATCCGTTGCCGGACCCGGAAGATCCCCTGCGGCCCACGATACAGGGCGATTCGTCGATTGTGTTACAGCAATTTTATCATATTAATACTCAATATGGAATACAATGTTTAGTATACAAGTTTCTTTATTCGGAGAAATCTAAAACGATAAGCACATTTCATATTTTTCAACTAGCCTTTAGGGATAGTTTTGGGGGTAAACTTTTTAAAGTCAAATGAGTGCCTATATTTTTTTGCCAACACAATGTGGAAGTATTATTTTGGCAAATTTCAGTGATTGAAAAATATTAATTGATAAATAACTCTAGGTTCGAGAGCAATTTTAAGTTTTAAAAAATGTTATTATGATCTTTGTGCGGTCCATGTGTCGTGTATTTGCGTGTGCGGTCATAATAAAATTATTACGTACAACGCAGCAAATTTTAAAATTGCTCTCATTCCTCGAGTTTCGCATCGATTAATGCTTTACTACTACCAACTAAAATTTTCTAAAAAAATATCTTCACTATTTATTGACAAAAAAATAAAGTTTACCGTTTGATTTTCAAATGTTAACTCTCAAAACTACCCTTTGAGGTCAGTAGCGTGTCCGGGAATTTTCTATGGAAGAAGATATTATAGTACTTATAAGCTGGGCTCAGAAATCATAGTACTTAAAGAATGGAGTTTCAGCATTTAAATATGCACTGAAAAACAACCAAGTGTTTTCAACACTGGTTTAATTATTAAAATCAAATAACAGTCACAAATATATCGTAAACTTTAAAATAAGCATTTGTATTAATTATTACAACTGAAATAGGTTTAAATTACGCTATTACAGTAAAGACGTATTATGCATTACATAAAATTATAACTATAATAAATTATTATTATGGTATTATTTATATACAGTATTTTGCAGTTGTGCCTATAGAGTAGTAACGTAGTGGCACTGCTCTATGGTTGATGGCCAAAATTTGACGCAGCTGATAAGTGACAAGTGATTTCCAAAGAGATTTGTAGAGTGTGTTAATATATTTATCTGTGTTCGCTGTGTGCGTGGTCAGTAAAGTCTATACAGTGAAAATTTATTAAAATTTGTAATAGATACTAAATATTCATAAAAAAAAGTTATAACTTCATATCAACTGTCAGCTCTAATAAGTAATATTATAAATAGGTTATAAATGGGGAGGGATATAACCCCTAGACTCTTTCCCCTGGGTATGCCACTGTTTGAGAGTAGTTAAACATATGGAGTTTACTTTTCATTTTGGGTTTCTTTAAATAAACAACTTTCATAAATACATTTTACTCTATTTTAAATACCTATGTAATAAAGTTGCCGTAATACAATTGCTGTATCACCCTGTATATTATGCTTCTGTCGTGTTAATGCTGACACTCATATTATTATTTTTCACACTCATAAAATTACACTTTGGACCTTCTATCAAATTTAGTCTCTTTTCAAATCTTTCAGTATTCACTTTTATGTCTTACCAGAGACCATCGTGTTCATTATTATACTACGCACTTTACATGGTCAAAATATCAAAATAACTCGTAACATCAAATGCTCTTCCTATAGAAAAATCTACTTATTGCTGAGTTCTTTTGACATTATTACAATATTACCGTTAACCTGAGCGTTGAGTAATGATACATTATTGCACTTAGAAGTTAGAATCAAAAATTTATTAAAATTTGTATTTGCTATTAAAATTATGTATAGGTATACGACAACTCGTAATCTAAGGACTAAGATTACGTGATTTGAATGATTTAATTGTCGGTGTATTTTAGTAGGTAACTATATGGCTATATACTAGCTACACTCAATGTTCGATTCTGATTACTTATGTGTGGTATAGATTTTATATCAAATGACGATAAATTTGCATTTACACCCTCTAAAATAAACATTTTTAGTGTTGGTATCAATATAATAATTGAAGGGTATATTTAAAAAAGATTAAAAACAGTTTTATCGAAATTTCTCGAAATACCTAATAAAATTAGTTAATAAATCATAATGTATTAAAACATTTGCTAATTTTAAGGGCTGAAACAGACGACCGATTTTCGCCGGCCGGCGAAAACCGGTCGTCTGTTTCAGCCCTAAAAGTAAATCTAGTTGGAATATTTTCTTCCTGAGTAGGTATATATATAATGGCTATCTCCCAATATGCGGTCTACCTCCGTTTTGTGTGCTACGTAACTATAAATATGAGTATAGTATGCGGTCTATCAATGTTATGTGTTCTACATATATAGCTGGGAATCCCAGCTGTCTATCTAACAATTTGGGTTTAATTGTATGTACATGTCTATGTACATGAAACAGTTAATCATTCAAATAATTTTGTGGACCCGGAAATTGGTGCCAATACACAAAGAATTGAAAGTCTTTGGAGGCCTCTTAGACTCAAAATCGTTAAAAAAATGTGTGGTACTAATGAAGACCTCTTAGATATGTACTTAGCCGAGTATTGGTGGCGAGGATTAAATAAAACAGATAATATTTTTGATGCTTTCCTTAGAGATATGAAATTATGCTTTGTGGATAATTTTGTGGAACCTTAATAAATTAATTTTTTTTTATACTTTAAATTATACTTATATTGTACTTTATTACTTTAATATTATTACGGTAGACCACGTCCATTTTGGTAGACCGCATATTTTTGTGGTAGACCTAGACCGCATATTGGGAGATAGCCTATATAATTATTATTAATTAAACATATTCTAGTGACTATAAAAAGTTTAAATTAAACAAATTGACTTCATAAGATTATAATATTAAATATGATAGAGTGAATCGAAAGATGAGATTACAACCTACTTATTCATTATTAATTATAATTTATAAGTAATAATGAATGATAACGTCTTCACTGTGTTGATTTGTATTATTTTCAATCTTCTAAAAACTAATCTTAAATATTACGAAAAAAACAACTTAATAAACAATTTAAATTTTAGATTTAGCTGAGATAATTATAACTAATGAAACTAAAATATTATCTTTTATCTATCCCACATAGATACATATTCTCACCAACCCACTATAAATACGTAATATTATGAATACATTATATACTATGTGCTTATTTTAATAGTTCAATTGGATTTTCGCGAGCTATTCATTTAAGTATCGTAATATTTCAGGTGAATAAATATTTTTTTATTAAATTATTATTATATACTATATATTTATTGCTAAATCTTAAATCATATTTATATACGAGTACATCCATAAACCTCTACCTTTGGACAGTAAATTTGTGCACTCAAAATATAATAAACTGCAATTTTATTATTACATAAATGTAGGTATATGTTATTTCTTAAGTATATTATGTATTTATAAATATAACTTACCTTAAAAGACATTCTGAGTTTAAAGCGAATGAAATGTAAGTATCGAGAAGACGAAGTTGTTTCACTGATCGTAGATGATTATTGATTAAAAAAATGTACGTTACCTACTAAGCCTTATATAGGTACACCGAAATATGAAATGTATGTATATTATAATTTTTTCTCTAACGTAGAAGGGGGCCATTAATCCAGGGGCGAGGTTTTTTCACTATTTCCTCCTTCCAAGATCGCTTTCGGTGCTAAAGGTTCTATTGTTAATAGCATTGGTTATAACTTATAACTTACCGACTAATGTTCAATCGATTATACGTACAAATTTTGAACACTATTTACATGATATTATAACGAATGACAATGCTTTCTTCGACATTTTAATATTTTTATTTTTATTTTAAAGCCAAGAGACCTAAGCATTTAATGTTTAAAGTATAGTGAAGTAGAAAAGTGTAGAAATGCAAAACGTCAGTAATGCCACTATTCCGCTGCTCTTAACTTTAAATTCTAAAATCTCTTTACTTATTGGTCTGAAAATTAAAATTGTATTACAGTAATTTCTAATAAAGGGATAAATCTTTTTTTTAACTTCATGTTACATTCTGTATTTCTATGTATTGTCATGACTTAAAGGTACCCACAGTCCACAAGTATAGTAGTGCAAAGGGCCTTGTATTGATCAATAGACTACCATCTTATAATTTAAGCCAATAAATTTAAAAAGTGGGCCAAACAACTTTAATCTTAAGTGTGCTCATTTATTTTGGCCCACATAACACCGCTGCAACTGTACAGGTTGAATGAGTAATTTAAACCTTCTAAAATCAATACCTCAGATCAAATAAATTTTAATTTTTCCAAAAAGTATTTTATAGCAAGTATACGAATTTTATTTCTATCCATTTTCGAAATTAAAACAAATGTCAATATCATATTCAAGTGGATATTTTATTCGACTTATTAGACATTCTCTATAACTCTAGGCAATTGTAAATAAATAAAAGTTGAGTCGAGGAGAAATATTAAAAATTAATTTTTAATCAAATTAGTACTTTTTGTATATTTTTTCTTTTAAATACATCATACTCTATTAGTAATGTTAATTGGTAATTACCATTATTTGTTGGTAATTACTTGAACTCCGATGAATCTAATCTTAAAATATTCCGTTAGGAATTTTTACTTATAGATATACACCAACTTAAAATAGATATATGTTGAGCTCCCAGTCTCGTTACTCGGAAGGATTTTAAATGTATTTAATAAAAATAATTATTATAATATTTTAATGTTTTACGTCAATTGTTTTTTTTTAAATTTGTATCATAAAAAAATTAATTTGAAAAATCTGTGCTAAGGTCATATACTTATATTTGCAGTGTCTTTACATATAGAAACTATATTCCCGTTGTTCTACAAAAATAATAGATGATATATAGATAATAAATGATGTATGCGCGGCTCTATTTTCTATTTGATACAAAAAAAGTGCCATTGTTCTGCGAAGGCTATTTTATAAGCAAGAATCCAGATCATCAATATAAAACATGATATTGACACGAGAGCCTCTATCGATTTACGGATATACTCGCGTATACATACTGTGCAATACGGTCTATTGTCGTGAATTCACGACTGCGGCTATGCAGCATATTGGAAAATACGTACCTATCCTTCAAGCCTGATTTGAAGCCGATTCTTCCAACTCCGCGCAAGGTCACGTCGATTGCTATGGTGAATTCGGGGAGAGAGCAAATGGGGCAATCACTCTCACGGCGATAACGTGTTGGGTGAATTCGAAAATATTGTGATTAAAATCTCAAATGGATTGAAAGTTTCGATTTGAAACTATACACTTCTCAATTTCGTTAACCATTTTGATATAGCTCGCCAAGACTCTCAATTGGTACCTATCGTGCACTGATAGAAAATTGTTATTAATTATGAGCAACATGCAGATGATATTATAATTGTATGAAAAAAGTTCATCATATGCATATCCATTGGTCTGTATTCAGAACTTCGATCATTCGTTCCGTCTTTCTTCGATTAAACTTAACCGCCAGGCGCCACACTTGCCGCATAAATACGACGCGCATAATCTATCGCGGTATAGACTCTTATCGCCTCGTGTGCAAGTCGTTTTATCCGAAACTTTCTGGCAATATCAAAACCAGACTAGCAGCGATATAGGTGTACATAATATTATGGATGGTATAAAAACAGTCTATTGTGATTGCGGAATCAGTGCCCTCCTAACCACCTGCATTATCGCCCTGAGTCAACAATATATGACGCTCCCCTCCTCTAAAAAATATAAAACCTCATCCGTAAATATATTAAATACATATTAATTAAAGGTTCCTATGCTTATTAAATATTATTTTTATCTTATTTATATACATGTAGGTATTTATTTAATTTTTTTATGACTTTTTTGAAGTTGATACCGATTTCATTATTATGGCTGCATTATAGAAAAAAATTACTATTTTCTCGAAACAATACGTAGTTTCAGTTTTATTTCACGTATAAATCATACCTTTATAGGCTATACAGTACCTACATCTATCCTTTGGTAATATTGATGTTTATAATACATTATTTTAGGTATGTAACAGAGTAGTCTTACTCATTGTTTATATCATTTTACATTTAATAGCACACAAACAATTTAATACGTACTCGTCTTTGATATTACAGTATAAAAAAAGAATTGTCATATGAAACATCAATTTTTTTTTTAAATTTACATTTTATTTCATTAATTTTTATGATGCATTGACCCCTCTAAATTCATAGTACCTACTTTGAACGCCTGGGGCACTTGCCCCATTTTCCCCTCCCTTGGGACGGCTATGTGCGGAATGCATGGCTGTATGGGTAGTAAATAATTTTACAATACACTAAAACAAATAAAGGATGAACCACTTACCAATGTGTAATAGTATGTAATTAATAAATTAATAAAATTAAATAAATTATCGAAAAAATGACAAATAATGTGCATGTATGTTTAAAAAAAGTTCGTTTCTCGTTTCAGCATTCTTTCGATAATCCGTCAGGTCTCTGGTAGTCTGGTTTCGAGTAACGGTCAGTTGAGATTCTACTGTACCTATATACATGCAATTGAGATTATTGAAACACTATTGAGTTTTAGAAAAGTTTATAAATTTATATTATCATTTATCTATATGTTATCTTGATCGTATTTATGATCGATGGAGTTTTCTTACTACCTGTTTTTCTATTCGTTTGTGACTGGTTAAGTTAATATGTGTGTAGTTATGAGAACCACCAATCGATGGAGTTCATACACACTACTGAACTTCACTACTCTAAATTTTACAATATTCATTCAGTTTTTCAAAAGTTATGAGTTGAGTCTAAATTGAATTCAATTTAATAAAAATTAATTATTTGATCAAAATTAAATGAAACTGTAAAAAAGCTGACAAAATAGTTGAGGTGCAAGTATGTCTTTCGTTCATTCGATCTAGAAAGGTCTAGAAATGGTGATGGATAGGTTTAATTTAAAAGAAACGGTACATTATTTATTTAGTTGAATTGATTTTGAGCAAAGTTTTAGCGAAATATTAATTGTTATTTATAATTGTAGTTTATAATTAGTCTTGTTTTTTTTTGTCATCAAATCCTTATAAAAATTCAGTAAAAATTGTCTTTAATCAAAAAATTAAAATAATGCTATGTTATGTAAAATAAATTCCATGTTTCATAAAAATTCGAAAAGTGAATATTTTTTATAAATTTTAATCAAATATTTATAAAAAAAATCCTACCTTACATTTTTTTTTTTTTTATGCGATTGTTGTTACTTGTTCCCCTCTCATTTTCAATTACCTATTATATTTATGTTTAATTAATTAAACATTTAAAAGCATAACACTGTTTTAATTAAATGTATTGAAATTTGTATGATTTCATATCAGCCTCGAGCTGGAGCATTACAAACATAAAATACCCGAAAGAACTAAAATTATGCAACATTATTTCATTATTCATATTCGACCATATACGAGTGCATTTATCAAAATCAATATTTAAAAAAAATCCATTGTACGTAACGTAAAAGCGAAAATAAAATTTTAAATTGAAAATGTATGTCAAAATCATAATAGCTGGTGATTGTTAGATTTTTGTAGACTGCAGATATAAAGGTATATCTTTACAGTTCCTGTTTTTTGATTATTGACTGATTATATGTGATTGAATGTATACTTTGTAGTATTTTTCTAAAATGAAGGGGCTAAAATTTATTTTTGTGATTAAAAAAAAAAAAAAATTAAAATTATATTTTGTAAAAACTTAAAAAAATAAAGAAAAAAAAGAAATAAGAAATATGATATAGATTTTACAAGATAGAATAGAATCTTTGTCAAATGTGGTTTCAGGCAAAAATCATGGTACTTATTTAATAATGTTAGTACTAAACTCGAAGAAATATATGTCACAGGTCATATGAAAAATCCGTCTTTTCTCGAAAAACTTGGTTCTTTGCGATGAGCTACCCAATTTTAAATTTATTTCATTTTACCCAAATAGCCGGCAGTTTTCCAGATTTATTTCATATACAGATCAGCAGCAGTTAAGATTTTTGGAAAATATCTTATATTTTTCCATACAGCAATTAATTTTAAGAATTATTGCATATAAACTAGTGACGGTTAGACTTTTTAGAAATTACAATTTATTATTCCTAACTGCTGGCTATATTGTAAATAATTAACTATAAATATATGTGTATTTTTCAATAACAATATAATAATATAAATTTATAACTTATCTACTTTGGAAAATAATATAATAATTATAAAATTTACTAATATAATAAGTTCTTTTGCTAGGTATTAATTGAAATATTCATTCCATCGAAAGCGCATTACCTATCGACATATATGTTTGCATATGATAAATAATGAATTATAATAATTAATAACTATCATTAGTTTTCAATTTATAAGTATTAAGATATAATATATAACATATTATGTTATGTAAGGTATTAATATTATAAAACACGGGGCCAATTAAATAAAAACAAAAACCGCGAGGCTCTGGTTCCCTGGATATAAGTCCCACGTATGGTCCTCCTTTTACGTCGGTATTGATATTGTTAGTTGTTACACAATTATTAACAATTTACACTAATTTTGTGATTATTATGCATGTGATGCTAATATGCAAATATCACCACAACACCACTGTGGCACTGTCCACTACATCAGATAAGTGATTACTTTTATTTTGCTCGAGATTCGTGAATATTATTATGGTGGCGACACTGCTACAAGTATAACCAAGGTAAACTATCAAAACCATTTTTTATACCGGTGCGACCAGGGTGTTATCATGAAACATTCAAAAAAAAAATCCGTTACCTTAATGTTGTTCTTCTACTTAGTATAATCGAGAGAGAAAGGCAGCCTGCGGGTATCTAATACGTAAAGTGTAAACAATACTCTGGAATATTCCATGTGTACGTATACTGTGTATTGTGTTGAGTGGTTAATAAGCAGAAACCTGTGGATTACTATATTATAGTATTGTGCCTTTGACTTTATTTTCATCTAAATAAGTTTTTTCCGTCTTTAAATTGTTTGTTTACCTACTTTGTTTTTTTTTTGAAATTTATAAATTATTATGGCTCCCATTCTTAAAAATACAAGAAAATCATTGTCTGGAAAATGCCAAACGATGAGTTCAATCGACAAGGAAAATTCCTTTTTACACGGCGTCAGTGAGTTTCAAAGCAGAATCAGACGTAGAGAGTCGATAAGACTTAAATACAAGGTAATCAAACACCTAATTATATAATTGGAATTCAAATTCATAAACTGTAATATTAATATTTATTATTTATTATTACTTAACTACACAATATTATGATTTTTAAAAAAATATCATTTATTTATTAACAATTATTTATCAAGAAAAAAGTCAAGTAATTAAATAGTTACTACACATTATTACATATTATTTACATAGGTATTTAGGTACATAATATTTATTATTTATGTATAATTACATACTAATATTTGTGTGCATATTGTTTAGTGAGATTTATTACTTTTCGATTTCATTCATACTTCATATTATTTACTTTATATTAGTTTCATTCGTACTATTCATACATTCATACTACATATTCATACTTCATATTAGTTCAGATAATTTGAAGCAATTCAAATGTTGTGTATTGTGTATAAGTCTAGATTATATTTATATTGATGAAATGTACAAACAATATTTCAATTTGTAACTCTCATGCTAAGGAAAAAGTAATTGTAATAACTTATTTACTGGTCAAATAAATTTGAGCTACTATATAGCATAAGGGGGTAGATTATTATTTATTACACTGTATTGATCATTAATTTCATATAATATATATAAATTCTTATTTCTTATAATATTTAATATGATTAAGTTTAATATTTTCACCAGAAAAAACTAGTTTTGTTAAAATCGTTAGATCATGAAAAGCTTTAGTGCAATAGTACTTACTATATTTTATTTAAATTATAATGTGGAGCAAAGACATTAATATGATTTGATGGCATAAATGCAGTTTAGCTCCCAAGCGATTTTTCTGGAATTTTTTTTTTTCAAAATATGTGTTTTTTCACCAAAATGTACTCATCAAATGAAAAAAAGCCGATAAGATAATGGTGGTGGAAGTTCGTCCTTCGTCGCTTCGCTCCTCGGACAAGATAATGGTGAGGAGTGTATAGCACTTTCTATCATGGGATCACCTGGTTTACGATAGTTTAGTTGTATGGTACTTTACATTTGAATGCAATGATAAATCATTGTAAGTTAAGTACAGGATACAGTAGTTGGGTGGGATACACGAGATGCATTGCTAGATTAGGCATTATTGGATAGATTTTGGAATTATTTTATATTATAAAAAAAAAAACGATTCTGAACGAAGATGAAGATGTCAGCCTTAAATTGTAATATATATTTTATTTTAATATCCTAGATTGGGTTAAATTTAAATTTGTCTATTCATGTGACTTCTGCTCGTGAGCATTGGACAAACCAGGATGTGCATAGATAGGGCGTAGGTAAATACCATATTATTTGCCTAAATGCACTATCGTGACGGTACCACCCGACCCCGCCGTCCATATATGCTGAATGCTCCGTGGATACGTCTATTTAAATATTAATAATTAATAATAATATATAAAATCCGCATGTTTATGGAACTGATACACACATTAAAATAACTGGAAATTGGAAGTTAGTAATGTTCTATTCAACCATGTAAAGGTACGTTATACACCTTGTGTTTACAATCTACCAATATTTTGTATAGAACAGCTGTCAGCTACTGATTATATTATAATAAACTTAATCTATTTAATTATCTTTATCAGCTGTGATATTACATAATATTTTCATTTCTTATCTTTGAATACAAAAATTTTTATACATTTTCAACTACAAAATAATTTGCAAATATTCGTGATTTTGACAAATTTTGTCGATTTTTGAACTTCAACTGCTTATAAAAAAAAATTGTGCCTATGTATTTGAATAATTTTTGAATCACTCTTAGATCAACTTATTCAAAACCTTCTATTAAATTTTCAAGCGATTTGGTAGGGCCAAAAAATTGTTATCGACTTTTATAAAAAAAAATCCAAGAAAAATCGAATTATTCAAATGCCTATAAATAGCTAAAAAATAAACGAAATATTTTGAAAATACAACTATGTAAAGAAAATGCCTATTTAAACATTTTGTAAAAGTTTTAAGTTTCTACGACCTATACTTTTTGAATAAGAACAAATATCAAAAATCAATGATGCCTAAATTGTTATTTTACGCGATTATGTGAAAAAATTGTAATTTCAAACACTCATAAAAATTTTTGATTTTATTCCAGTGCAAATTTTTTTACAGATAATTGAAGGAAAACGTATGTCAAACTTTGTACCGAATTTACAATTCTTAGTTTTGAATACTTAAAATTTTATGAATTTTCAACTGCAAAATAACTTCAAATTTTCGCAATTTTTACATATTTCGTATAAATTGGAACTTTGAGCACTTATAAAAAAAAATTGTGACTTACGATTTTGGATTTTTTTTTATCAGTTATGGAACAACTTATAAGAAACCTTGTATTAAATTTTCAAGATTTTCTGGTAAAAAAAAAAAATTTATCGTTATTGAAAAAAAAAATACTTAAAAAAATTGAAAATTTCAATTGTCTATAATTAGCTCAATAAAAGTCAAAATACTTTGAAAATTTAACGGTGTATAGAGAACGCTAATCTAAACATTTGGTGAAAATTTCAAGTATTTACATCGATTAGTTTTTGAGTTATAGCAAAATAAAAAATTTGATTTTGTCGAAAACTGGTTTTGCGTAAAATATACCGTTTTTCCCTCATTTTTTAAGGGTTTTTCCCGGCGCGTTAAAAAAATATTGAAAATTTTTAACTTTTGACCCCCCAAAGTTCCAACTAGATTCAATTTCCTTTCAGAAAAGTTGCTATATAAGGCAATCGAAGCATTTTTACTGCCCCAAATCGTGTCGACAGACAAAAAAAAAAAAAAAAAAAAAAAAAACATCATTGTAAAATCAATACATTCTTCACTCCGTTCAGAATCTAAAACAAAGTCAAAAAAATTAATTTTGAGTTTCACAAATATGCAAATGTTTGAAATAACTTTATAATTCACTTTTATGTGGTTTATTGACAATAACATAAAAAGTAAGTACGATTAGAAAATTCTGATTTCACCAAAATATTGAGCATATAAATACAAACGTTTTAAAAAAAAAAAAAATTCTAAAAGCTTAAATTTTTTTTATTTTAAATTCAAAAACACGTTTTTTGAAAAAGTAGAGCATTTTGAAGTTTTTTGGTCATAACTTCCGAAATAAGTTCGACCGGATTTTTATGAAAGTACCATCAAATTGAGCATGCAAAAACACATATTTTGAAAAAAAAATTTCCAAAAAATCGCTTGGGAGCTAAACTGCATTTGTTCCTTTACTATTTATTTATGTAAAAATGAATTTTATAATAAGAAAGAAAATAACCGTTTTAAAATAAACTTGTCCGTGAAGACGTGAACTTAAGAACTGTATGTATTGAAAATAAAATCGAAAACCTTAATGTTGAATCATAAATGTATTGAAAAAAAAAATTACCTATTTCACAGAATAGATTTAATCGATCATCTCCGGTGTCACCGGATTACACTGGATGCGGCAGACTTTTTTTTTGAATACATTATAATATTAAATCAATAATTTTATTTTGGACTACACGACACGTTATCACCGGATGCGGCAAAAATCTGCCGCAACATGTTGCAGTGCCACCGGATCACAGCTACCGGACGAATCTGAAATTTACATTATTTTAATCTAGTTTGGCCACACGATCCGGCAGTGCCGCATGCGGTAAACGATTTTACACTCTAAAAGTGCTTATAAAACGAAAATAATTTTTTTTTAATCTCATAATTTTTTTTAAATTAAGCAAAATAGTCTAAAATGTTCGAGTTAGAAAAATTAATCGTTGAAATTGAAACAAAATCATGTATTTGGAACATTAATGATCACGGTTATCATAACAAACATTTAAAATCATTGGCTTGGAATTCGATCGGCGAAATGTATAAATGTATAATTTTCAGTATTTATAATTGATTTTATGATATATTCATTAATTCATATATATGATATACTCTGCCGTATCCGGTAGTACCGGATCGTGTGGTCCAACTTGGGCCATCCGGTACGATCCGGCAAAAACGCACCGTGTGGCCTGACAGAGGAGAAGCTGTGTATTTCCTTATCAGTTTTCATTCTGGTTTAATCTATTCTGAGCATATATGCTTTTTACGTAAAATTTTAATAAAGAGATCCAAGTACTTAATCTAGTAAAATATTAAAATATTTTTTAAAATAATGTCTGTACACTTACTACTCGTAGTATCTAAAGTAAGAGCTAAATTTTGGAAATAGTATTTTGGTAGCTTAGATATGTAATTTTTAAATGTTTCCTTCACTTTGCACAAAAACTCAGTGTTAAACTAATAATAACAGTACATAATATGACTTACGAAATCAATTTAAATTATTTGATGATAAAAAACATGACAATTTACCGATTATTTTTTCAAACATCCGATAGATAATTTTGGATAAGTAAAAATAAAAATTGTACATTTTTAGTTGTTATAACTGAGATATTTTAATTGTATTATAATAAATTTAAGGTTTGGTATATTTTTTGGGTCAATATTTCTATTAAAGTTAAATACAGATAAGATCGCTTTAAAACATAATTTAACTGATTAAATGTAAAACATTTTTGAAGTTAGATTATAAATAAACCTTAATCAAAATTGTAATTAATACATGAACAAAAAAAAAAAAAAAATGTAAGAAGTGAAAACCTAATACCGATACGCACTATACAGTGATCCACCAATATAACATTGAGTTTAATTGATTTCAAATATTATTATCCACATTTTATTGTTTTGTGATTCTCAAAAAATCTACGAAAAGTGTGAATATCGTAAATATAGTAATGTAAATAGGTTATTTGTATATTATAATTAATATCATATATATATATATATAATTACCAAGCGATTATCTTTATCAAATTCAAATATTACTACAAAATAATGCTATAACATACCTATTAACCCCTAGTTTGTTAAAAAAAATTATTGTAGGTTTCCTTCAGATATTACACAAACGATTATGATTTTAAATTTTAAGACTAGTTTTATTCATGAAATAATATAATAAACATTTATATTATTTTTCAAAGTTTGATGAAAACTTTTTTCTGTATAGTTTAAATAATTTGATATTTTTTATAATTTGGTAATACACTTTACTTATATTATTTATATACTATACTACCTTTATATACATATTTACTCATATGAATACATGCCATGTGTATAAATTTCTTAATAATAATTATCTATAAATTAAGTCACAGAAATTTAAAATACATAAACGTACAGAAGTGAGGACAATTTTTAATAATTGAATTATAATTTAGATATTATAATAAATTGTTTAATACAAAATAATGTATGTATTAAGAATGCACATACCTACAGCTTATTAAATATCATTTAATTTAAAAAAATTTTATTTATTCGATAAAATACTGAAATTAATTACTTAGTTATTTTAAGCATTATTGAGTTAATAGATTGAAGCTCAATATACCTGTTTTTAATGAGCCACAAAAAATTGTGTGATTTATTCGTACACTTATATTAAATAAATTACTTTCAAGTTTATCATATTTTTTATCCCTTTGAGCGATTTCTTTTTTTTTTGTGAAGGGATCATTTCAAAAATCTAGGTTTATCTAATAATCTAAATGGTACGTGATGATTACTCTCTTTTTGAAACTCACTTGTAGTCAAGGAAGCACGTTTCCCTCCTTGTATCCTTCCACTGTACGATCTACTGTACCAGATGTGAAGTAATTGATTACCTGTACTGCAGCGTTTGTGTCGGAATCGATATGCAACGTGCGTCAACATTATTTCATTTAGTTTGTTTCTTACGGCTCATGTGCTCAGGTCACTTCTAGACAACGTATTCTTAACGAATAATTTGAACACTTTTGAAAACAAACGCTCAATAATTTTTTATATTAATTTTTCGATTTATTTCGTTAAATTAAATTGTTCATTACCTGTAGTGATTTGTTTTTAATTTTTAATTTTTGGTTTTAAATAATCAATTTTAGTATTAGTTAATGGAAAGATTGATATGTACCGTATACGTTTGTATATAGTACCCGAAGATTCTAATAGTTGTCAAGATATGAAAATAGTTAAAGACTCTCCTCAAAATATGGATATACATAAGGTATTAAAAGCGTTTCAACCTGACAAAAATGAAATATCTTGTTATATTTACGTACTTAATAATTGTAATTATTTTAAACATATCTTGTCATTCTATGGTTTTGACAATACTTATTCATTGTTACAAACATTTGATTTATAATTATAACTAAATTTTAAAAGAACTTAAATTAAATTTATACTACTAATCTGTATTTTAATTTTTTTATAAAAGGGTGTTTTTTTAGCACTTGCTTAAATACAAATAAATTTCTAGTCAAATCGGAAAAAGACTCTTTTTTTAAATTTGGTATTATTTACTATTCTAATAAGTAGTACATGTTATACGTATGCGTGATAAATGTTTATTTGATGATACATTTAATGGTATTTATTTCATTTTCGTGTTTTCAAGACTTGTAAAAAACGCGTAGCTGGTTTTATAGTGACGTGTAATTTTATTCTTCAAAAAATACCCGTTAATTCATTAAAAACTGCCCTACGAGTTTCAAATTATTTTTCATCAAAAATTAAGTATAACTTTATTTAAATATGATTATTTTTTAAGAAACCACATGAAACAAATTTCGATACTTAATGCAAAATCAACAGGCACATTTTCTTAGTCATCATTGTAAAATAAAACACACACACACACACACACACACACACACACACACACACACACACACACACCACGCACATATCAAACATTGGACAATCTTAAAAATAATAAATTTAATTCTTTTCGTCATTGAAGATTCGGAGTAATTTTCAGACACCGTTCTTATGCATTTGTATACATATTATTATTTTATTTTTATAGTCAATATATATTTGTATTGAAGTAAATAATTTAATGTCAAAAGGTTTTTGAACTCGATTTATAACTTAAAATTTTACAATATGAATGATAGTAGGTATAGTTTATACTTTACAGTGTACTAATGTACACACTACACACCCTTCATCTGAAAATGCATTCCATCATGATTTAAAAATTCAGAAAATTATTTGTATCAATTATACCTACATAATTTGTTGTATTACATCTGTAGATTGTATTATCATATAATAGATTCAAGACATGTGTGGGTGTTAAAAGTGTGCACCATTATAGATCATCTATGGTCAATTAGTAATTTTGAACAATTGAATTATTTTATTATATGACATTGTATTTTTGTAGATGGATTTTTGGAACGATTTTGCACATTTAGGTGTAGGTCTATACTTTCTTGTATTATTGTAATTCTACAGATATTATAACATTAAATACCTATCGAAATCAATTATTTTAGATTACATAAGTTACAAGAAAATGCTTATTTGTCTGAAACTAGCTGTATTTATATATTTGATTTTAAATAATTTCAATCATACATTTTTTTGTCAATGTGCTTATTGAAAATGTCCACTCTACTCTTGAAAAAAAGCTGCATGACAAGCTGTTATTAAAATCTTATATCCATACTTTTCCGAGTTCCGATTTGTTAGGAATATTGTATTTTGTTTTTCAATCATTTAATTTTATGAATATGTTATTCATATTAATCTATAAAAATTGTATTATTTGGCAGTTCAAAACTTAAAAAAAATGGTCAACTGGTCAACTTCTTCTAAAATAAGTCCCCATGTTTACACAGAACATCAAAAATTCTTAAATAAGAATTTTTCATAAATATTATCTTCTAAAATCGTTGTTTTTTCACCTTGCGAATTTCTTAGTTATAAAATAATAATGATTTATTTAATTTAGTTTGGTATCTATTTATTTAATTTTTATATATTTGGTTATTTACTGAATAATACTATTATTATAGCCGTATTCTAAACCTATTCTAAGTTAAATGTCTCTTTTATGAATATAAAAAAATAAATATATTTTATCGATCGTCATGAATCAATGGATTAAGAGTACTGAATTTTATTTTTAAATCGATTAATGAATCGATATAATTTGATCATATGGCATCTTGACACACGTTAATAAAAAACAGTTTTGAAAATCTAACAAGAAAATTATATTTAACCTATAATAATTGGAGGTTTAATTGAATTTGAGCTGAATTAATGCTGAAATTGCATCATGATAAACTATTCGGTTATTGGTAAATTGTTGGTATATAACACAACTGTACATAGGATAAATCGCAATATTCCATGACTAATCATATTTACTAAGATATGGCTATCGATCCTTTAGTTAGGAATGAGAGCGTGTAAAATAGTTTTTGAAACATGAAATAAGTAGAGTTATCTAAAAACTAAACTTAGGCACAGATAATAAACACAGATAAATAAAAAGTTTTAGTAATATGGTGTATTTCTAAACTCATATCAAACCTATACTTGAAATTCATTGTTTTAAATTAATTGTTCATACGTTGAATTTAATTTATTGAAATATGTGTACATAAATCTGTGTCTTTGCCTTTGAAATAATTTAATATGATTGTTTCGTATATTATCATGTAATATGTAAATTTATGTTTTTTTCTGTGCTTTAGTAGTTAGTACACATAAATATATCCCTCCCTACGAAGTTTAAACTACTCCCTGTTTAAATAGGTAATACTTAATACAATTGTATAAATTTAATGTTTGTATGTTTTTAATGAACTTTCATGCTTACTTAATGCAATTACTGTAACTAAACAGTTCAGTTCTTACTATTCTTTTCAGATATTAAACTTTAAGTTAGTTTCAAAATTCAAAAGCTAATAAAAACGTCAATAAAGATAAGTACAGTGACAATAAGATAGATTAAAACACGTAAATCATGTGATATGATTAAACTTAATTATTGTGTACAGAATAGCGGAAAAATAATGGGGAAATATACTACTAAAAATAATTGAATTTAAAATAATCCAATAAAATATTATTTTTATAAAGGTTTTTTCCATGGTTCTTTTTTACCACTTTTCAATGAATACCGATTTAATTTTATAGTATATCCTAAAATGTTTAAATTATCAAATGATTATACTTGTAGATTGTTCTATGATTTTTTTATAGTTCTTGTAAATGCCATTTATTAATATTGCAAATGTCACCAATTCTAATACTCTTGACTTTTTCGATTTATTAATTTTATATGTTTTGAAGATAAGCCAAAATAGATACTTTATAAGTTATATAGTATAACTGTATATAAAAATAATGTAAACAAATGCAAGGAATACCTGACATTAGATACCGTATAAAACTACTATCTGAAATAGTTTAAATCATTAATCAGTTAGAATTTTTTTTAAAGTTCAATTTGTGATTTTATTTACACAAAAATAATTTATGTTTCTCAGTTTATTTGTATTGCTTTTTATTTTATAAAAATAGTACAATATTGTCATCATCGCTTAATATTTGTGATTTATTAATATATGATAATATTTATATAGATTTGTAGTTTCATTGTTTTTATCGATATTCCCTGTTTTAAAATGATTGGATTGGTCAATTAGTTTCTGTTACCGCGCATATTTAAAATTATTTGATGGTCATTGATGTAAAAACAGTAGGTACATTCAAACAATATTTTTACGCTTATATTTTTAAAACACTTTAAAAAAATCTTAACCAATGGTTTTTGAGATTTTTAGTTCCATTTGTATGTAATTTGTGATCTTAAGAAGGGCTGTATGTAAGTTTTGGTTGAATTTTACAACCTGAAAAAGTGACAAAAAAAATGTATATTTTGTTGTAAAACCAATACCCTTTTCGCTTCATTTAAAAACTAAAATACCTCCCGTCATCTTATTATATCTTTGGATATAATAGTATCTATACAAGTAAAATGCATTCTGTAAGACATGTCCTTGGGTATGATCATAGCTGGTGTGAACAACATGTGTGCGTTTTCTCTTTTCCGAACTGAGTTTTCATCTTCAATTTCTTTTATGTATTAAATAATAATATGGTCTATATAAACAATAATAGCAAAAAACGCGTGTGACAATTCACATTAGAGTCCACTGATCGACTATGATAGGTGAAGAAACTTTCTTGTATGGTTCTACTATTATATTGGGTTGCCCTTTATATTAAATAGCATGTACAAATATATTATATGTACAATTCTTAGCAAAGGAAAAACTTGTTTTAAAATTAGGTATTTATTGATGACCATAGCAAATAAAACAGTCATATATAATATATATCAGTCATATATTATATAAGTCATATTATATAGAATATAATTTGTTCTTTTTCGAAATTATTATTGTTATAAATTCACTAATAAATTATTATTAGTTATCACTTATCACTTATCACTTATCACTTATCATTCACCAAAACATATTAAAGCCATACACCTTGATGGTAAAATACTAAAATGTATTTCATAACGAGATCAGAACATCTGATATACCTAACAGATAAAGATTATGCGTAATCGATTATTCAGTTGTTGATTATGAAACATCAATATTATTGTTATTCAATTATAATTTTACGACAGTTTATGATCATATCCGAACTTAAAATATGAATTTTTAATCTAAAAAATCAATTAATTATTCCATTAATATTATTAATAATAATTCATAAATAAAATTATAACAGGCAAATTTTTAATTAAAAATTAGAGCCTATTGTGTTTGCTAATTTTTTTTTTTAATAATTTTTATATTTTGTAATAAACTATTATTTTTATACGTAGGTAGTGTACATGTATACTTAATGAAATACAAAATAAGTTCTTGAAATTTTCTATTATCCCGATGATATTATTTATTTTGTCAAATTTAATTGTTTCAACAAAATTTTGTTTTCACAATAAAAATATATTATTAAGAATTGTAATTCATTTTCATAACTAGATTTGACCTTTATTTTTTTTTTATTAACCTTCAAAATATTCGAACTGAGCAGTATATATATATGCAGGTCCCATGAGAATTTGAGCATTGCGCGATATTTCCCGAGATGATGAAGATAATATATTCAAGAAAATCGGTCTATTATTTAATGACAATTATCATCATTAAATTTTAATTTGTTATGATAATTTTTATCAGTTGATAATTAGTGGAGTAATAAATGATTAAGAAATTATTACCTGAAAATGAGATAAGCTGATAATTATAATATGGTATTTAATAATACATTATTTTTCTGAAAACAAAAAACATTAAAAATCATTAAGTCAATGAAGATAAAATGGCTATCTTCAAATTGTTCGAAAACATTTGAATATGTTACTTGAAAATGTTGGTTATATAATTTTTTTACTGAAATATTTGAATTGATAAAAATATGAATTGTTTGTAGTCCTTAGGCATGAGAGTTTTCAAAAAAAACAATTTAATTATCTTCATCATCTCGGTAAATTGTTATGATTATTCTCTCTTGGACACCTTAGAGAAAAAACATTATTATATACGATACAAAAATATACTAAAAAATATCATTGTTTATAGTTAATATGTAATACAACATTTAAATGTAATGACATATCTGAAATATGTAAATAATATTAAAATTTTTCATTTTAAGTTAGAAAAAATAAAATATTCAGTTGATGTTCTTTGGTGATAATTGTACGTATTTGCTTAATTTCTTGTTAATTTTAATAAAACTAATTTATATTTCAATTTATAATTAATATTAATTTTATTTTTTGAGCATTGGAATAGATTTCTTTATTAAAATTTGTTAATAATTTTTAAACGAGTACCTTAAGAATATGTTCTTACGAAATCTTTTATATTATAATTTTCATAGTTTTTTCTTCCCCTTAATACAGCTTGTTTTCATGAATTTATTATTTGCATCCGGGTTTTTATGACTATTGTACTCGTTTAATCCTTTCAAATTCACATGTGATTTCAATTAAACATTGTGTTTTTGACGTATTATAATTTCTTTCAATTGATATTCTACAAATGTCTCGTATAAAAATGGCAACTTTTAAACCCTTTGAAAACATTTAATATGTTTAATCTTATTGAATTTTTAAAAGATCATTTTTATTATAATATTATAAAAACCTTCAAAAAAGTATAAGAAGAAGTTAACCTTTATATATATACAATATATAATCACCCTTATAATATGTTCAGTGTCCATATACTTACCGTTAATACTAATAATTAAACTATTTTTTTTGTTAAATTTAAATTGTTTATTTGTATTATAGTTGACTAAATATATGTTCATGAAAGACAAATACGATGAATTTATTAATTAAAAAAAGGTGTATGCTATGCAAATGCAAATAAATGCAGTATTTTAACATTTTATTAGAACTTATGTTATTATTTTCAATATATGATAGGTATAATTTATTTTGATATTTATTATTATATTTGAATTATAATGACATTTTAATCGGATATTTAAGAAAAAGTGCAATGTTTTAATGTCATAAATAATAATTACATACATAATTTATTATGAACTTGATTTTCATTAACCTATTCTATGCGTAATACTTGATGAATAATATTTTTATTAAGTGGTCCATTTTATACCGTTTCAGAACACCCATAGAATATAATTAATTTTTCCTTTAAGTTCTTTGACCTATGATTGACCAGTGACACAAATTATAAATGTAAAAGATTCGAAGAACCAAGACGTACGTTCCAAGATTATTATTATATGTATGTGCATTTTTTATCCCTGCATTATGTGCTTAGCATAATATAAAACAAATAAATATGTATTTATGAAAACTTACAAATTGATTGTTAGGAGTGTTAAATTTAACTATTTTAAAACTTTTTATATGCGTTACTACTCTGTTAGTTTTTTATCCGTTGATGGAAAGAACATTTAAATTCTGTCTTAAGATTTAAGTTACACATGGGTAAAAGTTTCTTGATACAGAATATCACAGCAGTCTATTTTTCGGTTCTATAATTCTATAGTGTATACTGTAACAATTTGAACTTAATAATAACTTACCGTTAGATACTGTACCCTGCTATATATTGTTTAGAAGACTAACACTGTCGACTCCACACTGCACTTTCAAGGTTAACTTACTATAATATTTTCGAACATATACACCGACAGTTGTACACAATCAGGCAGGAATAACTATTAAATCTTAATTCATATAAGGTAGACTGAAAGAAATGATTAATAAAAAAAATATATCTATATCTATATATATATATATATATTATCGTAATTAGTTTTCAAAATGAGTTAATCCTTATTTTAAATATTCTACCTGTTTAAAATCAGTTTTATTATAAATATATTTTTGTATAATCAGTAGAAACCGTTTATAGTGACACCGGTTGTAGTGACATATTGGGTGTAATGACCTTAGATTAAATGTCCCTGTAAAACTCATATATTGTATGTACTAATTTGTATCAGTTATTATGACATCTATATAATGACTATATGTACGTATGTTATGACGGTTATTTTTGGTTATATTGGAAAAATATTTTATCTATAACGACTTTACTTTACCTTAGGCTACTTTATTTTAAGCTGATGATACTCCTGATGAAGATTATTATCTATTAATGCAGTGTTCAATGCAGCAAAAATGTTAGCAAATTATATGACTCTGAATAATGTAAGTCCAATGATAAATTTTGAAGAACTAGAAAAAAAATAGAGCGTGATTTTTATACAAAAAAAGTTCAATCTAAAATAACAGATTTTTTTAAATAATAATTGAACTAATTAATTTAAATATATAATATGTACATAATTAAATGTTTTTATCTTTATTTTTTTAAATCAAATTTACAAATAAATACAATTTTTTTATATAAATAAATAATAATATTAAGATGTATTGAAGTAACAAATTTTTTTTTGTCATTTTGGTTATAATGACAACTGGTTATTATGACCTATTTTCTTTGGTCCCTTGAACGTCACTATAAACGGTTTCTACTGTACTTATATGTATATGTTGAAAATATCTTAATCATAGAAATAGAACATGTTTTTAAATTGTATTATAACTGTAGCCTTATCATGTTTTATTTAATATGTTTTCTAATGTAGAATTGTTATAGAACTTTTATGACGTGCTAGTGTATTATGAAAACTTCATTTTTTATTAGAAGATGACCTCCATCTAATATGAAACACAAATGCATTTTTCGGTATTTTATAATAACAGATTGCTGTATAACAAGTTATGTATTTGTAGATAAAACATTTTCAATACTTACGTTGAGATACACGTACATTTTTTACTGCAGGTTCATGTTCATTATTCGCAATGCTTCTCTACAGTCATTATAATTCATCTTGTAGGCCCAAAAATGATTTCTAAATGTATACTAATAACACAGAAGAACAGCCTAAATTATTATTATGATAATCATGATGACGTGATAGCAATTAATATGATATTTGCCCGTGGCAACGAAACTGGATTTATGAAAAAACATACGAGTTGTTGCTGTAGAGCCAACTTGCTTAGATCATGTTGATTCGTGTTCAAGTCATAATCATTTCTTGTATTTTTTCGGTTTTGAATATTTCATCGATCACTCATTTAATATAAACTGTATTGTACATATATAATAATATAATATAATCTCTGTCAGTAAAGTTGATACAAAATAAATAAGATAGGTACAACTAAATCTTTGGAATTTATAAATATATCTCCTTGGGTCCCTGATAAGTTGATCATTAAATTTTAATATAATATGAACGTTATCTCCTTAAATCTAAAAACATTTATTTTGGAAATAAGAGGTATTTTAATTTTGAAGTTGATATTAATCATTTTATTTAATATTTAAATGTATCAATATGTACAATTCATTTAAGTAGGTACCTAGAAAATAAAAAACAGAGATGTTTAATTGTTTTTTTCTTCATTTGATTTTTATTTTGTCTGGTCTCTTTTTGCAGTAGTATACTTCGTCTAAATGTAACGTCTAGACCAGGGGTCTTTTAGATTTTAACCCGTGCGGTCCGTTTAGTCATTATTTGCGGTGCGCGATCGCATTTGAAGTATATCATTTATCTTTTTTATTTCGATAATATTATGACGGCTATAAGCCATAAATATCAAAAAAATTGGGGAATATGCGATAAGATAAATTAAATTACATACTAACATATATATGTATAAATTTTGGCTATTTTAATATTAATAATGATGGTTTTAATGTAAAATGTAATCATAAAAAATGTTATAACTGAATTTTGGTATAAAATACATGTTTTTACTACGAATACGGCCCGCGAGATTTGTATAAAATAATGTGTGACCCACTCCATAATAAGGTTGAAAACCCCTGGTCTAGACTTTAGCCTCTCTATAATTCAAAAAATAGTTTCCTCGTTATTGCATCGAAGTTCCGCTCAGAATCGTTTTTTGAAGAAAAGATTTATAGATATTTGAAAATTCAATTCATTCACCAATATTTTGTCTGCAGAGCGAAGTAATGAAAGACAAAATATCCATCTCCGTTATTTTGCCGTATTTTTAAATTGTATAATACTTTAGAAGAAAAATATTTTAGAAGATCCGCTTAGTTTTAGATGTTTCTATTCAAACACTTTTATTAAAGATTATAAACGTGCAAAATTATTAATGGTACCCCATTTATTATAAAGTTAGTTTTACTTTCATTAAAGATAAGAAGTATAGTAAAAGAAAAAATTCTATACTTAACTTAATAAATTTGTCATTATTTATAACATTTTACTGCAATAATTATTTTGATATTTAAGTTTGAACAATTTAAGTGAACTGATCATTGAATTAAATTTGCATTTCATTCGATTTGGTACAAAAATAATATATTATTTGACATTTGCGTATAATTATTTTGATAGTATTAACATTAATTCAAAAATGCAATTTCAAATATAATAATTTTTTAGTAAATCAAATTAACTAGTAATTAACATGATGTTAAAATATTAACTAAGAGCCTTCAATAATAAATGAATCATAATATCTAAATTAAATATATATCAAGTTACTATAATTTCTTGTGTAAATGAAATACATCAAGGGTGATTTTTTATAGAATAAAATTCAAAATTCAAACATCCGGGTTCAGACTTTTCTCTTGAAACATTAATGTAATATTTAGATAGATAAGAGGTAAAGTAAATACTTTTTTATGAGGTAACTTCTCTCAGAAATATTTTTGATGCGCATGTAATTTGTTTTCATCGAGAGTTAATTGGTGTAATAAGCTCTTCTGTGTTTGAATATTTTAATTTATGAAACATTGTGGGTATAATCATAATCAGTTATCTTACTGTAAGATCTTACTGTATCTTACTGTAGATTACTATACAATCTCATATTTTTTTCTAATTTATAGAGTTTTGAAAGAAATAAAGTCTACAGTGTTTAAAACTGCTCGTATAAGTGTTTTATTCACGTGTTACTGCTACTTGAAATTAATATAGTTTTTGGTTTATTTAGTTAAAATACCCTAATTCTCAGAATTATGGAACTCACATGCGCAGCATCCGGTTTACGAAATATGACTGTGAAACATTTTTAAGATGTAAGAAAATGAAATATTATTGACACATGTGAAACTATTATGTAGAATTCTATTTAGTTTCAAATATTTATTGATAATATTAATAATATCCTATCATTATGTTATATTAGATGTAGAATAATGTTAATTTTTCTATTCGATTGAAATTATTAAAATAATTTTTCTTTTAACTTTCTAAGTATTCAAGTTGCATTTACAATAAATATTAATCTTAAGTATTCTTACTTGTATAAAGTTAATCATAAATGTGATATTAAATAAGCAATTTTAAACAAATTATATTTATTCAGTACAAATATGTTAAATTTATGTGTCACACCGTGAAATCTTTCTACTAGTAAAATTTGTATTATTCTCTTAAATACTATATATGTTATCAGACTTGTACAAGTTATATAAATGCATATTACAATATATGTAATAGTATATATAATCAATTAAAGATATTTAATATAGTGTACATACATGTGTTTTATTTTTATTAAATAAAAAATAATGTTTTACATATATTTAGATGAAATACTTTTTTTTATAATATGAACTTTATATGAAATAAAATAATGAAATAATAATATGAAATTTATAATATAATATCTGTCATTCATACAATCATACGTAAATACAAAAATATATTACACACACGCGCGCGCTCGCACGCACGCACACACACAAAACTAAATACAATTAATAAATCTCAATTCTTAAATATGGAATAACTATACGATTTTAAAAACAACATTTTACCTTCAGTTGACCAAATTATTTTAAATTTAAGTATATTTCATCAAAATTATTGAACTTAGTAAACATAATTTCGTCAACTACATATGATTTTATAATATAATATGTTTATTGTATAACCAGTTACAAGGTACGATACGTACGATTCAAATACATTTGTATTATAATATTTGAAATTATTTTCTATTACACTATTATCATACAAAAAAGTTGACTAATTATATTCCGTAAATTTTGATACTGTTTGCTGTGGATATTAATGCATAAGTATTAATTTATGAAGCATAACCTTTTTGTAATTGTGTTTATTTTTTCCGTTTGTCTTTCTGAGAAATAAATTATTTCAAGTTAAAGTAATTTGATAACTTAAGTTAGAATTAAAGTTGGAGAGTAATTAGTGATATTGTTTTCCATTTAATGAGATTTCTACTTGAATTATTAATTCATACTGTTAAATTAATTGTAATAAACATCTTCATTAATATACCTATGTATTTAAATCATGTTAAAAACAATTTATGTATGCCATTATATTTTTTTTAATATCTGTGCACTTAATAATTAATGATTCATCAGTCATTATTAACCTATTTTTTATGGTTTTAATTATACTTTATTGTAAAGAAGTTATTGAATTTATTTACTTATTTCTTTTCTTAATCTGTTGGGTGAAAATTACAAATTATTTTGTGTTTATATAATAATCGTCAAAATTATTATGTTATGAAATTAATTTTTTTATAATATTTAATATTCTCAGTCTTGAATTTTAATTTAAAATGCATTTGTTGTGATTTAGATACAACAATTGAAGCTCATTTTATTCATAATTAGTAAATTAAAAATGGATGAAACGCTTTTCGCTTTTTACATTGTTTTGTTTATTCGTAACAATATCTGATTGGAAATTGTTTAATTTATTCATTGAGGACGGAAAAAATAAAAATTATGAATTTACATAAGATGTATTCAATTTTTATTAATTTGAACAAGTTTTATAAGTTTGTATGAAATGCACATTTCTAATCAGCGTAGGAGTCAGGCACAATGTGTAAACTGTGCATTTCAGCCTTAGTAACCGGTCCTGTACCTACGATCTACAAGAGACTTCAACTAACGTAGAAATCAGTTTTGTAAAACGTTTTGCGATAGCTGTGCGTGTATCTTCTCAATTAACCACATACAATTTTTACACGTACCGTTGTTGTGTTTATTGTATACCGAAATTATTCAACTGTCATCAGTCTGGTTGATATAATTCGGGCTCTCTTCTCTACAGTTCCCGTGGTGTAATAAACTAAATAATTACTAGTTTTTTTAATAGTCGAAACGACTCTGCACAGTGTAAATCATCAAATAGTCGGTAGGTCGCGCGCAATGTGCGTATGGAATAAAAATAACCCACACCGATGTTCAATAGGCCTAGTGAATGGGCACTATCGATAATGTTTACTATCGAACAATCGGCGTCAGTCACTAACTATCGAATACTCTTAAATTATTTTTGTGCTTAATTCTACGTATAATACACATGATTGGATTACTATTTTTCTGAGTGACAAGTTGTTGAATTACTATTTATAATTAAGAGCTTTTATATAATTGGATTAAAAAATGTATAGTCTTCTTTAAATTCAAGTAAGCAATTTGTCTTTTATTTTTTATTCTAATTATTAAAATATATTTAATAATATTCTATTATGGAAAAATTTTGTTGATAAAAGTGGTTATTTTATTTATTTTTTATTTATTTATATATATATATATATATATATATATATATATATGTATATGGAACCTCGGTATCTCGATCGTAAGGGACAAAAAAAAAAAAATTCGGCATATCGAAACTTCGAGTTATCGAGGTAATTTAAAACAAATAAAATTTGAAAAAAAATGTTTAATTATTGGGAAAAATGTATAATATGAAATGTTTTTATACATCACATACATATTATGTATTAGTATTCGTCATTTGGGTAAATATATATTATTTTCTATGAAAGTAGAAAATCTGTCATTTTTGTTTGTTTTTGTTAAGTATTAGAAGTATTTTCAATAAAACTACCTAAAATATTAAGTGCAGAAAAAATTTTGTCAGAAACTCCTGACTGTTGTTGGACGTATCTTCGAAGTTCATGTATATATATAGTTTTCAGCTTGGGCACCACGTATGAAAGGTTTAACAACAGCAATTTCTTCCTCGTCAATTGCTTCATCGGCAGAATCTGTCTCTGGCTCACTGAGAATATCAGATGTTTTAAAAATTTCTGCATCGGTTAAACTTTCCGATGTACTCAAAGTAGAATGAATATCCAAAAATTTTTGATATGAAATATTGATATCGGAGTGTTTTCTTTGATATTCAAGCCATTCTTCGGGAATGTCTTCAAATATACTTCTTCTACTTCGTCTCCTTCTAAAAAAAAAAATTATTAAATGTAATCGAGAAAAATTTTATGAATGTACATAAAATTTATGTTTATGTTTACCTTTATTAAATTCTGGTTTTCTGAATCCTGTTTTACGAAAACAGTTGGAAATCGTGGACGCAGAAACAGCTAAGAACTATAGAGCGCATGTATATAATCTAATAAATTTACGTCTGTGATGGCTTCATTTAATTCAAGTTTACGTAAATGTCTTTGCATTATTTTTTTACAGTAATGGTGCTTTAAATTTTTAATTACACTCTGATCCATTGGTAGCAGCATAAATATAAACATTATTATATACAACGTTGTGTGTATGAGCTCTATCATTTATCTTATATTTAGTAGTCTGGGCATTTTCTACATTATCTAATCTGTCATATATCCGAGTTAGTGAATCATAATAGGAGTTGGGTACCGGATAATGACTTCGACTTATAGAAATATTCGACTAATGGAAATTCGATATACCGAAATAACTTAATACGCAAGTCCAATACTGAATGATCGGGACTGAAAAAAAAATTCGACATACAGAAACTTCGAGATACCGAGGTTTCACTGTATATATACATAAATACAATGGTTTAAACCACCCCCAAATTGACTTTTATTTTATATATATATATATATATATATATATATATATATATATATATATATATATTCAATTGATTTTAAAGTATTATATGTTAGTATCATATTTAAAATGAATAGTATTAATATTTTATGATTCGCATTCTAATCATTTTAGCACGACAATTTTAAACATATTCCAAATACCTATGCATTTTGTCTCGAAAAGTTCTAAATAGTTGTGTTTATGAAATCCAATGCCTTCCCTACTCCTCCTCACAATAAAAAGAAAAAAAAAATACTGACTACGGTAACAACTTTTCAAATTAATTTCTCCTGTCTAGAAAAATAATTAAAAATTATTTTATGGTTCTTTTGAGTGACAACCTAGTACTTCTTATTCTTAATAGTCCAATAATATTCATTTTTTAATACATTGATTTTCTTGTATGTAAAGTTATCTTTATCCGACCCATCTTTACCCATCGGAAAGCTTGAACTGTTGTATTATTATTGTTTCGATAGTTTACTAACAATCGAATAGTTCAGATGTGTGATAAACTATCGCATTATTCGATAGTACCACACTATTCGGCGGTTGTGTACTCATCGCCGTGGTGATGGTGGCCTGCGCGCAGTCGTGTGTGAGTTACGCGGTTGTGTCGGTCGTGTCGTGCGCATTGTCAGTGTTTATTTCGGGTATATGGTGAAATAATACAAAACGGATGAGGGAGCAGTTTCAGTCCAATTGATGCCCTAAGAATCGTGTAAGTGTTTGCGCACTTTCCTCCCCTCATTGTTGCATCTCATTGTGTTTACAACGGTACCAACAGCAATGTCTTTCTACTATGTTCGAATATTGTGGGGCAATACCTACCTAACCTATACATATCGGCCTGCAAGAATGGTCCTTAGAAAGTCAGGGAACATCATAATAGTATGGAAAATCCTCACAGAGTCTGGTTTTTTGTTTCGTTTCTGTTTTTATCAAAACGTTTTGATTATCTCCGTAGTCCGTTCGTGCTGGGAAAAATTAAGATTATATTTCTATGCTTAATATTGTTATAAACTATTTTCTCTGTTTAAAGTCGAGTTTTAAATCGACAGTATGCTTAGCTAAGTGTTTTATAACTTTGGTTATTTTGACACATATATGTTGAAATTGCATATTCCTTCCTCAGATTCTACCGTTAATTATTAATTTTAATTGGATCGCTTAAATCACGAAGTACGTTACAAACAAACTGCCTATTAATGATGATTTTTTTCTAAATTTTATGTACAGAATCGCAGTTTTCTTATTGATTAATTTTTCCAAGGAAATTTCGTTTACGACACATATTCCAATAATGATGTTTTGATTATGTTATTTTTTTTAAATCTAATAAATCTTTAATCGATCTAAGGTCCAAAGATTTCAAGTGTTTTTTGAGTGGCATTATGAATGTTTTATGATAAGCTCAATTAAAACTAATCGTTTCTGGGTCTAGTATATACTATCATAAATCATAATTTGATGTTACAGTTAAAATTTGTATTTTACTCAAATTGTAATTGTTTTTAACGTATTTATCTATTTCAACGCACTTTATATCATTTGTATTCACATCTATATTTTTGATTTAGAGCATTATCTCTAGATTTGAAGTCATAGTTATACCTACCTTATTATACTCATCAGTTTATCACATATGATAAATCATAAAATGTAGGTACGTGGTTTATTATTTCTCATTTTTACTATGCTTCGTTTTACATTATTTATATTTATTGTTTTTAATCTTAATATTATAATTTTTTAAAGGCTTAAGTACATTAAACAATTATGTGAGTATAAGATTTTATTTATGTAAGATATTATAAGGCCTTATAAAAATGTTATTGAGTTCAGTTTTGATTTCTGTTATGAATTTCTTCTTTAAATTATCAGTTTATGGCTAAATTAAATACCAATTTTTTTGAATTTATAAAATTAGTTTCTCATTTAAATCATGAATTATCAATTAAATCATGAATCAAAATACATTTTCGTTGAAATATTACATATGCACTTTTTGTTGTGATAATTACAATAAAATTGCTTTAAGGTTAACCGGGCCCACATTCGATTGTTATGAACTTTTTCGCTTATGTTTCTCAATGCTCTGTGAAAGGTGCGGAACCGGTTTTCGCATGACATTTCCATAGTACATGAAACTGGGCAACAAAAATCTAAACATAACTAGTAATCATACGATTTTGTAAATATGACATGTTAACAAGTTCGCTATCTTTTCTCAATAACTGATAATAATTTCCGAATATTAATAATCGAAAACTTTTTAATATTTTCTAATTTTGTGTCCCTTATGTTTTCTGTAATATTAACAATTTTGATCGTTATTGTCATATTTTGCGTGAAACTAATCTCAAATTTTTTTTTTCTGATTAATCACTTGTATAAAGAACATCTTAACGTAAATATCATGTAAAAGAAAGTTAAAACGTATGATTATCTTATAAGTAACATGAAGATTCTATAGATATTACAAACAAATGTGATACATGTATGCATCTATCTAATTTTAACGATTTTATAGCTGTTTGCTATTTTAGTGTCCTCTGTATATCATTAAATTGGCTTAAGGGTCTTCATAACCGACACAATCAATACTAAGCCAAGTTTTAAACTTTATGAATTTTCTTATGAAGTATGAGTATTTGTTGACATTTTTAATAATTATCATGAATGATCATTAAATTTTTATTTTTATGGATCTTGGTGAAATTACCCCATCGCTTTCTTAAAAATAGAAACTGCATTGTATTTTAAAAGAACATATATTTTTTATTTTATATTACATACCTAATATTAATGATTTTATATAAATATAAAATAATCTTCTATACCTTACACTTGCTATAAATACCTATTTTAAAATGATTTAATGAATATGGTTAATTTTTAAAGCAAAAAAACGATTTGACTATTCAAAATATATACTATCCTAGAATTGACGAATTTTATGCGGACAAATGAATTAATATAATAACCACATAACTACCATATACCATTTTTGTGATATTTAAGTTGTCATTAGTAGTTTTTAAAAATAAATTAGAAAGTTCCACTCGTGATAATAATTTACGTATTATATTAAGAAGGACGCTGGACCAGGATATTTGATATGCGTATTGTTCCTTGAAGATTCATTCCCCTCGAGTAGAAGCTCCTTTGCAGGTTAATAGCGTCCAAAAAGTAGCTACTTATCAGTCGTTTTTCTAACACTAAACTATGATGCTCAACCCATTAAAAAAATTTCAATTACACATGACTGAAATATTACTATATTAGTTATGTCAAAGTTTATAAAAAATCAATAATCAGTTGCACAAATGGCAAAGCATATTTATGAGTATATGTATATATAGGTCGAAATGTATAGGTACCAAAATGTCAACAATATACTTTATTATTGAAAAATAACTGACATTACGACATTTTACTTTCCTGCCTCTATTTAATAAGTAAACAATAATATAAAATATTTTTTTTTGTTAACTAAGCTAAAGTTTGGTTACCTATGCATATTACAAGTTTAACATTGTAATTTATATCTAATAGTGCAATGAACATGTTTTTGTTACATTACATATGAAATGTATGATTAATGTGTCTAATGTATTACTCTTCACTGTTTGTAATGTTTATACACAAGAATCGATATTTTATGTATTATATTACAAGGCACTATAACAAGGATAATATTTCTATACTTGCTTATTATAATTAATTTAACCTTGATTAGTTTTTTTATATATTATTTAAATATTTTTTTCGGTTTTACGTGTTTTTGTGGTTTTATGCCCTTAAACTTTGCCTTCCGTATTTCCCAAACTTTGTATAATTCAAAAATGATATAGCGTGTTTTGAAAATTATTTGTCAATAATAAATGATAACCATAGACGTTGTTTACATTTTTTTGATTAAATGTTTCTTTTCGTGCCTAATTTTTATTTTATCCTGCTGTTTCCCTATGAAAAAAAATTTAACGTTTATGTAATGGTAAAATATAACTTGAAATTTCAAAATTTCATTTTTTGAAAACCACGTACCTAAAAATACTCTGTAGTTTAAAATCATTGTTTATATTTTTATAATAAAATTGTTATGAAAAATGATCATAACTTCTTAACCGTTCATTGTAGGGCACATAATGAACTCTGCGTGTGCTCTTTGTAATCAAAAAGAATGAGGACCCTTCTTTTGTAGACCATCTAATTTTTGTTTTTAGTAATTCATACGTACTATTATTATTACTACGTTTACATTATGTAGGTACGTACTGAGTTTTTGACCGATAGAATATATTATGTTAGACGTTAAAACGACCAACAACGACCGAAATAGAGAAAGACACTGCTGTTTTGGACCCGGTCCACAGGACTTAATATTATTCTCTCAACCTTTGTTTCTGCCAAAGTGTAAAATTCCATGCGCATTTATTGTGTCCCTTTTAGTAATCAAATTCGAACGACCATGAACTCGTGTTTTCCTCCATTGGCTGCTCTTACACTGAAAGATAAACGACGAAATTCCAGTTATTTGGAGACCGTCGGAAATCAAAACTCTGGAAAACCCAATATTATACAAGACATGGAAATGTTTTATATAAAACAAATAGCTCATAATCTCAAGGTAAGATCAAAAAATAATGTTTGGAAAATGTTAAGCATATTTCTAAATAATGAAATTACTCAAAAATATTGCAAATAGTATTTATACACATAAGTAGTAATAAATAATTATTTTACACGAATATATAACATATATAATATATTATAATATATAACCGGAAAGAAGTCTATATTCATTGAGTTAATTTTTTAAAACTTTTTTTTATTTATTAAATTTTAATTTTTCCAACAAGATATTTTTCTTATACAATAATTTTATAAATAATTAATTTAGTTTGATTACTTATGCTGTAGTTTGTTTAAAACATTTAAAATTAAGGTATGTGAAAAATTATATTTAATATTAATAAAATAAATTAAAATATTTTGAATTGAATATTTTTCACTTATTTTATCACTTGCTATTATTATTTTTGTTATGTGAAATAAATTAATTTCTATATATGAGTGTGTGTGTAAGCATATAATTGCATAATAAAGGAAGCATTTTTACGATTGCGGTTCTTTTTCTATGTGCACTATGCACACCTGCTAATAAATTTATATACACTTAGCTATTGTCTTTATAATATAATAATATAATATTATAGTATTTATATGTATTATATCGACTGAATACTAAACGTGTAAACCGTTATATAGATTTATATTTTACGTCGTGGCATTTTATTTTATCAAATAATCATAATGTCAGTTCATTCTTATTTCACTATTTACATCAATAAATTATAACTAAACTAATTCTGTATTTTTGAAGACTTTTTTTATTGCATCATCATTATCTTATTATTCAGTTCATGTACAATCTTCTAAACGTTAAAATATCGATCGATCTGTATGTGTCATTCATAGTATACTATGTATTACTATATCTACTATATTCATTGTATAAAATGGCCATCGAATGAAATATTAACTCATTGACGATTGTAAGATTCAATTGTTTCAAAAGAATTTTTATAAATGTGTTAGACTCATCTTATGATTTGAAATAAGTTGTATATATTTTTGAAAAAAAAATTAAACTATATAAAATATTGATAATTTAATATTAACATTGAGTACTCAGAACAGATATTTATTGGATATAAGTTAGGTATACTCACACTATTACTCAATTATTTTAAAGAAAAGTAAAAACTTCGAAACTGATTATGCATATTGATTTAAATACCAAACTATATTGGCTGTATTATTAACTATTCATTTACTATAAAGTCATACATTTTTATTGAATCTATAAATATTTTTAATCCTGAAACTGATCAATTTTGATAAAAATTTTTAATAATAAATCAGTTAACTATAATAATAATACATATATGTATATTTATATAAATATATACATACATATTCTTGTAAGAATTAATAATGTATTATATTTTTGCATTATGTATAAAATTTAGTATAAAAACATCAACTTAGGTATGTTTCGTTTATTGTTGTTTTTCATAACCGAATCGATATATTGATCTTTTGTTTTTGAAATTTTCTGAATAGTAAATATACACAAAAATTAACCAAGTAGCAATCCGATAAACTACACATTTTAAATATATATTAAACTTAAAGCCTTAAGCATCGTCTGTTTAATGCTTGCCGCCCACGTCTTACACTACTGATGAATATGATAATATTGAAAGTGTAGATTCATCAATAAAAAAAAATACCTTTTCTAATCGTCACTAATTATATTTTAATTTAAAAATTCTTTGCTAAATTTAAAGAGAATCCGCCATTGAGATTTAATTAAATTCATTATCGTGTCTAGTTTCTTATATCATATTGTTTATTATATTAGTCATTGGATCATTAGTACTATGCTATTTCTATGCTTGAATAATGTTGTTAAACAATTATGTCACTTATCTTACATGCTCATATCTCTAGTAAACGTTGATCAATTTTTACTAATGCATGTAATTAATTAACTAGTCTAAATAAATATAATAGAATGTAGATTATCCATCAATTAATTTAGTTTATCTTTTCGTGTAATATAATATAAGAGATTTGTAGTATAGTGGATATTCTTCTTGTTCTTATTTTTACTCATTGAAGTACAACGTTTTAAGTACCTATAAGCGTATTGATTTCGTACAGATATGCAGGATATATTTTATAGATGATACACGTTTTTTCAAATAACATATTTCTACACGTGATGAATCGGGTAATTAGTTAATGTCTATTTTCCATAAATTGCTCAGTATTTTAGTATCGAATTATAAAAAAAATGCAAATAAAAAAAAAAAGCAGTATACTTATCGTATTTTATAATTACGAACTAAGGTTTTTTTGTCCCTCTCAACGTAACACCTTTCGTTTTTAGCAGCGATTTGTGTATTTTTTTCCATCTGCAGTTTATCGCGGCGTGTCCCGTACCTTCGAGTATGAGTACGAATGTATGTGTACCAGGTACCTGGTCGTCGTGTCGTCCGGCAGGATTCGCTATGCGTGTCAACGCCGGCCGGCCGTTTGTTAAATAATAGTACCATGTATAGCATATTATATATACTATATTATACTCGTATAGAAAAATAAAACCCGTTACGATTCGTCAAACCATTATTATTATGCTTTATCATTATATACTTGTTACATACGATCACACGAGTGGTGGCCCACCACGGCGTGTGTGGAACACACCGTCCGTCACACCGCCGCCGCGTACGCGTTCACAATGGACCAAAATGTTTCTGCTGGACGATGCGCCGCCGATTTCCCGGACGCGCGCGATAAACTATCGTGACCGGATCCCCCTCGGCTATTCTTACAGGCGCTCGCCGAATACACGTCGCTATTTTTTTATTATTATCATCGTATCACTTGGTATTATTATTATTATCATTATTATCGTTATTATTGTGATTATTATTATTATTATATTGTGATGCATACATTTTCCACCAGCGACTGTAGACCGGCTGGCCAGACTAGGTATTCCTACAGCATGTTTTATTATACGCAGGCGCCGCACTGACCGAATGGCGATGACGCCATTGCACCTTGTGAAATTGTTAATCTAGTGCAATACAGTATGCACCATGTTTTAAAATCATCATACGAAATCATATACTTGAATTCTAACATACATAAATTACTAATTTAAGCGAGCATATAATACTGTAATTTTCAGTAGGCCTAACTTGAAGATAATTTATAGGATTTTAATATTTTACCCGTATGAATTTTAATCCTCCTCTCATAATTCAAAATTAATTTACGTTGGTTAAAATCTAAGTAAAACGAAATATTTATTGGTTTTACCTTGGTGTTTATTTTATTATTCATTTTTTAAGTCTTGAAACACATTTTGGTAGCAGTCTTCGCCCAAAACTTACATTGAGCGTTTCTATTAATCAATAATTGCTCTCTTTTTTTTTGTTTTTTTAGTCATTTTTCTCTATTTTTTAGAGTTTTTTCAATATTTGGTAAAAACTACATAAAAATTATATATTAAAAAGAATAAAACGTGTCTTGAATGAGATTTTCATAAAATTTAGTTTAGTTATTTAGTTTTAATTTCTTAAGTACCTAATACTCGTAGCGCTACAAAATTTAAAAAATTAAATGTTTGATATTGAGATCTGAAAATGTAGAATATACTATGTCTTAACTCATAAACTCAACCTATGAATTTAAAAAATCTTAAAAATTGTTATCAAGATTTTCCTTTGTTAACGTTTTAAAACTTCAAGTTAGAATTTTAATTCCTATATCTGACACTGAAACTTTATTCTGAATCGTTTACTGAAGAAATACATCAATATCTTGTCCGAGGATCAGAGGATGAATGTCCATAATATATAATATTATCAGCATTTCATCAAAACTTGTTTTAGAAATTTAACTTTAAATATTGTATTATTATTCATAAATAAAAATAAAATAAAATATATATATATATATTAGTTTACAGATTTATCGTAAGGATTAATATCTTTCCTAATTCATATAAAGACATGTCTTTTGTTATTGATGTAGCTCTTACCATGTCTATTATTATTACTTTCGAGACTTATAAAAAGACTTAGTAATGTTTTAATATTATAATTAAATTCATACTATACGGATATATTTAAGTATAATCAAAATACGTTTATAGCTTGTAAATTAATTAACCTTTTCTAATGACCAATGTATATACTATACATATATACTCCTGGTTAAATTTCCACCAAAAACGACTGAAGTTCGAGTCCTTTCTTCTGACTTGAGCACCAAATTATGCTAATGAAATAGACCTAGTTTAATTTTCTTCCTAATTATTTATTTAAACATATATACTTGAAATTGACTGATCTTATTTTAACATTTTTTTTCTGCTTTCAAGTAAAGAATAGTAATATTACTGATATATGATCATAAAAATATTGAGTGATATGATAAAATTAAAAATTTCAATTAACAAAACATGTTGTTTTCAGTTTATCATATAACTAAAAAGAATTGAAAAGGCCTCACCATAACACTTAAAATTTTTAAAACCCGGCACTTATGCATAAACATTTTAATATATATAATTTATAAGTGTTTTTTGTTTCCTATTTATAAACATGCCTAGTATCTATTCCCGAACAAGCTGTTATTATTGACAAATATTCAATTAAAACAACCGTAAATTAAAATTTTTTTCCAGAAGAATCCTACCGTTATTTTGCTATTAACCTGAATTAATACACGATTTATGGATAATACATATACATAGGTTGCTAGTCAATTTTTGTTTACAAGTCTTTTTAACTTTTCGTGACTTGGTGTTAACTGTTAAACTGAATTTTCAAAATGCGTGATTGTCTATTATGTAAATCATGTGTCCAACATTGAAATATGTAGTGGTCTCATATTTTGTTGTTCGTATAATATTAAAAACAGGAAACTATAATATATGTAGCGGAATCATTTAATAACTGCTATGTATTAAATATGTTATAGTATTATTGTCACGCTAAACAAATATTCAATTACTGTTTTTTTTTTGTTATTTCAAACTGCGAAAACCGTTAAAATTAATTTTATGAAAAATTCAAATGACAGTTATTTCTATACTAGATATATGTATTACATGTTAATTCGTGAATTATACTTTTACTTCACAATAATGTCAATAATAATAATCAATCATATCGTGTAATGCATGCACTATGCAGTCTTAAATATTAGTCTAATTTTAATACGTTAAACTATTTTATACTTAAAATTATAGATTTATTTTTTATTTTTGAATTACCTATAGGTACTTCAAATATTATTTAAAACATGATGTGTTTTCTCAGTTCTATAATAAAACAATACAATAGAATAAATAATATAATTTTAGTTTTAGATATCAATTACTCATCTAGAAATCAAAGTCATTGTAGGTACGCGTCTGGAATATCTAGTTGCGTTACTAGTACTACGTTTTACAGTACTTTCCATTCAAGTTATATATATATATATATATATACTATAATGTTCAAGTATAGATCGCACTCACCCACGTTAAGTTATGATCATCACTAACGTCCCTAATTTTACCTAATATTTTTATCTATATTTATGGATATTAAATTATTAAATTTGTATATTTATTCAATGCTTATGAGTTTATTTTTTCAAAAAATAAAAAAATAGACATCTGATATTCGATTTGTTTATTGAGTTCAATGTTTAATTAAAAATGGTAAACTTACAAATTATGAGTGATTCAATCGTTACTATTTGGTATTATCTTACGTATTAGCGTCATGATATAAATAATTGGATTTGTATAATTTGTATTTAAGCACTACGAATCGCGTTTTAGAGGAATTGAATCCTCAGTAACTTGTGCTGACTGTATTTAAATTACCTTCTTTTTTATTTTATTTTTATTAACTCTCGCGTATTCATTTTTATTAATCAAAAATCATCCAGACTGTGAGTCATAATATGTGGCATATTGCCCAGTCGTCACTACTACTGTGGTAGACATGAATTAACGTATTGACGCTATGAGAAAAGATAGTTTATATGTTCCATCCGTAGACAAAAAAAAAACATCTAGTGAAAAAGATTACATACAATTTTGTCTCTTATTAAGAATTTCTAGTTTTTATTTAGTTTAAAAAAATAAAATACATACACGTCATCAATTCCACTATTTAACCATTAATAATATTTGTGTTTGTGTGTACATGAAAAAAAAACTTTCTGTGTTGTTGCATCTGACACGTTTTTCAATAAATATACTATTATTATTTATTATCATTGTTATTACTATGCATATATAAGTTAACAATTGATCGAAGTATAATATTATGTGTTTAATTTTTGCTCATTATCGTTTCTAAATCAATAATTCAAATGTATGTCAATATCCAGATACAAATACTAATTAATAATTTAATTAATAATTAAACATCGTTGTGGTTTTATACTTTATTATAATTTTTGTTGTGGACAGTTGTGTACATGGATATACCGTTTTTATTTGTCTAAATAACGATATTTTCACATTTTTTAAAATTTATAAAAAAAATGTTTTCCATTATGTGAACTAATTGAAAAATAAATGAAACATTTTTTACATCGTGATTTCTAATTATTATTAAATTAAAATTTTTAAATATGGCCTAACGATTGATTAACATAAAACGCTAAGATTATGTTAGGTTGTACGATAAATAAATAAAAAAATCTAAAATATATTCTAGATAATATTATTGTTTTAATTTGCTAAATAATAATTGATGACTTACGAACAACAAAAAATACTAAATATAATAATTAACAACATAAAGTAAATTATTGAAACTTATTTAAGATAGTTTATACTAAAACTAAATATAGCGTTTTGGTGTTGACTTAAATGAAGACACTCAATTATCGTTAACACAATGTGTATTTACTACTCAACGGTCAGTATTATTGAATATTTTTTTCAACCATTAGTTGACAAAAATTTGATTTTTTTTCTTTGAACAATTGCATTGAACAATTATTTTTTTTAAGATTTAAAGAAGGGAGTGTCTAACTAAATGTTTTTTACGATTAGTCTATTATCTCTTAAAAATCTTATTTTCTTTTCCATTTGTCGATTATAAGTACCTAGTAGATAGAATATAAGTAGTGTTTTATATTCTAGTATTGACATACTATTTGAAAAGAAGCTTAGTCGCCATTTATCATACACCTATTAATACGTATATACCTTATATCTATAACGAAATTCTTCTTCCTGACAATTATTTTATATGTAGTTCATTTGAGTTAAGTTATGGTTAAACTTATATTTAAAAAATAGTACAAATAGTACAAATAGGTATTTAAATGATATAAAATCTGAAAAATAATGCACCAAAGTATTTATGTATATAAGATACAACTACATAGAAACTTAATTCCATTTTCCTTTCAATTATTAAGATATATTAAATTTGTTACTCTTAAATATTCTAACCATTTAACAAAAAAAAAAATAAAAAAACAAAAAAAAAATATATATATATATATATATATAAATGATAAGTGTAAAGAGAAATTTTTCTACTGCGCTTTCCTATGTGATTAACTTAAACAACTAATGTAATGCTGACATCCTTTTAAATAATGTATATATTGTCAGTATAGTCACTACTTTGTAAAAAATAAAATGTAAACACTTTACAGTTTTCCTTTTTAAATTTCAGTGTGATCTATACTGTATATTATTAAATACTACCCTTCCCCATTTTTTTAAAGTATAGTCATATACTCTTGTCACACGTGTCTAGAGTTTTAATCATTTCTTTAACAACACAAAGAGCTCACAGATGTTATCATAGACAGTAGACACGTGCCTCAGTGATGCAGGATATTGTCGTCGGCACTTTTACTTCCTGTAATTCTATATTTTTCTTACTCCTGGTCTTAGACCACCCTACTTTTACAGGATGTTCTTTTTGATCAGAAGGATAATATATGAAAATTATTGTATTTTATAACCTTGAAATGTTCGTAAGTAAATACACGTTTCAACCTAAATTGTTTTGAATAAATAAATAAAATTATATTATGTAATATAAAATACTTCAATATTCAATTTTTAACAATACATTCGAAAATAAAATATAAAGTTTTTATTTCCATAAACTTATACAGTATTTTATTTATATTATAGAATAATAAAGTAAGAACTTAAAAGTATACTTTATGAATTTTATTTTATGTATTAATAAAAATATCATCATAAAAAATTGTCAATTTTTGCGAAATCATCTTATTTAAATATGTTTGGGGTGCTATTGAAGTTTTGATTTATTGTTTTGTGTAATAATCCAAAGGCATTAATATTGATTATTGGATAGATATGTAAGAAATACAATAAACATATCTGACGTTTTCATCAAAACGTGAGAACACTACTTACGCTCTTATTAATTAAAAGCAATTTATTGGTCAACATATTTTTGTACTGCATGGCTCATTAGTCTATTTATAATCAATTACTCAACAATTATCTTTAAAAAATAAAATTCCAGGGTTAATCATTGATTTAATATGTTTATAAAGTTATGGGTACCAACTCAAAGAACTTTGTTGTATGTTCCTAATGAAGATACCATATCAAATCAAATTATTTTTTTGTTTTCTTGTAAAATTAGAAAATTTCACTTTATACCTTTTAAATTGACACATGAAGTGTTCGCATGTCTCTGATGTGGATGTTAACCAGTTAATCTGTGTTATTAAAATTGACCGATAAAACAACCGATATCCGATATCTGACCTAATATTTTTCATTTATCCAATCTAAGCGTTTTCCATTCTAAATGCAATAGGCATTAGTCAGCTGTATTAATGAAAATATCGTGTCCTAAATCCAATTTAAAAACGACTAATACGTCCAATATTATTAACTCTTATGTCGAAGCGATTTGTGCCGATTTACTGTCCTGTCTGATTTCAGTCAGTCATCAATCATCCGTTGATATAATATATATAAGTGGTTTGGTGACGGTAAGAAAAAGGTAAAATTTACGCACGTGCGTGGAAATTAAATTAGCCTCAAACGTGATTGAATTAAAGAATTCGTGTAACCCATTCTACACAGTTCACGAGGTGGTCTGCAAACATTTCCTCACCCGTGCGTCCTGTGTGCCTAAACAAAATGTGTATAGTATAAACATGTGGGCGTATTGTATATCAGACGCACTTGCGAGTTACGGTTGAAGTGAAAATAAACGTCTTGCCGTGGTTTATAGTTCGCCGCAACGTTGTAACCTGTGTGGATACATATCATTAATGTTTCAAAGTTGTATTGATGAAATAGCCTCAGTCGTGAACAGTCATGACATTCTACCTATTGACCTTTTTGTTCCGAGTACAAAAGAGCACATTCCAAATTGTACACCGGCAATTTGCCGGTTGTGCGTGTATTTGCAACTGTCTTAACCTTTAGAGAGTGTTTTTTATTGTTATTTATAGTATAGCAAAAGTTAAGTAAGTGTTATAATATACGTCACGTCGGATCGATCTACGTCAGTCGTCAATGCACTTTTACCTACAATTTACGTGTTAATCGCCACGATTGTATTTTCTTATATTGTTTGGAAACGTTCAAACGTATTTCTACTGCTCCCTCGTTACGGATAATTAATAGATACCATTCAGGTTTTTTGTTCCGACAGAAATAAAAACGTTAGGTACACGACTACTACACCTCTGAAATGTACTAAAAAATATCACGTACAAATCATTAAAAACAGGTAGTAAAATCATTTTGTAGTTCAACTTGGAAATTTTAATTTTTCGTCTCACGTTTTTCACGTTATTTATTTATTTATTTTTTTGTATTTGTTTTATTTTTTTCAAACCCATTAAAATCTATGTACACTTTGCCATCATTTATGCACCTTGGTTTGACATACATTTTTTGATTTACTCATTATTTTATTTATTATTATTTTTTTTTTTTTTTACGGTCTATTTTAAGTACATATACCGATATGTTAGAGAAGTTTTATGATTAGAATATTACATTCCGAACCTTTTGGTGATAATTGAAGTTTGTAACATTACATCCTTATTATGACTCCTACTCATCCTGTGTTGATTACACTATCTATAATTTGTATTGTGTAATAATGGAGTATTCAGCCCATCTTTCCAAGAGGAAGGAACTTAACTCAAATCATACTTATAAAAGTACTTGTTTGTCCTTTAACTGCAGTGTCGGAAGATTACTAAGAAATTGGCCGTTAAAAATTGTCCGTTAACTTCATTCATTCTTACTTGAAATAATTTATCTTTCACTTAATTCAAAACTAACATAAACAAAATTAATGATGATGATCATTCCGATGAGTTACATAAAATATTATGCACTTATACACCTACCTACTTTCAGAACCACATACATTTCTATGATAATACTAATTATTATTAACAAATAACAATAAACGATATAGTTTGATAACTTTTAATTCTAAACATAGAATAATTTGTTTTTATTAACCATAGATATAATAGCATCAACCTATAATCATACAACAAGAACAAAAAATGTAAATCACAAAATTAAATTTTCTGTTAGTCTTTGAAAATATCTCTATTACTTTGATAATATTAATCAATGTATTTCTATGTGTATTTATCAAAGACAAATCTGTACGTTTTTGCTAGGACATTTGAGTATCTGACTTATGTATGTTTTTAACTTGGTGTTTGTAGTATTAAGGATATTTAGCAAAAGCAGTAAGTAAATAACCTTACGAGTTTTGTTTAGTGTAAAGCCAAAAAGATTAACAAATTGATGAAAAAAAATGATTATTTTCATTATTATCATCTAAATTAATTAATAATAATTAATTATTTTTATTTATTAATAATAATTAATTAACTGATAATTAATTAAATACCTAAATCAGATTTTGAGAAAAATTTTCTTAACTGTGAAACTATTAATATGATTACATGTTAACTAGTTATTTAGTTTGTATCAAACTATTACCTAGTTAATAAAAAAAAAAAATTGCTCACCTTGAGTCAGTAAAGAGTACATAACTGCCTGTTAAGACTGAGGAATTGTTTTATAAGTGAGTTTTTTTTAGATATTTAGAGTTATCAAATATTTATAAGATAAATTAAATAATATTCGGGGGTTATCATTCTCCTCAATGTATTTTTCTGCTGTGTAAGCTCTAATCGATTGCAATCGTTCACTTCTTAGTAATTTTTATATACATTTTGTTCACAGGATTACGAATTGGAACAAAAAATGGAATTTGAAATGAAAATGCGCGAAGGTACTACTCGTTTACTTGCAGCATGTAAACATCAAACACAATCATTGCAGGCCGCCAAGAGCTTGTTGACGTCTAACGAAAGAATGACTGCATATATCGCCGAGTTGCACAGGAAGAGTCGAGAGCCTCCACAGTAATTTTTGAATTCACTATGACTCGGTTAACTATTTCTTTAAAGTAAAACATTGATTATTTGCTTTTTAGGATTGGATGGAACGGTGGTAAAGCGCGAGTGTCATTGTCGGACCTACGGTTCCCGTTGATGTGGCGGGATACAGATCATTTCAAAAATAAAGGCGACTATCGACGTTTTGCGGTGTTCTGTTTGGCCAAAATTGGAACGCAACTCTATGACACCAGCCTTATGTTTCCTGTAGACCGATCAATGACTGATGTTACTTTTAATGATGTATTACTTTTGTAAGTTGCCCCCATGTTTTTTTAAATATGTAATGCAAACATTGAATATTTTTTTTTTAATTTTAATTTTAGTGAAAATATTGGGCCTGATTTCAAACTCGATTTAGAAGTATATGCACATGTATTACGTGATGACTTTTCTATAGCAAGTACTCCGAGAAAAATCAAGAACACTCTTCATAGTTCTATAAGTCGCACAGTTGGTAAAAAATTAGCTGCCACTTTGAGAGATGAATTAAACAGTAGTAAAATGTAAGAAATGAATAATTATCATAGGTTATATATGATACTTCTGAATAATTATTGAGATATCTTAATGATTCCAAATTTATAATTTTAACAATATTACCATTTATTTTTAGTGGACCTAATTTTGAATTAATGGCATCAGCTAAACTGTCTTTAGAAGAAGTAGATGACCGAGTACATACACATGATATGCAAATTGAAAGCACTCGTGAGTAAAAAAAAAAAATTCATTCATAAGAGATTATAAATGCTTTTAATGTTTCATTATTTTCTTTTATAGAAAATCGTAATAATCAGTTGCCTTTATTTGGACATTTTTGCTGTCGTCTGGCTGCTCAACCTCAATGTATATCTTCTCCAGTATACTCAGGCTGTATACGATTAAGAGATGAGTCATCTTCCTCATGGGCCAGTCTTCAAGCATTTGAACTATCTATATGGTCATCACCTGAAGAAGCTAAATCTCAACCACCTCAGAAAACATTTAAAGTCGATAGGGTAACATAAGATACAACTGAAAAAACAGTTAAGGTTCATTGATATAAATTTATTGTATTTCATCTAGAATTCAGTAATACGTGCATTAAAGGCCAATAATGAAATTCAGATATCTAATGAATTAGAAAAACGAATAGTTTCATTGACATTTTCAGTAGAAAATGGTGAAGAGAAAGGCAATTGGCTAAAATATTTAGTGCAACATACCAAAGAACATTACAAGTATGGTATATTAGAATACATATTGGCTAAAAGATTCTATACATTAATATAAATTTCAGATGGAAAAATGCTGCTGAAAATTTCATGGAAGTACAGTTGTTGGAAACTAACAGGCATTCATTTATCAAACCTGAGCGACAAGGATCTCTTTATGATGAAACTCCTCTATTTGGTAATACATTTACTGCCAACTAAAAAAAATTATTGTACTCATATAAAGTAAAATCTGTATTTTGTAGACTTCATTTAAAATCAAGTCTGTTGTAAAGACATCATTAAATGATTTGATTTTTACTTTCATATTATATAGTTTAATATTTAACTGAACTAAAATTGTATTGTTTGTTTGACTAGTTAATTCTATTTTATTTTATTTTCTCTGTTTAAATTACTATGATTCTATCCAAATAATAGTCTTACAACTATTTAGAATATTGGTATGGTTCACATAAGCTTCTCTTCTCTTATGGGACCTTTACATCTATCCTTAAATTTTCATCAAAGTATAAAAAAAATTTTTTATTGGTAGATGTAGACTTTAGGATTCTTCTCCTGATCAGGCCAATTAAGAGTTCTATTTTTTATTGCTGCAATTGTAAAAATGGTTTACCTAAAGTTTACCTATCACCAGTATCTTACCTGAAAAGCAAAGTGACAAAGGGGAAACTTTCACTATAATTATCTTACTGGCTTTTTGTCATTAAAACATCATAGGTAATGTTTTAAAACTTAAGCTTTAATGATTTTTAGATTTTTTTTAAATAGTTTTTATACTTGTTACATTTGTTAGTTTACAATTTGTTGCTATAGTTATTGACATTGTTGATTTCAATATAAAATACATACTTCATTTTAATTATTTATCTGTAAAAATTGTTGGTATATTATTTATAATATTCTCAATCAATAAAATATTAATAAAAAAATACGTGTGGCACTCGGGGACTGCGGTAAAGCTATTTCATAGGATTTTTATCAACTTAGGAAGCACTAATTATTTTTTACGTGCGTTCAAGTTTGTAATTTGATGTAAAAATAAGACATTTCGTCAAAATGCAAACTTTAAATGCTTGTAAAAAAATATTTTGACTAACGATTTTTGATATTTTTTCATCATCGGTAGAAATACTTATGAATATTATTGTATTACATTTTCAGGTCTGAATATCCAAAGGTTAAAATTTTACGAAGCAAAAACTTCCGAAAAATGTGAAATTTTCAATATTTTCAAAGTTCTTTATATAAGTCAAAAATTGTTAAATATTTTTGAAATTTTAATTGAGTATACGCGTGATTATTATTAGTAGTCAGTAAAAATGTCAAGTTCCTAGTTATATTATTGTTGGAGTTGTGGCTAAAAAAACTAAAATAGATGTCACGAAAATCGAAAATACGGAATTTTTCCCGTTTTTTGTTAATTTTTCGGTAGTCATCGCCCACGTTTGGAAAAACTATTGAGAAATTCGAAAAATGAGCTCTCAAAAGTACCATATCGACAAAATTTCCGTTCGAAAAAGTTGTTGGATGAAACTTTTGGACCAATGTATCGATAAGAAAAAGTGTCTTCATGCATAAAAAAAAAAAAAATGCGTGTAGGTTTTTTTCGTTATGGAATTTCTTGATTCAGTCGCCGCGCTCAAAGCCCGCGATAAAAGCTATGCTATAGCTTAATAATTTTATTTTTACGGCTACCAATATTATTGTTGAATTGAACTTTTTAGATACTTTTTTTTACTCATTATATTGAAATTACTTAATGATAATTGTAAACTACTTTCTATTTAAAATTCAATGTAGGTACTCGTATCTTCAATACTTTGACACTCATAAAATCTATAATATCACCCACTAACTTGTAAATCAAGAATAAAAACTGTAAAATAGGCTTTTCCTCACTTGTTTAAGAAATATTTTCACTCAAGTTAATATAATCATATATATATATATATATATATATATAATATACACAAAATTATACTTAATATTTTATTGCATTGGAATTATTCTTAAAGAATAAAAGGACAGAATATCTAACATCTATAGTAAATTTCTCTAGATTTAAAAGTTTATGGATTTTGGAATATTTTTAAATTTATAATTATTCATGATCTTTAGAATCATTTGACAAGAACAATCGCAGGCCTTGTGTAATGGACATGTTCTCTAATGGAGGCCAAGTGTCTACTTCTAGTCTTAACTCGTGTTCATCAACTGGTTCTGGTACTCATTATCTACGCTCAAACTCATCTTCTTCATCATCATCGACTGTAAGCAGTAGTGGAACTCAAAGGTCACGATCACATTGGCCATTTTCTAGGAAAACATGATTAGAACAATATACTTTTTTTTTATTACAGTACTCATACAGGAGTGGGCTATACCTTATTAAGATGTCTAGTTTTATGTTAAATTTTGTGTATTTGTATAATGTATATATATATGTAATATAATGTATAATATAATATATATACAATATACATAAACAATTTTTGTACCTGCTTAAACTTAAATGTTAAAGTGTTTGATGTTAATAGTTTTATTAGCTGTAATTTATAAGTTTTTCTCTTTTTTTGTACCTATTCTTTAATAATATTAACTAATTTTTTTTTTAATTTTATTAAATAAAGCATAAAAGCATAGTCATTTTAAGTTTAGCCCTCTCTTCAAGTATGTCTTCAAGACTTGAAAACCTTAGTATTACATATATGATCATGTAAAATGAATACTTATTATTAGTAATAGGAATTATGAATTAAGAATATTTTTCTTGTACAAATTCATTATTCATATTCATATTTAAGTTATAATTGTTATGTTTTAGAAATTTAAATGTTCTGTGTGTCCTATTTTGTATGAAAAGATAATTCATAAGTTAAGTGTTTAATATTGAGTTGAAAGTTGGAATGTAATAATGTATGTCCATATTTTTATACTGATATGAAATTATGTCAAGTTTGTATAATTTAACAGTGCATTTTTCTAAGGCTGTATATTTTTAAACCTTGTTTATGACAAGGACATAATATATAAATATATATATGTATATATATTTATTTATTTTGACAGCAAACACTATTGTATGATAAACTACTGGATTATATTTTATACTTAGTTGCATACATCTAATGAAATGTTGAAATCTGGAGTAGTATTTAATTGGAGTCCCTAACTGAGGAACGCCTTCACAAAATATATTATTTTATAGTTAAGAAATAAAAAAAATAAAAGTGTCAAAGTTCTATAGTCCTATCATACCTTTCAATAATAATACTAATGTTTATTAAAAACTCAATATCAAAAGGAGTAGTGGTAACATAAAATCTGTATTTAACATATCAATTCATTTCTGACTATTTTTTTATCCTGTCAATTTTCGAATAAACGGTAGGCAAAATTATAATATATTTCCTCCACCTTGTCATTGTAACTACTCACTAATCAAATAAATAACAGTTGATATTCGAGTCGTTATTAGACTCTGTAAACAAACATTTATGTATTTTACTCGTTCTTGAGACAGGCAACTGCATTTGGCCTTAGGGTTTTGACAATTAATAAGCTTAAAGATGAAAACAGAATAAATGGTATGGACCATAACTGAAGGTATCTTGAATCGTGGTAAAGACAAAATACAATTACAAGTTACAACAGACAGAGCCGTTATGGTGGTTTAATTCTTGAAAATTTACACCGAGAAAGCTGCATATTCTTTGGTGTTTGGTTTGTCGAATGATCATGTTTCATGATACTATTTTTTCAAATATGTGGGAAACAACGCCATCTCGCGAATTAGTTGAAACCTATTAGTTTCAATAGATATGGTGTCCCATATGTTCGATTTACTTGTCACTGATAAGTGATATCTTCAACGACATATTTTTCTTGACCGTACAAATTAAATCGCATCACTTTCGTGTACGGCGATTCGCATTTCCCTATAATAGATATCCGCGTCACTCGTACTCTCACAATGTCCGCAATCAAATTCGGCAGCCACCTTAAAGAACTCCGGTTGCATCTGTGCCAAACGTCGGCCTCCAGCAAAGGAGTCAGGTAAATGCGGATTTTTGTTACAAAAGAACAATGCTAATTGTTTATCAACGGGTTGGTAATATGTTTGCAGACAATTCATCGAGAAAAACTATGTATCGTTGAAAAAAGCTAATCCCAAGTTTCCCATATTAGTGCGCGAGTGCAGCGGAATAGAACCAAAAGTCTTTGCACGCTACGGTAAGTCTCATCGATTAATGTAGCTATTACAGAATTTAAGAGATTTGTTATTATTTGTAACAAGGATAGTTAAAGGTCGCTGATAATACTTTACTATATTATATTATATGTTATCAGGCTTAATTATTTGGCCAACTTTTTTGATTTAAGTATTTCACTAATTAACATTTTGTTATAATACGTACATTCAGGCATGGGTTAGCAAACACTAGACATGTGTAGTAAAATTAGATCTTACTATTTTTGTTTTCCTGTCAACAAAAGAATAGTTGAACAGAAAAAAATTTAAAACAGCTTATATTTCTAGAATTTTGTCATAGTTATGAATTTATGATATATCTACTGTAAGGTAGTAATCAATTTCTATTTTTTTTGCAAATAACAAGTATTATTCTTGTAAAATTTGATGGACTTTTTAGCTACATGACTATAATACAGTACCTACTTACTGTACAATTAGTCATAAAGTAATCATTGAAGAGCTATTATAGACTCAGGGACGGAGTGGCCCACCGGGATACCGGGAAAAATCCCGGTGGCCTGGAAGCTAAATGGCCCGTTTACCTAAAGTATAGATAATAATAATGTAGAGTAATGAAAAAGTTTATTTATCTATACTTTTAGATTCTGAGTGAAGCGAAGGATCTTATGGTTTTACAATGATGTTTTTTTTTTTATTTTTTTTTTTTTATTATTATTTTTTTATTCTGTAAACACTTTTTCGTATAGAAATCCTTGTCCAAAAGTTTCGTCTAGCAACTTTTAAGATTCAAAATTGAACTAAAATGGTACTTTAGAGAGGTCATTTCCTAAAATCTCCATAGTTTTTCCAGTAATCAAGAATAACGATCGAAAAACTGAGTAAAAACGGTAAAATCGGTAAAAATCCGCCGTAAACGAGATTTTCACTGTTCACATTTTAGGTATTTAGTCATAAATCGAAAAGTATTGAAGCTAGAAACTTGAAAATTTTATCCAATATCTAATACCTACTTTTTTATATTGGACAACATTTTCAGAATAATTATAGCACTTTTGACTTAAATATAGAACTTTTAATTTACCAAATTGTTTGAAAGTTTTTATGTAATATAATTTTAAATATTTGACAAAAAGTTCTGAAAATTTAATATGACCTTACTCATATACCTACCTAATTATCCTAACAAAAATTCAAAAATCGTGACTCAGGATTTTTTTTTATACACACTTTAATAAATTATTATACGATTTTTTACAATATTGTCTGATTTCTTTTAAGTTTACTTCTAATGAGTTATAATTGTTATAACAATTGAAGTTGAAATGAGTTATATCTAATTGAATATTTTTATGAGGGTTTAATTACAAAAAAACTCACCAAAAATTATACAAATAACCGTAAAATACGTAAACAGTATTTAAATAATGATATATTATATTACACTGAAGCTTTGCTCAGAATCGTTGTACTTAATACATTCATCACCAATATCTTGTCCGAGGACCGAAGGGACAAAGGACGAACTTGTACCACCATCATCTCACTTACCAGCTTTTTTATTTCTTCGTCTATACTCTATATACGAAGACGAAATCGAATTTAATTATAAATATACCCTATCTAATATACGCACGTATATACTCACTTCTGTTCAGTTCACACTATCTATTTTTATAACTTTCACTGTAGCCTTCTATGTCTTCGACACGGAGTATTATGTCTATATTATATTATTATGTATAATATGGACATCTGTGGTCTACGACAATATCTTATCGGTTTATCGCCTCACTACTATCGAATCAAATGTATATTACCATTGATTATAAATACTAGTATTTATAATCAATGATACCTATTACTATATTTTTTCGTTATTTTGTCATTAGATAAAATACGTTGCGAATGGTACATACATTTATATTTCATACGTACCTATTAAAAAGTTTTGTTTTTAAATATTATGTTCATTTCAACCTAAAATATTGCTCATCAAAATGAGCGATAATAAGAACAGAAAAGGTGGCGCTGAAAGAGAGAGGGAAAAAAGTAAAAAGTTAGTTAAAAGTTAAAAAGGAATTGAAAATTTTGAGTGGCCTGGAGTAAATTAATTTTCCTGGCCTGAATTTTTTTCTCACTCCGCCCCTGTATAGACTGCTGGTTTTCTTTGTTTGTTTATATGTTATAAGTTATATTTTTATTATTGATATACTTGTAAATAAAATGTGGTGTATCAATTGTCATAGCTTTTAAGGATTTAAAGATTGTTACAAATTTTACAGATTCAACGAAAAATATATAAACTAAATATGAAAATTTTCTATTAAATTTATATTTTTGTACTTATCTTTTTCAAAAATAACATCATTTATTAACTTAAAGTATTTCTTTGTATAAAAGTAGGTATTATAGTCAATTACATAAGTTTTGAACCCTCAATTTAGAAATTATGTAAATATTTTGCCATTTGGAAAATGTAAAATCGGAACAAATGTTTCAATAAAAGGTTATTCGATAATATTATGTAGAAGTATATATGAGAACATTGTAAAGTGTCTTGCTAGAAAAAACTTTTTATAAAATATATTAAGTGTTTTGGTGTATAGTACCTTTATTAACTTACGACAAAAAAAGTTAAAACATGTTTTTTAAAATTTATATGTTTGATATAAATGAATTATTACTAACTTTATAAAATTTATTTTATTTATTTAGAATTTGGACAAGAACGAAGCGAACAACTTTCCGACCAATCAGCTGAGAATGTATTTAAGAAAATTGAAGGATTAGCTAAACAATAAAGTTTTGTTAATTTGTTGATAAAGAAGAAAGTGTTTTTTAAATTGTGTATATATTATGAAATATTTTATGAAAATATTCTAGTTTTTGTAGAATTTACTTAGAAATAACATGTTGAATTAAAAATTTTAAACTTTTCACACTAGATTAATAATGTTTAATTATTATAAATCTAGTTTTGAACAAAATTTTGTTTTCTCGTTGATCATTTCCGTTTAAGAGCATATTATACTGTCAAACTATTTGTGTAAGAAAGCAAAATACTTCAATTGAAAAAGTATTGATGAAAAATGATGAAAAATGTGAATGCATAAATAACAAAATTCATTAATATTGAAGTTTCTGTCCTTTAGAAGTTTAGATGACATTAAATATAAATTAAAATAATTCAATTTCTAAACATTATTTAGATATATTCATAACAACTAGAAAGATGCTAGTAATTTTAAATTCTTGAAAGAGCAAAACTACCTAATTAAATCTACACTTGATGTAATGTTTTTGTTAAACCCATCCAAATAATTCGTACATTTAAGAATTCGGATAAATTTAAAACAAAATGTTGGGACAAATAATATTTAAGTTCATAAACTACTTATTACTAAATATAACTCAAATTTGGTATTTACATATTAAATATTACTTAACATAGAACAATAGAACCGTAATTTTAAAATATATACCATTTAGTCCTTTTGAAATATTTAAAAAATTATTTATTTTGTTATAATATTTTTTAAATATACTTAAGATAGAATATTTTTATAATATAATATAATCTAATTGTTTCTTACTAAATATGAATACAGTCATAAAGTAATACCATGACTAAATATTGTTATTTTAAATGAATCACATTTGGTAAATTTAATTCACTACAAAAATTTTTGATATTGCTGATGTATAAGCATAGGGGAAACTAGAAATTTATATAAGATCAAGCCAAAATATCTATACATTGCCTTACGGACATCAATAACTATTCTCAATTGAAATTTTGTTTATGTTTAATGCAGGTAATTTAAGAACTTCCCTATATTCAAGCATTTAAATTCTGAGCTGTTTTTATATTAATATTCGATATATTTACATATCTACTTAATTCTTTTTTATAAAATACTCACAATCTCATATATTGAAGTATATGTGTGTGTGTGTGTGTGTGTGTGTGTGTGTGTGTGTGTGTGTGTGTGTGTGTGTGTGTGTGTGTGTGTGTGTGTGTGTGTGTGTGTGTGTGTGTGTGTGTGTGTGTGTGTGTGTGTGTGTGTGTGTGTGTGTGTGTGTGTGTGTGTGTGTGTGTATATACCAGCATTGTAGCCAAAAAGATGTTTTGGAAGAGCACTAATTTTTTGCTCTAGTTTTTGAAATAGTATGATACACAACCTACTCGTCACCTATTACTTAATAACTCTTTTTTCGTTGACAGTGAACACATATGAACTTATCTTTTACAATCATTTAAATTTACAAAATGAATATTAATCAAATATCTTCAAACACACTTTTTTGAATGAGATATAATCAATGCATTTTAATATTATACAAATAAAGAAAATATTTAAAAAAATAATATTAATAAAACTGTACGACGATTATATTGTGAAAATAATTATTAAATAAAAATAGGTGTGATATAAATATCATATAATTTGTTTTATAAAAAAAAATGACTGTCAAACTCATAGACGGTATACAACTATAAGATCTATGCAATGCCGTCCTAACCATCATTATCGCCCTGAGGCAACAATATTTGACGCCCCGCTCCTCTAAAAAATATGAAACCTTATTCCATAAATATGTTAAATACATATTAAATAAAGGTTCTCCTGCTTATAAATAATTATTGTAATCTTATTTGTATACATATATTTGTTTTGTTTTGATGACTTTTTTGAAGTTGACACCGATTTCATTATTATGGCTGCATTATAGAAATAATTACTTTTTTCTCAAAACAATACGTAGTTCCAGTTTTAGTTCAGGTATAAATTATACCTATATAGGCTATACAGTACCTACATCTATCCTTTGGTAATATTTATGTTTATAATACATTATTGAAGGTATGTAACATGACAAGTCATACTTATTGTTTATATAATTTTATATTAACAATGTCTTTGATATTACAGTAGGTATAAAAAATGAGTTGTAATATGAAACACCAATTTTTTAGATTCTGAGTGAAGCGAAGGATCTTTTGGTTTTACAATGATGTTTATATTTTTTAGATTCTGAGTGAAGCGAAGGATCTTATGGTTTTACAATGATGTTTATTTTTTTTTTATTTTTTTTTTCTGTAAACACTTTTTCGTATAGAAATCCTCGTCCAAAAGTTTCGTCCAGCAACTTTTTAGATTCGAAATTGAACTGAGATGGTACTTTAGAGAGGTCATTTTTCCAAAATCTCCATAGTTTTTCCAGTAATCAAGAATAACGATCGAAAAACTGAGTAAAAACGGTAAAATCGGTAAAAATTCGCCGTAAACAAGATTTTCACTATTCAGATTTTAGGTATTTAGTCATAAATCGAAAAGTATTGAAGCCAGAAACTTGAAAATTTTATCCAATATCAAATACATACTTTTTTATATTGGACACCATTTTCAGAACAATTATAGCACTTTTGACTTAAATATAGAACTTTTAATTTACCAAATTGTTTGAAAGTTTTTATGTAATATAATTTTAAATATTTGACAAAAAGTTCTGAAAATTTAATATGACCATACTCAAATACCTACCTAATTATCTTAGCAAAAATTCAAAAATCGTGAGTCAGGATTTTTTTTTTATACACACTTTAATAAATTATTATACGATTTTTTACGATATCGTCTGATTTCTTTTAAGTTTATTTCTAATGAAATATTGAGTATTTGTTAGAAAGTTCTGAAATTTTAATATAAGTTTACTCTTATACTAAACTATCAATACCGAAAAAATATCAATAATCGTGACTCAAGATTTTTATCCAAGCATTTAAGTAAAATATTATCACGATTTTTACAGAATAAACTGGTTTTTTAATTTATTGTGATTGTTCGATTGAAAATTTGTATCTTATAACATTTTTAATATTTGTTAAAAAGCTCTGAAATATTAAAATGACCTTACCTAAATAACAATACTTTCTTAGATATTTAAAAAAAGTAAGAATATCGAATACTTGGCATCAAATAAATTAATGTTTGAGTAGAAATAGCCCGGCACCCGAGGAATTTTATAATTTTATTAGAAGGAATTTATTGAACATTGTACCCGAGGGCCAATTGATTTCAGTTTTAAAGTAACATTTTCCAAAAAAAAAAAAAAATTAGACAAGAAGACCCCCAGCACCCGAGGGCTATTTGATTTTGATTATTCAGAAATATATTTAAAATAATAAAAAGTGATTGAATTATCCTTGGCACCAACTAAATGAATGTTTGAGAAGAAATATAACGATACACAAGGAATTTTTGATTTTAATCATAAGAAATTTATTTGAAAAATTAAAATATTGAGCAGAGGTTCCCTGGCGCCCGAGGGCCAATTGATTTCGGTTTTAAAGAAATATTTACCAAAAAAATAAAAATTAGACAAGAAGTTCCCCGGCACCCGAGGGCTTTTGGATTTTTATAATAAGGAATTTATTTGAACAATTAAAATTTTGAGCATAGGTGCCCTGGCGCACGAGGGCCAATTGATTTCAGTTTTAAAGAATTGAATTCTAAAAAATTTGTAATTAGACAAGATATTCCTCGGCTACCGATATCTTTTTCATTTTAATTATTCAGAAATACGTTTTAAATAATTAAATTGAGCGAAATATACTTGGAACCAAGGAATATAAATAATGATTAACAAATTATAATAACTTAAAGTGTGAGTAGAAATATCACGGTACCCAAGGGATATTTGATATTAATTATTCGGAATTTATTTAAAATTTTTTAAATTTGAGCAAAGGATCCCTGGCAAAAAATTTAAAATTAGACAAGAAGTTCCCAGTCACCCGAGGGCTTTTGGATTTTTATTATAAGAATTTATTTGAACAATTCAAAAATTTGAGCAGAGGTTCCCCGGCGCCCGAAAGCATATTGATTTCAGTATTAAAGTAACATTTTCCAAAAAAATAAAAATTAGACAAGAAGAACCCCGGCACCCGATTGCTATTTGATTTTAATTATTCAGAAATATATTTATGATCATAAAAAGTTATCCTTGGCAACAAATAAAGGAATGTTTGAGAAGAAATATAACGGTACCCAAGAAATTTTTGATATTAATTATAAGAAATTAATGTTAACAATTAAAAATTTGAGCAGAGGTTCCCGGCGCCCAAGTGCCAATTGATTATAGTTTTAAAGAAATATTTTCCAAAAAAATTATGATAAGAAAAGAAGTTCTCCGGCAACCGAGGAATTTTTGATTTTAATCATAAGAAATTTATTTGAACACTTAAAAATTTGAGCAGGGGTTCCCCAGCGCCCGAGGGCCAGGTTATTTTACTTATAACAAAAAAAAAAATTCCAAAATTTAAAAAGCATCCCGAGCGCTAAGGGCAAATTGCTTTAATTATTTTGAAATACATTACGAAAAAAAAAAATTTGAGCAGAGGTGTCCCATTCCTCGAGAGCAAAGTGATTTGAATCATTATGAAATGAATTGAAAATTATTAAAAACGTGTGCAGAGGTCCCAAGCGCCAACGAACTATGAGATATGAAAAATTGAATACTAAATTTAAAATATTAAAAATTTCAGGAGAAACACTTCAGTAATGGAAAATTAAGTGACTCTTATCATTGCAAAGAAAATTATACAAAAAAAAGGAAAAATTTGAGCAGGGGTTCCCCGGCGCCCGAGGGCCAAATAATTTTATTTATTACAAAAAAAAAAATTCCAAAAAAAATTAAAAATTTTTGCAAAGGGTCCCCAGTGCCCAGGTGCTAAGTTATATAAAGAATAGTCCTGTGATTTCAAAAAATTAAAAATTTGAGCAGGGGTTCCCCGGCGCCCGAGGGCCAAGGAATTTTATTTATTACAAAAAAAAAAATTCCAAAAAAATGAAAAATTTTTGCAAAGCTAAATTGCTTTAATTATTATGAAATACATTACAAATGAAAAAAAATTAGAGCAGTGGTTCTCCACGCCCAAGGGCCAAGTCATTTTAGTTATGGTAAAATGATTTAAAAATTGAACAATTTGAGCAGAGGTCTACCGGTGGTCAAGGGAAAGTTGTGTTTTATTTATTATGAAAATTATTAAAAAAAAAAAAAATTTGAGCAGGGGTTCCCCGGCGCCCGAGGGCCAGGTTATTTTACTTATAACAAAAAAAAATTCCGAAATTTAAAAAGGATCCCCAGCTCTAAGGGCAAATTGCATTAATTATTATGAAATACACTACGAAAGAAAAAAAGTTGAACAGAGGTGTCCCAGTCCATAAGGGCCAAGTGATTTGAATCATTATGAAATTAATTGAAAATTATTAAAAATGTGTGCAAAGGGTTCCCAGCGCCAAAGAACTATGTGATATAAAAAATTGAATATTAAATTTAAAAATTTTAAAATTTTCAGAAGAAAAACTTCAAAAAATTGTGGAAAAGGGTCCCCAGCGCTGAGGGCAAATTCCTTCAATTATTATGAAATACATTACAAACGAAAAAAATTAGGGCAGAGGTTCCCCACACCCAAGTGACTAAATTATGTTCGTTATGGTAAAGTAATTTAAAAATTGAACAATTTGAGCAGAGGCTTCCCAGCCCTCGAGGACCAAGTGATTTTAATCATTATTAAATGAATCGAAAATTATTAAAAAGGTGTGCAGAGGTCCCAAGCACCAACGAACTATGAGATATAAAAAATTGAATACTAAATTTAAAATATTAAAAATTTCAGAAGAAATACTTCAGTAATGGAAAATTAAGTGACTCTTATCATTGCAAAGAAAATTATACAAAAAAATGAAAAATTTGAGCAGGGGTTCCCCGGCGCCCAAGGGCCAAGGAATTTTATTTATTACAAAAAAAAAAAATTCCAGAAAAATGAAAAATTTTTGCAAAGCAAAATTACTTTAATTATTATGAAATACATTACAAATGAAAAAAAATTAGAGCAGAGGTTCTCCACGCCCAAGGGCCAAGTCATTTTAGTTATGGTAAAATGATTTAAAAATTGAACAATTTGAGCAGAGGTCTACCGGTGGTCCAGGGAAATTTGTATTTTATTTATTATGAAAATTATAAAAAAAAAAAAAATTTGAGCAGGGGTTCCCCGGCGCCCGAGGGCCAGGTTATTTTACTTATAACAAAAAAAAATTCCAAAATTTAAAAAGGATCCCCAGCTCTAAGGGCCAATTGCATTAATTATTATGAAATACATTACGAAAGAAAAAAATTTGAGCAGAGGTGTCCCAGTCCTCGAGGGCCAAGTGATTTGAATCATTATGAAATTAATTGAAAATTATTAAAAATGTGTGCAAAGGGTTCCCAGCGCCTAAGAACTATGTGATATAAAAAATTGAATAATAAATTTAAAAAGTTTAAAATTTTCAGAAGAAAAACTTCAAAAAATTGTGGAAAAGGGTCCCCAGCGCTGAGGGCAAATTCCTTCAATTATTATGAAATACATTACAAACGAAAAAAATTAGGGCAGAGGTTCCCCACACCCAAGTGACTAAATTATGTTAGTTATGGTAAAGTAATTTAAAAATTGAACAATTTGAGCAGAGGCTTCCCAGCCCTCGAGGACCAAGTGATTTTAATCATTATTAAATGAATCGAAAATTATTAAAAAGGTGTGCAGAGGTCCCAAGCACCAACGAACTATGAGATATAAAAAATTGAATACTAAATTTAAAATATTAAAAATTTCAGAAGAAATACTTCAGTAATGGAAAATTAAGTGACTCTTATCATTGCAAAGAAAATTATACAAAAAAATGAAAAATTTGAGCAGGGGTTCCCCGGCGCCCAAGGGCCAAGGAATTTTATTTATTACAAAAAAAAAAAATTCCAGAAAAATGAAAAATTTTTGCAAAGCAAAATTGCTTTAATTATTATGAAATACATTACAAATGAAAAAAAATTAGAGCAGAGGTTCTCCACGCCCAAGGGCCAAGTCATTTTAGTTATGGTAAAATGATTTAAAAATTGAACAATTTGAGCAGAGGTCTACCGGTGGTCAAGGGAAAGTTGTGTTTTATTTATTATGAAAATTATTAAAAAAAAAAAAATTTGAGCAGGGGTTCCCCGGAACCGGGGGCCAGGTTATTTTACTTATAACAAAAAAAAATTCCGAAATTTAAAAAGGATCCCCAGCTCTAAGGGCAAATTGCATTAATTATTATGAAATACACTACGAAAGAAAAAAAGTTGAGCAGAGGTGTCCCAGTCCTCGAGGGCCAAGTGATTTGAATCATTATGAAATTAATTGAAAATTATTAAAAATGTGTGCAAAGGGTTCCCAGCGCCTAAGAACTATGTGATATAAAAAAATTGAATAATAAATTTAAAAAGTTTAAAATTTCAGAAGAAAAACTTCAAAAAATTGTGGAAAAGGGTCCCCAGCGCTGAGGGCAAATTCCTTCAATTATTATGAAATACATTACAAACGAAAAAAATTAGGGCAGAGGTTCCCCACACCCAAGTGACTAAATTATGTTAGTTATGGTAAAGTAATTTAAAAATTGAACAATTTGAGCAGAGGCTTCCCAGCCCTCGAGGACCAAGTGATTTTAATCATTATTAAATGAATCGAAAATTATTAAAAAGGTGTGCAGAGGTCCCAAGCGCCAACGAACTATGAGATATAAAAAATTGAATACTAAATTTAAAATATTAAAAATTTCAGGAGAAATACTTCAGTAATGGAAAATTAAGTGACTCTTATCATTGCAAAGAAAATTATACAAAAAAATGAAACATATGAGAAGGGGTTCCCCGGCGCCCGAGGGCCAAGTAATTTTATTTATTACAAAAAAAAAATTCCAAAAAAAATTAAAAATTTTTGCAAAGGGTCCCCAGTGCCCAAGTGCTAAGTTATATAAAGAATAGTCCTGTGATTTCAAAAAATTAAAAATATGAGCAGGGGTTCCCCGGCGCCCGAGGGCCAAGGAATTTTATTTATTACAAAAAAAAAAAAATTCCAAAAAAAATGAAAAATTTTTGCAAAGCAAAATTGCTTTAATTATTATGAAATACATTACAAATGAAAAAAAAATAGAGCAGAGGTTCTCCACGCCCAAGGCCCAAGTCATTTTAGTTATGGTAAAATGATTTAAAAATTGAACAATTTGAGCAGAGGTCTACCGGTGGTCAAGGGAAAGTTGTGTTTTATTTATTATGAAGATTATTCAAAAAAAAAAAAAAATTTGAGCAGGGGTTTCCCGGCGCCCGAGGGCCAGGTTATTTTACTTATAACAAAAAAAAAATTCCGAAATTTAAAAAGGATCCCCAGCTCTAAGGGCAAATTGCATTAATTATTATGAAATACATTACGAAAGAAAAAATATTTGAGCAGAGGTGTCCCAGTCCTCGAGGGCCAAGTGATTTGAATCATTATGAAATTAATTGAAAATTATTAAAAATGTGTGCAAAGGGTTCCCTGCGCCTAAGAACTATGTGATATAAAAAATTGAATAATAAATTTAAAAAGTTTAAAATTTTCAGAAGAAAAACTTCAAAAAATTGCGCAAAAGGGTCCCCAGCGCTGAGGGCAAATTGCTTTAATTATTATGAAATACATTACAAACGAAAAAAATTAGGGCAGAGGTTCCCCACACCCAAATGACTAAATTATGTTAGTTATGGTAAAGTGATTTAAAAATTGAACAATTTGAGCAGAGGCTTCCCAGCCCTCGAGGGCCAAGTGATTTTAATCATTATGAAATGAATTGAAAATTATTAAAAACTTGTGCAGAGGTCCCAAGCGCCAACGAACTATGAGATATGAAAAATTGAATACTAAATTTAAAATATAAAAAATTTCAGGAGAAATACTTCAGTAATGGAAAAATAAGTGACTCTTATCATTGCAAAGAAAATTATACAAGAAAATGAAAAATTTGAGCAGGGGTTCCCCGGCGCCCGAGGGCCAAGTAATTTTATTTATTACAAAAAAAAAATTCCAAAAAAAATTAAAAATTTTTGCAAAGGGTCCCCAGTGCCCAAGTGCTAAGTTATATAAAGAATAGTCCTGTGATTTCAAAAAATTAAAAATTTGAGCAGGGGTTCCCCGGCGCCCGAGGGCCAAGTAATTTTATTTATTACAAAAAAAAAAATTCAAAAAAAATTAAAATTTTTGCAAAGCTAAATTGCTTTAATTATTATGAAATACATTACAAATGAAAAAAAATTAGAGCAGAGGTTCTCCACGCCCAAGGGCCAAGTCATTTTAGTTATGGTAAAATGATTTAAAAATTGAACAATTTGAGCAGAGGTCTACCGGTGGTCAAGGGAAAGTTGTGTTTTATTTATTATGAAAATTATTAAAAAAAAAAAAAATTTGAGCAGGGGTTTCCCGGCGCCCGAGGGCCAGGTTATTTTACTTATAACAAAAAAAAAATTCCGAAATTTAAAAAGGATCCCCAGCTCTAAGGGCAAATTGCATTAATTATTATGAAATACATTACGAAAGAAAAAATATTTGAGCAGAGGTGTCCCAGTCCTCGAGGGCCAAGTGATTTGAATCATTATGAAATTAATTGAAAATTATTAAAAATGTGTGCAAAGGGTTCCCAGCGCCTAAGAACTATGTGATATAAAAAAATTGAATAATAAATTTAAAAAGTTTAAAATTTCAGAAGAAAAACTTCAAAAAATTGCGCAAAAGAGTCCCCAGCGCTGAGGGCTAATTGCTTTAATTATTATGAAATACATTACAAAAGAAAAAAATTAGGGCAGAGGTTCCCCACACCCAAATGACTAAATTATGTTAGTTATGGTAAAGTAATTTAAAAATTGAACAATTTGAGCAGAGGCTTCCCAGCCCTCGAGGACCAAGTGATTTTAATCATTATGAAATGAATTGAAAATTATTAAAAACGTGTGCAGAGGTCCCAAGCGCCAACGAACTATGAGATATGAAAAATTGAATACTAAATTTAAAATATTAAAAATTTCAGGAGAAATACTTCAGTAATGGAAAATTAAGTGACTCTTATCATTGCAAAGAAAATTATACAAAAAAATGAAAAATTTGAGCAGGGGTTCCCCGGCGCCCGAGGGCCAAGTAATTTTATTTATTACAAAAAAAAAAATTCCAAAAAAAAATTAAAAATTGTTACAATGGGTCCCCAGTGCCCGTGTGCTAAGTTATACAAAGAATAGTCCTGTGATTTCAAAAAATTAAAAATTTGAGCAGGGGTTCCCCGGCGCCCGAGGGCCAAGTAATTTTATTTATTACAAAAAAAAAAAATTCCAAAAAAATGAAAAATTTTTGCAAAGCCAAATTGCTTTAATTATTATGAAATACATTACAAATGAAAAAAAATTAGAGCAGAGGTTCTCCACGCCCAAGGGCCAAGTCATTTTAGTTATGGTAAAATGATTTAAAAATTGAACAATTTGAGCAGAGGTCTACCGGTGGTCAAGGGAAAGTTGTGTTTTATTTATTATGAAAATTATTAAAAAAAAAAAAAATTTGAGCTGGGGTTTCCCGGCGCCCGAGGGCCAGGTTATTTTACTTATAACAAAAAAAAAATTCCGAAATTTAAAAAGGATCCCCAGCTCTAAGGGCAAATTGCATTAATTATTATGAAATACATTACGAAAGAAAAAATATTTGAGCAGAGGTGTCCCAGTCCTCGAGGGCCAAGTGATTTGAATCATTATGAAATTAATTGAAAATTATTAAAAATGTGTGCAAAGGGTTCCCTGCGCCTAAGAACTATGTGATATAAAAAATTGAATAATAAATTTAAAAAGTTTAAAATTTCAGAAGAAAAACTTCAAAAAATTGCGCAAAAGAGTCCCCAGCGCTGAGGGCTAATTGCTTTAATAATTATGAAATACATTACAAAAGAAAAAAATTAGGGCAGAGGTTCCCCACACCCAAATGACTAAATTATGTTAGTTATGGCAAAGTAATTTAAAAATTGAACAATTTGATCAGAGGCTTCCCAGCCCTCGAGGACCAAGTGATTTTAATCATTATTAAATGAATCGAAAATTATTAAAAACTTGTGCAGAGGTCCCAAGCGCCAACGAACTATGAGATATGAAAAATTGAATACTAAATTTAAAATATAAAAAATTTCAGGAGAAATACTTCAGTAATGGAAAATTAAGTGACTCTTATCATTGCAAAGAAAATTATACAAGAAAATGAAAAATTTGAGCAGGGGTTCCCCGGCGCCCGAGGGCCAAGTAATTTTATTTATTACAAAAAAAAAATTCCAAAAAAAATTAAAAATTTTTGCAAAGGGTCCCCAGTGCCCAAGTGCTAAGTTATATAAAGAATAGTCCTGTGATTTCAAAAAATTAAAAATATGAGCAGGGGTTCCCCGGCGCCCGAGGGCCAAGGAATTTTATTTATTACAAAAAAAAAAAATTCCAAAAAAATGAAAAATTTTTGCAAAGCTAAATTGCTTTAATTATTATGAAATACATTACAAATGAAAAAAAAATAGAGCAGAGGTTCTCCACGCCCAAGGGCCAAGTCATTTTAGTTATGGTAAAATGATTTAAAAATTGAACAATTTGAGCAGAGGTCTACCGGTGGTCAAGGGAAAGTTGTGTTTTATTTATTATGAAAATTATTCAAAAAAAAAAAAAATTTGAGCAGGGGTTTCCCGGCGCCCGAGGGCCAGGTTATTTTACTTATAACAAAAAAAAAATTCCGAAATTTAAAAAGGATCCCCAGCTCTAAGGGCAAATTGCATTAATTATTATGAAATACATTACGAAAGAAAAAATATTTGAGCAGAGGTGTCCCAGTCCTCGAGGGCCAAGTGATTTGAATCATTATGAAATTAATTGAAAATTATTAAAAATGTGTGCAAAGGGTTCCCTGCGCCTAAGAACTATGTGATATAAAAAATTGAATAATAAATTTAAAAAGTTTAAAATTTTCAGAAGAAAAACTTCAAAAAATTGCGCAAAAGGGTCCCCAGCGCTGAGGGCAAATTGCTTTAATTATTATGAAATACATTACAAACGAAAAAAATTAGGGCAGAGGTTCCCCACACCCAAATGACTAAATTATGTTAGTTATGGTAAAGTGATTTAAAAATTGAACAATTTGAGCAGAGGCTTCCCAGCCCTCGAGGGCCAAGTGATTTTAATCATTATGAAATGAATTGAAAATTATTAAAAACTTGTGCAGAGGTCCCAAGCGCCAACGAACTATGAGATATGAAAAATTGAATACTAAATTTAAAATATAAAAAATTTCAGGAGAAATACTTCAGTAATGGAAAAATAAGTGACTCTTATCATTGCAAAGAAAATTATACAAGAAAATGAAAAATTTGAGCAGGGGTTCCCCGGCGCCCGAGGGCCAAGTAATTTTATTTATTACAAAAAAAAAATTCCAAAAAAAATTAAAAATTTTTGCAAAGGGTCCCCAGTGCCCAAGTGCTAAGTTATATAAAGAATAGTCCTGTGATTTCAAAAAATTAAAAATATGAGCAGGGGTTCCCCGGCGCCCGAGGGCCAAGGAATTTTATTTATTACAAAAAAAAAAAATTCCAAAAAAATGAAAAATTTTTGCAAAGCTAAATTGCTTTAATTATTATGAAATACATTACAAATGAAAAAAAAAATAGAGCAGAGGTTCTCCACGCCCAAGGGCCAAGTCATTTTAGTTATGGTAAAATGATTTAAAAATTGAACAATTTGAGCAGAGGTCTACCGGTGGTCAAGGGAAAGTTGTGTTTTATTTATTATGAAAATTATTAAAAAAAAAAAAAATTTGAGCAGGGGTTTCCCGGCGCCCGAGGGCCAGGTTATTTTACTTATAACAAAAAAAAAATTCCGAAATTTAAAAAGGATCCCCAGCTCTAAGGGCAAATTGCATTAATTATTATGAAATACACTACGAAAGAAAAAAAGTTGAGCAGAGGTGTCCCAGTCCTCGAGGGCCAAGTGATTTGAATCATTATGAAATTAATTGAAAATTATTAAAAATGTGTGCAAAGGGTTCCCAGCGCCAAAGAACTATGAGATATAAAAAATTGAATAATAAATTTAAAAAGTTTAAACTTTTCAGGTGAAAAATTTCAAAAAATTGTGCAAAAGGGTTCCCAGCGCTGAGGGCAAATTGCTTTAATTATAATGAAATCTAATACAAAAAAAAAAAAATTTGAACAGAGGTTTTCAATTCCTCGAGGACCAAGTGATTTCAATCAAAATGAAATAATTTGACAATTTTTTAAAATTTGTGCAAAGGGTCCTGGTGCCCACAAAATAAGTGATATAAAGAATTGTTTTTAAATTTCAAATGATTAAAAATTGGTGTAGAGTTTACCTGGGGCCCGAGGGAAAAATTTTTTTAATTATTATGAAATACATAACAAATGATAGAAAATTTGAGCAGAGGTTCCCCACGCCCAAGGGCCAAGTCGTTTTAGTTATGGTAAAATGATTTAAAAATTGAACAATTTGAGCAGTGGCTTCCCAGCCCTCGAGGGCCAAGTGATTTTAATCATTATGAAATGAATTGAAAATTATTAAAAATGTGTGCAGAGGGTCCCAAGCGCCAACGAATTATAAGATATAAAAAATTGAATATTAAATTTAAAATATTAAAAATTTCAGGAGAAATAGTTCAGTAATGGCAAATTAAGTGACTTTAATCATTGCAAAGATTATTTTTAAAATCAAAAATTTGAGCAGAGGTCTCCCGGTGGTCGAGGGAAAGCTGTATTTTATTTATTATGAAAATAATTCAAAAAATTAAATATTTGTGCAGGGGTTCCCCGGCGCCCGAGAGCCAGGTTATTTTACTTATAACAAAAAGAATTCCAAAATTTAAAAAGGATCCCCAGCGCTGAGGCCAAATTGCTTTAATTATTTTGAAATACATTACGAAAAAAAAAATTTGAGCAGAAGTGTCATATTCCTCGAGGGCAAAGTGATTTGAATCATTATGAAATTAATTGAAAATTATTAAAAATGTGTGCAAAGGGTTCCCAGCGCCAAAGAACTATGTGATATAAAAAATTGAATATTAAATTTAAAAAGTTTAAAATTTTCAGAAGAAAAACTTAAAAAAATTGTGGAAAGGGGTCCCCAGCGCTGAGGGCAAATTGCTTTAATTATTATGAAATACATTACAAACGAAAAAAATTAGGGCAGAGGTTCCCCACACCCAAGTGACTAAATTATGTTAGTTATGGTAAAGTAATTTAAAAATTGAACAATTTGAGCAGAGGCTTCCCAGCCCTCGAGGACCAAGTGATTTTAATCATTATGAAATGAATTGAAAATTATTAAAAACGTGTGCAGAGGTCCCAAGCGCCAACGAACTATGAGATATGAAAAATTGAATACTAAATTTAAAATATTAAAAATTTCAGGAGAAGTACTTCAGTAATGGAAAATTAAGTGACTTTAATCATTGCAAAGAAAATTATACAAAAAAATGAAAAATTTGAACAGGGGTTCCCCGGCGCCCGAAGGCCAAGTAATTTTATTTATTAAAAAAAAAAAAAATTCCAAAAAAATGAAAAATTTTAGCAAAGGTTCCCCAGTGCCCGAGTGTTAAGTTAAACAAAGAATAGTCCTGTGATTTCAAAAAATTAAAAATTTGATGAGAGGTTACCCGGGGCCCGAGCACCAAGAGATTTTAATTATAATGAAGAAAATTAAAAATTTTTGCAAAAAGTTCCCCAGCGTTGAGAGCAAATTGTATTAATTATTATGAAATACATAACAAATGATTGAAAATTTGAGCAGAGGTTCCCCACGCCCAAGGGCCAAGTCGTTTTAGTTATGGTAAAATAATTTAAAAATTGAACAATTTGAGCATAGGATTCTCAGCCCTCGAGGGCCAAGTGATTTTAATCATTATGAAATGAATTGAAAATTAGTTATTAAAATTAGTTATTTTACTTATAACAAAAAAAAAATTTCCAAGAATTAAAAGGGGTCCCCAACGCCGAGGACAAATTGCTTTAATTATTATGAAATAAATTACAAAAGAAGAAAAATTGAGCAGAGGTTTCCCAGCCCTCGAGGGCCAAGTGATTTTAATCATTATGAAATGAATTGAAAATTATTAAAAACGTGTGCAGAAGGTCCCCAGCGCCAAAGAACTATTGGATATAAAAAATTGAATAATAAATTTAAAATATTAAAAATTTCAGGAGAAATACTACAGTCATGGAAAATTAAGTGACTTTAATCATTGCAAAGAATATTTTGAAAATCAAAAATTTAAGCTGAGGTCTCCCGGTGGTCAAGGGAAAGTTACGTTTTATTAATAATAAAAATTTTACAAAAAAATGAAAAATTTGAGCAGGGGTTCCCCGGCACCCGAGGGCCAAGTTATATAAAGAATAGTCCTGTGATTTAAAAAAAAAAAAATTGATCAGAGGTTACCTGGTGCCCGAGGGAAAAGTGTTTTTAATAATAATGGAAAAAATCGAAAAAAATTAAAAATTTGCGCAAAAGGGTCCCCAGCGCTGAAGCCAAATTGCTTCAATTATCATGAAATGCATTACAAAAATTAAAAAATTTGAACAGAGGTTCCTTGGCCAAGTTGTATTTATAATTATTTAAGAAATTTCAAATAATTAATGTTTGAGCAGAAATACTTCAGCGCTGAAAAGCTAAGGGACTTTAATCATTTTAAAGAATTTTTTTATATTTAGCAATTTGAAGTTAGGTTCCCAGCGCTTGAGATCTAATAGGTTTTAATTAGTATGAAATATTTTGGAAAAATTTAAAGTCATGCAGAGTTTTCACTTTCCCTGAGTTATTAAGAAATTCAGATACTTTGACGCCCGGGTCAAAGTGATATTTATCATTTTTAAATATAATTTAAAATTTTAAAAAATGGAACAGGAGATCCTTAAAATTTTATCTTACTATTTGAAATTTATGTCATAAATTTAAAATTTGAGCAATGCTTGCACGCACGCACACACACACGCACTCGTTCACACATATACTCTCACACACACACACACACACACACACACACACACACACACACACACACACACACACACTCACACAGTCTGTCTCTCTCTCTTTGGCTCTCTCTCTCCCTGTCTCTCTCTCTCTCTCTCTCTCTCTCTCTCTCCCTATCTCTCCCTCTCCTTCTCTCTCTTTCTCTCTCGAATACAGGTTCGTACACACACAGAGATACACAAATACACCCACACTCGTTCACACATATACACGCACACACACACACTCTCTCTCTCTCCCTCTCTCTCTCTCTCTCTCTCTCTTCCTCTCTCTGTCTCTCTGTCTCTCTGTCTCTGTCTCTGTCTCTGTCTCTGTCCTGTCTCTCTCTCTCTCTCTCTCTCTCTCTCTCTCTCTCTCTCTCTCTCTCTATCTATCTCTCTCTCTCTCTATCTCTCTCTCATACGTACACACACACACACGCACACACATACACACACACACACACACACACACACACACACACACACACACATATCTAAATTTTGGGGATGAGAATTCTTCCTCGGTACATCACTCATGTCTTAAGTGGTGACTTAAATGGATTTATGTTTGGGAGGCAAGTAGAGTTTAGGAATATAAAAATCATTTGTAGCATTGAGGGACCAGGTTTCATTTGACAGACTGAACGGTTCAAAATTCTCATTCGATATCATTACAGTAGACATTCTTACGTATTTCTAAGGCTGGTATCTTCCACTGGGATTCGTTACCTATGCAGATGGAATCTGCCTCCAAGCATTTGTAGTAGCTGGTCATAGAAATTGTCCTTCCATAATATTATTTTTTACAGTAATGCATTGTAAATTTTTTTTCTTATTTGCCAAATGCGCTTTTAAGAGCTCAACTGCTTTATGATAATGTTCTTAGTTATTTCTATCTATTTCTATATACCTATATACATAATATGTATTTATGTAGGGTATTCTGATAAGTGTTTTAAGTTTTCATAAAATTGTTCATTTAGATGAAAAATATAAATAATGAATTAATACATGCCGAGAAGTCATTGACTATATTCTTTTAAAGGGAGGCTCCTTGAGAATTGAGATGAATGTTTCTTTTATGAAAAATAAGAAATCAATAACTGAAATAGATGTCAGTTATTGATTTAGAATTTTATTTATATATATGGCTGTCGGTTTGATGCTATTTGGTTTCGTGTATTCCTTGTTTGATCCGTGAAAAATTGTTTGAGCGATTTGGAAAGCAGACCAGGAATACACTACTCACGGGGGAGACCTCGGGAAGGTATAGCATCACCTCCCCCATCCTTGACACCCTCGAACATCCACCATTACGCCTTAAGTCTAGAGCTCCCATATGGCATGCAGAAACTCAAAGCGAATCAGTTGAGTACCTATGGACGAGACGCTGGGAACAGTCAGAACCCCGTAATAAAGACCTGATCAAAGAACCATTTAAAAAAGTCCCTGGCTGGGATAGCACAAGGGCTATATGGACAACGCTTAATCGAATGAGAACGGAACAAGGAAGATGCAACTACCTACTTCACAAATGGGGAATGGTAGACTCTTCACTTTGAGAATGTGGAGAAACGCAGACAATCAAACATATGGTTGAGTCGTGTCCCATTACAATGTTCAAAAAAGTATTGGCAAAACTACACGAGGGTGGACCAACAGCTATAAAATGGCTCGAAGAACTAAATACTCGTCTATGGTTTTTATTGTTATTAGTATCGATGTTATTATAATTTACTATACCTACTATAACCTACCATACTAACATTTTATATATTTTATTACTTGTTTTTAAATAGTTGACTAGTTATCTTAATTATCATATTTATTTATTTGTTTTAATTTTACTAACTTTATCTATAACATTTCTCACGTTATCTAAAGTCGAATACGTCATATGCAAATAATAATAAAGACTTTTATTAGATATTACTTGAAGATTGAACAACATCATTACTCGTAATCTCAATTCATTATCATATTATTCGTTATATTTTTTTAATAATGGGTTTGATGATTAATAATGTTTTATTTTTATACGTACTTTAATGTTAATAAATGTATTCAGATTGTAATATGATTTAATTTCATTAAAACATCAGTAAACTTGAAATAAATTATATAAATTACACTATGTGTAAAAATAAATAGTTAAAACATAAAAATTAGCCTAGAGTATTGTAATTTTTGGTATTATACCTACAGTATGAAATATCATTTAATTATTTGTTATATTGTATTCCTTGGTTAGGTAGAATTTTATTATTATAATCTTCAGTGAATATTTTTAATATTATTCAAGAATTTCAAATTTAACAATATAAATGTACCTACATAATTTTTTTTTTTTTTTATTGGAGATTATGTATTGTCTTTTTTTATTTCTATAATTTGATATAGATTGGATAATTATTAAAACTTTAAACACCCATTCCTTCGAAACATACAGACACACCGTGATGCCTTAGTGATTTTTTATCATATTTATTAGCCAACGGTCTATAACATCTCGTCAAGTAACTAAATTTATTTTAATTCATCGTTTATTCATACGAGCTTACAAGCTATACGCCATGCCAGAGGCTCTCAGAATAAGGAAAGAGTTAATCATTTAATAAATATTTGCATAATTCATCGTTTATTCGTACGAGCTTACAAGCTTTACGCCATGCCAGGGGCTCTCCGAATAAGCTGTAAGGAATAAGGAAAAATCGTATCTTTTTACGAATATTTACAGTTAATTTGGATATGTGTATCATGAATCGGTAGTGAATAATATTAATCAATAACAAAACGTTTATCCATAAATTTAATTAAAGTATTTTTTAACTTTTTTTTTATATTCATTAGGCATGCATTTGTCTAACCATTATTGGGCGTAGTCAATAATTTGAAAAATAATCCAAGTTTAAGTCGTCATATATCTGAATGAAATACATAACTACATCGGTATAGAAAAGTAAAGAAACATTATTTATAATAAATTATAAACATTATGTCGTCAACATTTAAAGAATTCATGTGCGAAGATAACATTAAGAATAAAACACATTTAAGGTTACGAAAACAAAAAATAGAGCAACTATGGGAAGAATTTGATAGTACAAAGTTGAAAGCTAAGTGGCATAGACCGGACAAGGCTGATATCAGGATAAGAACTGTGGTATTGCTAAAAGAAACAAAATGTACCACCTCTCGATTGGCTCATGAGGGCGAGTCATATCAGAATATCCAGGACGGGACGGAGTGACAAGAGTGGTGGAGGTCAACACGCGTGGCGGTTTTAAGAAGAGGACGGTAAGATTGGCGTGCCCATGACCCGGGCAAGACCTAAATGAAAATTAAATTTTTAAAAACAAAAACGTATTTTTAGTTATTTTTGTATTCAGTATATTTATTAAACCTATTTATTTGTATGTATTGGCGGTGTCAGACGTTAATTATTTAATTTGTATTGTATAAATGGTAGTATACGTTTTTTTTCAATGTTTATGCGTAAATTTGAAACTGCGCTCCAAGGGGGTTGCATGTTAGGGTGAGTGATAAGACAAATAGCGATAAGCTGAAGTGGGCATTATTTTTGTATGAGCTGTTCAGTTCTTCGGTTGCCGTCCACCACGACGCATTTATTTAAAACATTTATTATTTGAATTAAAATTGATACTATAAATAATTGATTAATTTGATTACATACTGATAAATAACTCTAAAATAGCCAACGTCAAACTAATATAAAGATATATTATCATTTATAAACATGTTGTAAAAATGCAACAGTATGTATTTAAGGGATAAGTTAATAGCTATTTTCGCTAGTGTAAATCATGTCGACTGAAACATACAGACGGACAATACGCACGATGTGAAGCCCGTGTATGCCAGGTGATAAAGAGGAGAACCTAAATTAGGGCCGGGTATAGGAGTAGCGGATGGTAGTAAAGCATAGTGGACGGGTAAAGAACCGGAAAAGCAGTGGCATGGCTTCAGAACCAACTAAATATATTTAATTATATGGGAGAGACTGTGGTAAATTGACGAGTCGGTAAGATGAAGAATCGATTGTATTAATTATCAAATCATGATAACAATCAATATTAGTAATCAATGACATGTATAATGTTATATAAGCAACTTATTTTCTGAAATTTATTTTATTTTGATAATACTTAACTTCGTCAACTCACCACAGTCTCCCCTACATTATCATTAATTTACAAGTCATTATTTTAAAATGTAATATAAAATAAGTTAAAACTTTAATACAAGCTATTCCCACTGAAGACAGATATGATAATGAATTGAGGTTACGAGTAATGATGTTGTTCAATCTTCAAGTAATATCTACCTAGTCGTGCCATAAGTTCTGTCCCTATTTATCAGTTGTTCTATAAATATTTTACTATAACACTAATGACTTTGATAATGAACATAATTTTCAAGGGCGATTGTAAACTCGGCCCGAGGAAAAAAAATTTTCAAAAGGTCTATTGTAAACTCGGCCTGTGTTTTTTTCAGGTAAAAATAATTTAAGTGTAAACTCGGCCCGGATAAAAATATACATATTATGATATTCTTATAATATTTTTGAGAACCATTTAGCATTAACCGGAGGACACCTAGAGGAGGCGATACTCATTATCCTCGAAAAATTATTTTCATTGTCATGTTATTATTCATAGTATGAAATTTGTTATATAATCAATGTAAAATGTATTTATGTAAATTTTTTTAAGGAAAACGCCATGTGTTTAACGTATTCACTCACTGATATTTCCTTATTTTTATATTTTGTAAGTGTTCTTTCTAAGAGTTCTCTTTTTTTTTAGTTTTTTTTTTTTTTTTTTTTTTTAATTGAAATGGTTCATCTAGGCTGTTGATTTTAATGTAAATTTCTGTTGGTAGTTCATTTAATTTTGCAATGACTTCATATATATATTGGGATGAGTGGAATTGAAACTTGCATTAAAATGAGCATGAAATGATTCACATGTATTAGTTGTTAAACACGTATCAACTGATGCACAAGCCCATATATCAGGTGGTTACATAGGATCTTCTCATATGTATGTATTGATTAAATAATCTGTCCTTATTATATTTTATTGGTAAATATTATCGGGCTGAGATTACAATCGACCTTTTTATTACCTGAAATTCCGGGCCGAATTTACAATCTACCTACTATATTACCTAAAATTTTCGGGGCCGAATTTACAACAAAAAAGGTAATCGTGGGCCCAGTTTAAATTTGCCCATTTTCAATGTGTCATATCTACTATTTCTGGTCAGTACAGTAGTTCACGTGACGTATTAAACATGGAATGGGGGGTATTAATGAAAATCGTATTGCTGTCATTGCGTTATTTAAGTGTAATAAAACACCAATAGAGATTTTTAACTTATTAAAACTATTAAAAATAACAAAAAAATGTGTTTATCGGACTATTAAACGGTTTAACGAGTTGAACACTATAGATGACAAGCCAATGACAAGCCAAGAAGTGGACGTCCACGTGAAATAAGAACGAATGCAGCAGTCAAAGCTGTCGCACAGAGGATTCGCAGAAAACCACTCCGCAAACAAAAAATCATGGCTAGAGAAATGAAAATTCCACCAAGAACCATGTCACGCATAATTAAAGAAGACCTTGGGCTTGGTGCTTGTCGAAGAAGTACCGGTCAGCGGTTGACTGACGTTTTACGTAGAATTAGAGCGACAAGAGCGAAGAAGCTACTTCAGCAGTACGCGAAAAATTATCACAGACTGATACGGTTTACTGATGAAAAAATTTTTGCCGTAGAAGAAAAATTTAACCGTCAAAATAATAGAGTTTATGCTCACAACTCTCGAGAAGCTGCAGAAAAAATTCAAAGAATAGAAAGAGGACATCATCCAGCCTCAGTGATGGTTTAGTGGGGAGTGTCATATGAGGGCGTTACTCAAATGCATTTCTGTGAGCAGGGAGTCAAAACATGCGCGGTTAACTACCGAAATGATATTTTAGAAGAGGTAGTGAAGCCTTTAAATGATACATTGTTTGCGGGAATAAACTGGACCTTTCAGCAGGATTCAGCGCCTGCACATAAGGCAAAAACGACTCAACGCTGGTTGGAGGCCAATTTACCTGGATTTATCGTCACTCAAGATTTGCCCTCAGGAAGTCCAGACCTCAACCCTTTGGATTACAGACTGTGGTCTATTTTAGAGGAGAAGGCTTGCTCTAAGCCTCATAGAAAAGTCATTGAAAGCCGATTTGGTAAAATCAGCTGCCTCAATACCGTTGGAAGTGGTGCGTGCTGCCATAGATGAGTAGCCAGATCGTTTGAAGAAGTGTGTAAATGCAAATGGTGGACATTTTGAATAGTATTTAGTTTTTTTTAGTAACTAAGTTAATAAAGAATAAATAACATCAGATTTATATATTTGTTTTATTTAATTTATTAAATATGCACATTTGTATCAGGGACAGAACTTATGGCACGACTAGGTAATAAAAATCTAAATCAATAACTTCTATCTATTTCAGTTATTGATTTCTTATTTTTCATAAAAGAAACATTCATCTCAAGGAGCCTCACTTTAAAAGAATATAGTCAATGACTTCTCGGCATGTATTAATTCATTATTTATATTTTTCATCTAAATGAACAATTTTATGAAAACTTAAAACACTTATCAGGATATCCTACATAAATACATATTATTTATATATATATATAAATAGATAGAAATAACTAAGAACATTATCATGAAGCAGTTGAGCTCTTAAAAGCACATTTGGCAAATAAAAAAAAAAAAATTTACAAGACATTACTGTAAAATATAATATTATGGAAGGACAATTTCTACGACCAGCTATTCCAAATGCCTGGAGGCAGATTCCATCTGCATAGGTAGCGAATCCCAGTGGAAGATACAAGCCTTAAGAATACGTGAGTATGTATACTGTAATGATATTGAATGAGAATTTGGAGCGTTCAGTAAGTCAAATGAACCCTAGGTCCTCCAATTCTACTAATGATTTTTATATACCTAAACTCCACTTGCCTCCCAAACATAAATCCATTTAAGTCACCACTTAAGACATGGGTGATGTACCGAGGAAGAATTCTCATCCCCAAAATTTAGATATGTGATCACACACACACACACACACACACACACACACACACACACACACACACACACACACACACACACACACACACACACACACACGCACGCACACACACACACATACACACACACACACATACACACACACACACACACACACACACACGCACACCACACACACACACACACACACACACACACACACACACATACTCGTACACACCCACACCCATCCATAAACGAAAACAAAATTATTGAACTGAAGTTAATTTTAAGAAGACAAATTGTCAATGAAATTTATGACATACAATAAATGAGATAACTTAATATTCGAACTAATTGAATAAATAACTATTTAATATTCTAAGAGACTACGTTTTTAGGAAATGTCTACTTATATCACTACCTTACCTTATCTTGGGAGCACTTGTTCTTCTCGGCTTGTGTCCCAGATATGCCTCGCAGTACTTGATCATTGCATTATCAGGCCCTATTGATTGACATGTCACATTAAGAATCCAACTCATATATCAAAAATTGTGTTAGTAATAAACTTAACAAAAATTAGAAATTTTACAGCTCTATTTTAAGCCCGAAATTTCAGATTTTTATAAAAAAATAATAATATAAAATTAATTTAAACGTATTTAAAAATACGTTATAAAAACGTATTTTTTTTATTAGGCCATGATGAATTACATTAAAATGGGTAGTAATTTATTTAAACAGTTTTTAGAAAACACATTTGAAAAAAATTAACCAAGTTTCAAAATAAATGGAATCATAATGATATAATAGTTTATTATTATTAATTATTACATATTTATTTCAATAATTAGAAGCAAGTGTTAGAAATGTATTTTAATGAATGTTTTTGTTTGTGAGAAGTCTAGGATATCACATTAAACAAATATGTACTAAAAACCAATCCATGAAAATTTTTTAAATCAAAATATGCTCATAATAGAATACACTTTAAACATATATTAAATTAATAAATCTAAATCTAACCTTTATGTGATGTTCTTCGGGTCTGTAGTATTAGTCTTCAACGTTGTTGGATTCCCAATGTCTTCACTATGAGTAATACAAAACACATTAAAGCATAACAGAATAAATACTAAAAACTAATTATTTCCATCAATTGTTTATAAAAAATAAATTCAATGAAGAAAAAAAACATATATTTTTCTTTTTTTATTAAAAGAACATAAACAATCTGTTATTGAAAACAATCAGTAAATTTTAAAAATGTTGTACATAATACAATAACATGCATTAATAATATTTTAACTTTATTTTAATCGTCAAATAATTCAGTCACTTACGAAAAATGAGCCACAATTTTTTAAATGAGATTTATGAGATTTGACACGGATTGTAGAAAAATAAATATAGAATATAGATCACCCTTATTAAACCATAGATTATAGAATATGTTGTATACCTTTATTTAACAGTCATCGATGTAAAGTAAATTTTATATCATCGAGATCGGTTAAATACGACATAGAGGTGATGATTACATTTTAAATTTAGCCATAGACTGTCTAAAAACGTTAGTCAACTAAAAAAAATTGTTTGACGTAATATTTTTTTCAGACCATAATGACATTGTTTTAATCAATGTAGTAATTTTTTTTTTTTTTTGACATTTTGACATTTCAATTATCATTGTATTAATATTAATATGAAAGCAAATATGAATAATAAAAATAAAATTTCTAAAAATTAATTAAATATTAATTAATATTAGTATCGAAGGAAATGTTAACTTCATGATAGAGTTGTTCATTAATGTAAATTATAATACAAATATTTCAATAATCTTCAAGAAAGTATTCATGAATTAAATTCTTTATAAATTACATTAAAGAAAGCTTTTATTCGTGAGAACACATTGGTAACGCATTAAAAAAAAAAAAAAAAAAAAATATTGAAAATCAATCAGTGAAAACGTTTAGAATAAGAACAAAATTGATGTGAAATTTAATTTAATTAATTTAATTTAATGAATTCAATAAGAAAATAGTTAACGAATACGAAATACTAAATTAATAATTGTATATCTAACCTTTATGCGATGCCATTTGGACGATGCGTTCTAGCCGTCGGTGCTGTTGGATTGGAAACTTCTTTATTGCATGCTGTAACGTCATTTAATAAATAGTAGTTACTATTCATTTCCATCAGTAGCGTTAAAAAATAAATCCATAGAAGAAAAATAATTAATAATATAACGATGAAGTGTATTTTAATCGTCAAATAATGTGGTCACCTACACAAAGTGGGCCGTAGTTTTTCCGATGAGATTTTTGAGATTCTACACGGATTGTACAAAAGTGACAGAGTATATAGTCGATTTTTATTAACCACAGATTATAGAATATTACGTATATTTTTATTTCACATTTATCGACGTTATGTTAATATGAATCTCATCAAGATCGAATGAACACATAAAAAAAAAGGCGATTAGTAAAATAAACAATTATAATCATGAATAAACGTATTATTTTAAATTGAAAATTAAAATATACTTTGTATTATTTTTTTACATATTTTCTATTTCAAACCAATAATATTATTAAAATATTTATATTAATTTGAGCAAACTCTCTTATACACCTAGTTCTTAATATTTAAAATAAGGATATTAGCATTTAAACCACTAACAGTACTTCCGCTTCACTCAGAATTTAAAATGATCAATCCCGTTTTGAACGGACATAATATGGTCGCCTTACTCTACGACAGGCATGGCGCGCCGAGATAAAACTATTAGCCCTTTTCCTCTGGGTGACTTTTACTTCAATAATATTATAGAATTTGTTTCAACTAGTTTTATTTTTATTTTTATTTTTTTTTATAACGCTACTAGTTGTAAAATTATATCGATTCCCCTAAGCAGGTATTGAAAAATTGGATCTTGTATATAAAACATTTTAACGAAATCTTTGACTGTGAATTTGTTTTAAATACGTATATCATAGGAACTTATTGGTTTTTTTCCGACAAAATGTAATTTTAAATTAGTAACCGATTTATTTCTTGAAAAGTCACACATACCTAGATTTTAATTATTATGGTATTTTAAAAGCATATTAATATCGAAGGAAATATTAAAAAAAAAAAAAAAGAAAAAAGAAAATTAAAAAATTAATTAAATATTAATTAATATTAGTATCGAAGGAAATATTGTTAAATTAATGATTGAGTCGTTCATTAATGTTGATTATAATACTAATATTTCAATAATCTTCAGCGAGTATTTATGAATAAAATTCTTTATAAATTATATTAAAGAAAGTTTTTATTTGCAAGAATACTACGGTAACGCATTAAAAAAAAAATTTTAATCAATCTGTGAAAACGTTTAGAATAAGAACAAAGTTATTGTAGTATAAGTATGATTCAAAAAGTTAGCCAATACGAAATACCAAATTAATAATTCTGCATCTAACCTTTATGTGATGCTTTTCGGATACATCGTAGTAGTTGTCGCCGCTGTTGGATTCCGTACATCTTTATTGCAAGTTGTAGTATCATTGTATAAACAGTAGCTACTAAAAATGTCCACGAGTTATGAATAAAAAATAAATGCGTTGCAGAAAAAAAAAATATTTTAAAGAACTGTATTTTAATCGTCAAATAATTCAGTCACATACGAAAAATGAGCAGTAATTTTTAAAATGAGATTTATGAGATTTGACACGGATTGTAGAAAAATAAATATAGAATATAGATCATCCTTATTAAACCATAGATTATAGAATATTTTGTATACCTTTGTTTAACAGTCATCGATGTAACGTAACTTTTATATCATCAAGATCGGTTAGACACGAAATGGAGGTGATTAATATAATAAAGGAAAACAATCTCAAATGAATATAATATTATTTTAAACAGGAAATGAAACTCTACTAGGTATTATTTTTAAACATTTATATTTCAAATCAATTATGTTTTCAAGATAGTAATAACACTTTGTTTAAATTAACTTCGTTGAAATAATTTACATTTTTTTTATTTTAAACTTTTATAAATAATGCAATAATACACAATTAATATTTAAAGTTTTTAGCAACATGACTCCGTGAGTTAAGATCAAATTACGAAAATCATACGGCCAGTTTTACCGTGTTTACTCGGTTTTTCAGCAGTTTTTTCTTGAACCCGGAAAAAATATTTAAAAGGATAGAAAAATCACCTATGCACAGTACAATCTAAATGACATATCCTATTTATGAAGTTGTATGAAATTTTTGGATTACAATAACTACCTGAGAAAATATTTACAGAAAAAAATAAAAAATAAACGTCATTGTAAAAACAGTAGACTTCACTACACTCAGAACCAAAAAATCACAGTGGGATAACTATATAATGAATTTTATTGAAAAATGGATTAAGTGTTTACTTAAATGACGCCTAAGATTTAAAATTTTATTGAAAAAGCAATTTTAATATTATTTTTTTTAAATATAAAACGTAATATTTTCATTAAGTCACAATAACATTATATCAATGGGTGTGAATATTTTTAAACAATTTCATATATTAATTAGTATGGTTATATTTGAAGAAACTTGTCATGTTAAAAAAAAAATGAAATCATAATGATTGAATGGTTAATTTGTTTGATTCTAATACAGTTATTTCAATCATCTCATTCAAATATTTATAAATTATTTTGATGGTAGATTTTGTTTGCGAGAGATGATGATATCAAATTAAAAAAAAAAAAAAAAAAATAGGAGCTATGAATCTATGAACATCTTTCGAATCAGAATAAACGTATTGAAGCATTCAAGTAAACCAGATAATTAAATTATCCAATCTAAATCTAACCTTTATGAAATATTATTAGGATAGATCGTTCTAATCATCAACGTTGTTGGATTGCAAATTTCTTCTGTGTAATTTATACAATAAATACTACGTACTAGTGATTTCCATCAGTTGTGTTTGAAAAATAAATGCGTCGAAAAAAAAATTTGAATAATATATAACAATAAACTGTAATATAATCGTGAAATAATTTTGCCACGTACATAAAATGAGCCGAAAATTTTCCAATGAGATATTCGACAATTCACACGGATTATACAAAAGTGATTTGTAGTATAATTGATTTTTATTTAACCATAGATTATAGAATATTATGTATACCTGTATTTCACAGTCATCGATGTAACGGAAATATTTATCTCATCAAGATCGGTTATAAACGAAGAAGAAGTGATTAATAAAAATAAACGAAAATGAATTTATTATTTTAAATAAAAAATGAAATTATAATTAGCATTATTTTTATACATTCCTATTTCAAAACAATCATATTTTTAAGATATCAATACTACTATACACAAACTATCTTATACACCTAATTCTTAATTTTCAAAATAGGGAAATTCACGAGAATTCAAAATTAAATCAACTAGTACAATTATGTCTACCATTAAACAATTAATACGGTATTTAATTAAAAACTAAATAATAATTATATGTTATTAATTAATATTCATTATTATCCGAGACTGATTTATATTCGTGTGTTTGAGTGTCAAATAAAAATTTTCATTGATTGCGCCTGCACTGACTACAATTTTTATGAACGCAAATACAATTCATATAAAATTAAACTGAAATTATTTTAATGAAAACGTTATTGTCGAATAAAGAGATAGGATGTAAATAAAATAATTTAGGAGGCTTATCCAGAACTCGAACAAAAAATGTAATAATAGTGCTTTTTACGTAAAATATAATGAAATTAATCATTTTTCGATCTTACTGAATAAATTAGAAAAATAATAAAAAAAAAAAATTCATTATTCTTACTGATAACCACGAACATAATTTAAGAAATATTTGATGGTAATTTAATTTTATAACTATAGCTATTTAACTGAATATATTGATTATTATGTTTTAAATTTAGCCATTAAGTGTTTTATTAATTTTATTATATTAATCAATTCAATCATTTTTTTCTCCGAAATTATTAGATTTTCATTATCATGGTATTTTAAAAGCATATTAATACCAATGGAAGTATTCAAAACAAAAAAATTAAAAAATTAATTAAATATGAATATCGTGGGAAATGTTCAATTAAAGATAAAGTTGTTTATAAATGTTAATTGTAATACAATTATTTCAATAATCTTCAGCAAGTATGAATTAATATTTTATGGTCCGATAGCCAATTGATTTTAGCTTTAAAGAAATATTTTCCAAAAAAATAAAAACTAGACAAGAAGTTCTCAGACACCCGAGGGCTTTTTGATTTTTATTGTAATGAATTTATTTGAACAATTCAAAATTCGAGCAGAGATTCCCCGGCGCCCGATGGCAAATTGATTTCAGTTTTAAAGTAACATTTTCCAAAAATATAAAAATTAGACAAGAAGATCCCTGGCACCTGAGGGCTATTTGATTTTAATTATTCAGAAATATATTTAAAATAATAAAAAGTGAATGAATTATCCTTGGCACCAAATAAATGAATGTTTGAAAAGAAATATAACGGTACCCAAGAAATTTTTGATATTTATTATAAGGAATTAATTTAAACAATTAAAATTTTGAGCAGAGGTTCCCCAGCTTCCGAGAGCCAATTGATTTTAGTTTTAAAGAAATATTTTCCAAAAAAATAAAAACTAGACAAGAAGTTCTCCAACACCCGAGGCCTTTTTGATTTTTATTGTTATGAATTTATTTGAACAATTCAAAATTTGAGCAGAGGTTCCCCGGCGCCTGAGGGCCAATTGATTTCAGTTTTAAAGAAAATTTCTTAAACATTTGAAATTAGACAAGATATTCCCCGGTGTCCGAGAGCCAATTGATTTCAGTTTTAAAGTAACATTTTCCAAAAAAATAAAATTTAGACAACCCAGATAACAAAAATATATTCTTGTAATATTCTAGTAATATTGCATGAAAATGTATCAGTTTCTTCAATATTCTTAGAAAGTTCTCAGAATCTTTTTTAAATGTATATAATATTCTCAGAAAGTTTTTTGTCAACAAATTAAGTGTTCTAAAAATGTTATTCAGTAAGATTAAACTAATATTATCAAAGCAATGTTGTAATAATATAAGTAATATAATGTTATAAAAATATAAGGAAAATAAAATAGGCATAATATTATAAATTACCCTATAGTAAAATATTATTGTAATGTAATATTATTTTATGTTAAAAAAATAATTTTTACCAATATAATAGATATATGACTTTCTACTACAGTCTAAACTCAATTAAGATATCATGTTTTTTCACCAAAGATTAATACCTCATAAAATGAACTAAAAATTGATATATATATATATATATATATATAATATTATTTAACTATGGAAAAGAATGAACATGAATTTAAACAGTATAATCAAAGTTTATTATCATTTAAAAAATAAAATACAGTGAAGGGTACATAATATTTTTAATTTTTTTTCTTTTGGTCACATCTGAAGCGTGCATGAGCTAACCATACTCCAAGTGGTATATCAATTTCTCGCTCAGTAGCCATTTTGTATTTGATATGCATTCTCAAAGAATCTAAAAATAAAAATAAAAAAACACTATAAAACAATATGATATATTTTATTTTATATTATATTTATGAACAAACAAGGCAAATTTTATGATAGTGCCTATGTGCTATATAGGTACATAATAAGTGCATAAATAATTTTGACAAAAAGAGATGCTAAATGCAAAAGTATTTATTTGAACTTAGTGGCTCCTTAATTTAATTGTACATAGTATTAATTTTGTCAATGATATAGACAAAAGTAAAAAAAAAAATCATTAAAACTTTAACATATCAAAAAGATCTTGAGTAATTAATTATACCTCTGTAATTTTTAGTATACATTACCTATGAGAACACGGTATAGCATCAATTTAGAAAATGGTTTTTTTTTTTTAAATCCAATAAGTGAATAGTTAACAAGGAATTCATCAGCAAACATCCTTGCCATAATTCTCCGTAGGTACGCTATGACCTAAATCATAAGCTACTACTATCAAAGATAGTTTTGAAACCTAAACAAAAAAATTAATCATAAGCACACAAACCTAAGCTATTAATTAAAACACTAAAAATCAAACTAAATACATTTGTTAAACATATTGAATAATCTATTTAATTTTACAATAATTTTAACTGTCACCGAATGATAGATTTTAATAAGTATTATAAGCATACAATAAGTATATTATAGTTATAGCTTATAAGTCATAGGTGCAGTGCAATAGTTACGATATTTTTAGACTTTAAAATACAATTATAATCTTCTTAAGTTAATATAACTTTTTAGAAAAATATTGAATTATTAACGTAAAATATAAATTCCAATTTTCTAATAATATTACATCAAAATAATCTTTCAGGAAAATAACAAGTGTTATTAACTTATTAAGATCAGGGTTTCCAGATTTTGAAATCCCCAAATCTGGATATCATAGTGAATAACCTTTTTTTTTTTTTTATTTAATGTAACAGATTAATGGAAATGGATGTATATTTATTTTATATTTAGATACATATTTATTAGCTAACACAAAAATACATTATCATTTATTGGTTATTTATAATTATAGTAGTAGTATTATATACTTATTATTTCTTTGGTATAATTTTTACAATTTAAACATAACTGTTCTCACTAATATTACATTTTATCTATTGATACTTTTCATTTGAATGGATTTTTTTCAATAGTTGAATTATTTTTAAATTGTTTACAAGTTAAACCAAAATTAATTTTACAGACCATCAGATATCATAGAATATTTTTATTTATCTTTCCTCTTTCATCTGACCAAGCATAATTATTCATAAGCAAAAACAAATTATATCTACTATATAGACCAGAAATTCCTTTTATAAACCTACTAGTATAGACAGAAAAATTGTAAATTGTAAATATATAAATATGTGAGTTATTTTTTCTCTGCTTTTTTAACCAAAACACCAGTACATGTCAAACTGAGATGAATGACAAGCTAAGTTATAATAATACATTTTTATACAAATAAAAAACACCACATTTTGTGTTGAATTAAGGTTTTTAAGGACTTTTCTTTATAATATCTTAAAACTATTGATTTTTCAATATAAATGTACTTCAAACTGTACAAATCTTTAAAAAAGAAATGATAGCGAAACATAATAATGAAAAAAAAAAAATGGCGTTAAAAAATATTTCACAATACAAAGGTACCATAAACTATTTAAAAATATTAACAAAAAAATAACTGTAAAGAAAATTTGGTTTGTTACATATCTTATATAATATCAATAACTTTTTCATTTGATCAAGTACATCATAATTCAAATAATTAATGGTTATTTTTTTACATAGGTAATTAAATAAAAAAAGGTGCCTAAACACTATTTAAATACAAGTACTATGTTTCAGTTTTAACTCCTTTCTATCTATTAAACCTATATTAACTCAACAGAATCAAAATTTAACAACCTAAAATATAATATATCAATGTATTTCTAACTTCATATTTATACCTACACGATAGAAGAAACTGGCAACAATAGAATACTCATAACTTATGAGTCATAAGTACAATGACTAATAGTGAATTACCTAATTTCATAAATTATTATTTCAAAAAAGAACTCGCATGTAATTTATGTTTTAAAATTTATTACATTCATTAAATGTCGCCAACACTGTAGTAAATTTAATCACCTATGACCCAGAATCTATTGATAAATAAATAACATATTTTAATAAATAATTATTTAATTATATTTAAAAATTACCAAAATATTCCTAAATTCCTGTCCTTTGATAATTTTAGTTTCAACAGTAGTCAGTTGTTCATCACTATTTAGAGGAAAAATATTATCCAAGTTTATATCATTATTGCCAATTAAAAGTCCAGAGGTAGAAGATCCACGAGAAAAAGTATCCATTAAAGTTTCGGTATTTCTGTGAGTAACATTAATGACATTCATCATGTTATTAACAACATACTTTAAATGAGTTAATGTGGTGAAAATATACTTTTCAAAATCTGTTAAATTAATTAATAAAACAGAATATTAGAAATAAAATATGAAATAAGTTAATTTTAAATGATTAGATTAAAAACAATATTCACCTTGACGAGATTTAAATGTCTCAATATTATTCTAACTGACTTCATTAGATGGTATTGGTTCTTCAGGCAATACTTCATAAAATAAAAAAATAAAATTATTGATACTTGTTAATCATATTTAAAGAAAACCTAATTTTATTTACTTTTTTCTGGAAACTGCAGAACTCGTTTTACAGCCATGCTACTGTTACAGTTAGCATGCTCTACAAATTATTGTGATTTGTCATTTTTTTCAACTGTCCAGTTACTGGTACTTGGAGAGCATAAAACTTTTCCAATAATTTCATTTGTGTTTGAAGAAGGAGAAGGTGGAATTTCGAAAACATCATCATAGTTGTTACCTAAATTATAAAAATTGAATTTAAAATTATTATTAAAATACGATATACTTACATAAATCCATGTTTTATAAGCACTATTGTACACAAAATATTTCAAATGTACAATACAGTATATATACATTTAGATAAATGTATTATGTATATATATTTTTTTTAACAATAAAGCTAATATTTATTGAAAAATATAAAAATTTAGTCATTTATAATAATTAGATTAATTAATAACATTTAATTATTTTTATAAGATAGGTTAATAGATAAGTATCTTCAGTGAGCTAATTCAAAAAATATTTTTATTAAAAACTGAGAATATTAAGACATGAATACTAACAATTTAAAAATGTTTTTAGTGTAATTGATTAGTTGAATATATTAAATAATAAATCAATACTACTGTATAATGCTTAATTCAGTGTTTAATAAAATAGTTATGAAAATTATAACTATTTATAATAATATTATTACTATAATAAATTAAAACACCAAGTATAAAATTGTTTTCTAATAGGTATGTACTTTTTTTATTGGCTTTGTTTATTACTTTATATAAGTTTAATTTTAATTATACCTAAAATAATAATTCTATCAAAATTTGATAATTATTTAACAACAACTATCATTGCATGTTTAAAAAATGTATGACGAACCTGTAGTTAATCAATTATTTTACTAATAATGAAAATGCCAGCAATTTTGAATGAAAAAAAGAAATACTTGTACCTACTAATTAGGTACCTACCTTTTTTTTTGTCTATAGAAATGGAAATTCTACAAAAATTAATTTCTGTAAGGTTTTAAATTTATATTGTTACAAAATAATATCAATTGATGAACGCCAAGTTTGTATTAAAATAAAATTGCTAGAATTATTATTATGATTGTATACAAATTTAGTTACTATAATTACTATAATTTAAAACTAGGTATATAATTCAAGGATACTTTAAATCAATTTTAAATAAATATTAAGCAAATTATGAACACATAATAAATTATATAATAGTATACTAAATACATTTAAAAATATAGTAAAATAGTTTAGGGTGGTTTTTGAATTCAATAAAATTCCTTTCTCTAATTTTCTATTTGATTAGCACATAAGAAGCATGGCTAAAAAACCTATAAACAGAATATAACTGTGTTTATAAGCATTTTAAATTAATATGTAATACCTGTATTCTGTGACGGGTTTATGTTTAATTGCCATGATGGATCAGCATCAGATCATCAGCAGTTGAATCTGAATTAAAATCTGTAAGCATGCCTGATGTGTTCTTTTTTTTTATTTGCTGATTCAATATCATCTAAAATCAATAATACTAATGTATATGAATATAAATAGGTACTTAATGTCTACCACAACCTTTAAAAAAAACAATATACAAATAAGTTCTTAAAAACTTTTTAAGATAAACATTTTTTTACCTTTTTTCTTAAAATCAGAGTACTTTATTGGAGACTGACATGTATTTATTAATCTGGAATTTGGTTTTTTACGCATAATATTAGCAGCATGAGACATACTTAATGCTCTTTTTTTTTTAATGTTATTGTCTTTTTCTGTACTAGATAAATCAGACATCAGTGTAGCTTTTGGTAATTTAACTCTAGCTTCAGTTAAGGACCCTTAAACAAAATAAAATATAAATTAATATCACAACATACTTAAAGAAAAAGTGACTTACCATAGGTTTTAATTCCAGGGAGTAAAAACGGTTTTGAAAACCGGGTAACCCGAAAAAAATTGAAACCGTTTTCAGACCCGAAACCCGAAAAAAATTGAAACCGTTTTCAGATCCAAAACCCGAAAAAAATTGAAACCGTTTTCAGACACGAAACCCGAAAAAAATCAAAAATAAACGGGATGGTTGTCATAACTCATAATGTCGTGTAGTGCAAGTGTATATCTACCCATAATACTTTTAACACAAACTAAAGATGTCGGTTCTTATCAAACAAATAAAATTGAACATAATATGTTATCATTATTATTTATTATTCAAATTTGTAGTTTTAAATTTTTTATTCAAAGTACCTACTTAATACTTATTCAAATACTTAATAGTTAATATAAGTTAACATATTTTAACAAATAAAATTGAACATAATACGTTATCATTATTATTTATTATTCAAATTTGTAGTTTTTAATTTTTTATTCAAAGTACCTACTAAATACTTATTCAAATACTTAACAGTTATTACAAGTTAACATTTAACTGTTTGTTACATCTAATTAGCATGATACTCTCCAATAAAGATGGAGTTAGATTGCCTCGTAAATCGCTCAAAATAAATTTGAGGCTTGAAAAGGTTCTTTCAACGCTTACCTAGAAAAATACAAAATCGTTTTACATAGAATGGTTAGTTTTTAATATTTATACTTAATATTTTATTTCACACTGACTTGAGTAGCAGGTATGGCAAGTGTCACTTGTGCTAGTTTATGTAGTTCTGGATGTTCGTTTTCCTTAGAAGCCCAATAATCCCTTATATCAGAATTATATGGTATTCTTTGTGTACCATCAAAAGATTGAAGAATGGACTCAATATTCAGAGGTGGATTGAAAATAACAGTAGTTGATCTAGGACCGCACTTTTCTTTTAAGAATTTCTCAAAATCGTCATCATCGTCATCATTATTGTTAGGTAGATCAACTGACATATTTAATAATGATTTTTCTCTTTCATCACTCAGTATATCATTTTCACTGCGTTTGTTTAATGCTTGGATGAGAGTCCACAGTTTACAAAGATGATTTATTGCTTTGGTTTTCATTTGAGAGGTTAATAAAGATTGAAACCTTGGATCCAAGAAAATTGCTGAAAAATAATTAATAAAAAAATAATAATACCAACTTAAATATAATGTTAAATTTAGTTAATGTTAACTTAAATATTAAAAATCAAAGTACAAAATACAAATGTTTAAGCATACATGATACGAATAAATCATTATCTAATAATATTTGTTGCCGCTTTAACATGGATTCAGTTATTGATTTGGCCAGTTCAGTATTTGCCTTAGTTAAGCCGTTTCGTATTTTCCACCAACAACCATAAAAATCACCAATTGTAATATCAGCTCGTTGTAGCTGTACAGAACCAATTTTTACAGGTGCCAAAGTTAAAACCTACATGCATTTCAATATAAAAAATGTATTATATTTAAAATAAATTACTATTAAGTAATTAGTAATTACTAAAGATTCTATTAAGTTCCAATCATTATTACTCAGTTCTAAACTAGGAATGTCGGTGGCTTTCATTCGGCAAAACGCTTTGAGTTCACAAAGGCGCTGGAGCATATCATATATAGAATTCCAGCGTGTATCACAGTCCAACACAGCCTTTTTAAGGCCAGATTTTATCAACATATTAGCTATTGTAGGAGTTCTTAACTTCTTAACAACCTAATATTTACAATAAACATAACATAATTACATTACCTACCAACTTATTTTAAATATATTTTTATTTTTATGTAGGTACTATACCTACATAAATAACAAAAAACAAAATAATAAATATTATAATAAATTTTACCTTGCGAGCCTTATCCAATATTTCTTTATTTGTTGTATTTTTTAAACCATCATAAACACACAACTGGATAGTATGCGCTGAACATCTAAAACAGTAAGTCATTCCATATTTAGTTGACTGCAGAGAAGTTGCTACATGTTTTTGGAATGTATCATTTTCTAATTCAGATTCAGATAAATTTTGAAAGTTGTCTGCATTATTGAGAATTTCAGAATCAGAATCAGTAGAATCTATGTCATCAAGTATTTCTTCTAAAATATAATTCTTAGTTATATACATATTTTAGCATAAAAATAAATACATCATATATTATACTAAAAAAAATTGAAACCGTTTTCAGACACGAAACCCGAAACCCGAAAAAAATTGAAACCGTTTTCAGACCCGAAACCCGAAATTTCTAGATACGTTTTTACTCCCTGTTTATTTCCCAACTTTCTGGCAGAGTAAAAATGGAATTCCTTTTTATTGGGTTTTTGATGGCTTTCAATAAATTTTTTTGTACAAGCCAGGCACAGAGATTTTCTTTTTCATAAAATCAAATATCTGGTACTGCCTCGATACAATTATCTTTATTCAAATAAACTATACAGGCATTTGTTATCTTCGACATCTTAAATTATTAAATAGGTTATCAATTATATTAATTGAATTAAGTTGCAGGTTAGTAGAATAAAATACATTCTTTTGTTTATTTAACACGTTCACGACCCAAGACCTTTTTGAAAACCTCTGGGACAAACCCAAACCAAATCTAATTAATTTTTAGTGCTTAGAACTTATACTTTTATAGTTTTGACATTTAATTTTAATTTTTTTTTCCTACCTGTTTTTTAAGACATGTCATATATTTGTGACATGGGTTTATATAAATAATTATTATTACGAAAAACCCAATGTCACACATAGTTGACATTGGATATTTTGTTCTTTTCATTTTCTAAAGTGTTTATATACCAAATTAATATTTATTAGTATCAATTGGAATTACAAAAACAATATAAATCAACATAGAGCTATTTTTATTACATATTAATATCAACTTGTTATATAAAAAAGATCCATTGGAATTGAAATAAATAAACAAATCGCTGTACAATTTAAAAAAAAAAATGATTATAAAATCAACATGTTGTCATGTTATAACAGAAATTAAAATATAAGTGATATACAGAATTGTTTTGTAAATTTCAAATGATTAAAAATTTGAGTAGAGTTTACCTGGGGCCCGAGGGAAAAGTGTTTTTAATTTTAATGAAAGAAATTGAAAAAAATTAAAAATTTGTGCAAAAGGGTCCCCAGCTCTGAAGCCAAATTGCTTTAATTATTATGAAATACATTACAAATGAAAAAAAATTAGAGCAGAGGTTCTCCACGCCCAAGGGCCAAGTCATTTTAGTTATGGTAAAATGATTTAAAAATTGAACAATTTGAGCAGAGGTCTACCGGTGGTAAAGGGAAAATTGTATTTTATTTATTATGAAAATTATTAAAAAAATTAAAAATTTGAGCAGGGGTTCCCCGGCGCCCGAGGGCCAGGTTATTTCACTTATAACAAAAAAAAAAATCCAAAAATTAAAAAGGATCCCCAGCTCTAAGGGCAAATTGCATTAATTATTATGAAATACATTACGGAAGAAAAACATTTGAGCAGAGGTGTCCCAGTCCTCGAGGGCCAAGTGATTTTAATCATTATGAAATGAATTGAAAATTATTAAAAACGTGTGCAGAGATCCCAAGCGCCAACGAACTATGAGATATAAAAAATTGAATACTAAATTCAAAATATTAAAAGTTTCAGGAGAAATACTTCAGTAATGGAAAATTAAGTGACTCTTATCATTGCAAAGAAAATTTCACAAAAAAATGAAAAATTTGAACAGGGGTTCCCCGGCGCCCGAGGGCCAAGTCATTTTATTTATTACAAAAAAAAAAAAATTCCAAAAAAATGAAAAATTTTTGCAAAGGGTCCCCAGTGCCCGAGTGCTAAGTTATATGAAGAATAGTCGTGTGATTTCAAAAAATTAAAAATTTGAGCAGAGGTTACCCGGGGCCCGAGCACCAAGAGATTTTAATTATAATGAAAAAAATTAAAAATTTGTGCAAAAGGGTCCCAAGCGCCGAGAGCAAATTGTATTAATTATTTTGAAATACATTACGAAAAAAAAAAATTTGAGCAGAGGTGTCCCATTCCTCGAGGGCAAAGTGATTTGAATCATTATGAAATTAATTGAGAATTATTAAAAATGTGTGCAAAGGGACCCAAGTGCCAAAGAAATATGTGATATAAAAAATTGCATTTAAAATTTAAAAATTTTATAATTTTCAGGAGAAAAACTTCAAAAAATTGTGCAAAAGGGTCCCCAGCGCTGAGGGCAAATTGCTTTAATTATAATAAAATCTAATACAAAAAAAATAAAACATTTGAACAGAGGTTTTCCAGCCCTCGAGGACCAAGTGATTTTTATCAAAATGAAATAATTTGACAATTATTTAAAATTTGTGCAAAGGGTCCTGGTGCCCACAAAATAAGTGATATAAAGAATAGTTTTGTAAATTTCAAATGATTAAAAATTTGAGTAGAGTTTACCTGGGGCCCGAGGGAAAAGTGTTTTTAAATATAATGAAAAAAAATTGAAAAAAATTAAAAATTTGTGCAAAAGGGTCCCCAGCGCTGAAGCCAAATTGCTTTAATTATTATGAAATACATAACAAACGATAAAAGATTTGAGCAGAGGTTCTCCACGCCCAAGGGCCAAGTCATTTTAGTTATGGTAAAATGATTTAAAAATTGAACAATTTGAGCAGAGGTCTACCGGTGGTCGAGGGAAAGTTACATTTTATGCATTATGAAAATTATGCAAAAAAATTAAAAATTTGAGCAGGGGTTCCCCGGCGCCCGAGGGCCAAGTAATTTTATTTATTACAAAAAAAAAAAATTCCAAAAAAATGAAAAATTTTTGCAAAGGGTCCCCAGTGCCCGAGGGCTAAGTTATATGAAGAATAGTCCTGTGATTTCAAAAAATTAAAAATTTGAGCAGAGGTTACCCGGGGCCCGAGCACCAAGAGATTTTAATTATAATGAAAAAAATAAAAAATTTGTTCAAAAGGGTCCCCAGCGCCGAGAGCAAATTGTATTAATTATAATGAATTATATTACAAAAAAAAAAAAAAATTGAAAAGAGGTTTTCCAGCCCTCGAGGGCCAAGTGATTTCAATCAAAATGAAATTATTTGAAAATTATTAAAAATGTGTGCAATGGGTCCTGGTGACCACAAAATAAGTGATATAAAGAATTGTTTTGTATATTTCAAATGATTAGAAGATTGAGTAGAGTTTACCTGGGGCCCGAGGGAAAAGTGTTTTTAAATAAAATGAAAAAAATTGAAAAAAATTAAAAATTTGAGCAAAAGGGTCCCCAGCGCTAAAGCCAAATTGCTTTAATTATTATGAAATACATTACAAATGAACAAAAATTTGAACAGGGGTTCCCCGGCGCCCGAGGGCCCAGTCATTTTAGTTATGGTAAAATGATTTAAAAATTGAACAATTTGAGCAGAGGTCTACCGGTGGTCAAGGGATAGTTGTATTTTATAGATTATGAAAATTATTCAAAAAAAAAAAAATTTGAGCAGGGGTTCCCCGGCGCCCGAGGGCCAGGTTATTTTACTCATTACAAAAAAAAAATTCCAAAATTTAAAAAGGATCCCCAGCTCTAAGGGCTAATTGCATTAATTATTATGAAATACATTACGAAAGAAAAAAATTTGAGCAGAGGTGTCCCAGTCTTCGAGGGCCAAGTCATTTGAATCATTATGAAATTAATTGAAAATTATTAAAAATGTGTGCAAAGGGTTCCCAGCGCTAAAGAACTATGTGATATAAAAAATTGAATATTAAATTTTAAAATTTTAAAATTTTCAGGAGAAAATCTTCAGTAATGGAAAATTAAGTGACTTTAATCATTGCAAAGAATATTTTGAAAATCAAAATTTTGAGCAGAGATCTCCCGGTGGTCGAGGGAAAGTTACATTTTATGCATTATGAAAATTATGCAAAAAAATTAAAAATTTGAGCAGGGGTTCCCCGGCACCCGAGGGCCAAGTGATTTTAATCATTATTAAATGAATTGAAAATTATTAAAAACGTTTGCAGAGGGTCCCAAGCGCCAAAGAACTATGAGATATAAAAAATTGAATACTTAATTTAAAATATTAAAAGTTTCAGGAGAAATGCTTCAGTAATGGAAAATTAAGTGACTTTAATCATTGCAAAGAAAATTATACAAAAAAATGAAAAATTTGAACAGGGGTTCCCCGGCGCCCGAGGGCCAAGTAATTTTATTTATTACAAAAAAAAAATTCCAAAAAAATGAAAAATATTTGCAAAGGGTCCCCAGTGCCCGAGGGCTAAGTTATATGAAGAATAGTCCTGTGATTTCAAAAAATTAAAAATTTGAGCAGAGGTTACCCGGGGCCCGAGCACCAAGAGATTTTAATTAAAATGAAAAAAATAAAAAATTTGTGCAAAAGGGTCCCCAGTGCTGAGAGCAAATTGTATTAATTATAATGAAATATATTACAAAAAAAAAAAAAAAATTGAACAGAGGTTTTCCAGCCCTCGAGGGCCAAGTGATTTCAATCAAAATGAAATAATTTGACAATTATTTAAAATTTGTGCAAAGGGTCCTGGTGCTCACAAAATAAGTGATATAAAGAATTTTTTTTGTGAACTTCAAATGATTAAAAATTTGAGTAGAGTTTACCTGGGGCCCGAGGGAAAAGTGTTTTTAAATATAATGAAAAAAATTGAAAAAAATTAAAAATTTGTGCAAAAGGGTCCCCAGCGCTGAAGCCAAATTGCTTTAATTATTATGAAATACATAACAAATGATAAAAGATTTGAGCAGAGGTTCCCCACGCCCAAGGGCCCAGTCATTTTAGTTATGGCAAAATAGTTTAAAAATTGAACAATTTGTGCTGAGGTCTATCGGTGGTCAAGGGAAAGTTATATTTTATTTATTATGAAAACGGTTCAAAAAATTAAAAATTTGAGCAGGGGTTCCCCGGCGCCCGAGGGCCAAGTGATTTTAATCATTATGAAATTAATTGAAAATTATTAAAAATGTGTGCAAAGGGTTCCCAGCGCTAAAGAACTATGTGATATAAAAAATTGAATATTAAATTTAAAAATTTTAAAATTTTCAGGAGAAAAACTTCAGTATTTGAAAATCAAAATTTTGAGCAGAGGTCTCCCGGTGGTCGAGGGAAAGTTACATTTTATGCATTATGAAAATTATTCAAAAAAATTAAAAATTTGAGCAGGGGTTCCCCGGCGCCCGAGGGCCAGGTTATTTTACTTATAACAAAAAAATAAATTCCAAAATTTACAAAGGATCCCCAGCTCTGAGGGCAAATTGCTTTAATTATTTTAAAATACATTACGAAAAAAAAAATTTGAGCAGAGGAGTCCCAGTCCTCGAGGGCCAAGTGATTTTAATCATTATGAAATGAATTGAAAATTATTAAAACGTGTGCAGAGGTCCCAAGCGCCAACGAACTATGAGATATAAAAAATTGAATTTTAAATTTAAAATATTAAAAATTTCAGAAGAAATACTTCAGTAATGGAAAATTAAGTGACTCTAATCATTGCAAAGAAAATTATAGAAAAAAATGAAAAATTTGAGCAGGGATTCCCCGGCGCCCGAGGGCCAAGTAATTTTATTTATTACAAAAAAAAAATTCCAAAAAAATGAAACATTTTTGCAAAGGGTCCCCAGAGCCCGAGGGCTAAGTTATATGAAGAATAGTCCTGTGATTTCAAAAAATTAGAAATTTGAGCAGAGATTACCCGGGGCCCGAGCACCAAGAGATTATAATTATAATGAAAAAAATTAAAAATTTGTGCAAAAGGGTCCCAAGCGCCGAGAGCAAATTGTATTAATTATTTTGAAATACATTACGAAAAAAAAAAATTTGAGCAGAGGTGTCCCATTCCTCGAGGGCAAAGTGATTTGAATCATTATGAAATTAATTGAGAATTATTAAAAATGTGTGCAAAGGGACCCAAGTGCCAAAGAAATATGTGATATAAAAAATTGCATTTAAAATTTAAAAATTTTATAATTTTCAGGAGAAAAACTTCAAAAAATTGTGCAAAAGGGTCCCCAGCGCTGAGGGCAAATTGCTTTAATTATAATAAAATCTAATACAAAAAAAATAAAACATTTGAACAGAGGTTTTCCAGCCCTCGAGGACCAAGTGATTTTTATCAAAATGAAATAATTTGACAATTATTTAAAATTTGTGCAAAGGGTCCTGGTGCCCACAAAATAAGTGATATAAAGAATAGTTTTGTAAATTTCAAATGATTAAAAATTTGAGTAGAGTTTACCTGGGGCCCGAGGGAAAAGTGTTTTTAAATATAATGAAAAAAAATTGAAAAAAATTAAAAATTTGTGCAAAAGGGTCCCCAGCGCTGAAGCCAAATTGCTTTAATTATTATGAAATACATAACAAATGATAAAAGATTTGAGCAGAGGTTCTCCACGCCCAAGGGCCAAGTCATTTTAGTTATGGTAAAATGATTTAAAAATTGAACAATTTGAGCAGAGGTCTACCGGTGGTCGAGGGAAAGTTACATTTTATGCATTATGAAAATTATGCAAAAAAATTAAAAATTTGAGCAGGGGTTCTCCGGCGCCCGAGGGCCAAGTAATTTTATTTATTACAAAAAAAAAAAATTCCAAAAAAATGAAAAATTTTTGCAAAGGGTCCCCAGTGCCCGAGGGCTAAGTTATATGAAGAATAGTCCTGTGATTTCAAAAAATTAAAAATTTGAGCAGAGGTTACCCGGGGCCCGAGCACCAAGAGATTTTAATTATAATGAAAAAAATAAAAAATTTGTTCAAAAGGGTCCCCAGCGCCGAGAGCAAATTGTATTAATTATAATGAATTATATTACAAAAAAAAAAAAAAATTGAAAAGAGGTTTTCCAGCCCTCGAGGGCCAAGTGATTTCAATCAAAATGAAATTATTTGAAAATTATTAAAAATGTGTGCAATGGGTCCTGGTGACCACAAAATAAGTGATATAAAGAATTGTTTTGTATATTTCAAATGATTAGAAGATTGAGTAGAGTTTACCTGGGGCCCGAGGGAAAAGTGTTTTTAAATAAAATGAAAAAAATTGAAAAAAATTAAAAATTTGAGCAAAAGGGTCCCCAGCGCTAAAGCCAAATTGCTTTAATTATTATGAAATACATTACAAATGAACAAAAATTTGAACAGGGGTTCCCCGGCGCCCGAGGGCCCAGTCATTTTAGTTATGGTAAAATGATTTAAAAATTGAACAATTTGAGCAGAGGTCTACCGGTGGTCAAGGGATAGTTGTATTTTATAGATTATGAAAATTATTCAAAAAAAAAAAAATTTGAGCAGGGGTTCCCCGGCGCCCGAGGGCCAGGTTATTTTACTCATTACAAAAAAAAAATTCCAAAATTTAAAAAGGATCCCCAGCTCTAAGGGCTAATTGCATTAATTATTATGAAATACATTACGAAAGAAAAAAATTTGAGCAGAGGTGTCCCAGTCTTCGAGGGCCAAGTCATTTGAATCATTATGAAATTAATTGAAAATTATTAAAAATGTGTGCAAAGGGTTCCCAGCGCTAAAGAACTATGTGATATAAAAAATTGAATATTAAATTTTAAAATTTTAAAATTTTCAGGAGAAAATCTTCAGTAATGGAAAATTAAGTGACTTTAATCATTGCAAAGAATATTTTGAAAATCAAAATTTTGAGCAGAGATCTCCCGGTGGTCGAGGGAAAGTTACATTTTATGCATTATGAAAATTATGCAAAAAAATTAAAAATTTGAGCAGGGGTTCCCCGGCACCCGAGGGCCAAGTGATTTTAATCATTATTAAATGAATTGAAAATTATTAAAAACGTTTGCAGAGGGTCCCAAGCGCCAAAGAACTATGAGATATAAAAAATTGAATACTTAATTTAAAATATTAAAAGTTTCAGGAGAAATGCTTCAGTAATGGAAAATTAAGTGACTTTAATCATTGCAAAGAAAATTATACAAAAAAATGAAAAATTTGAACAGGGGTTCCCCGGCGCCCGAGGGCCAAGTAATTTTATTTATTACAAAAAAAAAATTCCAAAAAAATGAAAAATATTTGCAAAGGGTCCCCAGTGCCCGAGGGCTAAGTTATATGAAGAATAGTCCTGTGATTTCAAAAAATTAAAAATTTGAGCAGAGGTTACCCGGGGCCCGAGCACCAAGAGATTTTAATTAAAATGAAAAAAATAAAAAATTTGTGCAAAAGGGTCCCCAGTGCTGAGAGCAAATTGTATTAATTATAATGAAATATATTACAAAAAAAAAAAAAAAATTGAACAGAGGTTTTCCAGCCCTCGAGGGCCAAGTGATTTCAATCAAAATGAAATAATTTGACAATTATTTAAAATTTGTGCAAAGGGTCCTGGTGCTCACAAAATAAGTGATATAAAGAATTTTTTTTGTGAACTTCAAATGATTAAAAATTTGAGTAGAGTTTACCTGGGGCCCGAGGGAAAAGTGTTTTTAAATATAATGAAAAAAATTGAAAAAAATTAAAAATTTGTGCAAAAGGGTCCCCAGCGCTGAAGCCAAATTGCTTTAATTATTATGAAATACATAACAAATGATAAAAGATTTGAGCAGAGGTTCCCCACGCCCAAGGGCCCAGTCATTTTAGTTATGGCAAAATAATTTAAAAATTGAACAATTTGTGCTGAGGTCTATCGGTGGTCAAGGGAAAGTTATATTTTATTTATTATGAAAACGGTTCAAAAAATTAAAAATTTGAGCAGGGGTTCCCCGGCGCCCGAGGGCCAAGTGATTTTAATCATTATGAAATTAATTGAAAATTATTAAAAATGTGTGCAAAGGGTTCCCAGCGCTAAAGAACTATGTGATATAAAAAATTGAATATTAAATTTAAAAATTTTAAAATTTTCAGGAGAAAAACTTCAGTATTTGAAAATCAAAATTTTGAGCAGAGGTCTCCCGGTGGTCGAGGGAAAGTTACATTTTATGCATTATGAAAATTATTCAAAAAAATTAAAAATTTGAGCAGGGGTTCCCCGGCGCCCGAGGGCCAGGTTATTTTACTTATAACAAAAAAATAAATTCCAAAATTTACAAAGGATCCCCAGCTCTGAGGGCAAATTGCTTTAATTATTTTAAAATACATTACGAAAAAAAAAATTTGAGCAGAGGAGTCCCAGTCCTCGAGGGCCAAGTGATTTGAATCATTATGAAATTAATTGAAAATTATTAAAAACGTGTGCAGAGGGTCCCAAGCGCCAACGAACTATGAGATATAAAAAATTGAATACTAAATTTAAAATATTAAAAATTTCAGGAGAAATACTTCAGTAATGGAAAATTAAGTGACTTTAATCATTGCAAAGAATATTTTGAAAATCAAAATTTTGAGCAGAGGTCTCCCGGTGGTCGAGGGAAAGTTACATTTTATGCATTATGAAAATTATGCAAAAAAATTAAAAATTTGAGCAGGGGTTCCCCGGCGCCCAAGGGCCAAGTAATTTTATTTATTACAAAAAAAAAAAAATTCCAAAAAATCAAAAATTTTAGCAAAGGGTCCCCAATGCCCGAGTGCTAAGTTATATGAAGAATAGTCCTGTGATTTCAAAAAATTAAAAATTTGAGCAGAGGTTACCCGGGGCCCGAGCACCAAGAGATTTTAATTATAATGAAAAAAATAAAAAATTTGTGCAAAAGGGTCCCCAGCGCCGAGAGCAAATTGTATTAATTATTTTGAAATACATTACGAAAAAAAAAAATTTGAGCAGAGGTGTCCCATTCCTCGAGGGCAAAGTGATTTGAATCATTATGAAATTAATTGAGAATTATTAAAAATGTGTGCAAAGGGACCCAAGCGCCAAAGAACTATGCGATATAAAAAATTGAATTTAAAATTTAAAAATTTTATAATTTTCAGGAGAAAAACTTCAAAAAATTGTGCAAAAGGGTCCCCAGCGCTGAGGGCGAATTGCTTTAATTATAATGAAATCTAATACAAAAAAAATAAAAAATTTGAACAGAGGTTTTCCAGCCCTCGAGGACCAAGTGATTTCAATCAAAATGAAATAATTTGACAATTATTTAAAATTTGTGCAAAGGGTCCTGGTGCCCACAAAATAAGTGATATAAAGAATAGTTTTGTAAATTTCAAATGATTAAAAATTTGAGTAGAGTTTACCTGGGGCCCGAGGGAAAAGTGTTTTTAAATATAATGAAAAAAAATTGAAAAAAATTAAAAATTTGTGCAAAAGGGTCCCCAGCGCTGAAGCCAAATTGCTTTAATTATTATGAAATACATAACATATGATAAAAGATTTGAGCAGAGGTTCTCCACGCCCAAGGGCCAAGGCATTTTAGTTATGGTAAAATGATTTAAAAATTGAACAATTTGAGCAGAGGTCTACCGGTGGTCAAGGGAAAGTTGTATTTTATTTATTATGAAAATTATTCAAAAAATTAAAAATTTGAGCAGGGGTTCCCCGGCACCCGAGGGCCAGGTTATATCACTTATAACAAAAAAAAAATTCCAAATATTAAAAAGGATCCCCAGCTCTAAGGGCAAATTGCATTAATTATTATGAAATACATTACGAAAGAAAAACATTTGAGCAGAGGTGTCCCAGTCCTCGAGGGCCAAGTGATTTGAATCATTATGAAATTAATTGAAAATTATTAAAAATGTGTGCAAAGGGTTCCCAGCGCCAAAGAACTATGTGATATAAAAAATTGAATATTAAATTTTAAAATTTTCAGGAGAAAAACTTCAAAAAATTGTGCAAAAGGGTCCCCAGCGCTGAGTGCAAATTGCTTTAATTATTATGAAATACATTACAAATGGAAAAATTAGGGCAGAAGTTCCCCACACCCAAGTGACTAATTTATGTTAGTTATGGTAAAGTAATTTAAAAATTGACCAATTTGAGCAAACGCTTCCAAGCCCTCGAGGGCCAAGTGATTTTAATCATTATGAAATGAATTGAAAATTATTAAAAACGTGTGCAGAGGTCCCAAGCGCCAACGAACTATGAGATATAAAAAAATTGAATACTAAATTCAAAATATTAAAAGTTTCAGGAGAAATACTTCAGTAATGGAAAATTAAGTGACTCTTATCATTGCAAAGAATATTTCACAAAAAATGAAAAATTTGAACAGGGGTTCCCCGGCGCCCGAGGGCCAAGTCATTTTATTTATTACAAAAAAAAAAAAATTCCAAAAAAATGAAAAATTTTTGCAAAGGGTCCCCAGTGCCCGAGTGCTAAGTTATATGAAGAATAGTCGTGTGATTTCAAAAAATTAAAAATTTGAGCAGAGGTTACCCGGGGCCCGAGCACCAAGAGATTTTAATTATAATGAAAAAAATTTAAAATTTGTGCAAAAGGGTCCCAAGCGCCGAGAGCAAATTGTATTAATTATTTTGAAATACATTACGAAAAAAAAAAATTTGAGCAGAGGTGTCCCATTCCTCGAGGGCAAAGTGATTTGAATCATTATGAAATTAATTGAGAATTATTAAAAATGTGTGCAAAGGGTTCCCAGCGCTAAAGAACTATGTGATATAAAAAATTGAATATTACATTTTAAAATTTTAAAATTTTCAGGAGAAAAACTTCAGTATTTGAAAATCAAAATTTTGAGCAGAGGTCTCCCGGTGGTCGAGGGAAAGTTACATTTTATGCATTATGAAAATTATGCAAAAAAATTAAAAATTTGAGCAGGGATTCCCCGGCGCCCGAGGGCCAAGTAATTTTATTTATTACAAAAAAAAAAATTCCAAAAAAATGAAAAATTTTTGCAAAGGGTCCCCAGTACCCGAGGGCTAAGTTATATGAAGAATAGTCCTGTGATTTCAAAAAATTAAAAATTTGAGCAGAGGTTACCCGGGGCCCGAGCACCAAGAGATTTTAATTAAAATGAAAAAAATAAAAAATTTCTGCAAAAGGGTCCCCAGTGCTGAGAGCAAATTGTATTAATTATAATGAAATATATTACAAAAAAAAAAAAAATTGAACAGAGGTTTTCCAGCCCTCGAGGGCCAAGTGATTTCAATCAAAATGAAATAATTTGACAATTATTTAAAATTTGTGCAAAGGGTCCTGGTGCTCACAAAATAAGTGATATAAAGAATTGTTTTGTGAATTTCAAATGATTAAAAATTTGAGTAGAGTTTACCTGGGGCCCGAGGGAAAAGTGTTTTTAAATATAATGAAAAAAATTGAAAAAAATTAAAATTTTGTGCAAAAGGGTCCCCAGCGCTGAAGCCAAATTGCTTTAATTATTATGAAATACATAACAAATGATAAAAGATTTGAGCAGAGGTTCCCCACGCCCAAGGGCCCAGTCATTTTAGTTATGGCAAAATAGTTTAAAAATTGTATAATTTGTGCTGAGGTCTATCGGTGGTCAAGGGAAAGTTATATTTTATTTATTATGAAAACGGTTCAAAAAATTAAAAATTTGAGCAGGGGTTCCCCGGCGCCCGAGGGCCAAGTGATTTTAATCATTATTAAATGAATTGAAAATTATGAAAAACGTTTGCAGAGGGTCCCAAGCGCCAACGAACTAGGAGATATAAAAAATTGAATACTAAATTTAAAATATTAAATGTTTCAGGAGAAATGCTTCAGTAATGGAAAATTAAGTGACTTTAATCATTGAAAAGAAAATTATACAAAAAAATGAAAAATTTGAACAGGGGTTCCCCGGCGCCCGAGGGCCAAGTCATTTTATTTATTACAAAAAAAAAAAAATTCCAAAAAAATGAAAAATTTTTGCAAAGGGTCCCCAGTGCCCGAGTGCTAAGTTATATGAAGAATAGTCGTGTGATTTCAAAAAATTAAAAATTTGAGCAGAGGTTACCCGGGGCCCGAGCACCAAGAGATTTTAATTATAATGAAAAAAATTAAAAATTTGTGCAAAAGGGTCCCAAGCGCCGAGAGCAAATTGTATTAATTATTTTGAAATACATTACGAAAAAAAAAAATTTGAGCAGAGGTGTCCCATTCCTCGAGGGCAAAGTGATTTGAATCATTATGAAATTAATTGAGAATTATTAAAAATGTGTGCAAAGGGACCCAAGCGCCAAAGAAATATGTGATATAAAAAATTGCATTTAAAATTTAAAAATTTTATAATTTTCAGGAGAAAAACTTCAAAAAATTGTGCAAAAGGGTCCCCAGCGCTGAGGGCAAATTGCTTTAATTATAATAAAATCTAATACAAAAAAAATAAAACATTTGAACAGAGGTTTTCCAGCCCTCGAGGACCAAGTGATTTTCATCAAAATGAAATAATTTGACAATTATTTAAAATTTGTGCAAAGGGTCCTGGTGCCCACAAAATAAGTGATATAAAGAATAGTTTTGTAAATTTCAAATGATTAAAAATTTGAGTAGAGTTTACCTGGGGCCCGAGGGAAAAGTGTTTTTAAAAATAATGAAAAAAAATTGAAAAAAATTAAAAATTTGTGCAAAAGGGTCCCCAGCGCTGAAGCCAAATTGCTTTAATTATTATGAAATACATAACAAACGATAAAAGATTTGAGCAGAGGTTCTCCACGCCCAAGGGCCAAGTCATTTTAGTTATGGTAAAATGATTTAAAAATTGAACAATTTGAGCAGAGGTCTACCGGTGGTCGCGGGAAAGTTACATTTTATGCATTATGAAAATTATGCAAAAAAATTAAAAATTTGAGCAGGGGTTCCCCGGCGCCCGAGGGCCAAGTAATTTTATTTATTACAAAAAAAAAAAATTCCAAAAAAATGAAAAATTTTTGCAAAGGGTCCCCAGTGCCCGAGGGCTAAGTTATATGAAGAATAGTCCTGTGATTTCAAAAAATTAAAAATTTGAGCAGAGGTTACCCGGGGCCCGAGCACCAAGAGATTTTAATTATAATGAAAAAAATAAAAAATTTGTTCAAAAGGGTCCCCAGCGCCGAGAGCAAATTGTATTAATTATAATGAAATATATTACAAAAAAAAAAAAAATTGAAAAGAGGTTTTCCAGCCCTCGAGGGCCAAGTGATTTCAATCAAAATGAAATAATTTGAAAATTATTAAAAATGTGTGCAATGGGTCCTGGTGACCACAAAATAAGTGATATAAAGAATTGTTTTGTAAATTTCAAATGATTAGAAGATTGAGTAGAGTTTACCTGGGGCCCGAGGGAAAAGTGTTTTTAAATAAAATGAAAAAAATTGAAAAAAATTAAAAATTTGAGCAAAAGGGTCCCCAGCGCTAAAGCCAAATTGCTTTAATTATTATGAAATACATTACAAATGAACAAAAATTTGAACAGGGGTTCCCCGGCGCCCGAGGGCCCAGTCATTTTAGTTATGGTAAAATGATTTAAAAATTGAACAATTTGAGCAGAGGTCTACCGGTGGTCAAGGGATAGTTGTATTTTATAGATTATGAAAATTATTCAAAAAAAAAAAAATTTGAGCAGGGGTTCCCCGGCGCCCGAGGGCCAGGTTATTTTACTCATAACAAAAAAAAAATTCCAAAATTTAAAAAGGATCCCCAGCTCTAAGGGCTAATTGCATTAATTATTATGAAATACATTACGAAAGAAAAAAATTTGAGCAGAGGTGTCCCAGTCTTCGAGGGCCAAGTCATTTGAATCATTACGAAATTAATTGAAAATTATTAAAAATGTGTGCAAAGGGTTCCCAGCGCTAAAGAACTATGTGATATAAAAAATTGAATATTACATTTTAAAATTTTAAAATTTTCAGGAGAAAATCTTCAGTAATGGAAAATTAAGTGACTTTAATCATTGCAAAGAATATTTTGAAAATCAAAATTTTGAGCAGATATCTCCCGGTGGTCGAGGGAAAGTTACATTTTATGCATTATGAAAATTATGCAAAAAAATTAAAAATTTGAGCAGGGGTTCCCCGGCGCCCGAGGGCCAAGTGATTTTAATCATTATTAAATGAATTGAAAATTATTAAAAACGTTTGCAGAGGGTCCCAAGCGCCAAAGAACTATGAGATATAAAAAATTGAATACTAAATTTAAAATATTAAAAGTTTCAGGAGAAATGCTTCAGTAATGGAAAATTAAGTGACTTTAATCATTGCAAAGAAAATTATACAAAAAAATGAAAAATTTGAACAGGGGTTCCCCGGCGCCCGAGGGCCAGGTTATTTTACTCATAACAAAAAAAAAATTCCAAAATTTAAAAAGGATCCCCAGCTCTAAGGGCTATTTGCATTAATTATTATGAAATACATTACGAAAGAAAAAAATTTGAGCAGAGGTGTCCCAGTCTTCGAGGGCCAAGTCATTTGAATCATTATGAAATTAATTGAAAATTATTTAAAATGTGTGCAAAGGGTTCCCAGCGCTAAAGAACTATGTGATATAAAAAATTGAATATTAAATTTTAAAATTTTAAAATTTTCAGGAGAAAAACTTCAGTATTTGAAAATCAAAATTTTGAGCAGAGGTCTCCCGGTGGTCGAGGGAAAGTTACATTTTATGCATTATGAAAATTATGCAAAAAAATTAAAAATTTGAGCAGGGGTTCCCCGGCGCCCGAGGGCCAAGTAATTTTATTTATTACAAAAAAAAAAATTCCAAAAAAATGAAAAATATTTGCAAAGGGTCCCCAGTGCCCGAGGGCTAAGTTATATGAAGAATAGTCCTGTGATTTCAAAAAATTAAAAATTTGAGCAGAGGTTACCCGGGGCCCGAGCACCAAGAGATTTTAATTAAAATGAAAAAAATAAAAAATTTGTGCAAAAGGGTCCCCAGTGCTGAGAGCAAATTGTATTAATTATAATGAAATGTATTACAAAAAAAAAAAAAAAAATTGAACAGAGGTTTTCCAGCCCTCGAGGGCCAAGTGATTTCAATCAAAATGAAATAATTTGACAATTATTTAAAATTTGTGCAAAGGGTCCTGGTGCTCACAAAATAAGTGATATAAAGAATTTTTTTTGTGAACTTCAAATGATTAAAAATTTGAGTAGAGTTTACCTGGGGCCCGAGGGAAAAGTGTTTTTAAATATAATGAAAAAAAATTGAAAAAAATTAAAAATTTGTGCAAAAGGGTCCCCAGCGCTGAAGCCAAATTGCTTTAATTATTATGAAATACATAACAAATGATAAAAGATTTGAGCAGAGGTTCCCCACGCCCAAGGGCCCAGTCATTTTAGTTATGGCAAAATAATTTAAAAATTGAACAATTTGTGCTGAGGTCTATCGGTGGTCAAGGGAAAATTATATTTTATTTATTATGAAAACGGTTCAAAAAATTAAAAATTTGAGCAGGGGTTCCCCGGCGCCCGAGGGCCAAGTGATTTTAATCATTATGAAATTAATTGAAAATTATTAAAAATGTGTGCAAAGGGTTCCCAGCGCTAAAGAACTATGTGATATAAAAAATTGAATATTAAATTTAAAAATTTTAAAATTTTCAGGAGAAAAACTTCAGTATTTGAAAATCAAAATTTTGAGCAGAGGTCTCCCGGTGGTCGAGGGAAAGTTACATTTTATGCATTATGAAAATTATTCAAAAAAATTAAAAATTTGAGCAGGGGTTCCCCGGCGCCCGAGAACCAGGTTATTTTACTTATAACAAAAAAATAAATTCCAAAATTTACAAAGGATCCCCAGCTCTGAGGGCAAATTGCTTTAATTATAATGAAATCTAATACAAAAAAAATAAAAAATTTGAACAGAGGTTTTCCAGCCCTCGAGGACCAAGTGATTTCAATCAAAATGAAATAATTTGACAATTATATAAAATTTGTGCAAAGGGTCCTGGTGCCCACAAAATAAGTGATATAAAGAATAGTTTTGTAAATTTCAAATGATTAAAAATTTGAGTATAGTTTACCTGGGGCCCGAGGGAAAAGTGTTTTTAAATATAATGAAAAAAAATTGAAAAAAATTAAAAATTTGTGCAAAAGGGTCCCCAGCGCTGAAGCCAAATTGCTTTAATTATTATGAAATATATTACAAAAAAAAAAAAATTTGAGCAGAGGTTCTCCACGCCCAAGGGCCAAGTCATTTTAGTTATGGTAAAATGATTTAAAAATTGAACAATTTGAGCAGAGGTCTACCGGTGGTCAAGGGAAAGTTGTGTTTTATTTATTATGAAAATTATTCAAAAAATAAAAAAATTTGAGCAGGGGTTCCCCGGCACCCGAGGGCCAGGTTATTTTACTTATAACAAAAAAAAATTCCATAAATTAAAAAGGATCCCCAGCTCTAAGGGCAAATTGCATTAATTATTATGAAATACATTACGAAAGAAAAACATTTGAGCAGAGGTGTCCCAGTCCTCGAGGGCCAAGTGATTTGAATCATTATGAAATTAATTGAAAATTATTAAAAATGTGTGCAAAGGGTTCCCAGCGCCAAAGAACTATGTGATATAAAAAATTGAATATTAAATTTTAAAATTTTAAAATTTTCTGGAGAAAAACTTCAAAAAATTGTGCAAAAGGGTCCCCAGCGCTGAGGGCAAATTGCTTTAATTATTATGAAATACATTACAAACGAAAAAAATTAGAGCAGAAGTTCCCCACACCCAAGTGACTAATTTATGTTAGTTATGGTAAAGTAATTTAAAAATTGAACAATTTGAGCAAAGGCTTCCAAGCCCTCGAGGGCCAAGTGATTTTAATCATTATGAAATGAATTGAAAATTATTAAAAACGTGTGCAGAGGTCCCAAGCGCCAACGAACTATGAGATATAAAAAATTGAATACTAAATTCAAAATATTAAAAGTTTCAGGAGAAATACTTCAGTAATGGAAAATTAAGTGACTCTTATCATTGCAAAGAATATTTCACAAAAAAATGAAAAATTTGAACAGGGGTTCCCCGGCGCCCGAGGGCCAAGTTATTTTATTTATTACAAAAAAAAAAAAATTCCAAAAAAATGAAAAATTTTTGCAAAGGGTCCCCAGTGCCCGAGTGCTAAGTTATATGAAGAATAGTCGTGTGATTTCAAAAAATTAAAAATTTGAGCAGAGGTTACCCGGGGCCCGAGCACCAAGAGATTTTAATTATAATGAAAAAAATTAAAAATTTGTGCAAAAGGGTCCCAAGCGCCGAGAGGAAATTGTATTAATTATTTTGAAATACATTACGAAAAAAAAAAATTTGAGCAGAGGTGTCCCATTCCTCGAGGGCAAAGTGATTTGAATCATTATGAAATTAATTGAGAATTATTAAAAATGTGTGCAAAGGGACCCAAGCGCCAAAGAAATATGTGATATAAAATATTGCATTTAAAATTTAAAAATTTTATAATTTTCAGGAGAAAAACTTCAAAAAATTGTGCAAAAGGGTCCCCAGCGCTGAGGGCAAATTGCTTTAATTATAATAAAATCTAATACAAAAAAAATAAAAAATTTGAACAGAGGTTTTCCAGCCCTCGAGGACCAAGTGATTTCTATCAAAATGAAATAATTTGACAATTATTTAAAATTTGTGCAAAGAGTCCTGGTGCCCACAAAATAAGTGATATAAAGAATAGTTTTGTAAATTTCAAATGATTAAAAATTTAAGTAGAGTTTACCTGGGGCCCGAGGGAAAAGTGTTTTTAAATATAATGAAAAAAAATTGAAAAAAATTAAAAATTTGTGCAAAAGCGTCCCCAGCGCTGAAGCCAAATTGCTTTAATTATTATGAAATACATAACAAATGATAAAAGATTTGAGCAGAGGTTCTCCACGCCCAAGGGCCAAGTCATTTTAGTTATGGTAAAATGATTTAAAAATTGAACAATTTGAGCAGAGGTCTACCGGTGGTCAAGGGATAGTTGTATTTTATAGATTATGAAAATTATTCAAAAAAAAAAAAAAAATTTGAGCAGGGGTTCCCCGGCGCCCGAGGGCCAGGTTATTTTACTCATAACAAAAAAAAAATTCCAAAATTTAAAAAGGATCCCCAGCTCTAAGGGCTGATTGCATTAATTATTATGAAATACATTACGAAAGAAAAAAATTTGAGCAGAGGTGTCCCAGTCTTCGAGGGCCAAGTCATTTGAATCATTATGAAATTAATTGAAAATTATTAAAAATGTGTGCAAAGGGTTCCCAGCGCTAAAGAACTATGTGATATAAAAAATTGAATATTAAATTTAAAAATTTTAAAATTTTCAGGAGAAAAACTTCAGTATTTGAAAATCAAAATTTTGAGCAGAGGTCTCCCGGTGGTCGAGGGAAAGTTACATTTTATGCATTATGAAAATTATGCAAAAAAATTAAAAATTTGAGCAGGGGTTCCCCGGCGCCCAAGGGCCAAGTAATTTTATTTATTAAAAAAAAAAAAATTCCAAAAAAATGAAAAATTTTTGCAAAGGGTCCCCAGTACCCGAGGGCTAAGTTATATGAAGAATAGTCCTGTGATTTCAAAAAATTAAAAATTTGAGCAGAGGTTACCCGGGGCCCGAGCACCAAGAGATTTTAATTATAATGAAAAAAATAAAAAATTTGTGCAAAAGGGTCCCCAGCGCCGAGAGCAAATTGTATTAATTATAATGAAATATATTAAAAAAAAAAAAAAAAATTGAACAGAGGTTTTCCAGCCCTCGAGGGCCAAGTGATTTCAATCAAAATGAAATAATTTGACAATTATTTAAAATTTGTGCAAAGGGTCCTGGTGCCCACAAAATAAGTGATATAAAGAATAGTTTTGTAAATTTCAAATGATTAAAAATTTGAGTAGAGTTTACCTGGGGCCCGAGGGAAAAGTGTTTTTAAATATAATGAAAAAAAATTGAAAAAAATTAAAAATTTGTGCAAAAGGGTCCCCAGCGCTGAAGCCAAATTGCTTTAATTATTATGAAATACATAACAAATGATAAAAGATTTGAGCAGAGGTTCCCCACGCCCAAGGGCCCAGTCATTTTAGTTATGGCAAAATAGTTTAAAAATTGAACAATTTGTGCTGAGGTCTATCGGTGGTCAAGGGAAAGTTATATTTTATTTATTATGAAAACGGTTCAAAAAATTAAAAATTTGAGCAGGGGTTCCCCGGCGCCCGAGGGCCAAGTGATTTTAATCATTATTAAATGAATTGAAAATTATTAAAAACGTTTGCAGAGGGTCCCAAGCGCCAACGAACTATGAGATATAAAAAATTGAATACTAAATTTAAAATATTAAAAGTTTCAGGAGAAATACTTCAGTAATGGAAAATTAAGTGAATTTAATCATTGTAAAGAAAATTATACAAAAAAATGAAAAATTTGAACAGGGGTTCCCCGGCGCCCGAGGGCCAAGTAATTTTATTTATTACAAAAAAAAAAAAATTCCAGAAAAATGAAAAATTTTTGCAAAGGGTCCCCAGTGCCCGAGTGCTAAGTTATATGAAGAATAGTCGTGTGATTTCAAAAAATTAAAAATTTGAGCAGAGGTTACCCGGGGCCCGAGCACCAAGAGATTTTAATTATAATGAAAAAAATTAAAAATTTGTGCAAAAGGGTCCCAAGCGCCGAGAGCAAATTGTATTAATTATTTTGAAATACATTACGAAAAAAAAAATTTGAGCAGAGGTGTCCCATTCCTCGAGGGCAAAGTGATTTGAATCATTATGAAATTAATTGAGAATTATTAAAAATGTGTGCAAAGGGACCCAAGCGCCAAAGAAATATGTGATATAAAAAATTGCATTTAAAATTTAAAAATTTTATAATTTCCAGGAGAAAAACTTCAAAAAATTGTGCAAAAGGGTCCCCAGCGCTGACGGCAAATTGCTTTAATTATAATAAAATCTAATACAAAAAAAATAAAAAATTTGAACAGAGGTTTTCCAGCCCTCGAGGACCAAGTGATTTCTATCAAAATGAAATAATTTGACAATTATTTAAAATTTTTGCAAAGAGTCCTGGTGCCCACAAAATAAGTGATATAAAGAATTGTTTTGTAAATTTCAAATGATTAGAAGATTGAGTAGAGTTTACCTGGGGCCCGAGGGAAAAGTGTTTTTAAATAAAATGAAAAAAATTGAAAAAATTAAAAATTTGAGCAAAAGGGTCCCCAGCGCTAAAGCCAAATTGCTTTAATTATTATGAAATACATTACAAATGAACAAAAATTTGAACAGGGGTTCCCCGGCGCCCGAGGGCCCAGTCATTTTAGTTATGGTAAAATGATTTAAAAATTGAACAATTTGAGCAGAGGTCTACCGGTGGTCAAGGGATAGTTGTATTTTATAGATTATGAAAATTTTTCAAAAAAAAAAAAATTTGAGCTGGGGTTCCCCGGCGCCCGAGGGCCAGGTTATTTTACTCATAACAAAAAAAAAATTCCAAAATTTAAAAAGGATCCCCAGCTCTAAGGGCTAATTGCATTAATTATTATGAAATACATTACGAAAGAAAAAAATTTGAGCAGAGGTGTCCCAGTCTTCGAGGGCCAAGTCATTTGAATCATTATGAAATTAATTGAAAATTATTAAAAATGTGTGCAAAGGGTTCCCAGCGCTAAAGAACTATGTGATATAAAAAATTGAATATTAAATTTTAAAATTTTAAAATTTTCAGGAGAAAATCTTCAGTAATGGAAAATTAAGTGACTTTAATCATTGCTAAGAATATTTTGAAAATCAAAATTTTGAGCAAAGATCTCCCGGTGGTCGAGGGAAAGTTACATTTTATGCATTATGAAAATTATGCAAAAAAATTAAAAATTTGAGCAGGGGTTCCCCGGCGCCCGAGGGCCAAGTGATTTTAATCATTATTAAATGAATTGAAAATTATTAAAAACGTTTGCAGAGGGTCCCAAGCGCCAAAGAACTATGAGATATAAAAAATTGAATACTAAATTTAAAATATTAAAAGTTTCAGGAGAAATGCTTCAGTAATGGAAAATTAAGTGACTTTAATCATTGCAAAGAAAATTATACAAAAAAATGAAAAATTTGAACAGGGGTTCCCCGGCGCCCGAGGGCCAGGTTATTTTACTCATAACAAAAAAAAAATTCCAAAATTTAAAAAGGATCCCCAGCTCTAAGGGCTATTTGCATTAATTATTATGAAATACATTACGAAAGAAAAAAATTTGAGCAGAGGTGTCCCAGTCTTCGAGGGCCAAGTCATTTGAATCATTATGAAATTAATTGAAAATTATTTAAAATGTGTGCAAAGGGTTCCCAGCGCCAAAGAACTATGTGATATAAAAAATTGAATATTAAATTTAAAAATTTTAAAATTTTCAGGAGAAAAACTTCAGTATTTGAAAATCAAAATTTTGAGCAGAGGTCTCCCGGTGGTCGAGGGAAAGTTCCATTTTATGCATTATGAAAATTATGCAAAAAAATTAAAAATTTGAGCAGGGGTTCCCCGGCGCCCGAGGGCCAAGTAATTTTATTTATTACAAAAAAAAAAATTCCAAAAAAATGAAAAATATTTGCAAAGGGTCCCCAGTGCCCGAGGGCTAAGTTATATGAAGAATAGTCCTATGATTTCAAAAAATTAAAAATTTGAGCAGAGGTTACCCGGGGCCCGAGCACCAAGAGATTTTAATTAAAATGAAAAAAATAAAAAATTTGTGCAAAAGGGTCCCCAGTGCTGAGAGCAAATTGTATTAATTATAATGAAATATATTACAAAAAAAAAAAAAATTGAAAAGAGGTTTTCCAGCCCTCGAGGGCCAAGTGATTTCAATCAAAATGAAATAATTTGAAAATTATTAAAAATGTGTGCAATGGGTCCTGGTGACCACAAAATAAGTGATATAAAGAATTGTTTTGTAAATTTCAAATGATTAGAAGATTGAGTAGAGTTTACCTGGGGCCCGAGGGAAAAGTGTTTTTAAATAAAATGAAAAAAATTGAAAAAAATTAAAAATTTGAGCAAAAGGGTCCCCAGCGCTAAAGCCAAATTGCTTTAATTATTATGAAATACATTACAAATGAACAAAAATTTGAACAGGGGTTCCCCGGCGCCCGAGGGCCCAGTCATTTTAGTTATGGTAAAATGATTTAAAAATTGAACAATTTGAGCAGAGGTCTACCGGTGGTCAAGGGATAGTTGTATTTTATAGATTATGAAAATTATTCAAAAAAAAAAAAATTTGAGCTGGGGTTCCCCGGCGCCCGAGGGCCAGGTTATTTTACTCATAACAAAAAAAAAATTCCAAAATTTAAAAAGGATCCCCAGCTCTAAGGGCTAATTGCATTAATTATTATGAAATACATTACGAAAGAAAAAAATTTGAGCAGAGGTGTCCCAGTCTTCGAGGGCCAAGTCATTTGAATCATTATGAAATTAATTGAAAATTATTAAAAATGTGTGCAAAGGGTTCCCAGCGCTAAAGAACTATGTGATATAAAAAATTGAATATTAAATTTTAAAATTTTAAAATTTTCAGGAGAAAATCTTCAGTAATGGAAAATTAAGTGACTTTAATCATTGCTAAGAATATTTTGAAAATCAAAATTTTTAGCAGAGATCTCCCGGTGGTCGAGGGAAAGTTACATTTTATGCATTATGAAAATTATGCAAAAAAATTAAAAATTTGAGCAGGGGTTCCCCGGCGCCCGAGGGCCAAGTGATTTTAATCATTATTAAATGAATTGAAAATTATTAAAAACGTTTGCAGAGGGTCCCAAGCGCCAAAGAACTATGAGATATAAAAAATTGAATACTAAATTTAAAATATTAAAAGTTTCAGGAGAAATGCTTCAGTAATGGAAAATTAAGTGACTTTAATCATTGCAAAGAAAATTATACAAAAAAATGAAAAATTTGAACAGGGGTTCCCCGGCGCCCGAGGGCCAGGTTATTTTACTCATAACAAAAAAAAAATTCCAAAATTTAAAAAGGATCCCCAGCTCTAAGGGCTATTTGCATTAATTATTATGAAATACATTACGAAAGAAAAAAATTTGAGCAGAGGTGTCCCAGTCTTCGAGGGCCAAGTCATTTGAATCAGTATGAAATTAATTGAAAATTATTTAAAATGCGTGCAAAGGGTTCCCAGCGCCAAAGAACTATGTGATATAAAAAATTAAATATTAGTTTAAAAATTTTAAAATTTTCAGGAGAAAAACTACAGTAATGGAAAATTAAGTGACTTTAATCATTGCAAAGAATATTTTGAAAATCAAAATTTTGAGCAGAGATCTCCCGGTGGTCGAGGGAAAGTTACATTTTATGCATTATGAAAATTATGCAAAAAAATTAAAAATTTGAGCAGGGGTTCCCCGGCGCCCGAGGGCCAAGTAATTTTATTTATTACAAAAAAAAAAATTCCAAAAAAATGAAAAATATTTGCAAAGGGTCCCCAGTGCCCGAGGGCTAAGTTATATGAAGAATAGTCCTGTGATTTCAAAAAATTAAAAATTTGAGCAGAGGTTACCCGGGGCCCGAGCACCAAGAGATTTTAATTAAAATGAAAAAAATAAAAAATTTGTGCAAAAGGGTCCCCAGTGCTGAGAGCAAATTGTATTAATTATAATGAAATATATTACAAAAAAAAAAAAAAAATTGAACAGAGGTTTTCCAGCCCTCGAGGGCCAAGTGATTTCAATCAAAATGAAATAATTTGACAATTATTTAAAATTTGTCCAAAGGGTCCTGGTGCTCACAAAATAAGTGATATAAAGAATTTTTTTTGTGAATTTCAAATGATTTAAAATTTGAGTAGAGTTTACCTGGGGCCCGAGGGAAAAGTGTTTTTAAATATAATGAAAAAAATTGAAAAAAATTAAAAATTTGTGCAAAACGGTCCCCAGCGCTGAAGCCAAATTGCTTTAATTATTATGAAATACATAACAAATGATAAAAGATTTGAGCAGAGGTTCCCCACGCCCAAGGGCCCAGTCATTTTAGTTATGGCAAAATAATTTTAAAATTGAACAATTTGTGCTGAGGTCTATCGGTGGTCAAGGGAAAATTATATTTTATTTATTATGAAAACGGTTCAAAAAATTAAAAATTTGAGCAGGGGTTCCCCGGCGCCCGAGGGCCAAGTGATTTTAATCATTATTAAATGAATTGAAAATTATTAAAAACGTTTGCAGAGGGTCCCAAGCGCCAACGAACTATGAGATATAAAAAATTGAATACTAAATTTAAAATATTAAAAGTTTCAGGAGAAATACTTCAGTAATGGAAAATTAAGTGACTTTAATCATTGCAAAGAAAATTATACAAAAAAATGAAAAATTTGAACAGGGGTTCCCCGGCGCCCGAGGGCCAAGTAATTTTATTTATTACAAAAAAAAAAAAAATTCCAAAAAAATGAAAAATTTTTGCAAAGGGTCCCCAGTGCCCGAGTGCTAAGTTATATGAAGAATAGTCGTGTGATTTCAAAAAATTAAAAATTTGAGCAGTGGTTACCCGGGGCCCGAGCACCAAGAGATTTTAATTATAATGAAAAAAATTAAAAATTTGTGCAAAAGGGTCCCAAGCGCCGAGAGCAAATTGTATTAATTATTTTGAAATACATTACGAAAAAAAAAAATTTGAGCAGAGGTGTCCCATTCCTCGAGGGCAAAGTGATTTGAATCATTATGAAATTAATTGAGAATTATTAAAAATGTGTGCAAAGGGACCCAAGCGCCAAAGAAATATGTGATGTAAAA